>JAQPPZ010001750.1:5424146-6048293 GCA_028583015.1 Wollemia nobilis
CCTTCTTCAAAACTTTTATACATTTAATTAGAACTCATGGTCCCAAATTCTTTTGATATAACCTTTCTTACTTTCATAGCACATTAACCTTTGACATCAATGACTATGTACTTTTTCCATCAATGACAACCAAAGTACTCAGCTTTCCAAAAAAGTTATGTCTCTTTCCACATATATTTGACCTGAGAAAGTATGGGATGGTCTAATATAATGAGATATTACCTAAAGACCTACAAAGTAATGTAAACCTTAAAAATTATTTATCATGTATGCAAATTTACCAATAAGTTAGATATAAAAGTTATTCATATTAACTGGAGTAAACTAGATATAAGGTTGATTGTCACATATCAATCAAACCCTAGCTTAACATCAATATAGTAATATTGATTGGAGTGACATGCAACCTAGTATATCCATTTATTTATATACCTATGTACATATTGAGGGATAGTTAATGCGTGGGTAATTCATAGATAAGATCTAATGTTCAATTTCAAAGGAGCTAATATGTGAAGGATTAGGTGTTTTACATATAAGGTCTATGTTTTAAACTTAAACGAGTTAATTTATTCCCATTTATATGTATAATTGACTTAAGGAAGGATAGGTGAACCTTCCCCACCTTCCCCACTTCTTCCTCCTCCCCATTCTAGTCAACCTTCCTTAGTCACCTAACCTTCTTCATGCAATATTACTCAACCTACCGCTCCTCTGAAGACACCACCTCCATCCACATATTATTAGTGGCCACACTCACATTCATAGGTTTAAATTTATATCCCACAAATCCAAATTCAAGCTACACAATATAATCAAGTCAAGGTACACCCCATTTGAGTGCACATTTTTCTAGTCCTAGTCTAGGTGATTATGTTGTACATAATGTTACTTTCTCCCCCCCTTAGCATAAAATCTATTAGATATTTTTGTATTCCTTTAGACACACCCCTAAGTATAGGTTCTCTTATTTCCATTTCCTTCGTGTCTAATCAAACCAATTTTGTGTTTGGGTGAGTTGACACTCCTAAATTATGTTTTCTAACTTCTAATCTATTCATGTTGACGTTTTCAATCATTTGAACTCCTCTATTGTTATTTTTCATATGACATAATTAAAATAGGTCCCATTTGAAAGCAACATTTTAAATTTGTCAAATAAAGGGTTTCATTAAAAATTTAACCCTAAAAAAAATTCAAATGAAATAAACTTAGAGCAAATTCCTAATCACTATCAAATATCAATCCATCATTCTTCTAGCATTATTCGATACCTAAGTAATTGTGTAACCCCTTTTATTTACTTTTATTTTCCCACTTTTATTCCTAATTAATCCCATTCAAAACAAAGAAAAAGGATTGGACACTCCTTTAGTAATTTCACCCTTTTTGACTCATCAAATTTTTACATCAATTAATCAAAACTCATAACATGTTAATTTGTCCAACTTTTGAATGAGCAAATATGCATTCTCAATAATGATTGGAATAATTAATAAATTACATATATGTGTTGTACATATTATTCCCATTTGTATGTGTTGCATTTTTTTCCTGTTTTTCATGTCTCATTGTCATTTGTCTAAATGTAGTGTTTTATCATATGTCATGTTGTTTTGTCAACTATGTTGCACACAAAAAACATTGTATTTTGTAATTTATTAGTAAACATTCATTAGTTATCACCAACTGTTACAATGTCTTGTTCAATCATATTCTTAGGTTGTTTGAAAAATAAGTATATTTTATTATTCAACCATTCCTAGTTGATCCAATCAACTTTTGTCAAACTTTGTTGTGTTCTAAGGATATTTTAGCTTTTCCTCGACTAACTTGAGCTCTTTATTAGAACAATCACATATCACATTTCAATTAAATCTTGAGTTTAAGGAATACAACACCATGGATTCCATAAAGCAAAATTTTCCTCCCTTTATCCTATCATTCACATAATCTAAACTTGAGGATTCACTTGCAAGTTCCAAAAAAGAGAGATAAAGAGAAAAACATATTCAATAAATAAGGATGGCACCCAAACACACTTTTTATTTTTCACCTTAGGTATTACAAGAACCTCCATTGAGGCTATATACACCTATTTGGTAGTGGAACTATGTCGAAGAATTATGTGGCTAACCTCCATTGGGGCTATGGATGCCTGACTAATAGTAGAGTATGCCTTCTGAGTGGTGACATATCTATCATTTTAGAGACCTTATTTTGCATAGATATTTGAACACTTGTGGATGAGATAGCTTATATTATCTCAAGTTCACAATTAGTTAGTCCAATATTACTTAAGATAGGAAATGAACATCATTACACACACTTTGGTTCATGATAGGCTTGATATTATTTGGGATGATATATATTTCTATAGAATATTGACTAAAATGAGTTTGATTGTTGAAACTAGGGTGTTTAACTTTCCTAAGATTATTTTAGCATTCAAAGATCCTAGGATATATTGGTAAACCACATATTGGCTAGTCACCATTCAATGTAAATATATCCTAAATATTTATCTATGTCACTAATCATTAGTCAATGTCCAATGTTCATTTGGTTAACAAATTAAGCATTACATTTTATCTTATTATCTATGTCCTCACATCATTTTTCCAATGTTCATTTACCTTATTTCTTATGATCATTATTACTTGGTATTAGGTTCATGGTTAATTATTTATCTCTATTAGTCTATCAATTGTCCTTATTATATTGTATTATGGTGTTCATTATCTTGTGTTCGTTGTTGTTATCTTTTCTTACATATTCGTGCATTATGTTAATATGTTATTGTGATCGTTAAATAATCATTGATTTAATTGAGCCTTTCTATTATGAATCTTATACACAAACATCCAAAAATTATCAAACAAACACATTTGGATTTAAACCGTGTAAATAAATATAAAAACCAATCATACATTATATACGCATGTCACATCCAGATCATTTAACAAATATCATAAGCATATGCATCATATCATCCATACATAACATCATATAACACCAATGATCAAATAATAATTATGTGTATGTATCATAGAAGAATAAAAGTATAGTCCATAAAGTCCATCACATGTCCATATACATGCAAATCATCATCAGTACAAAATCTGTAATACATCATCATTATCAATGCCCATAGGGCCACATCAATATATATATATATATATATATATATATATATATATATCGTAATACATACATCATCCTATGAAGGAGCCTATCTTTAGAGGTTTTTTTAAAGAAGTTTAAAAAAAAAATTATTACTAAAAATGGATTTTTTTGACAAAAAATAGTTTGCCGAAAATTATAATTACTAGAAAAAGTAATTTGTGATGAAAAATTAATTTTCCAAAAATTGTAATTACTAAAATGGTATTTTTTGAGAAAACAATAATTTGCCAAAAATAGGAATTACTTAAAAAGGCAATTTTTGACAAAAAAACAAGTTGCCAAAAATATTAATTTATATTTTTATTTTAGGGCTTTAAGCTTTAGGGTTTTGCTTTAGGTTTCTTTGGGGATATATATTCCCTTTGTATTGCATTGTAAAAGGGAAAGTGAATCCAAGAATGAAAAAAAATATATTTATTGATTCATTTCCATATATTGCAGTTTTTATGTGAATGGAGGATTTTATCGATTATTTCTATTTATCGCAATTTTTATGTAAATGGAGGGTTTTACAGGTTTATTTTTATTTATCACAAATTTTATGTGATGGGAGGTATTTGTTCTGACCTCTTGCAATTGGATTTACATCACATCCTCATCTCATAAAAACTACTTAAAAAATTATGGTCAATATACCACACCAAAAAATAGAAATCACTATTGTTGTCCTTCTGAAGTCTCTCCACTCCTCTCCTAGACCAAATACATACCTTTTATGAGTTCTTATAGTCTCATCGTATTATGATTTTAACTTTGTTCTCTTGAATTAAAACCCAAAGACATGCCACTATTATATCCTTATGGGATCAAATGTTACATGCATTTAAATACACTCCTAAATACCTTGGAAGGCATCTAAAATGGTTAGTGAGGCCACTACATGACATAATATCACATTCCAAATATCTTCCTTAATATCTTTGTACTTTTGCTTTGCTTGGCTTCTCAATGAGTGATTTGCTCTTACTAGACTAATCAAACCGCTTGAAGTAGGCACTTCTAGACTTTATTGTTCTCTAGAGCCTCTAATTGCTTAATTTTTTAGTTTTGAAATTTTTTTACATCTTTTCAACCCAAAGGTAGTAATTGGGTCATTATAATAGTCTAGATAAGAGATTTAAGGTTTGAATATGTAGGTGGGTTGTATACGTATCCTCCATATGTGGAAAATACAATATAAGTGCCTCTTACTATGCATAGTAGATCCAATGGAGTATGTGGTTGTCTAATATCCACAATGATGGAAAATATTTTAAAAATAATTTTACTAGTATAATATTACATTAATCATGTGGATGCACACTTACAATATTAAAATAATCAAAATAGTAAACAAAAACATGTATATAGTTTCTCTATGCAAAATTACAATATTAAAATAATTAAAATAGTAAAAAAAATATGTATATAGTTTCTCTATGCAATACTTTATAAATACACGCTTGAAAATACCTTTAAAATATCCAATATAACAAATTTTATTTATTTCCTTAGCTAAAAATTTCACCTCATAATTTTGAATACATACATGTTGTAAGATATTAAAAGACTTAAAATTTCTCTAAAATTCGAATCTAGTCTAGCACAAGTTTTAATAATAGGAAACATAGATGTAATGAAGCTAAACATGTAATGAAAGTTATTTATGTATAACCATATTAGTTATCGATGAGGGTGGTTGCCACATGTAAATCTAACCTTAAGCCAAACATGTAATTTATTCATATTAATTGGAATGGATTAGATATGGTGTTGATTGTCATATACTAATCGAAACCTAACTAAACATTTATATTCCTTTGTACATCTTAAGTGATAGAGTGAAGGCTTGAGTATTTTAGATATAAGGTCTAACGTTCAAATTCAAAGGCGTTAAGTTGTTAAGGCTTGGGTATTTTAGAGATAAGGTCTAAGGTTCAAATTCAAATGAGTTAAGGTATACTTCTTTCCATTATGTAAGGAAGTATGAGGGTATAATATAATAATCTAAAATATCTAGTATAACCAATTTTATCTATTTTCTTACGTAAAGAATCCAACTTTTAATATTGACTATGTGCATGTTCTAAAATATTTAAAGACTTAAAATTTTACTAAAATTGAATTCCAATCTGACAAAAGGTTTAATAAAAAAGTAATTAAATATTGAATGAAGATAAACATGTAATATGATCTATTTATGTGTATCCATATTAATATAGATGAGGGTTATTGTCACGTGTAAATTTAACTCTAGGTCAAACATATAATTTATTCAAATTAATTAGAGTGAATTAGAGATTGGGTTGATTGTTATATATTAATTTAACCCTAGTTAAACATTAATGTAGTCATATTGATTAGAATGATGTGCAATGTAATGCATCCCTTATTTTATATTCCTCCATAAACTTGAGTGCCATACATGTCCAAGTGAAGGTTTGGGTATTTTAGAGATAATGTCTAAGGTTAAAACTCAATGGTGTTAACATATGTCTCTTTCCACATATAATTGACCTAAGAAAGTATGTGATGATCTAATATAAGAATAGAGGACTTAAAGACCTACAAAGAAAGTAAACCTTACAAATTATTTATCATGTATGCAACATTACCAATAAGTTATATATGTAATTTATTCATATTAATTGGAGTGAACTACATATAAGGATGTCTATCACATATCAATACAACCCTAGCTTAACATATATATAGTAATATTTATTGGTGTGATGTGCAACGTAGTAGATCCCTTCATGTATATACCTTTGTACATCTTGAGAGTGACATAGTTAATGCTTTGGTACATCATATATAAGTTGTAATGTTCAATTTCAAAGGAGCTAAGGTATGAAGGCTTAGGTATTTTATAGATAAGGTCTAAGGTTTAAAGTCAAAGGAGTTAAGGTATGTCTCTTTCTATGTATAATTGACTTAAGTAAGTATGTGATGATCTAATATAAGGATAAAGACCAAAAACCTACAAAGTTATATGTGAATCTTAAAAGTTGTTATCATATAACTTTACAAATAGCTTGTATATAAACTAGTATACATTCTTTAGAATAATTGATCAAATATTCTTTTAATATAAAGGTAAAAAGTAAATTTAATGTAATTTTTAATTTCCATGAGATCATAGGCCATATGAGATGACCCTCGTAGAATATGTTATTTACCTAGTATATGTTTATCCGACCAATTTTTGGTTTTTCAAGTATAGTATACAACACTACCTCCATTGGATTTGAACCTTGAATGTCCTATTTGAGTTTCAAAGCATTATCATTGGCTTACTCATGTTGTGCATAAACCATCCACTTTTGCCTTGTCTAAATAAAAAATCGAGATATAATTAAACCTCAACCTAATTATAAATTACATATATTCTATTATTGATTTATTAAAATAACTGATCAAATATCCTTTTAATATATGATCAAACCCATGTAATGTATGACCAATTGGTTCGACCAAACCCGTAAGGGGGCTGAGGTTCAAGGTTCAAATCTTGGGTCTCATCAGAATGAATGCATTTCCATTTCTTGGTGCTTTCAACAGTGTAAAAGGTTTAAAATGATTGCGACATGGTGGTTATAGGAACAAACTACACGAAGAATTATGTGGTGACTACAGGGGTGGACAACGCATAATACTATGGCATTCATAAAAATCAAACAACCTACATAGGTTTATGGCAGTTATTGATAACACCATGTAAATTCAATATATAAAAAACCTAAAACCTAAGAAATTATATAAACAATGTTGGCCATTTTAAGTCCTTAAGTCAAAGTTGTCATTGATGTCACCATTGATGCCACCAGAAGGAGTCATAATTAATTCCAAAAATTTTAGTAAGAAATAAAGGTGATAAATATGATCATTTTATATTCAACAAGAAGGCGGAAGTTTGAGTGAAATAGTGCAAAAGAAAGAAGTTAAAAAGGAGTGATAATATTTATTTTATAAATTATTTAAATTCAGGATGAATTTAAATTTTATAAATAAATATTAAAAGATACTTTATCAAAGGTGAAATATTATAATGGTTAGAAGTGCCATGGTGAAAACCCAAATAAAATATTTGTAATTTTTATTACAATATTTTATATTGCAAAAGTGGGTTTATGAAGTCTAAAAATATTTTAATAACCCACATGTTGGTAGGTTGAAGACCAAAGTATATTTTAAATAAATCCAAAGGTTGGATATAAACAAGGCAAAGGATAGCACCGACGTCATATAAGATAAAGGGAAGCACTGAAATTTGTGATTTAATTTAAATTGCATGTTAATACCAAGCCCAAATCTATTTTTGAATTACCCTTGCTTGAATTGAAAGAGAAGCACATGCAAATTGAAGGTAGAGCTTGGGATAATATTATGTGAATTTCATGGATTGACTTCACGTTGAAAAGGACAAAATCAAGCATATTGATTTGTTGGATGCCAACAAGGCACCTTGACCTAGTGGCAAGTGGGAAGCAAGCTTACATTTTGGTGTGCATAGTGGATAGTGTTTGAATACAGCAAAATCCTTTGGTGGACGTGTTGAAGGAACCAATAAATAGGCACATATGTTTTTTGAAATGCAAGAAAGGAGTATTGAAGCACATGGTGCTTATTCCTTCCCAACGAGCTTGTAGCTCATGTGGTGGTTGCATCGTGGGCAAAGACTTTTGAAGGCTATGTTGAGAGCTCAAAACTCTCCAAAGGAAAAGGTACATTTTTATGTTTTCTTTTATTAATGCCTAAGTTGGAGGTATAAGCTATTTGGTGGTTAAAGTATTTACATTGTGATAATGGTTGGTACTTTAGAAATATCATTAGGAGGTATAAGGAGAATTATGTTTTATTTTCAAGTCTTAAATTTTGCTATTGTAGAATATTGAAGACTTTGTGGGTGTATGTTAATTTGAATAAAGAGTTTTTGATTATTATGAGGATATTGCTTATTGTTTAAGTTGGAGTGATAAGGTGTAATTGTGATATAAAAATTATCTTCTAACACTTACTGAGTTTTTCAAAGAAGTAATTGTGAGTGTGGCAGATTTGTAAGGGCAACTACTCTTCAAGAAAAGGTATGGGCAAAATTCTTCTTTGTTGAGTTAAGTAATTGGCTTGACTGAAAATTAAGTTTGGAGTGAAAATAATTTTATTAGGGTTTCATTTTCGAAAGTGGTTGAGTTAATGCTTCAAGGTTATCTAAATTGATAGTTGTGATTAAACCTTGTTTGATAAGCATTGTTGTTTAGACCATTGGTTGAGTGAAGTACATTGAGTTAATTATTAAAGGTTTTTTGAATTGAGAGTTGTGATTAAACATTGTTTTATAAGCATTATTTTTGAAGCCATTGGTTGTTTGAAACTTGAGTGAGGGTTTTATAAGATCATGAATATCATTGTTATGTGAATAATATTTTATAAGCATTGTTTCTAAAGCCATTAGTTAAGCAAAGAACTTTAACTTGAGTTAGAAAAGAACATGAGTATCATTGTTATGTGAGACTTGTGTTGGGCATTGTTGGAAATATTTTGAGTTGAATGCTACATGCTTGGACTAGGGTTTGTGAGAAAGGGTTGTTCCTTGAAGTGATTTTTTGAGTAGATTTGATTGAGCCGAGTCAAGTGATTGTGTGAAGTGGTTTTTCAAGTTCCAAGAAACAAACTATTCTTTATTCTGAGATTGAGTTAATATTGAGAATTGAGTATAAAACATATTGAGTGTCTAAAAATTCTCTTTATGCTTTTATGTGATTGAGTTGAGAAAGTTATTGATCATTGAGTATAGAACATATTAAGTCTCTAACAATTATCTTTATAATTCTATGATATTGGACAAGTTCTATTTGAACTTGTTAAGCTAATTTGAGGAAAGTATTTGAGAAGGCTTGTGGACTGATTTTATTTGAGCTTTTGTGGAAGCTTGCAATGCAGATTTGAGCAAGACCTAGAGAGGACTTGTTGAGTAGATTTGGAAAAGTTCTGAGTGAAATTATTGAGAAGATTTGGACAAGTTCTGAGTGAGCTTGTTGAGCAGATTTGGATAAGTTCTGAGTGAGCTTGTTGAACATATTTGGACAAGTTATGAGTGAGCTTATTAATTATATTTGGACAAGTTCTAATTGAGCTTGTTGAGCAAATTTGGACAAGTTATGAGTGAGCTTGTTGAAAAAATTTGGAAAAATATGAGTGAGTTTTTTGAGCAGATTTGAGTAGGTTATGAATGGGTCTATTGAGACAATTTGAGCAGGTTCTGACTAGAACTATTGAGTAGATTTGAGTAGGTTATGAGTGGACCTATTGAGTAGATTTGAATAGGTTCTAAGTGGACCTGTTGAGGATATTTGAGTAGATTCTGAGTAGACCTATTGATTAATTTTGAGTAGGTTCTGAGTGAACGTATTGAGTAGAGCTTTGAGGTAACAGGGCAGAGATATGTCTTCTGAGTGAGGATAAGAATATTCAAGTGGAGAGAGATCCATAGTTAATGCATTGGAGGTAGTCTTCTAGAAGATCACCATCCATAGTAGAGGAGAAAGAGTTCTCAAGTGGATAGAGATCCATAAACTAAATTTAAGGGATCAACATCTCCTTTGGATAGAGGTCCATAAACATTGTAACTAGGAAGGATTCCAAAAATATTATTTGAGAAATATTTAGAAGACATATTTTCTCTATGGAGGTAGCCCACATTTTATGAACCACATTAAAATATATGTCTCTATTGTGTATGATGTTTTGTTCATTGCTTTGATTACTACTATTTATACTGATATCTATACATTGCATAATATTGAATTGAAAATAAAAGTAAAAAGTGGTATTATACTGTTCACCCTCCCTCTCAGTATAAGCTTGTGTTCTTAAATTGGATTCAGAGTGGGTTTCTTCATAAGAGTTTGATAACTTGAAGAAAAAGTGGTCTAAGAACACAATGGATCAAAAGGATCAAAGATATGGGTCCATCAATAATGCAATATCAATATTTTATGGAAGTGATTTCTTGTTTTGGTGTTTGCTGATGATATTTCACTTGATGGCACTTGGAAATGATGTTTGAGATGCAGTGGAACTTGGACATGATTCAAAAACCAATCCTCCTATAGATAAGGAAGGTAAGATTCTAATGCATAAAAATTCAAGATCTACGAATACAATTGATAGAAGGGTTGTGTAGATCAGAATCTATGAAGGTTATGGAGTGTACGACAACAAAAGATATGTGGGAACTATTGTATACCATGTATTAAGGAGAGAAAAGTGTCAGGAAAGCTAAGATCAAAAATCTCAAAGGAGAATTTGAGAACCTAAGGATGCGATATGATGAAAATATTCATGACTATGTCAACAAGGTTGATGAACTTATACATGATATGCAAGGTCTTGGAATGAAGGTTGTGTAGACACCAAAACAACACCAATCCGATTATGTGACTGCAAACACTGATCGCTTTGACAAACACAGCCCCCAGGGCAGCCCTCAGAGGTCAAACAGTGGTCTTAACCACTTTCATAGCAATTTTGTGAGGTCAAGAAGCAATTTGGCACACTTAAACACTTTTCCTAGTAATCGTATCACCTAGGGACACTTGCTAACTTGAAATTGTCTCACCTAGGGACGATTTCTAAAATTGTCTCCAGTAAGGACGATTTCCAAGTTTAACGAGCAAAAAGACAAATGAGGCCAAGTGGCAGCCCAGAACAGTCAGTTGATGACTCCTGCCTCGCACACGTATGTGAGTGGACAAATAGGCCATTTGAGGACTGTCACAAGGGCAGTTATGAAAGCCCAAGTCAATGGAGGACTCCCCTCCCTCATGGGAAGACAATACTGCCACATGGCGCCTATGACCAACACATGGCATTTGTGCTTCCCTCCCAAAAGAGACCCCTTGGGTCTATAAAAGGTGGGACTTTTCTCACCCAAAACATATAGGTTGAAGGAGTTTTCAAGCAATGAAGTGCTGCCGAGTTGAAGACCCACTTGCATCCCTTTTGGTTCACCTTCCCACATCCACCAATCTCTTTTGCAAGGGAGGTTGTTGGGTGGCTTTTGGAAGCTTGAATCAGACCTAAATCCAACACATGGACACCTGAATCAACCAATTCGCCGACCCCCCAATCCTAAGAGGTTTTGGGCCCATCCCTAGTGGATTGGCACTGGAATCAAGTGCCAACGGTGGGAGGCCCACTTGGGCATCCCCGCACTTTTCTTAAGTTTTATTTCAGAAGCATTCTAGTTTATTTTCTCATGCTGCATATTGTGTTTTCTATTTGGTGAATTCATAGCTGCAATTTCATAACCTTTGATCAGATTCTAGTATGTTTTGTGTCATTTTGTAGTTTCACTAACTTGCAGGAGGCAATATCAAATTCCCAAGGGTAGAGGCCAAATTGGGAGAATCCGACCATCTGGGTCGTCCAAAAATGGCCCCAATTACATAACCCCTCCGTCTACAGGTGTTTTGGAGACCTCGGGAGTCGACATTGGAGCGTGTCAGTTCGGATTCCCCAACACAGAAGAAATCATCCCACCCAGGGACGATTTACAGTCAAAAATCGTCCTACCCAAGGACGATTTCTAGTTGAAAGTAGATTGGCCGACTGTCTCAGTGGCAATGGCCTGTTGGTAACATTTTCTATCTTCTGGCAAGTTTTCAGGCTGTTTAGAATCATTTTGTTTACTCTTTTAGATAAATGTTTGCATGCATCTTTTGATGATTTTAGAAGAACGAACACTTTTCACTTGCAGCAGGTGCTACTGACATCTTGGTTGTTTCTTTGTTCGTAGGAGAAGCAACGGAGGTGAACTCATCTACATCAGCGACGACATCATCTTGGCCCGCCCATTGCAATCATGGGCATGCGAAAAGAGGAACATTGAGTGATTGTAACCGAATTCTTTTAATGCTCCTAGGCCCTGAAAAGGGAGGAGACGCCATTGTAACAGAGATCAAGGGATATTAATGAAAGGGCTGTGTTTTCTCCATTTGCTTGTGTCTCTTCCAATGCGTTTCTTTTCCATTTCATGCACTTTACGTTTCTAGGACTTAAGCGCATTTGGTTTTTGTTATATTGCAATTAGTGTTTCCTTCGCCCGGAATCTCATGCTTTCAGTGGCGATCACGGTGGAACCTGTTCCCTATTTTTTTTTAAGATCACAGAAAACTAATCGGGTTTTTGTGTTTTGTGTTTTGTGTTTTACAGGTACATTTTTTTTGCAGACTGTTAATCGTCTCTGATCACGATTACTTTATCGGAAATCGTCTCACCCTCGAGACAATTTTAAAATCGTCTCTGCGGGGACGATTTTTGTTCTGTAAATCGTCTCACCAGGGGACGATTTTCTGTCTGCAGATTTTCAAAGCAAAAATTTAGAGGCAACTGGAGCAGGCAGAGAAGAGGTAGGGGTTTTATCATCTCTATTAAATTTTCTATTTCTGTTTTCTGTTTCTTTGACTGTTTTCATTTTATCCTGCATACTTAGGGAAAATCATTCTTTCTTGTTTCATTTTCGTTAAATAAAATGAACCTCACACACTCCACGTAACAATTTTAAACCAAGGAGCTGGTTGTAAGACCCCAGCCCTTGATCAAGACCATTGGTGGATTTCATCACCACCTTGGCTTGATTTGCATCCATTTCCCGATTTTCAACTATTGTTAGGCGTAAATCCTGACGAAGACAGACCGAGTGTCGCTGGGGTGATTCCCATGCACGTGAGGATAAGTTTTCTATGGTAGGTGCCATTAATAGGACAATCCCCCTTTTGTACCGCCTACGTACCATGTACCTTCTGCTCTCACGTACCTATAGTCTCCCTCTCATAAGGGCGGGTATATAGAGAGGTTGGTATATCGGCCTGGTTGGTATATTGAAGGGGCTACCATTTTTGGAGTTATATGAGCCATCATAATGCATTTAAACAATATTCAAAACCTACAAAAACAAAACAAAACACCAAAATGCACTAAACCAGTTTAGGGCACACCAATAATCCTTAAAAGAGATAATCACGGTTTTGTGAATGTGTGTGCTTAATTCTGCTTAGTGTAAACAAAAATCATCATAAAAAAGATAAAAATCTATTTAGATAGCATAGAAGCACCACAATGGTGTACACCCGCAGTCAAGCCCAATCAAGGGCAGAAGCTCCGGAAGGTACACAAGAAGCAGGCACAAGTCGCCTTTGCTTCAGTCCTGAGGATTTGGTCATACCGCCTTATAGGTCTAACCTATAAAAGAATCCAATTTAGAATCCTCGGTGGGGTATGCCTATTCAAAGCAGCCCCTTTCGGGAAGATGCCTTACATGTAGACCTTGACATAAATAGAGAATCACCTCTTGAAGTTAGGCATGAGTGGCCACCGCGCGATGAAGCACTAGACAGACACACCGTTCATTTGGAGGGGCAACGTGGATATGGCGTCCCTTCTTTACCTATCATCAGAATAGAGAGACCAAATTTGGAGCGCAGGGCTCCTTACATAGGGTGACCTAACTCCGCCCACCCCCTTCACACTCGTGAAAGGGAGTACGAGGAAAGCCATCGCATTCCTCAAGGGCAAAAAACAATGCGGGAACCTTGTGTTTCCGCACCAGCAGGATATCATGATCACCCCTTGAGGCCAGAACCTCGAGCACATACCGCTTACCTCGACAGAGGGAAGCGACCCATTGAAACCTTAGATCAGCAAACTCAAGGTAAACACATAGGAGAAACATTCAAACCTCCTGAACAAAATAGGGTAGACCAAATTGACCTAGCTGTCGCCAGATATACCACCCGTCAAGCCCAAACCATGCAGCTTAAACCAAGTTATCAGGAAATAAAGTACCGACACCGCTTGGATAGAGAACACATGCAATGCGAAGCGGATGAGTTATGCTATGAAATACCTGAGAGGGGGCCAACCCCTCGCATCCAAAGAGCTAAATAGTATGAGAGGCGTAACCCGTTGGTGCAGGACAGGTCTCCACGACCTCGTCAAGCTCTACCTCCAAGACCTCATAGATTTGAGAGGGAGGCAACTCCCCGAAACAATGATGGGTACCTTCAGCAAGAGCTTGATCAGGGTCATAGGTTTCGCCCAGAGACTCCTCAAGAATTTTATGAGGAGTATAAACCGTAAGAGGAATATGTTGAAACTCCCCATCAAGGCAGGAGGGATGCCATTCGGCCACCCCTCCATAGGCCTCCAGTTTACCGTAACTTACAACAAGAGCGAACAAGAGAGGAAGAAATAAAATCTTTCGATGCATACCAAGCGCTATTGGAGCATTTGGAGTCTATGGAGACAAAAGATGCTGGGCATCAAAAACCCACATTACGTCTACTCTGCAGTAATCCGGTGCATCCCTCAGTGTCTACACCTCTTTACCCTGAACACTTTGAGTTGCCTCAATTGGTAGTTTTTAAAGGTGAAGAGGACGCACAGGAACACGTTACATGATTTCTAAGCCAATGCTTCGACATCCAAGATAATGACGCATTGTTGCTTAGAACATTCATAACCACATTCACAGGCCCTACCTCGGATTGGTTCACACAACTGCCCAAACACAACATAAGCAATTTAGATCAATTAGTAGACGCGTTTCTTGAACGCTTTGCCTTCAACACAAGGAAGAAGGCATCACTAAGTGATTTAGCGAGCCTCAAGAAATTTGAAGAGGAAACAATGGCAGCATACGGGAATCGATGGAGAGCTTTGCTTTCTAGGTTACCCTACCGTCCTCCTATGTCTGATCTCACGTAGATGTTCGCAAAAAGTTGCTTAAAATCAATCTCTGGTCTATTGTTGTTGCGACAATACGACAACTTGGAAGAAGCTTTGGCACAAGCCAGAGTCATAGAAGAGATTAAGATAGGCGAAGGCGCAATTACCAAGCCTAAGAAGAAAGAGTGGAATAAAACCACTAAAACTAGGACAACGCAACCACAACACGCTGTAGTCAACCAAGTTGCGATAAATGTTCCCGTGCCTGTGCAAGAAACGCAACCTCAAAAGGCTAACTACCAGGCAGTGCCTCCTGCTTATGAAAGAGATAATAGAAGATAGGAGCAAAATTACCCACGTCGCCCTAGGCAAAATTTCACCCCATATACAGAGTCTAGGGACTCCTTATTTGACCGCTTATCAACGGCAAATTTAGTCACTCTGCTGAAAATCCAAATTATAGACCCTAACATTCCCAAGCTTAGGGGGTACAGAGAGGAATTATATTGTAGATTCCATAGGCGAAGAGGACATGACTTGAATGGGTGCTGAAAATTCAAAGACCTAGTCCAGGATTTGATCGACAATAGAACATTTGTTGTGGACAACCCCATCGCACCAAACAATCAACAAATGGGGGTATTCAAGGACCCCTTGCCAGCCCACGAGACATAGACAAAACCACTCCAGATTAACGAGGTGCGACAAGATCTTCCCACACAGGGATTTGTGGGAATGATTAGCATAGTAACAAGGAACAGAAGGTACCCGACAGCTACCCCTGAGGTAGCTACGAGGGAAGTTTCGGCAACATCGCATCCTCAACAACGCCCAACGCAGTTACCTCCGCCTAGACCTGAGGTCACGATACGAACCAAACTCACGCAGAGTTTACGGACCACGTCGGCTAGGCTATCCATCTATGAGCTTATTCAACAATCAGCTCCCCATAGAGAAGCTCTTATGGACATTTTAAAAGCCATTGAATTACAACCCCATGAGGCAAATTCTTTCAACGCCTTCATGGGACATGTGAAACAATGTACGGAGCTGGTCATCACATTCAGAGAAGATGAGGTCAAAATAATATCAAATGACATGGCAGATCCACCCCTGCATGTTATCGCATGGGTCAACGAGATTTCATACAAGAGAGTGTTGATAGATACTGGCTCGTCCAGTAACATCATAACCACTGCAGCCTTAAAGCATTTGAAACTGCCAGCCTCTCACATCACAGCCTCCACATACACACTGCGAGCTTTTAATGATGCAATATGTTCGATAGTCGACATAGTCGTTATGCCAGTCCAGGTAGGACAAAAGTCAATACCTACACTGTGCCATGTGCTGGAAGGTGAAATGGCTTATAATATACTGCTAGGGCGGCCTTGGATCAGGGACATGAAGTGTGTCCCTTCGATCGCCCACCAGTGCTTAAAGTATGCTTATGAAGGGGAAATACATGTAGTCCCAATGGACTTAGAGCCCTTCAAGTATTGTAATGTGGTACAATTCATACCTCAATCGACCCTCCCTTCAACGCATTTGGATTTCCAATTAAATCCATCTAAATAGGGTCCAATACCGCAGGCACCACTAGTGGCCAACAAGACAAAATCCCAGCCAGGTGAGACTTCATCACCTGCTCCTTCATCATCAAATCCACCTATCATGGCCCAACGGAAGGACAAGGGAAAACAAATCATGGAAGAGATTAAGCCTCTAGAAGAAAGGTTTCCCACAATCTCAAAGATATCAAAAGAGGAAACACCCAACACAATAGAAATCGAGACTCCTGAACAACCAAACATGGAATGGACTTAGGAAGGACTACCGTTTCCTCCCACCCAATCATCAACAATCACTGTTGAAATGGCCAGTACAGGCCTGGGGGAGTACTTAGTGCAAAACATTGTGGCAACCCCCACATTGGAGTCAATACAGGACATGGGAAGACCTCGCCTTCCCATAGGGACAATTGTTCCTCTAGGCTACCCACCGAACCAGACAAATTTTGTGTATGGGGGCCTTGATCATGGTCTTGAACCATGCCAACAAAAGGAAACATACGAAGAACCTTTTGTGGAAAACATCAATTATCTGTCAAACCCAGAATTTGCCACAAAATATCTAGGCCAATGCAATTGGCATGGATACGGGCTAGGCCGATATGAGCAAGGAATGTGGATCCTTTGCCAACCAAGATATCAGATGCCATATGACAAGTCAGGGGTAGGGTTAAACCATCCCCTGCCATTAGACATCTTGGTTGAAAATATGCAAGGCCTAGAAATAGGAAACAAGGGGGGATTGGCACAAGACCCGTATGCCAATCCAAATATAGAATACACATTGGGAGATTACCTCCCATGGTCAACAAACACCCCTAGAAACAGCAATAATCGCTCTCCTTTGCTAGAGAGAGGTGAAAGTTCGGATAGTAATCCTCAAAGAGAACATCAATGGCTGCAGGACATCTTTCTGAAGTTTTTCCCCTTAGAGGTTCCAGATGAAACAATACAGTACCAAGAGAATCAGGTCCCTCCACCAAGAGTGGAACAATCGTAATGGGACCAGATTAATTCACTGGAACAAGAAGAGTCCTCACCGTCGCAAGGAAAAGATGCTGAAGAGGATGAACAATTTTGGATCTATGAAAGTGATTCAGAAGATGAAACTAAAATGGACTATCTCAGACATGCGCGATGACATCACCGCGCTCTAACTCATGAAGATCTAATGGGACATATGGGCATACTGCTGGGGCATGAATGGCATGTAGACCCAGTGAGGTGGGACCAAGTGTTGGATCCATGGCTCCAAATTCAAGATGAGCATCGTCCACCTCGAGATCCCATCATGACAGCAGTGTCGAGGGAAGACGTCGCCCTCATTTTCACAAAATACGCACCTAGGGAGGATCCATTCGTGCCTGTTCCTGTAGAGCCAGATCCAGAGTATAGGGAGCATCTAGAAGAAACAAGTTATCACACCCGTGGTTCTGGAGACAAAATTCATTCCATCCACATGATCTCCATTGATTTGACCTCACCCATCCGCAATCCGATCGATCCATCATGGTCATTGCATCTAGACATGGATGCCATCGACTGGGATCACGTCAATTCACCATTGTCACCATCAGAGTACTGGCCTTTCGGTGAAATGCTTCATTTTACCCCAAGGACAACTCAGGATATTTTTCAAGCTGAAGAGGGACCCGAGGTTCCAAACGCAGATCTTAACTCAATTGATGATATCCATTTAATCCCAACTCCATATCAGTTGGAGGACGGATCCCACATGTCGACCGAGGAGACGACCGACGTAGACATCGGCACGGATCCAATGAATCCACGGATTCTCAAGTCGGGGTAAGCCTTTCCCCGAAGAGCAAGCCGATTACATTGCCCTTCTTAAAGAAAAGAAGGAGGTTTTTGCATGGTCGTACAAGGATATGCCGGAACTAGACCCGCAGCTAGTCATGCACAATTTAACGCTTGATCCGACAATCAAGCCTCGTAAAGCAAAATCTAAGAAAGATGCACCCAACAAGTGGCCTTGATGGTCAAAGATGAATTGCAAAAGTCGTTGGATGCACAATTTGTCATCTGCGTGGATTATCTCGCCATGGTTGTCCAACATGGTTCCCGTCAAGAAGCCCGACGGGAGGATTCGCATATGCACCGACTTTTGAGACCTAAACAAAGCGAGTCCTAAGGATGATTTTCCCTTGCCAAGCATCGACGCATTGGTAGACGCTATAGCAGGTCACGAAATGCTCTCCCTAATGGACGGTGAAAATTTTAGTAAGAAATAAAGGTGATAAATATGATCATTTTATATTCAACAAGAAGGCAGAAGTTTGAGTGAAATAGTGCAAAAGAAAGAAGTTAAAAAGGAGTGATAATATTTATTTTATAAATTATTTAAATTCAGGATGAATTTAAATTTTATAAATAAGTATTAAAAGATACTTTATCAAAGGTGAAATATTATAATGGTCAGAAGTGCCATGGTGAAAACCCAAATAAAATATTTGTAATTTTTATTACAATATTTTATATTGCAAAAGTGGGTTTATGAAGTCTAAAAATATTTTAATAACCCACATGTTGGTAGGTTGAAGACCAAAGTATATTTTAAATAAATCCAAAGGTTGGATATAAACAAGGCAAAGGATAGCACCGACGTCATATAAGATAAAGGGAAGCACTGACATTTGTGATTTAATTTAAATTGCATGTTAATACCAAGCCCAAATCTATTTTTGAATTACCCTTGCTTGAATTGAAAGAGAAGCACATGCAAATTGAAGGTAGAGCTTGGGATAATATTATGTGAATTTCATGGATTGACTTCACGTTGAAAAGGAAAAAAGCAAGCATATTGATTTGTTGGATGCCAACAAGGCACCTTGACCTAGTGGCAAGTGGGAAGCAAGCTTACATTTTGGTGTGCATAGTGGATAGTGTTTGAATACAGCAAAATCCTTTGGTGGATGTGTTGAAGGCACCAATAAATAGGCACGTATGTTTTTTGAAATGCAAGAAAGGAGTATTGAAGCACATGGTGCTTATTCCTTCCCAACGAGCTTGTAGCTCATGTGGTGGTTGCATCGTGGGCAAAGACTTTTGAAGGCTACGTTGAGAGCTCAAAACTCTCCAAAGGAAAAGGTACATTTTTATGTTTTCTTTTATTAATGCCTAAGTTGGAGGTATAAGCTATTTGGTGGTTAAAGTCTTTACATTGTGATAATGGTTGGTACTTTAGAAATATCATTAGGAGGTATAAGGAGAATTATGTTTTATTTTCAAGTCTTAAATTTTGCTATTGTGGAATATTGAAGACTTTGTGGGTGTATGTTAATTTGAATAAAGAGTTTTTGATTATTATGAGGATATTGCTTATTGTTTAAGTTGAAGTGATAAGGTGTAATTGTGATATAAAAATTATCTTCTAACCCTTACTGAGTTTGTCAAAGAAGTAATTGTGAGTGTGGCAGATTTATAAGGGCAACTAATCTTCAAGAAAAGGTATGGGAAAAATTATTCTTTGTTGAGTTAAGTAATTGGCTTGACTGAAAATTAAGTTTGGAGTGAAAATAATTTTATTAGTGTTTCATTTTCGAAAGTGGTTGAGTTAATGCTTCAAGGTTATCTAAATTGATAGTTGTGATTAAACCTTGTTTGATAAGCATTGTTGTTTAGACCATTGGTTGAGTGAAGTACATTGAGTTAATTATTAAAGGTTTTTTGAATTGAGAGTTGTGATTAAATCTTTTTTTATAAGCATTATTTTTGAAGCCATTGGTTGTTTGAAACTTGAGTGAGGGTTTTATAAGATCATGAATATCATTGTTATGTGAATAATATTTTATAAGCATTGTTTCTAAAGCCATTAGTTAAGCAAAGAACTTTAACTTGAGTTAGAAAAGAACATGAGTATCATTGTTATGTGAGACTTGTGTTGGGCATTGTTGGAAATATTTTGAGTTGAATGCTACATGCTTGGACTAGGGTTTGTGAGAAAGGGTTGTTCCTTGAAGTGATTGTTTGAGTAGATTTGATTGATCCGAGTCAAGTGATTGTGTGAAGTGGTTGTTCAAGTTCCAAGAAACAAACTATTCTTTATTCTGAGATTGAGTTAAGATTGAGAATTGAGTATAAAACATATTGAGTGTCTAAAAATTCTCTTTATGCTTTTATGTGATTGAGTTGAGAAATTTATTGATCATTGAGTATAGAACATATTAAGTCTCTAACAATTCTCTTTATAATTCTATGATATTGGACAAGTTCTATTTGAACTTGTTAAGCTAATTTGAGGAAAGTATTTGAGAAGGCTTGTGGACTGATTTTATTTGAGCTTTTGTGGAAGCTTGCAATGCAGATTTGAGCAAGACCTAGAGAGGACTTGTTGAGCAGATTTGGAAAAGTTCTGAGTGAAATTATTGAGAAGATTTGGACAAGTTCTGAGTGAGCTTGTTGAGCAGATTTGGACAAGTTCTGAGTGAGCTTGTTGAACATATTTGGACAAGTTATGAGTGAGCTTATTAAGTATATTTGGAAAAGTTCTAATTGAGCTTGTTGAGAAAATTTGGACAAGTTATGAGTGAGCTTGTTGAAAAAATTTGGAAAAATATGAGTGAGTTTTTTGAGCATATTTGAGCAGGATATGAATGGGTCTATTGAGACAATTTGAGCAGGTTCTGACTAGAACTATTGAGTAGATTTGAGTAGGTTATGAGTGGACCTATTGAGTAGATTTGAATAGGTTCTAAGTGGACCTGTTGAGGATATTTGAGTAGATTTTGAGTAGACCTATTGATTAATTTTGAGTAGGTTCTGAGTGAACGTATTGAGTAGAGCTTTGAGGTAACAGGGCAGAGATATGTCTTCTGAGTGAGGATAAGAATATTCAAGTGGAGAGAGATCCATAGTTAATGCATTGGAGGCAGTCTTCTAGAAGATCACCATCCATAGTAGAGGAGAAAGAGTTCTCAAGTGGATAGAGATCCATAAACTAAATTTAAGGGATCAACATCTCCTTTGGATAGAGGTCCATAAACATTGTAACTAGGAAGGATTCCAAAAATATTATTTGAGAAATATTTAGAAGACATATTTTCTCTATGGAGGTAGCCCACATTTTATGAACCACATTAAAATATATGTCTCTATTGTGTATGATGTTTTGTTCATTGCTTTGATTACTACTATTTATACTGATATCTATACATTGCATAATATTGAATTGAAAATAAAAGTAAAAGTGGTATTATACTGTTCACCCTCCCTCTCAAGTATAAGCTTGTGTTCTTAAATTGGATTCAGAGTGGGTTTCTTCATAAGAGTTTGATAACTTGAAGAAAAAGTGGTCTAAGAACACAATGGATCAAAAGGATCAAAGATATGGGTCCATCAATAATGCAATATCAATATTTTATGGAAGTGATTTCTTGTTTTGGTGTTTGCTGATGAGATTTCACTTGATGGCACTTGGAAATGATGTTTGAGATGCAGTGGAACTTGGACATGATTCAACAACCAATCCTCCTATAGATAAGGAAGGTAAGATTCTAATGCATAAAAATTCAAGATCTACGAATACAATTGATAGAAGGGTTGTGTAGATCAGAATCTATGAAGGTTATGGAGTGTACGACAACAAAAGATATGTGGGAACTATTGTATACCATGTATGAAGGAGAGAAAAGTGTCAGGAAAGATAAGATCAAAAAACTCAAAGGAGAATTTGAGAACCTAAGGATGCGATATGATGAAAATATTCATGACTATGTCAACAAGGTTGATGAACTTATACATGAGATGCAAGGTCTTGGAATGAAGGTTGTGTAGACACCAAAACAGCACCAATCCGATTATGTGACCGCAAACACTGATCGCTTTGACAAACACAGACCCCCTGTGGCAGCCCTCGGAGGTCAAACAAGTGGTCTTAACCACTTTCATAGCAATTTTGTGAGGTCAAGAAGCAATTTGGCACACTTAGACACTTTGCCTAGTAATCGTCTCACCCAGGGACGATTGCTAACTTGAAATCGTCTCACCCAGGGACGATTTCTGAAATCGTCTCCAGCAAGGACGATTTCCAAGTTTAACGGGCAAAAAGACAAATGAGGCCAAGTGGCAGCCCATAACGGCTCAGCTTGATGACTCTCGCCTCGCACGCGTGTGTGAGTGGACAAATAGGCCGTTTGAGGACTGTCACAAGGGCAGTTATGAAAGCCCAAGTCAATGGAGGACTCCCTCCCTCATGGGAAGACAAGACTCGCCACATGGCGCCTATGACCAACACATGGCATTTGTGCTTCCCTCCCAAAAGAGACCCCTTGGGTCTATAAAAGGTGGGACTTTTCTCACCCAAGATATACAAGTTGAAGGAGTTTTCAAGCAACGAAGTGCTGCCGAGTTGAAGACCCACTTGCATCCCTTTTGGTTCACCTTCCCACATCCACCAATCTCTTTTGCAAGGGAGGTTGTTGGGTGGCTTTTGGAAGCTTGAATCGGACCTAAATCCAACACATGGACACCCGAATCAACCAATTCGCCGACCCCCCAATCCTAAGAGGTTTTGGGCCCATCCCTAGTGGATTGGCGCCGGAATCAAGTGCCAACGGTGGGAGGCCCACTTGGGCATCCCCGCACTTTTCTTAAGTTTTATTTCAGAAGCATTCTAGTTTATTTTCTCATGCCGCATATTGTGTTTTCTGTTTGGTGAATTCATAGCTGCAATTTCGTAACCTTTGATCGGATTCTAGTATGTTTTGTGTCGTTTTGTAGTTTCACTAACTTGCAGGAGGCGATATCAAATTCTCGAGGGTAGAGGCCAAATTGGGAGAATCCGACCATCTGGGTCATCCCAAAATGGCCCCAATTACATAACCCCTCTGTCTGCAGGTGTTTTGGAGACCTCGAGAGTCGACATTGGAGCGTGTCAGTTCGGCTTCCCCAACACAAAAGAAATCGTCCCACCCAGGGACGATTTACAGTCAGAAATCGTCCTACCCAGGGACGATTTCCAGTTGAAAGTAGATTGGCCGACTGTCTCAGTGGCAATGGCCTGTTGGTAACATTTTCTGTCTTCTGGCAAGTTTTCAGGCTGTTTAGAATCATTTTGTTTACCGTTTTAGATAAATGTTTGCATGCATCTTTTGATGATTTTAGAAGAACGAACACTTTTCACTTGCAAGCAGGTGCTACTGACATCTTGGTTGTTTCTTTGTTCGTAGGAGAAGCAGCGGAGGTGAAGAACTCATCGACATCAACGACGACATCATCTTGGCCCGCCCATTGCAATCGTGGGCACGCGGAAAGAGGAACATTGAGTGATTGTAATCGAATTCTTTTAACGCTCCTAGCCCCCGAAAAGGGAGGAGACGTCATTGTAACAGAGATCAAGGGATATTAATGAAAGGGCTGTGTTTTCTCCATTTGCTTGTGTCTCTTCCAATGCGTTTCTTTTTCCATTTCATGCACTTTACGTTTCTAGGACTTAAGCGCATTTGGTTTTGGTTATATCGCAATTAGTGTTTCCTTTGCCCGAAATCTCGTGCTTTCAATGGCGATCACTATGGGACCTGTTCCCTATTTTTAAGATCACGTAAAACTAATCGGGTTTTTGTGTTTTGTGTTTTACTGTACATTTTTTTTGCAGATCGTTAACCGTCTCTCGATCATTACGATTACTTTACCGGAAATCGTCTCACCCTGAGACGATTTTAAAATCGTCTCTACTAAGGACGATTTTTGTTCTGTAAATCGTCTCACCAGGGGACGATTTTCTGTCTGCAGATTTTCAGAGCAGAAATTCAGAGGCAACTGGAGCAGGCAGAGAAGAGGTAGGGATTTTATCATCTCTGTTAAATTTTCTATTTCTGTTTTCTCGTTTCTTTGACTGTTTTCATTTTATCCTGCATACTTAGGGAAAATCATTCATGCTTGTTTCATTTTCACTAAATAAAATGAACCTCACACACTCCACGTAACAATTTTAAACCAAGGAGCCGGTCGTAAGACCTCAGCCCTTTATCAAGACCATTGGTGGATTTCATCACCACCTTGGCTTGATTTGCATCCATTTCCCGATTGTCAACTCGTTGTTAGGCGTAAATCCCGACGAAGACAGACCGAGTGTCGCCGGGGTGATTCCCATGCGCGCGAGGATAAGTTTTCTATGGTAGGTGCCATTAACAGGACAATCCCCCTTCCGTACCGCCTACGTACCACGTACCTTCTCCTCTCACGTACCTATAGTCTCCCTCTCGTAAGGGCGGGTATATAGAGAGGTTGGTATATCGGCCTGGTTGGTATATTGAAGGGGCTACCATTTTGGGAGTTATATGAGCCGTCATAATGCATTTAAACGATCTTCAAAACCTACAAAAACAAAACAAAACACCAAAATGCACTAAACCAGTTTAGGGCACACCAATAATCCTTAAAAGAGATAATCACGGTTTTGTGAATGTGTGTGCTTAATTCTGCTTAGTGTAGACAAAAAAATCATAAACGAGATAAAAACTTATTTAGATAGCATAGAAGCACCGCAATGGTGTACACCCGCAGTCAAGCCCAATCAAGGGCGTAAGCTCCGGAAGGTACACAAGAAGTAGGCACAAGTCGCCTTCGCTTCAGTCCTGAGGATTTGGTCATACCGCCTTATAGGTCTAACCTACAAAAGAATCCAATTTAGAATCCTCGATGGGGTATGCCTATTCAAAGCAGCCCCTTTCGGGAAGATGCCTTACATGTAGACCTTGACATAAATAGAGAATCACCTCTTGAAGTTAGGCATGAGTGGCCACCGCGCGATGAAGCGCTAGACAGGCACACCGTCCATTTGGAGGGGCAACGTGGATATGGCGTCCCTTCTTTACCTATCATCAGAATAGAGAGACCAAATCCGGAGCGCAGGGCTCCTTACATAGGGCGACCTAACTCCGCCCACCCCCTTCACACCCGTGAAAGGGAGTACGAGGAAAGCCATCGCATTCCTCGAGGGCAACAAACAACGTGGGAACCTTGCATTTCCGCACCAACAGGATATCATGATCACCCCTTGAGGCCAGAACCTCGAGCACATACCGCTTACCTCGACAGAGGGAAGCGACCCATTGAAACCTTAGATCAGCAAACTCGAGGTAAACACATAGGAGAAACATTCGAACCTCCTGAGCAAAATAGGGTAGACCAAATTGACCCAGCTGTCGCCAGATATACCACCCGTCAAGCCCAAACCATGCGGCTTAAACCAAGTTATCAAGAAATAGAGTACCGACACCGCTTGGATAGAGAACGCATGCAACGCGAAGCGGATGAGTTACGCTATGAAATACCTGAGAGGGGGCCAACCCCTCGCATCCAAAGAGCTGAACAAAGATGAGAGGCGTAACCCATTGGTGCAGGACAGGTCTCCACGACCTCGTCAAGCTCTGCCTCCAAGACCTCATAGATTCGAGAGGGAGGCAACTCCCCGAAACAATGATGGGTACCTTCAGCAAGAGCTTGATCGTGGTCATAGGTTTCGCCTGAGAGACTCCTCAAGAATTTTACGAGGAGTATGAACCGGAAGAGGAATATGTTGAAACTCCCCATCAAGGCAGGAGGGATGCCATTCGGCCACCCCTCCATAGGCCTCCAGCTCACCGTAACTTGCAACAAGAGCGAACAAGAGAGGAAGAAATAAAATCTTCCGATGCATACCAAGCGCTATTGGAGCGTTTGGAGTCTGTGGAGACAAAAGCTGCTGGGCATCAAAAACCCACATTACGTCTACTCCGCAGTAATCCGGTGCATCCCTCAGTGCCTACACCTCTTTACCCCGAACACTTCAAGTTGCCTCAATTGGCAGTTTTTAAAGGTGAAGAGGACGCACAGGAACACGTTACACGATTTCTAAGCCAATGCTTCGGCATCCAAGATAATGACGCATTGTTGCTTAGAACATTCATAACCACATTCGCAGGCCCTACCTCGGATTGGTTCACACAACTCGCCCAAACACAACATAAGCAATTTAGATCAATTAGTAGACGCGTTTCTTGAACGCTTTGCCTTCAACACAAGGAAGAAGGCATCACTAAGTGATTTAGCGAGCCTCAAGCAATTTGAAGAGGAAACAATGGCAACGTACGGGAATCGATGGAGAGCTTTGCTTTCTAGGTTACCCTACCGTCCTCCTATGTCTGATCTCACGCAGATGTTCGCAAAAAGTTGCTTAAAATCAATCTCTGGTCTATTGTTGCTGCGACAATACGACAACTTAGAAGAAGCTTTGGCGCAAGCCAGAGTCATAGAAGAGATTAAGATAGGCGAAGGCGCAATTGCCAAGCCTAAGAAGAAAGAGTGGAATAAAACCACTAAAACTGGGACAACGCAACCACAACACGCCGCAGTCAACCAAGTTGCGATAAATGTTCCCGTGCCTGTGCAAGAAACGCAGCCTCAAAAGGCTAACTACCAAGCAATGCCTCCTGCTTATGAAAGAGATAATAGAAGACAGGAGCAGAATTACCCGCGTCGCCCTAGGCAAAATTTCACCCCATATGCGGAGTCTAGGGACTCCTTATTTGACCGCTTGTCAGCGGCAAATTTAGTCACTCTGCTGGAAATCCAAATTATAGACCCTAACATTCCCAAGCCTAGGGGGTACAGAGAGGAATTGTATTGTAGATTCCATAGGCGCAGAGGACATGACTTGAATGGGTGCTCGAAATTCAAAGACCTAGTCCAGGATTTGATCGACAATGGAACATTGGTTGTGGACAACCCCATCGCACCAAACAACCAACAAATGGGGGTATTCAAGGACCCCTTGCCAGCCCACGAGGCACAGACAAAACCACTCCGCATTAACGAGGTGCGACAAGATCTTCCCACACAGGGATTTGTGGGAATGATTAGCATAGTAACAAGGAACATAAGGTACCCGCAACTGCCCCTGAGGTAGCTACGAGGGAAGTTCCGGCAACATCGCATCCTCAACAACGCCCAACGCAGTTACCTCCGCCTAGACCTGAGGTCACGATACGAACCAAACTCACGCAGAGTTTGCGGACCACGTCGGCTAGGCTGTCCATCTACGAGCTTATTCAACAATCAGCTCCCCATAGAGAAGCTCTTATGGACATTTTAAAAGCCATTGAATTACAACCCCACGAGGCAAATTCTTTCAACGCCTTCGTGGGACATGTGAAACAATGTACGGAGCCGGTCATCACATTCAGAGAAGATGAGGTCAAAACGATATCAAATGACATGGCAGATCCACCCCTGCACGTTATCGCGCGGGTCAACGGGATTCCGTACAAGAGAGTGCCAATAGATACCGGCTCGTCCAAAGAACATCATAACCACCGCAGCCTTAAAGCATTTGAAGTCGCCAACCTCTCACATCACAGCCTCCACGTACACACCGCGAGCTTTTAATGATGCAATATGCTCGATAGTCGACACAGCTGCTCTCGCCATCCTGTAGGACAAAAGTCAATACCTACACCGTGCCATGTGGCCGGAAGGTGAAATGGATTATAATATACTGCTAGGGCGGCCTTGGATCATGGACATGAAGTGTGTCCCTTCGATCGCCCACCAATGCTTAAAGTATGCTTATGAAGGGGAAATACATGTAGTCCCAATGGACTTAGAGCCCTTCAAGTATTGCAATGCGGTACAATTCATACCTCAATCGACCCTCCCTTCAACGCATTTGGATTTCCAATTAAATCCATCTAAACAGGGTCCAATACCGCAGGCACCACTGGTGGCCAACAAGACAAAATCCCAGCCAGGTGAGACTTCATCACCTGCTCCTTCATCATCAACGCCACCTATCATGGCCCAACATAAGGACAAGGGAAAACAAATCATGGAAGAGGTTAAGCCTCTAGAAGAAAGGTTGCCCACAATCTCAACGATATCAACAGAGGAAACACCCAACACAACAAAACCAAGACTCCCGAACAACCAACATGGAATGGACTCAGGAAGGACTACCGTTTCCTCCCACCCAATCATCAACAATCACCGTTGAAATGGCCGAGACGGGCCTGGGGGAGTACTTAGTGCAAAACATTGTGGCAACCCCCACATTGGAGTCAAGACAGACATGGGAAGACCTCGCCTTCCCATAGGGACAATTGTTCCTCTAGGCTACCCACCGAACCAGACAAATTTTGTGTATGGGGGCCTTGATCATGGTCTTGAACCATGCCAACAAAAGGAAACAGACGAAGAACCTTTTGTGGAAAACATCAATTATCTATCAAACCCAGAATTTGCCCTAAAATATCTAGGCCAATGCAATTGGCATGGATACGGGCTAGGCAGATATGAGCAAGGGATGCGGATCCTTTGCCAACCAAGATATCGTATGCCATATGACAAGTCAGGGGTAGGGTTCAACCATCCCCCGCCATTAGACATCTTGGTTGAAAATATGCAAGGCCTAGAAATAGGCAACAAGGGGGATTGGCACAAGACCCGTATGCCAATCCAAATACAGAATACACATTGGGAGACTACCTCCCATGGTCAACAAACACCCCTAGAAACAACAATAATCCCTCTCCTTTGCTAGAGAGAGGTGAAAGTTCGGATAGTAATCCTCAAAGAGAACATCAATGGCTGCCGGACATCTTTCTGAAGTTGTTCCCCTTAGAGGTTCCAGATGAAACAATACAAGTACCAAGAGAATCGGGTCCCTCCACCAAGAGTGGAACAATCGCAATGGGACCAGATTAATTCACCGGAACAAGAAGAGTCCTCAACGTCGCAAGCAACAGATGCCGAAGAGGATGAACAATTTTGGATCTATGAAAGCGATTCGAAGATGAAACCGAAATGGACTATCTCGTACATGCGCGACGACATCACCGCGCTCTAACTCATGAAGATCTAATGGGACAGATGGGCATACCGTCGGGGCATGAATGGCATGTAGACCCAGCGAGGTGGGGACCAAGTGTTGGATCCATGGCTCCAAATTCAAAATGAGCATCATCCACCTCGAGATCCCATCATGACATCAGTGCCGAGGGAAGACCCCGCCCTCCTTTTCACAAAATTTGCACCTAGGGAGGATCCATTCGTGCCTGTTCTCGTAGAGCCAGATCCAGAGTATAGGGAGCATCTAGAAGAAACAAGTTATCACACCCGCGGTTCTGGAGACCAAATTCATTCCATCCACATGATCTCCATTGATTTGACCGCACCCATCCGCAATCCGACCGATCCATCACGGTCATTGCATCTAGACATGGATGCCATCGACTGGGATCGCGTCAATTCACCATTGTCACCATCGTAGTACTCGGCCTTTCGGTGAAATGCTTCATTTTACCCCAAGGACAACTCGAGATATTTTTCAAGCCGAAGAGGGACCCGAGGTTCCAAACGCAGATCTTAACTCACCTGATGATATCCATTTAATCCCAACTCCACATCGCTTGGAGGACGGATCCCACATGTCGGTCGAGGAGACGACTGACGTAGACATCGGCACAGATCCAATGAATCCACGGATTCTCAAGTTGGGGGTAAGCCTTTCCCCCGAAGAGCAAGCCGATTACATTGCCCTTCTTAAAGAAAAGAAGGAGGTTTTTGCATGGTCGTACAAGGATATGCCAGGACTAGACCCGCAGCTAGTCATGCACAATTTAACGCTTGATCCGACAATCAAGCCTCGTAAAGCAAAAACTAAGAAAGATGCACCCAACAAGGGCCTTGATGGTCAAAGACGAATTGCAAAAGCTGTTGGATGCACAATTTGTCATCTGCATGGATTATCCGCCATGGTTGTCCAACATGGTTCCCGTCAAGAAGCCCGACGGGAGGATTCGCATATGCACCGACTTTCGAGACCTAAACAAAGCGAGTCCTAAGGATGATTTTCCCTTGCCAAGCATCGACGCATTGGTAGACGCTATAGCAGGTCACGAAATGCTCTCCCTAATGGACGGTTTCTCAGGATACAATCAAATTCGTATCAATCCTGAAGACCAACTCAAAACGGCATTCACAACGCCTTGGGGGACATTTTGCTATAAGGTCATGCCTTTTGGCCTTAAAAATGCTGGCGCTACATACCAACGTGCTATGACTTATATCTTCCACGATTACATGCACAAAACTTTGGAAGATTACATGGATGATTTGTTAGCCAAGTCTCTCTTGCGCTCAGATCATCTCGATGACTTAAGCAAGATTCTCGATCGCCTCATAGAGCATAAGGTCAATCTGAATCCCAAGAAGTGCGTGTTCGGCGTCACATCCGGAAAACTCTTGGGTTTTATAGTCTCAAAAAGAGGCATCGAAGTGGACCCAAACAAAGTCAAGGCAATCCTTGAAATGGCTCCCCCAACCACTATCAAGCAGACTCGTAAGTCCGCAAGGAAAGGTCGCGTCGATTAAACGCTTCATAGCGCAATTATCTGACAAATGCCGACCAATGAACAAATTATTGCACAAGGGGGTCACATTTCATTGGGATGACGAGTGCCAGTCAGCCTTTGACGAAATCAAACAATACTTGGCTTCGCCGCAGTATTGGCACCACCTAGACCAGGAGTGCCGTTCTACTTATACATCTCAACTACTGAGGTGGCACTGGGAGCCATGCTAGCCCAGAAGAATGAACTTCACAAAGAACAAGCTACTTACTATCTTAGCCGCACCCGGTCGGCTACGAACTTAACTATGCATACGTTGAGAAACTCGCTTAGCAGTGGTGTTTGCTACCAAGAGGCTACGCCACTACATGCTGAGCAACACTACGTATGTTGTGTCTAAGGAGAATCCATTGCGATACATGATGAGTCGTACTTATCATAGTAGTCGCACGGCGAAATGGATCATGTTGTTGATGGAATTTGACATTGAGTTTATTGGGCAAAAATCTATAAAAGGACAAGTCATAGCCGATCAACTAGCAGAGGCTCCTCTTGAAGACGATCAGCCTCTGGTCATAGAACTACCCGATGATGGGGTCTTCCATGTCTCATAATCGCCAGATTTTGATGAGCCCGAGTCTCAGGCCGACATAACCTTATTTTTTGATGGTTCTAAATGCGAGCAAGGGGGTGGCGCAGAATTGTATTCTTCACACCGCAGGGTGCTCCAATGCCCCTGTCATTTAAATTAAACTTCCAAGTGCACCAACAACAATGCAGAATATGAAGCCTTGCTCCTAGGTCTTCAGAAAACAATCGCCATGAACATCAAAAGATTGAACATCTTTGGCGATTCATTGTTAATCATCAATCAAGTCAAAGGGGTATATCAATGCAAATGCCCAGTCCTGAAGGCCTATAAAGCCCTTGTGGACAAATTCTTGGCAAAACTTGAGTGGTATGACATCGAGGCACTCCCTCGATCATCAAACCATTTTGCGGATACAATGGCCTCCTTGGGGTCACTAATCCCGCAAGACCTTTCCGGTGATATAACAACCATTGAGGTCAAAACCTTATCGCAACCCGCGATGGAGCGCGCAAGCTCAGACTTCACGCCAGGAGTCCACATGATCCAGATCGAACCATCTTCGGATAAGTTCTTTCGAATCCGAGACTGTTTGAAATGGGCCAACTGGGGGTCTTTGTTTTCCCCCACTCCCATTAATAGCAACACAACGCTATTCTTACAAGTTCTATCCCAATCAGCATTTGTTAGGGAAGAACTCCAAAAGGGATTGGCTGTTCAAACTGTCGAGGTATCCGATCAACAGGACTGGTATTTACCCATAAGAGACTACCTCAAGTTAGGTAATCTACCCTTTGGATTGACGCACGCCGCAAAACGAACATTCAAACAGAAAGCGGCAAAATATGTCTTGATAGGAGACATTTTGTATCATCGCAGCTACGACGGAATTCTTCTTCGTTGCTTGGACCAAGAAGAGTCCACTTGGGCAGTCGCCCAAGCGCATGACGGTACATGTGGCGGCCACTTCAGTGGTATGGCCATTGCAAAGCGCATTCTTCGCATGGGCTATTATTGGCCATCTTTAGAGCGAGATTGTTGCGCGTATGTCAAGAGGTGCGTGAAATGTCAACATCATGCCAATTTAATGCACGCACCTTCCCAGTGCCCTACAGATAGTCCATTCTGCTTGGCCATTTTCATAGTGGGGCCTCGATCTAATCGGAAAGATCTCCCCTGCATCGTCAAAGCCGTCACACGTTTATCATAACGGCCACATAATATTTTACCAAATGGGTGGAAGCAATTCCGTTAACCTCAACGAAAGGACCCCGTATTGCGGAGTTCATCTTGCATCACATCATATGTCATTTTGGTATTCCATCCAAAATAATCTCGGATAATGGGCCATCATTCAAGAACAAAGACGTGCGTGCTTTAACCACAAAGTACAAAATTTAGCACAACTTTTCAACACCCTATTATCCGCAAGCAAATGGGCAAGCAGAGGCGTCAAACAAAACGCTAGTCGCCATCCTTAAAAAGACCGTCGCAGACAGTCATAAGGATTGGCACATACAAATCCCACTTGCCCTTTGGGCTTATCGCACTAGCATTCGGACGCCCACTGGGGCAACTCCGTTTTCACTAGTGTATGGCTCAGAGGCAGTAATGCCTCTCGAGTTGGAAATTCCTTCCCTGCGCATATCAATGCAGGAGTTCATCGATGATAACACTGCGCGGCAAGCCCGATTGGACCAACTTACGTTGCTTGACGAACGACGCGTTAATGCTCTCGAGCACTTACGTATCTATCAAGAGCGGCTTAAGAAAGCTTACAACATGAAAGTTCACCTAAGAGACTTTCGGGTTGGTGATTTGGTTCTGAAGGAAAACCAACAAAACTCTAATTTGCCGTCCCATATGAGGGACAAATTCATGGCAAATTGGTTAGGTCCTTATGTCATTGATAGCAAAATAGGACCCGAGACGTACAGGCTAGCTTCTCTTGACGGTATCAAGGAAACATAACCCTTGAATATCAGTCATTTGCGACCATTTCATATCTAAGAAAGCCATATCCAAAAAAAAAAAGCTCCAAGGATTATCGCAATCTCTTGGTCACCCAAAAAGCTCCAAGGATTATCGCAATCTCTTGGTCACCCAAAAAGCTCCAAGGATTATCTCATTATCTTTGTCACCCAAAAAAGCTCCAAGGATTATCGCAATCTCTTGGTCACCCAAAAAAGCTCCAAGGATTATCGCAATCTCTTGGTCACCCAAAAAAGCTCCAAGGATTATCGCAATCTCTTGGTCAATCCAAAAAGCTCCAAGGATTATCGCAATCTCTTGGTCACCCAAAAGCTCCAAGGATTATCGCAATCTCTTGGTCACCCAAAAAGCTCCAAGGATTATCGCAATCTCTTGGTCAATCCAAAAAGCTCCAAGGATTATCGCAATCTCTTGGTCAATCCAAAAAGCTCCAAGGATTATCGCAATCTCTTGGTCAATCCAAAAAGCTCCAAGGATTATCGCAATCTCTTGGTCACCCAAAAAGCTCCAAGGATTATCGCAATCACTTGGTCACCCCAAAAGCTCCAAGGATTATCGCAATCACTTGGTCAAACCCAAAAAGCTCCAACGATTATCGCAATCGCTTGGTCAAAAATCAAAAAAAAAAAACAAAACAACAAAAATCATCAAAAACAACAAATATTTGCATCTCAATTCTAGGCATACTCAAATTCATCATAAAATTCATATTCTCGCACCTCATCTTCAACTTCACCAAAAACAATCCATCAAAATTACAAAAATACATAGCCGCATTAAGCATTGCATCCATACATTGCATATTTGTAGTCATACGGGTCAAATACCATAGGCCGCAATAGCTTTGATAGTCCATCTTGTTCCGCATTGTCTCATGTTACAAAAACAACAAAAACACCATGCATAACTTTTACCACACTACAAACGATGGTCTAGGAATGTACCAAGAGTTTCAGTGATTCAATCATCATTTTCCTCTTTAGCCATGTAGCGTATCAAGTCGAACGGATTTTACGAAGGTAGAGTCATACTTGAAATACACCATGTTACGTAACATCCCAACACAAATCAAAACACTAAAAATTCCCAAATTGTGTGAACGAGACGAAACCTGCAAAATAATCTAGGTCACCACAAGCGAAACGGTTATCTTGCTCATCCCCCCGTGCGAATGACCCCTAGAATGCTGAGAGTTGGCAAAAGGACAAGCATCCTCCCTACCCAATTCCCTAAGAATCCCTAAAGTTCTCAATAGTTGCAAAACACAAAAAAGTTGCAAAATGTCAAAACTCCAAATTTGACAAACTACAATGCACACATCAAAAGGCACAAACAATAGTGATTTTCGTCACTCCATGACCCCAATCCCTTGCTCGAAAGAAAAACAAATCAAAATAAACAGTGATCTCATCACTACAATGAGCAAGTATCCCAATACAATTGAAGAAAAGAAGGGAGTTGACCTTGAATCCCTGGAACTCTCAAAATTCTATAGGTCATAAGGCAAGCTTTAGTACCAATTTGGTTGATAGCCTATCGGTAACATAAGTAAACCTCCCGCATGACGATATATCTGTCACATTAACTTGCGTACAGATCAATGTTTGCATGTGGATGAGCTAGCTTATGGCATCCTGGATTACACCGCAGATTAATCTTAGTACATACAACAAAGGAATTCGTGGAGCTAATTAGGTGATCCTCAGGACAGGTTCGGTTGAAAGCCCATTCGGCAATCGGCGGTATCCTAACAAATACCACTAAATGAACTCAATTGCACACACAGGGATGTGAAAAATAACTCGGGTCAAAAACAAGTCCGATTCATACCTTGGTCAAAAAGTCTTGTAAGATAAAGTACAACCATGGATGGTGAGTTAAAACTGACTGAATCTCATAAAACCTTACATTCATTCCAAAATCATCTCGCGCTTACTTATCATCCTTATGATACCATCATAAAATACAAAAATAGAAAAACCATGTAAATAAAGAGCTTCTTAAACAGCCTACAATACAATCACCACAAATATCATTCATCCATTTCACTTCGCATATCACATAGACATCTAAAACATTTGCATTCATCATAACATCTGCATTCATCAAAATGAATAAACATGCATAACAAAAATCACATCATCACATGTACAAAACCACAATAAAATCGGTATATATATATATATATATCGTCAAAAAGATGCCCGCAGGCTACAAAACCGGTCCTCAGACCCCGCAATCATATCCAAAAACCCAACCTAAGGCGTCGACCACCATGATCACGCAGGATCGGTGCGACGGGAACTACCCCCCGTGGTGTGGGTCCTACGGGACCCTGCAGGGCGGCTACTACTAGCCCCCGCATCATGCCTGGCTACCACCCCCTCATCTAACCGCCTACGACGAGATGATGCCGATCGCTTCGCCGACTATCCCTTGTCCGCCGTGAAGATCCACCGACCGAAGGCTCTGGTAGCCGCCCACCAAGGCGGATGACCTCCCTCTCCAAGTCTATCCGGTACAGTACACCACTCTGCCTCTCGCCGATGATAAATAGACAATGCATCATCGCGCTGCGCCAAAACTCTATCCCGCTCTGCCAACTGAGCCCGCAGAAGATCCCTCTCCCGCCTCGCATCCCCCAACTCTAGATCCCGCATCCGTAGTAGCTCTAGTCGTGCAATCTCAATGCCTACATCCGACCCCACCTCCTCTGTATCTGTCGGACGCATAGGACTCACGAGGACAGTAGCCTGCTCAGGCTCCCATTGCTCCTCCACATCCTTGCATGTCCGGCTGCTCCGGAACACCCAAGTCCACATCCTCATCTCCCACATCCACCATGTCCGCATCATCCAACGGACCCCCCAATCACCCCCTGCTGCCTCAAGCATCCTCCACCGCGCCTCCGTGCCTCCCATGGCCCCTCTCCTCTCCAGACCGTAGCACCCACCACGAGTCATACTCAGTGGTAGTCCCGATGTCATCCACATCCGGGACCTCAATCACCGCATCCGACTCCTCGCCCAATGGCGCGATGACCGGTGGCTCCAGATCCCTCTCATCTCCCCGACGCCGATAGACCACGGGCTCACCAGGCAACCCCTGGCGCACCCCAAACTATCATGTAACCCGACGGTACGAAAAGAACTCATGCTCCGTCCCGTGCCGCCCAGTCAACCACCGCTCCCTACGTACCCGTCGGAGCCACTCTCCAGCCTCCGGCCAGACTGGAAAGTCCCGATAAGGACGCCAAACCACCTCCCCGGAGTGAGCAGAGAGAAGGCATCGCATAGTGTCGTACAACACCGCCCATCGCCGACTCGCCTCGCTCCGTGGACCGCCGCCACAAAGCCGCATAGCCAATCTCCTCGTCATCCATCACCGCCCGAGTCATCCACGGTAACCCGGCCGGCCTCTCCACCGCTATGTGCCGCCAACCCCAAGATCGAAGAAGATAATCGCAACTCACCCCCTTCCGTCGCCGACGACGGACGCCGTACGCCTCCCCGTAGAGCTGTGCCAACAATGTCTGTCCCCATCCATAAATCAACGGTGCCTCTATCGGGCACTCTACCAACTCGCCATACCAACTCCAACAGGTTCCACGGGAACCTCGCGCCTGACGAATCAGGTAGAAGCATGTTAGAAATGAGGCCCATCAAGAATGCGTGCCTCACTCCTAACACCCCCTCTCCCCGCCACCGCCTAACAAAAATCCCGCTAGCTCGACACCACCTCGTGTCTCCACTGGGTTCGTTACACCCAGCCGCTTCGCATGCCCAAAACATCTCGTCAGATACAGGTCCGCTGATCACGCGGCGATGTCCTAATGGGCAGTCCATCTATCGGAATCCGAAGCAACCGATAAACGTCCTCCAGTGTCAGTCATCTCCCTTGTCGAAAGATGGAAAGTGTTGGTCCGCGGATCCCAAACTTTGATCAGGGCCGTTAGATAGGCCTGATCCGGGACCACAGGCTCCAGTCGAGCCACCCGCTTGAGCCCAAGGGCATCAAGCCACCGCATCAACATCGCCACGCCGACCGCGCCTCACGAATGCGGAGGTACACGGTACCGGCTCCTAACCTTCAAAACAATACACACACAAAAATTCAAAACTAATTTTTCAGATTTAGGGTTCCTAACCTTAACTGATAATTACAAAAAAAAATGCACTTACGGTTTCGCCTCCGCTCCGCCCTCGAATCCGCTTGTGCACTCATGATGACGAGAGAATTCGCAGCGCTTTCGCTTCGAAATTACCTCCTCTCCCGCAGCTCCCAAATCGCAAGAAAAAATGACACAAATGAGCCCAAATCCAAGTTTTGGGCCTTAAATAAGCCTACCAACCGGAAATCATCCTTGGCTGGGACGAGCGCTCGTCAGCGTCGTCCCACCCAGGGACGATTTTTGCATTGGAAATCGTCCCACCCAGGGACGATTTCCCACTAGAAAAGTCAAAACATCAAAAAATCAACAAAAATGCACTAAAAACAACAAATAAAGTTGCCTAATAGAATGTTGTTACACTCGCAATCCAAGGCAATCAAAATAGACGTTGGGGTCATATATTGTCGCTATCTCACTCCCCAAGAAGGCTACCATAGCCGGACCGCTCCACGGGAAGAAGATTACAACAATTTTATCCCCACATGCGTCACAAAAAAACAAAAAACAAAAACAATAAAAAAATTCAACAAAACACAAATTATTTTTATACAAAAGTGCTCTTCCACTTAAACTCTTGGCAAAGAAAATCGATGTCGAGGTCCAAATTATCGCTCTCCTACTTCCCCAAGAAGGCTACAATAGCCGGACCGCTCCACGGGAAGTTAGATTTTCGATGATTTCACCTCATTACGGCATCACCAAAAGGGTTAACACCCACCAAAAATAGGTCCAAATGTTGGAAAAATTGCACACGCTTAACGGTAAACCCTCTAAAGGCACCCTTGCACAAGTCATCTTGGGTCAAGCGACTCGTCGCTTCTCTCACGAAGGTCATTCCCTCATCGATTCGTCGCTTGAGGGGGTAGTCACACTTAGTCACCAACCAACAATCACACACCCAATTAAGGAAAATGACATGCATTCAAAGAATCATTGACAAAGACAATCACGCTCCCGCTTGGGGCAATAAACAAGCAACAATCAAATCAATCAAACACTTGGCATTTCGTGAATCATGAACACAAGGTTCCCCCCGAGGATAAAAATGCCCTTTGCCTCGCTCATGACTGATCAATGTCTAAGTTCAAGTCACACCTCACCAAAATAGGTTAATACTTGAAATCAAATTCCTTAGCTCGTCGAAGCAAGGATTCAAGAATGCATGCCCTTTCCATACTTGGGGCATCAAAAGTTGGTTAGGTTACCAAGAAACCCTAATCATTAGTGCTTTGGTTATCTATTTTTGCTCAAGACTCGCGTCACCCGCAGCGCTTCCCAAAAAGGGGCATCTCGTAGACACCAAAACAGCACCAATCCGATTATGTGACCGCAAACACCGATCGCTTTGACAAACACAGCCCCCGGGGCAGCCCTCGGAGGTCAAACAGATGGTCTTAACCACTTTCATAGCAATTTTGTGAGGTCAAGAAGCAATTTGGCACACTTAGACACTTTGCCTAGTAATCGTCTCACCCAGGGACGATTGCTAACTTGAAATCGTCTCACCCAGGGATGATTTCTGAAATCGTCTCCAGAAAGGACGATTTCCAAGTTTAACGGGCAAAAAGACAAATGAGGCCAAGTGGCAGCCCAGAACAGTCGCCTGATGACTCTCGCCTCGCACGCGTGTGTGAGTGGACAAATAGGCCGTTTGAGGACCTGTCACAAGGGCGGTTATGAAAGCCCAAGTCAATGGAGGACTCCCTCCCTCATGGGAAGACAAGACCGCCACATGGCGCCTATGACCAACACATGGCATTTGTGCTTCCTCTCAAAAGAGACCCCATGGGTCTATAAAAGGTGAGACTTTTCTCACCCAAGATATACAAAGTTGAAGGAGTTTTCAAGCAACGAAGTGTCTGCCGAGTTGAAGACCCACTTGCATCCCTTTTGGTTCACCTTCCCACATCCACCAATCTCTTTTGCAAGGGAGGTTGTTGGGTGGCTTTTGGAAGCTTGAATCGGACCTAAATCCAACACATGGACACCCGAATCAACCAATTCGCCGACCCCCCAATCCTAAGAGGTTTTGGGCCCATCCCTAGTGGATTGGCGCCGGAATCAAGTGCCAACGGTGGGAGGCCCACTTGGGCATCCCCGCACTTTTCTTAAGTTTTATTTTAGAAGCATTCTAGTTTATTTTCTCATGCTGCATATTGTGTTTTCTGTTTGGTGAATTCATAGCTGCAATTTCGTAACCTTTGATCAGATTCTAGTATGTTTTGTGTCGTTTTGTAGTTTCACTAACTTGCAGGAGGCGATATCAAATTCTCGAGGGTAGAGGCCAAATTGGGAGAATCCGACCATCTGGGTCATCCCAAAATGGCCCCAATTACATAACCCCTCTGTCTGTAGGTGTTTTGGAGACCTCGGGAGTCGACATTGGAGCGTGTCAGTTCGGCTTCCCCAACACAGAAGAAATCGTCCCACCCAGGGACGATTTACAGTCGTAAATCGTCCTACCCAGGGACGATTTCCAGTTGAAAGCAGATTGGCCGACTGTCTCAGTGGCAATGGCCTGTTGGTAACATTTTCTATCTTCTGGCAAGTTTTCAGGCTGTTTAGAATCATTTTGTTTACTCGCTTTAGATAAATGTTTGCATGCATCTTTTGATGATTTTAGAAGAACGAACACTTTTCACTTGCAGCAAGTGCTACTGACATCTTGGTTGTTTCTTTGTTCGCAGGAGAAGCAGCGGAGGTGAAGAACTCATCGACATCAGCGGCGGCATCATCTTGGCCCGCCCATTGCAATCGTGGGCACGCGGAAAGAGGAACATTGAGTGATTGTAATCGAATTCTTTTAACGCTCCTAGCCCCCGAAAAGGGAGGAGACGTCATTGTAACAGAGATCAAGGGATATTAATGAAAGGGCTGTGTTTTCTCCATTTGCTTGTGTCTCTTCCAATGCGTTTCTTTTCCATTTCATGCACTTTACGTTTCTAGGACTTAAGCGCATTTGGTTTTGGTTATATTGCAATTAGTGTTTCCTTTGCCCGAAATCTCGTGCTTTCAGGTTGATGAATCTGATGCTTGCGATAAGACCTTGAGAGCTCTTCCAAAAAAGTACAATGAAAAGGTTTCTATTATAAAGACATCAATTGATAGTTTCTATTATAGAAACATCAATTGATAGTGATAGTCTAACAAGAAATTCTTTGCTTAGCATGCACACGCATTTTGAGATACGAACAAAAGATCATATTCCTCCGAAAGAAGCTACATTCAAAATAGAAAAAAAAAAGGGTAAGAAGTCAAAATAAAATAGTGAGTCTTCCAGTGATGAAGAAGCAAATTATGACAGAAGAGATAAAGGTTCCAGGAGACCCATAGATCTAATATCTATTAAGTACTTCAATTATTGAAAGCATGGAAATTATGCAACAAAGTGCAAATAACCAAAGAGCAACAATGATGAAGAAAAATAGGATCACAAGTATAGGGAATCAAAAAGACACAGGTACCAGAAGAAAAGCAAGATGGATAAAACAGACAAGAGAATACGTTCTTTAAAATACAAAATATAAGCTACTATGCAGATAATGCAAGTAAGTACGCAATTGATAGTGATGCTAGTTTTTCAAACAATGATAGAGATGAAGTCCTATTTATGGTTGAAGATAAAGATCCAATTAAGAAAAGGAATCTAGTTATTCTTAAGTGTTTTAGATGTGGTAGATTTGGACATCTTGAATATGATTTCACAAGGGATGGTTATAGTTTTAGTGATGATGATTCTGAAGATGCACTTGAAGGACCAGATGAAAATCTTATTATGGCACTAGAAGAAGAAGTAAGTGATCCTATAGAAGATAAGCCAAAATAAAGAAATGATATGGACAAAAGTAAACAAATAGAGGATTATTCAGCAGAGAATGGCTATGATATCAAGAGAGAACTTATCTATATCCTTGACATAGTAAAGAAGGTAAGAAAGAAACACTCTAAGCTTGAAAGTCAATTTCAAGAATGTGATGAAAAATTATTATTGCTATAGAGAATTTAGAAATGTCAAAGGCTAAGGCAAGCAAGTTCAAATATAATTTAGAAGCAAATATTCTGGAATGTGAAAAGTTAACACAAGAAGTGGCACTACTAAAGGAATATTTAGAGGATTCCAATAGTAAGTTATACAAGTATGTAACTAGTGTAAAGAATGTGGATAAAATAATCAAGATACAAATAGGAGCAACAAACAAGATAGGTCTTGGTTCTAAACAGGTTCAAAATAAATGGGAAGAAAATTCGACTTCAAATTTTGAAGAAGAAGATAATTCATAAGAAGATAATTCAAAATAAAACAGTGTAAGTGGGAGTGTGACACCAGAGGATGAGTTGGACAACAAAGAGTTCAAAAAATATAGGAACAATTCATAGAGAAGATACAGATGGAACAACAATCAGAACAAGAGACCAATGAGGTCAAGACAAGGAAGCTTCAATGGAAGATGTTTTTCATGTCACAAGTTTGGGCAAATGACTTCACAGTGCAGGACACATGAAAGACAGGAATATGGAAAAATATAAATTTTCCATGGGTATTTCTACTCATGTAATGAGTTTGGTGACAAGGCAATTAATTGCAATATTCATGACAAAAGAGGATATGGCTTCACTAGGAGAAATACTAAGATAGTTGCATCTCCAAGGAATAATAATATTAAGTGTTATAAGTGCAATAATAATGGTCATACAACAAGATGGTCTAGAGCAAATATTCCAAAAATATACATGAACAAGAACAAGAATATGAACAGGAACAGAGGTATGAAAAGAAACAGAAACATGAACAAAAATAGGAATATGAACAAGAACAAGAACATGGATGAGAACAAAAATAGGAACAGGAAAAAAAATATGGATGAGAACAAGAATAGAAACAGGAACAAGAACATGGATGAGAACAAGAATAGGAACAGGAACAGAAGTGATGATAGGAACATGGATGATGACTTGGGAAGAAATAGCTAGAGGATTTAGAAAACTCAAAAAAGAAGAGAGAAATATAAAGGTAAAGAACAATGCTTTTGGGGAGTAGAAATACTCCCACCCTAGAATTAACCACCTCATGTGGAGGTGGGGGAGGGGCTAAGCTAAGAAGCTCATTATTAGCCCCAAAATCCAAAGTTGACCCTTTGTCATTGATGTCAAAGGGGGAGATATTTGTGTATAGGGGAGAGATTTGATATGGGGAGAGATTTGATATTTGAGAGAGCATTGAGCAAGGGGAAGTAATGTCCAAGGTTGAGCAGAAGGAAAAGAATGGTTAGGTTTCAGTAAAAGGATATGGGTTGCCATCAATGACAAAGGAGGAGATTGTTGGACATTTTGAGTCCCTAAGTCAAAGTTGTCATTGATGTCACCATTGATGCCACTAGAAGGATTCATCATTAATTCCAAATATTTTAGTAGGAAATAAAGGCAACAAATATGGTCATTTGATATTACGCAATAAGGTAGAAGTTCGAGTGAAATAGTGCAAAAGACATAAAGTTAAAAAGGAGTGATAATATTTATTTTATAAATTATTTAAATTTAGGATGAATTTAAACTTTATAAATAAATATTAAAAGATACTTTATCAAAGGTGAAATATTATAATGGTTAGAAGTGCCATGGTGAAAATCCAAATAAAATATTTGTAATTTTCATTACAATATTTATATTGCAAAAGTTGGTTTATGAAGTCTAAAATATTTTAATAACCCAAAGGTTGGGTCAAAGGTTGAAGACCAAAGTATATTTTAAATAAATCCAAAGGTTGGATTTAAACAAGGTAAAGGAAATAACCTACATCATAGAAGACAAAGGAAAACGTCGACGTTTGTGATTTAATTTAAATTACATATTAATACCAAGCCCAAAGTGATTTCTGAATTACCCTTTCTCGAATTGAAAGAGAAGCGCATGAGAATTGAAGGCAGAGCTCGTGATAATATTGTGCGAATTTCATGGGTTGACTTGATGGTGAAAGGGACAAAAGCAAGCACATTGATTTGTTAAATTCCAACAAGGCACCTTGGCCTAGTGGCAAGTGGGCAGAAAGCTTACGTTTTGGTGTGTATGGTGGATAGTGTTTGAATCCCGTGAAATACTTTGGTGGATGTGTTGAAGGCACCAATAAATAGGCGCATGCATTTTTTTCAAGGCAAGGAAGGAGTATTGAAGCATGTGGTGCTTCTTCCTTCCCAACGAGCTTATAGCTCGTGTGGTGGTTCGTGGGAAAAGACTTGTGAAGGTTGCGTTGAGAGTTCAAAACTCTCCAAAGGCAAAGGTACATTTTTATGTTTTATTTTATTAATGCCAAATTTGGAGGTATAAGGTATTTGGTGGTTAAATTATTTGCATTGTGAAAAATATTGGTAGTTGATAAATATCATTAGGAGGTATAAGGAGAATTCTGTTTTATTTTCAAGTCTTAAATTTTGCTATTGCAAAATATTTAAGACTTTGTGGGTGTATGGTAATTTGAATAAAGCGTTTTTTATTATTGTGAGGATATTGCTTATTTTTTAAGTTGGAGTGATAAGGTGTAATTGTGATATTATTTTTGTGGTATAAAAATTATCCTCTAACCCTTATTGAGTTTATCAAAGAATTAATTGTGAGTGTGGCATATTTGTAAGGGCAACTACTCTTCAAGAAAAGGTATGGGCAAAATTCTTCTTTGTTGAGTTAAGTAATTGGCTTGATTGAAAATTAAGTTTGGAGTGAAAATGATTTGATTAGGGTTTCCTTTTCGAAAGTGTTTGAGTTAATGCTTCAAGGTTTTCTAAATTGAGAGTTGTGATTAAACCATATTTGATAAGCATTGTTGTTTAGACCATCGGTTGAGTGAAGTACATTGATTTAATACTTCAAGGTTTTCTAAATTGAGAGTTGTGATTAAACCTTATTTTATAAGCATTGTTGTTGAAGCCATTGGTTGTTTGAAAACCTAAGTTAGGGTTTGATAAGATCATGAGTATCATTGTTATGTGAAGAATTTTTTATAAGCATTGTTGTTGAAGCCATTGGTTAAGCAAAGAACTTGAACTTGAGTTAGAAAAGAACATGAGTATCATTGTTATGTGAGATTTGTGTTGGGAAGTTGGAAATATTTTGAGTTGAATGCTATATTCTTGGACTACGGTTTGTGAGAAATGGTTATTCCTTGAAGTGATTGGTTGAGTAGAGTTGATTGAGCCAAATCAAGTGATTGTGTGAAGTTGTTGTTCATGTTCCAAGAAACAAACTATTCTATATTCTGAGATTGAGTTAAGATTGAGCATTGAGTATAGAACATATTGAGTCTCTAACAATTCTCTTTATGCTTCTATGTGATTGAGATAAGAAAGTGATTGAGCATTGAGTATAGAACATATTGAGTCTCTATCAATTCTCTTTATGATTCTATGAGATTAGACAAGTTCTATGTGAACTTGTTAATCTAATTTGAGACAAGTCTTTGAGAAGGCTTGTGGACTAATTTTATGTGAGCTTTTGTGGAAGCTTGCAATGCATATTTGAGCAAGTCTTAGAGAGGACTTGTTGAGTAGATTTGGAAAAGTTTTGAGTGAGCTTGTTGAGCATATTTGGACATATTCCGAGTGAGCTTGTTGAGAAGATTTGGACAAGTTATGAGTGATCTTGTTGAGCAAATTTGGAGAAGTTCTGAGTTGGACATGTTCTGAGTGAGCTTGTTGAGAAGATTTGGACAAGTTATGAGTGAGCTTGTTGAGCAAATTTGGAGAAGTTCTGAGTGAGCTTGTTGAGCAAATTTGGAGAATTTTTGATTGAGCTTGTTGAGCAGATCTGGAAAAGTTCTGAGTGAGCTTGTTGAGAAGATTCGAGTAGGTTTCGAGTGGACATGTTGAATAGATTTGAGCATGTTCTGAGTGGACCTATTAAACAAATTTGAGTAGGTTTTGAGTGGACCTGTTGAATAGATTTGAACAGGTTTTGAGTGGACCTATTAAGCCGATTTGAGTAGGTTTTGAGTGGACATTTTGAGAAGATTTGAGAAGGTTCTAAGTGAACCTATTGAGTAGAGATTTGAGGTAATAGAACAGAGAGGACAAAGTCTCCAATGGATAGAGATCCATTAGCCAAGATAATTGAGGATGGGTCTTCTGAGTGAGGACAAGAGTATTCAAGTGGAAAGAGATCCACATTCAGTGCAGTGGTGGCAGTCTTCTAGAAGATAACCAACCAGATCAGAGGAGAAAGAGTTCTCAAGTGGATAGAGATCCACAAACCAAATTTAGGGGATCACCATATCCTTTGTACAGAGGTCCATAAAAATTGTAATTGGTAAGGATTCCAAAAATATTATTTGAGAAATATTTCCTCTGTGGAGATAGCCCAAATTGGGTGAACCACGTTAAAATCTGTGTCTTTATTGTGTATGGTGTTTTATGCATTGCTTTGATTATTGCTATTGATACTACTATCTATATACTACATAATATTGAATTGAAAAGAAAAGTAAAAAGTGGTCTTATACTATTCACCCCCCATCTCAGTATAAGCTTATGTTCTCCAAACAAGTCCGAGAGGGGATAACATAACAATTCGAGATTTGGCTCTACTTTAAGAGGTCTAAGGTTCAAAATGAGACGTGTAAGAGTGTGTGAGGAGGTGTATGTGTGGTGTGTGTTAAATTTCATATTAATAAGCATAGGTCTCAAATTTACGAGGTATCATGGTTAGGAGGAGACTCTCAACCCTATTCGTTGATCATAGGGTTTTGTCACACTAACCAAATAAATAAATCATATAAATAATACGTAGTCTAACTAAAGTATTAAAATAAAGTAAAAAATATAATGTTTAAATTCAATAAAAACATGATTATACAACATATTATAATAATCAAAGTTTAATTAAATAAATATAAATTAAAAAAATGTATATCCTTATATAACTATAACTCAATAAACTTCAAAATTTATTTAATATTAAATCATAAAACATTAATTTTTTTTTAATCCTTATACTTATCATCAAATAAATACAAAACAATAAAAATTCAACGCCATCAACCTAATTTATTGATGGAATTGACCTAAACGCACAGTGCTCTATATTATTTATTTTCTAAGCATGTTGAAAATCTTTTTCAAAACAATATGATCAATAGATAAATGCCACTTGAGCCTTTATTAAAGGCTGATGCTTAACCATATCAAAACTAAAACCATTAAACCATTAAAATTTTTAGTTAGAAGGATCTTCAAACCAACATCATTAGTCCAATTCAAATGCAGACTAAACCTATCCCCATGTACATTGGTGCTCTTCCATTAAAAATTAGGAAATACCATTTATTAAGCCGATAGTCATCCTACAATGGTAGTTAGAAAGTCAGCCATGCTGTAAACAATATTAATATTTTATTAAAAAATCCGGCGTTTATAGATATACATATTTTATATATCTAATTTATCTTTATAGTTACAATTATTATTACAATTTAAACATTAAAATTTTGAATATATATATATATTTTTTTATCTGTGGAAAACATCCCAAAAGGCCAAGAAGGCAGGGGTATCCAAAATTTTGAATAATTTTACTAATAATTAAATTGATGATTTTCCATGAGATTTAAGAAAAAATTCCATATATTCTTACAATTTTATTAAAGTTCATTGTAAATTCCAATACCATTTAATTTTTTATTGTTACAATAACTTTTACAATAAAATAGTTTAATTTTTTGAATATCATTTTAAGAATATATTATATATGGATCACATTATTATTCTCTAGATGCATCAATCATAACCTTAATACACATAGAAGTTGGTAAAATTATTTGTTTATTAAAAATAAATTTAAATATTCAAAAAAGAAACTGCTAGAGATACATAACAAATATCCTAGCTTTATTATAATACTACTATGTAATGATCATGCAATACAGGAGAAACCCATTTTAATTCTATAAAACAAAAAACAATTAATAAATATAACTTTATTATAATACTACTATGTAATGATGATGTAATCTAGAAAAAACCCATTTTAATTTTTTAAAATAAAATAAAAAATTAATAAATAAAAACCATTATGAAAAACTGAATTTGTAAAAACTAAACTAATTTATATTTAATATTGTAGACAAATATAACAATCCCTCTTACATCATCCAAATAATAAAACCACTATAATCTTTAATATATTCGTTTTATGGGTGAACTCATTAACTACATCCAAATAATAAAACCACTATAATCTTTAATATGTTCTTTTTATAAATAAATTAAATTGCTGGGTGAACCCATTAACTACATCGCTGTGTATATATCTTGCATGCACATTTCATTTCAAACAAGTGTGTGTTAGGATCTCTCTCGCGGAAGCAGAAGTCTCCAATGGTCTCTCTCGCGGAAGGAAGCAGAGTCTGCAATATCACAGTCTCCAGGTTAGTATTTTTAAAGTATGTTGTGGTTTTTTTTGTTCTTCATCATATTTTTTAATTGTTGTGTGTTAGTGCTTGTGATCCTGTGGTGTTATGCTTGAATTTGATTTTTCGGTAAATTTATATTATATTAAACTTGATTTTAAATTTGCATTATAATTAAGCCCACCCCTCACTATTGATTATGAGAAGCCCATTGTTGCTCCGACATCTCTATCCATGCACACAGAGCAGCAGCCAATGCTGGAGGCACCTCAATCGTCGGGACACGAACCCGCGAACTCTTAGCCTCAATGGAAGTGCCCCATAAGATTCCTTACCTTCAACTTGTTTTATATGAAGTCTGAGATTAAAGACAAGGTTCATAGGATTCTTTATCTTCAATTTGTATAAAGCTTAATATTATATTAACTAGACAAAATTATTGAGGTGATCTTCGTTTAACATGTTAGAACTTTTTGAGTGCATATGACTTTAAATAAAGTGTGTATAATCAATTGCGCACATGCCTCAAATTAAATGAAGAAATGTAGAGCCTTACTTATTTCAAGAAGAACCGTATAACTTGTGCATAACTATCATATAAATAATTTTAAAAGTCTTTAAATATAATTAATTATAAAATATATTTTATTTATAAATAGATAAAATAATTTTATACTAAATATTATTATAAAGTATTTATGTTTATAGCTTTAACCCTAATAAAATTTATATAATTAGATTTTTTTTTTTTAACAATATTTTTTATAAACATCGGTCGTGGGCTTTTGAACCCAGGTCACCTCACCAATAATGCAAGTGGCGTCCTTGCCTGTAGGGATTTATATAACCAGATTTGGAAATATGATTTATAAAAAAAATTATTTAAGTTTTTTTAATCTTATGAACATGATAATTATAATTTGTTGTTAGATTCCAAATGATTTCATGTTTTTAATGCATTTTTCAATTCAATACGAGGAAAAAGGTCTCAGGTTGTGTCTTGCAACATGAAAAGTAAATAAATTATAATTTTTTCACTCTCTATATTTAGATAATGATTTATAAAAAAATAATTTAATCTAATCCATAATATATATAAACAAATACAACATTTCTAAATATAATCAAGTGATTGACTTATTTAATATTAGGTATTCACTCAATTATCTTCTCATTAAATTAAAAATAAAATAAAATTATATATCATTAAAAATATTGTAAAAATCAAAATTAGTTCATTGTTACTTGTTTGCAATACCTATCCCATCCCATGTCTTATGGAGTCACCTCTCAAGTGGAACATGAAAATACCTAACGTGGAAAACAACCACATTATCCATGGTAGTGATTGCAAAGTTTCAATTTTTTTAAGTAAAATTTATGCATGTAACCATTATTCTTTATTTTATTATTTATTTATTTATTATTTTTGAATATAAAGGAATGGGTTACATCTACACTCCTTTTCTATTATTAAGCATGGTTCAAATATTGTAATTTCTCTTCCACCTCATTTTTTTATAATCAGAGGTGAAATAGACCACTGGTTGATGGGGATTCGTACTTTATTTATAATCATGGATGAAATGGACCACTCGTCCTTGGGATGCTTGGGATTCTTACTGTTGTCATTCAGATCAGTCTCCTACCTTTGCAATAGACATAGCCTCAATACTTAAACCTAAATCTCTTCTTCATAAATACATGACTAGATAGACACCTACCAATCCACTAGTTCTTGGGATATAAGGCATCATCTTGTTTCATGTAACAAATGAATCTGAGGGAAACCAAGCTCTTCCATTTCAAACACATTGGAGTAAGGGCAAGGGAAAAAATATTGCCATTGGAATTTTGCTAGGGAGGTCTTAAGCTGAGCAGAGCTTGTCTTGGGTTGTCTTTGATGAAGTGTTTGGTTGCCTCTGCTCTGCCTCCACTCCCTTAAATCTCAGCGAATATTGGCCGAGTAAATCCCCGCGACTCGGGGATTCACTAGGCCCGAGGTTTTTATTAAAATAAATTCACTGGCCTTGCTGAAAGTAACCTGCAAGTTTTAAACACTGATTTTACGTTTTTCCTTCATTCAATGTTATGTTGAATTTGTATTTTTTCCAAGTTATGATCGTGGGGAATTTGGATCCTTTCTAAATTCCCGTTGAAGTTTTTTTTATAACAATGTTAAGAGTTATCATCTATTTGTACTTTTACAAGGTTTATTATTGGAAGTGTCATTTACTACTGTTATGTTGAATTTGTATTGTTTCCAAGTTATGATCTTGGGAGAACTTGGATTCCTTTTAATTTCTGTCCAGGTCGTTTTACAACAATGTTAACAGTTCTCATCTATTTGTACTTTGACATGGTTTTTATGGAGTTATTCCATTCCATATAATAAAAGAAGGTGGCAATTATAACTACTACTATTGGAGAGTGATAACTACTACTATGGCCAAGGGGAATCAATGAAGCCGCACATGATAATAATGTCACAGTGAACAATCAAGATGTGTGTCATTCTGATCCTGTGTGGCTTCATTGGGTGCCCCATGGCCTCCACCAGAGGATGGAAGTGTGCAGACGTTGCCTTACACAGAGAAAGGACATGAGGAAATTTCAGACGGATGACAAACTGATCTAGCAGGAATATGCAAGGCAGTTGAAGGGGATGACAAACTGATCCAGCAGGGATAAGAGGGATTCTGACATTGCCATCAATTGGGCTGGGGGCCTCCACCATGCCAAAAAAATGTGAGGTCTCTGGTTTTTGTTATGTCAAGGATATTGTTCTTACAATCCTCCAACTGCGCAACTTTCACCAAGTCTTATACTTTTCCTTTTGGTAATTATTGTTGGTGGATGTTGTTTATCAAAATTCTATGTAGATATTATATTGTAGTTTGGACAAAGTGGAATTTAGGATATGATCAGATATAATTGCTAGTTGGTTATTTAGGGAGAGGATGGAAGCTTTAAATACATTGGTTCTCGGTTCTGAGAGAAGTTTCCTCTATTTTTATGACTTATACCTTTGATAGATTTCAACTTGGTTATTTTGGTTATTGTAATGTACCTCAGGTTTAAAAAAACTTTTCATTTATAGTGATCTTCATTAAATGATCCATGTTGGTAGAGATACACCATTGAATTAATATGTAAGGTGAGAAGCTTTTCTTTTCTTAGGAAAAAATTCTAGTATGTCCTTGGGCTGTAACTTTAAAAAAAATTCTCTTGTTTTGAAATATTAGGGTATATATTCTCATTGATTTAAATTTAAAAAACATAGGTTTAAAAAACATAGAATTGTGTATATGTATGTCTTTATTAATGTTGAGATATCTCAAGATTTGTATTTGCGGTGGTTTTTCTTATGAGCTTCTAGTTAAGGAAATTCGTTGTTTTTCCACAAAGGTTTTACAACCAATAATATATAAGTTAAAGCACATGTCTTATATAATTCTCCTAGTCTTAGGGTCCATTATTTTTAATTTAAATCTTGGAAATGAACTTGCCTTTCATGATGTTGTCAATAGGAACTAGCCGAGTGGGAGGAGGTTTTTTTTGGTTACTTATCTTCAAAATCCCAATTTTAAATTTTTAATAAGTGTTACAAGCTTAATAATAATTAAAATTTAGTTAAATAAATATATACTAAATAAATATATATTACACATAATTTATAATTATATAAAATTTAAAATATATTTTATTTTAATATTATATTTTTAATTATTAAATTTGTTTAATTTTTAAAATAAAATTTAAAATTCGTGGAATTTAAAACCCTATCCTACTGCCACGAACAAATCTTAAATTCGGCATGAAAAAAAAAATTGACATGGCAAAAACCTAAGAGAAAAGAATGATTAAATATTTTACCGCAGAAACGAAGATTTGATAGTCTTTCGGCGAAGTACTGGGTGACCACCTTGGCTAAGTAATTCTAAGCCCATGGTTGACTGATCCAGTGTAGGAATGGTGGATGGTGGACACCGGTTGGTTTGCGAATTCTTCGTCATTCATGCATGAATACAGCGACGGTTTGGTAGAAAGAAGGTCGACACTCCAGAGGCGGCAATTGACGGTTTTACAGGGATGAGAAGGCGGTAAATGCTGAGCAAAGGTAGTTGATTCGACCCTTAACGCCGCATCGATCACAGAAAAGCAGAGCTCCCCCTTTTCTTTTTGTGAAAGACCATGATTACTGATGCAGAGGCGTATGAGGTGAGTCACATCCACGCGGTCAACTAAAACGAACAAACCAGAGAATGTAAAATAGTAATTTTATATTTTTATTATTTTAATAATTATTAAAAATTTATTTAGTGAAATTTATTGTACGTTTAATAAATTTTAAAATATCATTAACAAACTGCTATTTTTTTATATTGAACATTGTTTATAAATATTTACAAATATTAGCTTTCTTTTGAGTAAATACAAGAGGAATTGACCTCATAATCACATTGATGACATTACACAATTTTTTTTAAATGGTGAAATAAGCTATAAGATATATAATATTGAAAAAAAATATATGATAAATAATATTGAAAAATGATGTCCCAAAAAAAAAAAAAAATTGAATTTTTTTAGAGGTCAAATTTATTTTGAACTTCAAAAATAATGAACTTGAACTTAATAACTAAGATTATATCATAAAACCTAAAAAAAGTCTAAAACAAAACCTTAACACAAATTTAAAGAGTCGTATGAACTGAACCCAATCGGTTGGTGGGAATGACTTGAACACATAGTTCTTTATCATATTTTTTAGAGAGCATATTAAAAAAATGAAATGTTAAATGCCATCTAGACCTTTATCAAAGCATATATGTATTTAAACTCTAAATTATTAACATCTCAAGTTAAACTTGACCTTTAAAAAAAAACAGGCATTCAATTTAAATGTAAGACTCTTAAGGCCAAACCTTAGTTTAAATATAATACATTTTAGAAAAGAGACCTTACATATGCATTCTTAAAATTTTGGTAAGTTTTAGAGAGCATATTAAAAAAATGAAATGTTAAATGCCATCTAGACCTTTATCAAAGCATATATGTATTTAAACTCTAAATTATTAACATCTCGAGTTAAACTTGACCTTTAAAAAAAAACAGGCATTCAATTTAAATGTAAGACTCTTAAGGCCAAACCTTAGTTTAAATATAATACATTTTAGAAAAGAGACCTTACATATGCATTCTTAAAATTTTGGTAAGTCCCATTATAAATTCGAGGACCATTTTATTTGTTAAAATAATTTCTATAACACAATATTTAACCATTTTATTTGTTAAAATAATTTCTAAAAAAAATATTTTACCATTTTATTTGTTAGAATAATTTGTATAACAAAAAATTTCAAATATTTTGGCATCTGTTAACAATCAATAATATTAATATCGAGTAGATGCAAATGTTTTGACATCTGTTAACAACCAATAATATTAATATTGAGTAGATGCACTATATTTGGACCATGTTATTGCCTCTTACAATGGCAGCTAGAAGGTTAGCCACCCGTAAACAATATTAACATTAAGAAATTATCCACCGACATTAAGGGTTAAAAAAACTGACATTAAGGGCTAAGGGTTACTGTGGATTTAAAATATTTAAACTATTTAAACTAAATATTATATTAGAAAAACCTTGAAGTAATGTTGAGAACTAATAAGTTTGGGATATCCTGGCCTTCAGGCGATTAAATAGACACCTTGAGATTGATAAATCTCAGAGTTTATAGATATATATATTTTATATATCTTAGTTATGTCTTAGACTCAACATTAGTTAAATAATCCATATTATTTGTTTGTTTAAAAATAAAATTATTAGTGTGAGTTATTAATCCTATTTTCACCAAAGGTCTTAATATTTTTATTTTTAAGCGAAAAACCTTTGTGGGGCTGCCTTGGTCCGAGAGACCACGAACATGGGGTTCTACACTGTCAAAGTCATCCGGGAGTTGCACCTTGCCCGCACCAACATTATCAATTAGATTTTTGGTACCCAATTTAGTTTTTTGGTAGGGTGGAGATTCAAACCTAAAACTTTTCTTGAATGATTGCTCTCTCCTCTCCAACTCACCTGCAACACCCAAGTAAAAATCCTAATATTATAATATAATATATTATGTATGAGGAAATTTCTTAGGATCCTAATACAATACATACATGTTTCAAAAATAAGATGGATATCTTATACTATGTAGTATAGTGTATCATATTATTTGAAACAGGTATCTAATGTATGAGGAGATTTATGAGGAGATTTCTTGAAAAAGCATGGTTAATAAATTCAATTTTATATTATATTTTTAGATAAACAAATAATACACTTAATGGGTTTTTTAAGCATGGTTGTTGAATATAAAGCATTATAACATGTTTTAAATATAGTGCATTCCAATAGATATTTACGCCGATATTAAACAATATTAATATTAACATCGTAATGTTTTATTAAAAAATCCGATATTAAGAAAATTATACGTCAACATAAAGGTTAAGGTGGATTTAAAATATTTAAAAAGGCACCTCGAGATTAATAACTCTATATATAATATCACCTTAAAAGATATCAAAATATTTTTTATATTTTTTTTAAAACAAATTTTTTAAAAAATAAAATGATGTTTGAATTTTTAATGGGACTTATCATAATTTTTAGAATGCATATGCAGGTCTTTTTTCCAAAATTTATTGTAATTGGCCTAAGGTTTAAGGTTTTAGAGGAGCTAGTCTTAGGAATCTTATATTTGAATTGGACACGTGTTGTTGCGTGAAATGTCAAATTAACTCTCTAGGTTAATGGTTTTGATAATGATGGTTTGAAGGTTAGTTTAACTAGACAACTCAATGATTTTGACAAAGCTTTAGATGACATTAACTCTTTAGCATCTTATTTTTTAAAATATTTTTAATATGCTTCGTATGGAAATATGATGAAGAACCATGTGTTTAGGTCATTCCTACCAACTAATTTGGGTTGATTTTGAAAATTTATTATCTAGGGTTCATTGGGTTTATATAATGAGGAGAATAATTATAAAGTTAAAATTTCTTAATTTGTGTTAAGATTTTTTTGTTATAATTATTTGAGGTTCTTTCAATTAATATTAAAGTAAAAATTTGTTTATTTAATATATATTTACTTAATCAAATTTTGTTCATAATAATATGGTATATATTTTTATTTATTTTTTTCTTGAATTTGAATCTTATACATTTCATTTTAATTAATTCATATATTATTTATATAATATATTAGGTTTGAGATTTGAGCATATATTAAAAGGATATTTAATTGCTTATTTTAAAGAATGTATAATAGTTTATATGTAAGTTGTTATTGGTTTGAGTTTTTTTAAGAAGAAGAACAAGGGATTGTACTCAGGTCCCCCACCCTTGACAAATCACAACTCTTTTCTTTATAGCTTAAATATTTTATAAATAGATTCACCTAATCTTTTTTTGATTTAGGTAATCAACATTTGTTTTTCAATTTTAGCTAAACTTACTACTTTTCCTAACCATGGAAAAGAGAATTTAACTTCACTCTCCTCCATTAAAACACCTCTATTAGCTAGCCTATCTGCACATTTATTGTTTCATTCCCTTAATGTATGTGTAAACCTAATTTCTTCAACCTTTTTAGGAATATATTGAATATCCATGATCATCTCTTGTATGTTTTATGGAGCCTTTGCTTTCCTCAAAATTGCATTTATTACAATGAGTGAATCATTGATAGGGAATCATGTATTACCATTATTTATTTTTAATAAGTTAGTTGTTGTAATGGTTAAGGTTGTACCATCATTAATATAGTCTTATCCATAACCTATGCTTTGTAATGCCTATTTATAGGCATCTTATGGTAATACAATGCAGTTTTGGTTTATCTTCTGATATTCGTGTTTGTTGCAAACAAAGATCACACAATTACAAACAAAGGTCTGCATGAATGAAAATTGCATTGTGTTACCATAAGATGCCTATAAATAGGTATTACAAAGCATAAGCTATAGATAAGGTTCTATTAGTTATGGTACAACCTTAACCATTACAACAACTAACAACTTATTAAAAATAAATGATGGTAATACGTGATTCCCTATCATTCCTCCCCACTGAGAAAATATTGGTCCTCAATGCGTACAAATGTGGAAGAGAAATAGGGAAAGATCCAAAATTATCGGGTACAATCAAAAATGTATATTTGTTATAAAATAATAAGACCAAAATGATAAATTTGAATAGGTCTTCATAAAATAAAAAATTGACACTAAATTTGAGATAATTTTGAAAAATATTCTCTAGTGACTGTAAACATTGCTATACCGATGGATAACTGAAATGGGTCCCTCGAATCAGTAGAAGAAAGCAACATCGGTGGTATAGTAAAGATGCCAAAGAATATTTTTTGAAAGGTATGCCAAGGATGTCAGTTAGAAATTGTGGATGCATTAAATTTTGGTTTTAATTGTGGGTCACGAGCATTAAGGAAATGTGCAAATGAATGAAGGGTAATTGTTTAATGTGCATTAATGAATGCAACAACATAGAAATTCATTTAATGAAAGAAATGACATTGAAATGCATTTAATGAAAGCAACGACATTGAAATACATTTAATTTTTTTTTATTCAATGATAGTGGGAAAAATTTATTTAACTTAAGAAATAATTTAATTTAATTTATTATTAAATTTATATTTAATGGTGAGTTGCACACGAAAATTAAAAGAAAATCACGTGCATTAACATGAAAACACATTAGGTGGTGGGTGTGTTTTAATTATGGACACTAACATTAATGATGGCATGGATTTAATTACAGTGACAACAATGAAAAAATTAAAAATTAATTTGAATTAATTTTTTAAAATTTAATTTAATTTTTAAATTTTTCACCATTGTTGCTGTCATTAAATGCATGCCATCATTAATGCACGTCTATAAATAAAACACACCCACCAGCTAATGCACATTTTCCTTTTAATGCGCACACTTTTCTTTTAATTTTTGTGTGCGGCTCACCATTAAATGTAATTTTTTTTAAGCGAAAAACCCCTTGCGGGGCCGCCTTGGTCTGAGAGACCATGAACAGGGGGTTCTACATCGTCAAAGTCACCCGAGAGTCGCACCCAACCCTGCCCGCACCAACATTATCAATTAGATTTTGGATACCCAATTCAGATTTTTGGTAGGGTAGAGATTTGAACCTGGGACCTCCCTTGGAGGATTGCCCTCTCCTCTCCAACTCACCTACAACACTTGGGTGCATTAAATGTAAATTTAATAATAATTTAAAATTAAATTATTTTTTTATTTAATTTAATTTCTTCCATCATCGTTCAATCACAAATAAAAATTAATGCATTTACATGTCATTGCTTTCATAAAATGCAATTCCATGCTGTTGCATTCATTAATGTCTGTCACCTTCATTAATGCGCATTAAAAAATTACCCTTCATTCATGCACACATTTCATTAATTCTTGTAAACCATAATTAAAACCAAAATTTAATGCATTCATAATTTTCAAGTGGCATCTTTGGCACATATTTTGAGAAATCTCATTTTGACACATTAGTTGCTGCTCTTTCCTACCAAATTGAGGGACCTACCTAGCTATCCTCTAGTATAGCAATGTTTACAGTTGTTAGAGAGCATTTTTTGAACCTGATTCAGTGTCACAAATAGTTTTTGGCTTTATGAAGACCTTTCCAAATTCTTCATTTTGGTCTTCTTGTTTTGTAACAGGAGTACATTTTTGGTTGTACCCGATACTCCTAAATCTTTCTCTTTTTCTCTTCCATATTTGTACACATTGGGGACCAATCCTTTCTATGTGGGGATGAATATTAGGGAATCATGTATTACCATTATTTATTTTTAATAACTTGTTAGTTGTTGTAATGGTTAAAGTTGTACCATCATTAATACAACCTTATCTATAAACTATGCTTTGTAGTAGCTATTTATAGGTATCTTATGGTAATATAGTGTAGTTTTCATTCTTTCAAACTTTTGGTTGTCTATTTGTAATTGTGTGTTCCTTATCAATCATATTTCATCCATACTCTATTCCATTTCATTTATTTGCATATTTTTAACTCTTCTAAAGCCACCTAAGCTTCAACTGAATTACTTATCTTAAATCAATTATTGAAAGCATAATGAGACAAAATATATCCCCTTTTATTCCTAATTATTCCTCATCATCCTATTGGTCCTAGATTTCCTTTAGATGCTCCATAAAAATTTAGTTTGTCAAACTTCATATATGGTGGTTTCAACTTTATATTCCTTGCCTTTTTTTTTTTTCATTTCTTGTGTGCCCAACATCATAATTCCATTTGATGACTTGAATCAATCTATCAGGGCTCTTTACTTCTAGATTAGGGATTGGGTGAGTTTATAGGTTTATATTAAACTCCTCTCTAGCTAAATTTTTTTTTCTTTTCATTACCTCTATATATATATATATATATTTTAATATTCTTCTATTCCTTTCTAGCCAAACATTCCAAAGTGATTTACCTTTTGATATATCCTAGATTATCTATAAAGCATCACTTTTTAAAGTGTTCTACCATTTATTTAACCATTCTTCAATTCTTCCCATCATCACTATGCATTTTCCAAATATTCTAAGAATCTATTGCTATAGTTTCTAGACTATTGAGCAATGTCCCCAAAGATGGTCTATACTTTCCTCCTCCTTTTTACAAAGAATGCGTTGTTTTGTGGGGGAAATGAATATTCCTTTTCAAATAGTTGTCTTAGGATAAAATTATATAATGACCTACTAACAAAAAAAACATTTTAACTTTAGGAATGATTGAGCTATCTCAAAAATATATCCATATTATTGTAATATTCATATTTTGTTGGTGCTTTATATTATATCCACTTCTTGTTGTGTATTATTGAGAGCTATTCAACTCGTAAATCAATTTATTCTTGACTCCCTTTGAAGTAATCATTGTTGTTATATTTCTAGCTAACTACATCCTAGCATCAATGTCTTGTATACTTGTAAAAAAAATATACTTTTCATTTGTATGTTCTTTCTTGATCCTTGTACAAAATATTTGAAACCCTATCACCATTTCTATATTAAAGTAATATTATTCAAGGATTCAAAATTGGATCTAGAATAAGTGTTTTTTTATCACACCAAATATCCATCCAAATAGAGATTTTTTTCTTCATTTCCCACTACCCATATAAAACCATTAATCATTAGATCAATTAATTTTTTTAAACTGTTCCAAAGTGCAAAATAATTTGGTAGAGAGAATGTAATAAAAATTTATCTTGGGTTATTGGGCTTAAAATACTTACGTAGACTCTCTTTGTACAATATACAAATTGTTTTTCTCCTAAGAGCTAAGTTTACATCCGTAAGAACTTTTAAACTAAAACCTTCCTAGCTTTATTATCACACATCTTGGTTCATGTCACGAAATAAAATTATCTTTTATCATGTAATATTCACCACAAAAATGACAAAGGACATGAGGAAATTTCAAATGGATGACACACTGATCCAGCAGGGATATGCAAGGTAGTTGAAGAGGAGAACTGTAATATATTTGAGAGACTGTACAATTTTTGCTAGGTCTCTCCAAGGGTTTCCATTGGCGTTGTTGTGAATATCAATAAGAGGGATTCTCACATTGCAACCACCATGCCAAGAAATGTGAGGCCTCTAGTTTTTGTTATGTCAAGGATATTGTTCTTACAATATTTGAACTCTGCCAATGTTCATCAATTAAGTCTTACCTTTTTTCTTTTGGTAATTATTGTTGTTGGATGTTGTTTATCAAAATTCTCCGTGGAAATTATATTGTAGTTTGGACAAGGTAGGGTTTAGGATATGATCAACTATAATGGCTAGTTGGTTATTTAGTCGAAGGATTGGTTCTCGGTTCTAAGAGAGAATTTTCCTCTATTTCTCTGCCTTTCATAGATTTCAACTTTGTTCTTTTGATTATTGTAATGATTGTATCTCAGTTTTATAAAAGGTTTAACAAAACTTTTCATGTATAGTGATTTTCATTAAATGATCCATGTCGGTAGAGAAACACCATTGAATTAATATGTAAAGTGAGAAACTTTTGTTCTACTATGTCCAAAATATAGTATGTACAAAAATATATAGTTTAAAAAGTCTCGTGTTTAACAAGAATTCTCATTGATGTAAGCCTAAAAATCATAGGCTTGGGTATATGTATGTTTTTATTAATGTGGAAATATCTTACGATTTGCATTTGTGTAGCTTTTTTTAATGAACTTCTAATTCAAGAAACTCGCTGATTTTTTTGTGGTGGACAAACAAAGGTTTTACAACATATATAGAATTTATATAATTCTTCTAGTTGTAAGGCCCAGTACTTTTTATTTGGATCCTTCATCTGAACTTGTATTTAATATTTCTTTTTTAAGAAATACGGTTTATTATTTTATTAAAAGAAAATTAATATAATAAAAAAAAAAAATTAAGAATTAATTGAATATATTCTGACTTTTATGATAAATGTACTGAAGACTTGTAACTACTTTCAGATGTATTTCAAAATTTTGTAAGTAGTATTGAGAATTGTAGTTGACGTTGCACTTAAAATCAATAAATAAGATTGAAACTCTAACAACATGCCATATTCCAACTAGATAGAAGGACAATGATGGGAGTCACCCACCAGAGCTACATTCCACCATATGTAATTTCCAATGAAAGGAACAATAATCTGATTAAAATTGCCCATACTGCTTTTGCATGTGAACAGTCTCAAAAATATATGCTTAATTGTCTTCTCTGTTGCATGTCATACAATTGTTTGAAGTAATATTTATCTTGGCCATGCGGGATTTGCAAGGGAGCCATTGAAACACCAAAATCCATCCAAAAATATGAAATTGAGATGAAATATTGAAGTGCCAGATTTTAAACAACCTATTTTTCCATTTTTTATACATGCAATGAATACCCCAACACTGATTGAGAATAGTATCTAATGAGATTTGTATGAGAATTTATTTATATATATTAGAAGACTTGAATTGTGGCAAAGGGCTGCCAAACATCCATTTCCACGTGTTCCAATCAGGACAACCAAACCATTATTCAAATTAAAATTAGGGATAAAACTACTCGGTAACATGGATTGAATCTGAGTGATTTCATAATGGTCAGAATATTTCATCATATAAATAGATTTTAGTTTCAGACCATGAATGCCATGTACCTGTTTCAATGTTTCACAGGTTAACCCAACAATTAATTCTCCTTAGCTAGCAGTTTTGCCCTTCATGATGTTGTCAATATAAATAAACTAAAATTAAACAAAAATGTTAATTGAAGAAGGTTTTTGTTACTTATCTTGAAGATTTTAGTTTCATATTTTTAATAACCTTAGTAAGCGATTCAAGGTTAATATATACTAAATAAATATATATTACATATAACTTATAATTATGCAAAATTTAAAATCTATTTTATTTTGATATTAAATTATAAAACCTAAAAAAGCGTAAGACAAAACCTTAACACAAATTTAATAAGTTTATATTTATCAACCCAATCAGTTAGTGAGAATAACCTAAACACCTCATATTTCTTTACCAAACATATTAAAAACCTTTTAAAAATAAGATAATGAAAAGTCAAATGCCACCTAAACTTTTATTAAACCATTTATCTTCATTATATTTAAACTATAAATTATTGAAATCTCTTGTTAAACTGACCTTTAAACAAAAACATGCATTGAAGTCAAATGTAAGACTCTTAAGGCCAGATCCCTATAAACCTTAGTTCAAATACAATAAGAAAGAGACTACTTATGCATTCTTAAAATTCTATTATGTCCTATTATAAATTTGAAATAATTCCTATATCAATATATTTCAAATATTTTTGATATTTTTTAACAATAAATAATATTAATATCCATTAATATTGAATAGATGCATTATTATTATTATTATGTTTTAGACTCAATATTTATTTAAAAATAAAATTAAAATTTAGTACTTTGAGTTATTAGTCCTATTTCTAGGAGATATCCTAATACAATACATATAAGTTTCGAATAAGATGAATATACAATATTATACCATACTATACTATGTAAAATATATCCATTTAATTTGAAAGATGTATGTATTGTATTAGGACATATTATTTTTAGGTATGGTTAATAAATTCAAGTTTATATTATATTTTTAGATTAACAAATAATGCACGTATATGGTTTTTTAAGCATGGTTGTTCAATATAAAGCATTATAACCTGGTTTAAATATAGTGCATCTTAATAGATATTAATACTATATTAAAAGATATAAAAATATTTGAAGTATTATTTTACAAATTATTTTAACAAATAAAATGGTGTTTGAATTTGTAATGGGACTTATCATAATTTTAAGAATGTCTATGTAGGGTCTTTTTTCTAAAATTTATTGTAATTTGACTAAGGTTTAGAGGAAGCTCGTCTTAGGAATCTTACATTTGAATTGGACACATGTTGTTAGTCTAAATGTCAAATTAACTTTGTAGGTAAATGGTTTTGATAATGGTGGTTTGAAGGTCACTTTAACTAGAGAGCTTAATGGTTTTGACAAATAATTAGATGGCATTAAATTTATCATTTTATTTTTTAAAATATTTTAATATGCTTGGTATGGAAATATGATGAAGAACCATGTGTTTAGGTCATTCCTACCAACTAATTTGCGTTGAATTTGAATTTTTATTATCTAAGGTTCATTGGGTTTATCTAAAAAGGAGGAGGATAAGGTTAAAATTTCTAAATTTGTGTTAATATTTTTTGTTATGCTTATTTTAGCTTTTCTAGACTAAATTTTATAAAACATAAAATAATATACCATTTTAGTTTAAAATTTCTTTATTTAGTATATGTTTACTTAATCAAATTTTGTTCATAATAATATAGTATATATTCTTATTTTTGTTGAACGTAAATACCTTTCATTTTAATTAAGTCATATATTATTTATATAATTTATTAGGTTTGAGGTTTGACCATATATTAAAAAGATATATAATTGCTTATTTTAAAGAATGTATAATAGTTTTTATGTAAGTTGTTATTGGGTTTTGTTTTTATTGAATAAAAAGAAGGTGTTGTACCGAGGTCTCCTACCCTTGATAAATCATAACTCTCTTCTTTAAAACATTGACATTTTATAAATAGATTCACTTATCATCTCAATTGAGATGCTATAGCTAGAAACCTACATCATTTTACATAAAATGTTTGAATTATTTATTTTTATTTTCTATATTTTTTCAATTTTTTGTGTGAATACAAATATTCCAAAATTCAACATCCTTCTTGATATTTTTCTATAGTAACCTTCACAATATCAAAAATTCACCTCTACTATTCTTGCATTGCATCTTAGTAGAGTAATATTTCCAAAATATTGCACTATCGTGGTCTACCTTACTAGATATGGATTGCCAGTTTTATTCCTAAAGCACAAGTGCAACCACAAAAATTATAATAAATAGTTTATATGAAAAAATATTAATGTTATAAAATAAAACAGATATTACCATATTAAGCATTAAAGTAACTCTCAATCATTATTTGATTTAGGTAGTCAACATTTTCTTGTCAACTTTAGCTAAACTACTACTTCCCCTAACCATTGAAAAGAGAATTCAACTTCAAGTTCCTCCATTAAAACCCCTCCATTGGCTAGCCTATTTGCACATTTATTTTCTTTTCTTAATGTATGTGTAACTTAATTTCTTCAAACTCTTTAGCAAGATATTGAATTTCCACAAACATCTATTGTATGTTCCATGAAGCCTTTGCTTTCCTCAAAATTACATTTATTACTATGAGTGAGTCATCTTCCTTCCATACTCTATTCCATTTCATTTGTATGTATATTTTTAACTCTTCTAAATCCACCCAAGCTTCAACTTCATTACTTGTTTTAAATCCACAATTGAAAGCATAATGAGATAAACTATCTCCCCTTTTATTTCTAATTATTCCTCATCCTCTTGTTGGTCTTATATTTCCTTTAGATGCACCATGAAAATTTAATTTGACCAACTTCATATATTGTGTTTTCTACTTTATATTATTTACCTTATTTTTATTTATTGTGTGCCTAACATCATAATTCCATTTTATGACTTGAATAAATCTATCAAGGCTCTCTACTTCTAGATTAGGGATTGACTGAGTTGATAGGTTTGGATTAGACTCCTCTCTGGCCAAACAAATTCTTATTTTCATTACCTCTAAACTACTTCCATTTATTTTAAATATTCTTCTATTCCTTTCTAGCCAAACATTCTAAAGCGATGTAAATTTTGATATATCCTATATTATCTATAAAAAATAACTTTTTAAAGTGTTCTACCATTGCTTTAACCATTATTTAATTCTTCCCTTCCTCACCATGCATTTACCAAGCATACTAAGAATCCATTGCCATAGTTTCTAGACTATAGAGTAGTTTCCCCAGAGATGGTCCATACTCTCCTCCTCTTTTTTACAAAGAACACATTTTGAGGGGCAATGAAAATCCCTTTTCATATAGTTTCCTCAGGATAAAATTCTCTAATGACCTACTAACCAAAATGATATTCACACAATGACACTGAGAGGGGGGGTGAATCAGTGTAGCTATTAATTTTTATATCTACAACATTTAATATGAAATAAAGAGAACTTGAAAACTAGAAAAATAGATTGAACAAGAGAGCACACCACAACACTCAATATACCGAGGTTCACCAATTTGGCTACTCCTCAAAAATGACTGCTTGGACTCCAATCCAAATCCAGTCTTTGCAAAATACCAATTTTACAAATACTTTACCAGCATCTACTGGAAGGAGCACCAACCCCTTAATTTTCTATTGCAACAGATGGAGCACCAACCCCTAGTACCAAGCACCAACTTGGACTGCAATTCTATTCAATTTAAAATGACATAAGAATGTCTTCACTTCATGCACGACCCTGACTGGTCTGCAATTAACCCAACTCTGCACACTCTCACAACTCTGCTAATTTTTCTCTTGTCTCTTTTCTAACTCTCTTTTTACAGCAATTTCCCTCTTACAACAGCAAGCATCTTATCTGTACGACTATTCTTTTATAACCTTTCAATCCTGCATGCAGTCGAATCACATACTCTTACTGTTCGAATCCATGCAATACGGTTGTTCGATTCCATGCACTATGACTGTTCGAACCCTGCAATACGACTGTTGAATCCATGCAATACGACTGTTCGAAACCCTGCAATACGGCTGTTGAATCCATGCAATACGACTATTCGAAACCCTGCAATACGGCGGTTCGATTCCTTGCAATACGGCTATTTTAATGCATTTTCGAACCTGCATATTCGGCTGTTCGAATACTTCAAATACGGCCATTCGAATACTTTTTCTATTCTGCATATCCGACTCTTTGAATTCTGCAAATACGTCTTTTCTAATGCTTTTTCAATCCTGCATATTTGTCTGTTCGAATACTTCAAATACAGCTGTTCGAATGCTTTTTGATCCTGCCTATACCATTCTTCGAATGCTTTTCAATCATGCAAATTCAACTGTTTTAGTGCATGTTCGACACCTGTCAATTTGTAACTGTCGATCTGACATCAGTTACTTTTTACGTAACTGGCTGCATGATTTTCCTGTCTGCTTTTTCTGACACGTGTCACCTTGCATGCTTTTTCGGCTTTTACCCGCCAAACTGTTACCTGTCGCGATATCGCGACACTTTTTGTAGCCGTACCATTCATGCCCTTGCTATCGCGAAATCGTGACCATTTTGGCTTTTGAAAGCTTTCCCTCTATTCATGTCGCGAAATCGTGACACTTTAAACATTTGCTGACGTCATCCTTAAGCATGTCGTGAAATCGTGACGCTTTCGGCTTCCTGAGGCTTCTCTCGCAACTTGTCGCGATATCGCGACACTTTCAACTTTTGTTGACGTCATCATCATTCTTGTCGCGAAATCGTGACGCTTTCTGCTTTCGTACACTCTTCTTTGCCAGCAACCGCGAAAATGGAACATGTCACGAAATCGTGACGTTCTCTGCTTTCGTACAATCTTCTTTGCCAGCAACCATGAAAATGGAACATGTCGCGAAATCGTGACGTTCTCTGCTTTCGTACAATCTTTGCTTTATGCAGTAGCGAAATCGTGACAACTTTGTGCCTTGTGCTTTCGACTTGCTACATCTTTTAGTTTTGCAATTTTGACTGGTAGCGAAATCGCTACACCTTTGTTTCCATACATTTTGTCATGCAGCGAAATCGCTACATCTTCTTGTTTGTGCCTTTTCACTTGTAGCGAAATCGCTACACCTTTGTTGTCATTCGTTTTAACATGCAGCGAAATCGCTACACCTTTGTTTTCTGCACTTCCTATTTGTAGCGAAATCGCTACACCTTTGTGCCTTGCATTTCCATCATGCAGCGAAATCGCTACACCTTTGTTGCCATTCATTTCAACATGCAGCGAAATCGCTACACCTTTGTTGCTGAGCATTCTCTCTCCTCTTCGGGTCGCGAAAACCCGACGTGTCGCGATATCGCGACACTTTTCGTTGCAAGCTCCTTTCCTCCATTTATGTCACGAAATCGCGACATCTTTTCACCTTGCTTCCTTCTCTGCCAACATGTCACGAAATCACGACAGTTTGCCTTCACCTTCTCTCTCCTCGCATGTCGCGAAATCGGACAATTGCGCATTTCTCTCTCCTGGCAATGTCGCGAAATCGGACAATTTTCTGCATTTTCTCTCTCCTCGCAATGTCGCGAAATCGCGACATTTCCTTGCATTTCTCTCTCTGGCAATGTCGCGAAATCGCGACAATTTTTCTTGCATTTTCTCTCTCCTCGGCAATGTCGTGAAATCGCGACAATTTTTCTTGCATTTTCTCTCTCCTCGGCAATGTCGCGAAATCGCGACAATTTTTCTTGCATTTTCTCTCTCCTCTATTTTGTCGCGATATCGCGACAGAAAACATGTCGCGATATCGCGACAGTTTTCTTCCTTGTCTTTTTCTGCCAATTTCTGAATCTGGGTCACCTCTGTTTTCCTTGAAATTCACTGCACTTGATCTGATCGACCTCTGAACTGCATCAACTGCATCAATGCATCCGTGTTGACAACAATGACAATACTTTTGCAATTCTTTTGCTGCACCTTGCTCAACAATCTCCCCCTTTGGAATTGTTGGCAACACATTGCAACCTTGCTCAATTTCTTCTCCCCCTTTGCCAATAATACCAAAGGGCTGTTGCAGACTCCCCCTGAGTCTATGCACAACATTCTCAGACTTAAAAAGTTTGAATGCTCCCCCTGAGAATGTGTTTCCCATAGCTAGTCAGTGCTTGGGTGGTGTGACTACTCCCAACTTCTTTCGAAGGTATTCAAATACTTCCTTTGGCAAGGGTTTTGTGAATATATCAGCTACTTGCTCTGTAGTTGGAACAAAATCCAATTTGACCTCTCCTTCTGCAACTTTATCCTTCAAGAAATGATATCGGATTGCAATATGTTTGGTTCTTGAATGCATTCCTGGATTCTTGGATATGTTGATAGCACTAGTGTTATCACATTTAATTGAAATTGGCTCTTTGAAATGAATACCAAGATCTTTCAATGTTTGTCTCATCCATAATATCTGAGTACAACATGTTGTTGCTGCAATGTATTCTGCCTCTGCAGTGGATAGAGATATTGATTCTTGTTTCTTGCTGTGCCATGCTACCAACCTGTCTCCAAGATAAAATGCTCCTCCACTTGTGCTCTTTCTGTCATCAATACATCCTGCCCAATCTGCATCAGAATATGCAATCAAAGTGAAATCTTTACCTTTTGGGTACCACAACCCATAATCCATAGTGCCCTTGAGATATCTGAAGATCCTCTTTACAGCTGTTACATGAGTTTCTTTGGGACTGGCCTGAAATCTTGCAACCATGCATACTGCTTGTAATATATCTGGTCTAGTGGCTATTAAATACAACAGGCTTCCAATCATAGACCTATACATTGTTTGATCTACATCTGGGGATTTATCATCCTTGCTCAACTTGCAGCCTGTTGTCATGGGAGTGCTAACCGGTTTTGTCTTCCATTGTGAACCTTTTCAGCATTTCTTTTACATATTTAACTTGAGAAATAAAAATGCCTTTTTCATTTTGATTGACCTGCAGTCCTAGGAAATAAGAAAGTTCACCAATCATAGACATCTCAAATTCTTTCTTCATTTTAGTTGATATATCTTTGCAGTATTCATCCATCTGTCTGCCAAATATTATATCATCTACATAAACAACAAGAACAATAAGATGGCCCTTCTCTGTTTTGACATATAAGTTGTTGTCCACCAAACCTTTCTTGAACCCTTGTTTAATTAGATAGTTATCCAGCCTTGCATACCATGCTCTAGGTGCCTGTTTCAAACCATATAATGCTTTCTTTAACCTGCAAACAAAATATGGGTTGTCACCAAGTTGAAAGCCATCTGGTTGTTCAATGTAAACCTCTTATTTCAGTTTTCCATTCAAAAATGCTGATTTTACATCCATTTGATATACTTTGAATTTTTTATTAACTGCTAATGCGGAAACATTCCGATTGCCTCTAGTCCGGCTACCGGTGCAAAAGTTTCCTCAAAATCAATGCCTTCAACTCTGAGCATAGCCTTTATAGACCAATCTTGCCTTATTTCTGACAACCTGTCCATCTTCATTTAATTTATTTCGAAAAACCCATTTAGTGCCAATTATGTTTTTATTTGTTGGTCTAGGTACTAATTCCCAGGTATTGTTTTTCTCAATCTGATCTAGTTCTTCATTAATTGCCTTCAACCAACTTTCATCAGTGCTTGCTTCAACAACATTTTTAGGTTCAATGCTAGATAATAGAGAATAGTTCCGCATTGTTGCTCTTCTTGTCTGAATACCATCTTTGGGATCCCCAATAATCTGTTCACTTGGATGATTTTTCTGCCAGTTGCTTGTTTTAAATTTCCTGTTTTCTTCTTCTTCGATTCAGTTTTTACACCATCTGGATCAATTTTCTGATTCTTATCTGTTTCCTTTTCATCATCACCTTCAATGACTTCTTCATAGATGGGGTAGTTTTCTTGATAAGTAATTTCTTGTTCTCTACCTTCATCAACTTTCACATCGAGCACTCTCAACAATTTTCTTTAGCCTTTTGTTGTAACATGTGTAGGCTTTGCTTTTTGTTGAGTAACCAAGAAAGATACCTTCATCGACTCTATTTTCAAATTTACCGAGATTATCTTCGATCCGTTTGATGTAGCACTTGTCTGCCAAATACTTTGAAATGTCTTGTTGTTGCCTTTCCGCCAAACCACAGCTCATAAGGTGTTTTGCTTTCATGTGGTCTTAGCATGCACCTGTTTTGAATGTAAACTGCAGTATGTACTTGCCTCTTTCCAAAATCTATCAGCTATTTTGTTCTCAGCCAACATTGTCCGTGCCATTTCCTGCACTGTCCTATTCTTCCTTTCTACAACACCATTCTGCTGAGGTGTTCTAGCTGCTAAAAACTGTCTTCTTATCCCATATTTTTGACAGTATTCTGCAAATTCTTCTGAAATAAACTCTCCTCCTCTGTCTGATCTTAGGCATTTAATTCTTTGTCTTGATTGATTCTCAACAAGATTTTTGAAGGTTTTAAACATCTCAAAGGCTTCTGATTTAAGTTTCAGAAATAGTACCCATGTCATTCTTGAGTAGTCATCTATACACAACATAAAATATTTGTGTCCATTTATGCTTTCAGTTCTCATGGGTCCACATAAATCAGTGTGAATTAGTTCTAATGGCTTGCTCGTGAAATATTCTTTTGCTTTGAAAGTGGCTCTGGTTTGTTTTCCCTTTTGGCATGACTCACAAATCTTGTTTGAAGGTTTACCAATAGTTGGTATGTCTCTTCTTGCCCCTTTTGAGCTGATTTTTACCAGATTATCAAAGCTTATGTGACCGAGTCTCTTGTGCCACGACCAGTTTTCTTCTTCCCGACCAACCAAGCAAGCTCCTTCTGAAGTCTCTGAAAGTGTATACAGATTTCCAGAAGTTCTCAGTCCAGTGGCTATTAACTTTCCATTTTTTGTCTTTCTTACTTCACGACCCTCCTTCTTGAATATTACATCATGACCTCTATCACAGATTTGGTCGACACTCTGCAAGTTATGCTTCAGACCAATCACAAACAAGACTTCTTTTGATTTTATATTGCCATCACTGATCTTGACTGATCCCTTTCCAACAATCTTTGCTCCATCATTATTTCCAAATTTCACAGAACCACCTTCATAATTCTGCAAATTCTCAAATTTTTGCTTGTCACCTGTCATGTGACTGGAACAACCACTATCAAGTATCCAAGGTGCAGATTTGTTCTGAGCTTTAAAGGCAGTCTGAACAATCAAAGATTCCTTTTCTTTCCATTCTGGTTTGATGACAGATTTAGCTACTTGTTTTGCCTTTGTCTTCTCATTAGCATGTGCTTGTTTTTCAGGAATTTTCTTGTTTTGTTTCAACTCACTTGATTGAGATTTTCTACCCTGATAATTATTTGCTGCAAAAGTGCTTCTACAGTTTCTAGCAATATGTCCAAAATTATGACAATTATAACATTCAACTGCATAATTCATTAAAGGAGAAAAAACATTTATGCTTGTGAAATTCCTTTGAGATACATTATGCCTGCAATCTGAAATCTTATGGCCATAAGCATTGCATTTAAAACAATAACCAGAAAAGGAATGATTAAACCTGGGTGCCGGTCTTTGCCAGTTTGAAGTAGGAGCCATAAATCTTCTCCTTCTTGGATGTGTGACTTTTGTGAAGCCATCTTTGTCAGTACTCTTCTTGAGTCTGGCATTATTGCTTTCTTGGGCATGATTTGTTTTTTCTAGGTCAACTCTGATCTTTTCTTCTTTCTTTATGGGTTCTACATTCAAGGCCTTTGAACCCTTTGATGATTCTCCTTCATCGAAGCCTAAACCAAATTTGATGTCGGAAGGCCTTTGATTATTTAACATTTTATCCAGCTTTACAGTACTTTCTTCAAACTTATGAAAATAGTTCAATTTTCTATTCATCTCCTCTAACTGCATTCTTAACTTAACCATGTCTTCCTCTAGCTTGCTGCATTCAACTGTCTTTACAGTTAATTGTTCATCAAGAACTTTAGACATTTTCTTGAATTCCTCTGTCTGTATTTTTAAACTGTTTATTATGTCAGTGGCATCTTCTAGTTTTCTTGAAAACTTTTTGTTCTTTTTCCTTTCAACACTCAACTCTTCAAGTGCAGCAAGCAATTCTCCTTCCAGATAAACTTCAGCCTCATCTTTAAAGTTTTCATCACCTTCCTGATTTTCTTCTGTTCTTTCCTCTTCAAGTGCCATGAACAGAGCTTCACCTTTTTCTTCTTCAGAATCCTCATCTGAGCTTTCTTCAGAAGTGCTGACATTCTTGGATATGAAGCTTTTCTTCTTGAAGTTGTTCTTTCTAAAATTTTGTTTCTTCTTCCAGTCACCTTTTTCTTGGTGTGAGCCTTCACCATTTTTGGTTTTCTCCTGCATTGGACATTTGGCTGCAAAATGACCGACTCCTCCACAATTGAAGCACTTAAAAGGTAGCTTTCCTCTATATTTTCCTTTTCCCTTTGTGAGTTTTCGAACAAAATTAACTTCTGTTTCATCCAGTGTCTCTTCATCCTCAGATTCATGTTCAGCTTTTATATTCTTGTGTGCTTTAAAAGCTGCTTCTCTGTCTATAGACTTGGTTTGTCCTATTCTCATTTCATATCTTGTCAGGGAACCATGCATCTCATCCAAGCTGAAGTAGTTTAGATCTTTTGCCTCTTCTATTGCAGAAACTTTGGAGTTAAATATTTTGTGCAGTGTTCTGAGAACCTTTTTCACAACAACTGCATCATCAATTTCTTCACCGAGTCCTCTGATTGCATTAATGATTTCGTTGACTCTCAGCATATAAGCCTCTATGTTCTCATCTTCATTCATTTGCAGTGCTTCGAACTATGCTCGATGAGTTTGCAGCTTGGCTTCCTTGATCTTGTTGTCTCCTTCATGGATGCTTTTCAGTTTATCCCACATGTCTTTTGCTGATTTACAACTCATGACTCTTATCAGTTCACTGTCAACAAGCCCACACATTATGGCATTCTTAGCTTTGGAGTTGTTCTCAAATTTTTTCTTCTCAGCAGTATCTGTTGGAGGAGTAGTGGGTGTTGTGTATCCACTATCTACAGAATCCCAAATATCATATCCCAATGCACTCAGATATGTTTGCATCCTAAGTTTTCAGAAAGTGTAATTTGTTCCATCAAATAAGGGAGCTTTGTTGGATGAGAATCCTTCACCGCCTGCCATTGTTTCTTCCAAGATCTCCTTAGCTGATTAAGCTTGAACAAGGAACCTGGCTCTGATACCAATTGATATTCACACAATGACACTGAGAGGGGGGGGTGAATCAGTGTAGCTATTAATTTTTATATCTACAACATTTAATATGAAATAAAGAGAACTTGAAAACTAGAAAAATAGATTGAACAAGAGAGCACACCACAACACTCAATATACCGAGGTTCACCAATTTGGCTACTCCTCAAAAATGACTGCTTGGACTCCAATCCAAATCCAGTCTTTGCAAAATACCAATTTTACAAATACTTTACCAACATCTACTGGAAGGAGCACCAACCCCTTAATTTTCTGCTGCAACAGATGGAGCACCAACCCCTAGTACCAAGCACCAACTTGGACTGCAATTCTGTTCAATTTAAAATGACATAAGAATGTCTTCACTTCATGCACGACCCTGACTGGTCTGTAATTAACCCAACTCTGCACACTCTCACGGCTCTGCTAATTTTTCTCTTGTCTCTTTTCTAACTCTCTTTTTATAGCAATTTCCCTCTTACAGCAGCAAGCATCTTCTCTGTATGACTATTCTTTTATAACCTTTCAATCCTGCATGCAGTCGAATCACATACTCTGACTGTTCGAATCCATGCAATACGGTTGTTCGATTCCATGCACTATGACTGTTTGAACCCTACAATACGGCTGTTGAATCCATGCAATACGACTGTTCGAAACCCTGCAATACGGCTGGTGAATCCATGCAATACGACTATTCGAAACCCTGTAATACGACGGTTCGATTCCTTGCAATACGATTGTTTTAATGCATTTTCGAACCTGCATATTCGACTGTTCGAATACTTCAAATACGGCCATTCGAATACTTTTTCTATTTTGCATATCCGACTCTTTGAATTCTGCAAATACGTCTTTTCTAATGCTTTTTCAATCCTGCATATTTGTCTGTTCGAATACTTCAAATACAGCTGTTCGAATGCTTTTTGATCCTGCCTATACCATTCTTCGAATGCTTTTCAATCATGCAAATTCAACTGTTTCAGTGCATGTTCGACACCTGTCAATTTGTAACTGCCGATCTGACATCAGTTACTTTTTACGTAACTGGCTGCATGATTTTCTTGTCTGCTTTTTCTGACACGTGTCACCATGCATGCTTTTTTGGCTTTTACCCGCCAAACTGTTACCTGTCGCGATATCGCGACACTTTTTGTAGCCGTACCCTTCATGCCCTTGTTGTCGCGAAATCGTGACCATTTTGGCTTTTGAAAGCTTTCCCTCTGTTCATGTCGCGAAATCGTGACACTTTGAACATTTGCTGACGTCATCCTTAAGCATGTCGCGAAATCGTGATGCTTTCGGCTTCCTGAGGCTTCTCTCGCAACTTGTCGCGATATCGTGACACTTTCAGCTTTTGCTGACGTCATCATCATTCTTGTCGCGAAATCGTGACGCTTTCGCTTTCGTACACTCTTCTTTTCCAGCAATTGTGAAAATGGAACATGTCATGAAATCGTGACGTTCTCTACTTCCGTACAATCTTCTTTGCCAGCAACTACAAAAATGGAACATGTCACGAAATCGTGACGTTCTCTGCTTCTGTACAATCTTTGCTTTATGCAGTAGCGAAATCGTGACAACTTTGTGCCTTGTGCTTTCGACTTGCTACATCTTTTAGTTTTGCAATTTTGACTGGTAGCGAAATCGCTACACCTTTGTTTCCATACATTTTGTCATGCAGCGAAATCGCTACACCTTCTTGTTTGTGCCTTTTCACTTGTAGCGAAATCGCTACACCTTTGTTGTCATTCGTTTTAACATGCAGCAAAATCGCTACACCTTTGTTTTCTGCACTTCCTATTTGTAGCGAAATCGCTACACCTTTGTGCCTTGCATTTCCATCATGCAGCGAAATCGCTACACCTTTGTTGTCATTCATTTCTCCTCTTCGGGTCGCGAAAACCCGACGTGTCGCGATATCGTGACACTTTTCGTTGCAAGCTCCTTTCCTCCATTTATGTCGTGAAATCGCGACATCTTTTCACCTTGCTTCCTTCTCTGCCAACATGTCGCGAAATCGTGACAGTTTGCCTTTCACTTTCTCTCTCCTCGGCCATGTCGCGAAATCGCGACAATTTTTCCTGCATTTTCTCTCTCCTCGGCAATGTCGCGAAATCGTGACAATTTTTCTTGCATTTTCTCTCTCCTCGGCAATGTCGCGAAATCGCGACAATTTTTCTTGCATTTTCTCTCTCCTCGGCAATGTCGCGAAATCGCGACAATTTTTCTTGCATTTTCTCTCTCCTCGGCAATGTCGCGAAATCGCGACAATTTTTCTTGCATTTTCTCTCTCCTCGGCAATGTCGCGAAATCGCGACAATTTTTCTTGCATTTTCTCTCTCCTCTGTTTTGTCGCGATATCGCGACAGAAAACATGTCGCGATATCGCGACAGTTTTCTTCCTTGTCTTTTTCTGCCAATTTCTGAATCTGGGTCACCTCTGTTTTCCTTGAAATTCACTGCACTTGATCTGACTGACCTCTGAACTGCATCAACTACATCAATCTGTCTGTGTTGACAACAATGACAATACTTTTGCAATTCTTTTGCTGCACCTTGCTCAACACAAACAAACATTTTGACTTTAGGAATGCTTGGGCTATCCCAAACATATCTCCATATTCTTGTGATATTCATATTTAGTTGGTGTTTTACATTATATATACTTCTTGTTGTGTATTCTATCGAGATATTCAACTCCTAAATCAATTTATTCTTATATCCCTTTGAAATAATTATTGTTGTTATATTTCTAGTCAACTATGTCCTAGCATCAAATATCCATCTAAATAGAGATTTTTTCTCCAGTTCCCACTATCGATCTTAAATATTTAATCATTAAATAGATTATTTTTTTTAAACCAACCCAAAGTGAAAAATAATTTGGTAGGGATAATGCAGCAAAAATGTATCTTGGGTCATTGGGCTCAACATACTTAATTACTATAAATATTTCCCATTATATTTGAATCTCTTTGTACAATATCCAGATTACTTTTCTCCTAAGAGCTAAGTTTACATCCATAATAACTCTTAAAATGTGACCTTACCTAGTTTTATCATCACACCCTTTGATTAATTTCACCAAAGAAAATTATCTTTCATTATGTAATCTTGACCACAAAAATAATTGCATAATATAGAATAAATATTTTTCTATTTATTTTGGCATAGTATACAATGACATATAATAAGTTGGAATGGATTGTAAGATTGATTTAATTAGCTACAGTTTACCTGCTAACGATAACCATCTACCTTTCCATGTTGGTATTTTATTCTAAACTTTACCTATAAATGGATTCTATAATTGTATCCTCATTATCCCCTCAAATAATGGTATCCCTATATAAGTTGATAGAAAATTTGCCTCCTCATTTGAAGTAACATGCATATCCTTACCTTGTTTTTTGTTGGAGTGTTTAAAAATTAAATTTTTGGATTTTTTTCTTTGCTCTGATGGTCTTTTGTATTCCTTTAATAAGTTATTCAAAGGTATGGTCTCATTTATCCTTTTCCTCCAAAAAATGGTTGCATCATCTCCAAATTGTTGATGGGTGATGTTGTCAATGTTGTTAATAGTCTTATCTCCACTTATTAGCCCATATTTGTTAACCTTATTCAAGTTTCAACTCAAAGCCTCTACCATAATAATTAACAAATATGGTGATAGAGGATTTCCCTATATAAGATCTCTTTTGGATTTAAAATATTTTGTTACTAACCCATTCATCAACAATGAATATGAAACTATAGAGACACAAACTTTAATCCATATAACTTATTTCTTCCCAAATCCAAAATTTTCTAATACTACAAAAATAAAATTCCATTTAACTCTATAATAGGCTTTACTCATATCAAATTTTAAGATCATTGTTTTCTCTTTTATTGAAGTTCGGTTATTGGGTTGAGGTTTAATCATATATTAATTTCTTATTGAGAAAATTTAAGCAAAAGAGGATGGTTTTATGTACAACTTGAGTAGGCCAATGATAAGGTATTGGAATTCTAAGTAATAAGTTTAAGATTCAAATCCATTAAGGGTAAAGCTATACACCATATTTGAGTAGCTAGAGTTTGGTTGGATAAACATATACTAGGAAAATAACATATTCTATGATGGTAGTCTCATATAATTTATGGTCTCATGGACATTAAAAACTACTTTAACTTTAGCTTTTACCTTTATATTAAAATATTATTTGATCAATTATTCTAAAGAGTGTATAATAGTTAATATGCAAGTTATTTGCTAATGCAATTGAAAGAAATAGAGCACACCATAAGTCTACCAATTTAGGAAAGGTGTTAGACATAATTTCTTGGAGATATAAGTGTGATGTTTCTCCTGATTCCTATTTGAAGGTAATGTAATGATATTTTCATATTTGATTAAATTAATAGTTTTTACTTTTTAGAGGAAGAAGAGAACATGAAAAGATGCACAAAGCATCGTATCTAAGATGGGGAATATGTTGGTTTTGAATCTGAGCAAGACAAAAATGTTCAATGTTCTCAAGATGATGATTATGAGATGCTTTATCTCAAGGATGAAAAAAATAATTAGTTAATAGCTCTGTTCTCACAATGTTGATTGAGTAATTTTTAAAATGCCCAACCAAACAATTTTGTTTGGTCACTCTATATTCTTATCTATTTTATAATTTATGTGTATGACAAAGAGATATTATTGTATGCAAAAGGGTAACACCTATTGGTACTAGTGATCCCATGGAAAACATAAAAATTGTTGAATATGGAGCATCCATTGTAGGTGTTTGAATGCTTATTTAATTATGATTTATTTACAAAATAAAGGTTGTAACTTAGCATTTGTTTAATAAATTTTGATCTATTTCATCTGTAAACATTTAAAAATATTTAGAATAGATTTTTTTATGGACCTCAAACATTTCTTACAAATATATTTTGTTCTTTGAAAAACACATATTAATGGAAATGTGAGTTTCAAGATGATATTCAACAAATTTAGATGGTTAGATTGATAGCAAAATGAGGCCAAAGTGACTTTCAGTTGCATTAGGTTTTAGAAAAATCTTCATTCAATGAAAGTGGTTGAACTTTTGCAACTAGCAACTTTTGCACTAATATATTATTATTTTTTTGTTCTTAAACATTACTTCTATAATGTGAATGTTCCTTTTAACTGTGCAAGTTACATATATGAAATAATCCACTCAATAGATCCCACTTTTCTACCTAATGAGGAGGTGGACATTGTATTTGAGAACAATGGATATAGGTGTAAATAATTATCAACCTTCTTGTTCTGGTTTTGGTGAAATGAATCTAAGATCCTATTTCAATTTTAGATTATTTATATTACCTGATATGTGAGGTTAATACAATGGATATAGGTGTAAATAATGATCAAATTTCCTGTCCTAGTTTTGGTTATATGTATCTAGGATATTATTTTGATTTGAAAGAATTTGTATTACATGATATGTGAGTTTAATGGGCTTAAATACCATAGAAGTTTGACAAACAAAAGTAATAGCAAATGAAAGATTTATTTTTTTTGTTTCTTTTGCACGTTTTACATTAATTTCAAACCAGGTTGCACCTTATTTCCAACATCTTTATTTCTTTGTTTTATACTATTAAAGATCAAACCAAGTTGCACCTTATTTCCAACATCGTTATTTCTTTGATTTATACTATTAGAGATATAATTATTCATTAATTATTCTTGATATATAAAGAATTAGGCTGTAATTGCTATTGGTCATTATTAATCCAATGCAATAAAGGATACCATTTTGTGTGCTTTAATTTTATCTAATTGGATGAACAAGCATATTATAAATAGGTATCTTATCTCTCAAGGATTTAGAAAAAAGAAGAATAAATATAATAAAGGAAGGCAATTTCACAAAGCTTTAACTTTTAGTGATAATATATTTTGTATCAATAATGTAGTTATTAAAGTAGACAACTTATCTTTTCTCCATGGTTTACTCAAACAAACTTTCTTCATTTTCTCAATTGTTTAGGCTAAATCTATTTTATTAAGGTCTTAGGTAGTCACTACGAGCTAGTCTTTTTATTGGGAAAAGAGTGACAATTCAATTAGTTATGTGATCCTCCAAAAGGAGGGACTTGAAAAACCAATTAAAGTTCATCCCCATGAGAAAAAAATGATTGCAAGTACCCCCAATAAAAAGTAAAATATTGAACCTAGGTTTATTTGGGTTGGTGGTAGTAAATCTAAGATTCTGAAATCATTTTAGTTGTATAACCCTTCTCAAAATTGATAAAGCACATAATTTTATGAGCTACAATAACCTATTTCTTCCATGTATTGCATGAATTTTATTTTAATTTTTCTACTGTTGTGGGTATTTAAAAAGTTATTCATCAATCATTTTAACATGTTATGTCAAATAACTTAGGCATTTAAAGTAAATCCCTTTTGATAAAATTTTTAACGATTATATTGTAAACCACAAGAGCTTAAAACACACCATAGTTTTATCACATATTGCTCATAATGGTGCCCTTGAGATGTTCTTATAGATAAAAAATTGACAATAAAACTAGAAATATGTGAGCAAACCCATTAGAATGTAAGACATTCAACACAATTTACAATGTGATTTCTCCCAACACATTACTAATAGCTTTAGAGCACACCCCAACTGTACCATTTTCGGAAAGGCCTCCTGGAACACAATTTCTCAAAGATGTAATTTTGTTGTTTTTCCTAATTGCTATTTGAATACAATAATGTTATGATATTTTTATAATTGATTAAATCAATAGTTTTTACTTTTTATAGAAATTAGAGGACATGGAAAGACTCGCAAAGCATCGTAAATGGAAAGGGGAATATATATTCATAATATGAGCAAGATAGAAGGGTCCAAGTTCTCATGTTTATGATTACGATATGATTACGAGATATATGATCTCAAGGATGAAAACACATAATTAATCGATAGCTATGTTCGGACAATGTTGATTTAGTAGTTTTTTCAAATGTTAACTTCATATCCCAATAAAATAGTTTTGTTTAGTCACTTTGGATTCTTCTCTATTTTGAAAGTTATGTGTATGACAAAGAGGTATTATTGTATACATAAGTGTAACAACAACTATTCGTATAGGTGATTCCATTGAAAATATAAAACATCTTGAAGATGGAGCATACACTATAAGTACTTGAATGTTTATATATATATATATATATATAAACACATGTGAATTATTTAATTCTAACAAAAAAATCCTTTCTTTATGGTATGGTTCACTAGTCCTTATTAGTCATCAACTCATATTAGCACAATTGTGATTTCGTGGTATATTGGCATCCACCTCTTAGTGAGTTAAACTTATGTCTTCTTTATGGAATTTATATTTACTTCTATTGAAGTTATATTAAATTTTGACATAAAAATTGTTATTTATAATTGTAAATGATTGAAAAGATGAGTAATATAATTTTTTTTAAATATTTTAATTAAAGAAACATATAATAATATGTTTCTTTAATTAAAACTTTAAAATATAAAAAATATATATTCCTAATATTTTGAATGATTTACAACATAAAAGACAGTTTTTATGTCAAAAGTGAATATAACCTCAATAAAGTGAATATAAATTCCATAAGGAACACACAAGTTTAATTCATTAAGAGGTGGATGTCCAATATGCCATGAAATTACAATTTTTCTAATATGAGTTGATAAGTAATAAGGACTAGTGAACCAGAGATAAAAGATTTTTTTGTTAGAATTAAATAACTTGCATTGTTTATATATATATATATATATAGTGGACGCTCTATATTCAAGAAGATTTATATTTTCATTGAAACACCAGTACCAATATTTGTTACCCTTATGCATACAATAATATCTCTTCATCATACACACATAAATTTCAAAATAGGGAAAAATCTAAAGTGACTAAACAAAACTATTTGGTTGGGCTATAAAATTAACTTTTGAAAAAAATACTCAATCAACATTGTTAGACTAATTACTTGTTTTCATCCTTAAGATCAGGTATCTAGTAGTCATCAACACGAGAACATGGTGTAGACACCAAAACAGCACCAATCCGATTATGTGACCGCAAACACTGATCGCTTTGACAAACACAGCCCCCAGGGTAGCCCTCAGAGGTTAAACAGTGGTCCAAACCACTTTCATAGCAATTTTGTAAGGTCAAGAAGCAATTTGGCACACTTGGACACTTTGCCCAAGCATTCGCCTCACCCCGGGACGAATTCAAAATAGAATTCGTCCCACCCCAAGACGAATTCTGAATTTGTCCCTGGGTGGGACGAATTCTAAGCTTAACGGGGCAAAAAGGCAAATGGTGCCAAGTGGCAGCCCAGAATAGTCAGTTAAGGGCTCCTACCTTGCACGCATGTGTAAGTGGACAGAGGGGCCGTTAGAGGACTCGTTACAAAAAGCATTTATCAAAGTTCAAGTCAATGGAGGACTCCCCTCCCTCATGGGAAGACAAGACTGCCACATGGCGCCTATGGCCAACACTTGGCTTTTGTGCTTCCCTCCCAAAAGAGACCCCTTGGGTCTATAAAAGGTGGGACTTTTCTCACCCAAAATAGACAGGTTGAAGGAGTGTTCAAGCAACGAAGTGCTGCCGAATTGAAGACTCACTTGCATCCCCCTTTGTTCACCTTCCTACATCCACCAATCTCTTTTGCAAGGGAGGTTGTTGGGTGGCCTTTGGAAGCTCGAACCTTACTCAAATCCGACGCATGGACATCTGAACCTACCAATTCGCCGACCCCCCAATCCTAAAAGGTTTTGGGCCCATCCCTGGTGGATTGGCTCCAAAATCGAGGGCCAACGGTGGGAGGCCCACTTGGGCACCCCCGCACCCCCCAAGTCCTAATTTTAGTTTTTGAGCACTTTAGATTATTTTTTAGATTGCATTCTGGTGTTACTAGGTCCGATTAGTCTATAATTGCAATTTTGTAGCTTTTGGTCGGAGTTTAGGGTGTTTTGTATTGCTTTGTCGTTTCGCTAACTTGCAGGTGTCAAGGTCAAATTCCCGAGGGTGGAGGCCAAATTGGGAAAATCCGACCATCTGGGTCGTCCCAAAATGGCCCCAATTACCTAACCCCCTATTTGCAGGAGTTTTGCAGGTCCCGGGATCCGACATTGGAGCAACAAGCAGGTCGGTTTCTCCTACTCAAGAATTCGTCCCACCCAGGGACGAATTACAATCAGAATTCGTCCTGCCCAGGGACGAATTCCAGCTTAAGGTGGATTGGCCAGCTGCCTCAGTGGCAGTGGCCTTCTGGTAACTTTTCTTACCTTCTGTCAAGTTTCGAAGCAATTTGGATTCACCGTTTTCATGGTTTCAGCAAATATTCGTATGCATATTTTGTTAGTTTTAGAGAGAGAATGCTTTTCATTTGCAGCGAGGTGCTACTAACGTCTTGATCATTTCTTTGTTCGCAGGAGAAGCAAGCAGAGGCGAAGAACTCATCGACATCAGCGGCGGCATCATCTTGGCCCGCCCATTGCAATCGTGGGCACGCGGAAGGAGGAATCATTCAGCGATTGTAATCAAACCCTATTTGCGCTCCTAGCCCCTGAAAAGGGAGGAGGCATTATTGTAACAGAGATCGAAGGAAATTAATGAAAGGGCTGTGTTTTCTTTATCTGATTGCGTCTCTTCCAATGTGTCTCTTTTTCGTTTCATGCAATTTACATTTCTAGGACTTAAGCGTGCTTAATTTTGAATGCAATTGCACTTGGTGTTTCCTTTGACCGGAATCTCGTGCTTTCAGTGGCGATCACGGTGGGACCCTGTTCCCTGGTTTTTGAAATCACAGAAACTAATTAAATTTTTGTGTTTGTGCTTGACAGGTACATATTTTTTTGTTGCAGACTGCTATTCGTCTCTGACAGGGACGAATCCTTTTCTCGCAATTCGTCTGACCCCCGAGACGAATTCAAATTCGTCTCTGGGAGGGACGAATTCTGTTCTGCAATTCGTCTCCCAGAGGGACGAATTCCTGTCTGCGGATTTTCAGAGCAAAAATTCAGAGACAACAGGAGCAGGCAGAGAAGAGGTAGGGATTTTCATGATCTCTGTTATATTTTTCTGTTTCTGTTTCTGTTTCTTTAATTGTTTTCATTTAATCTCGCATTGCATTAGGAAAAGTCATGTATGCTAGTTTCATTTTGTTGGATAAAACGAATCCCACACACATCACGAAACAATCTTAAACCAAGGAGCTGGTCGTAAGACCCCAGCCCTTGATCAAGACCATTGGTGGATTTAATCACCACCTTGGCTTGATTTGCATCCATTTCCCGATTGTCAACCGTTGTTAGGCGTAAATCCTGACGAAGACAGACCGAGCGTAGCTGGGGTGATTCCCATGCGCGCGAGGATAAGTTTTCTATGGTAGGTGCCATTAACAGGACAATCCCCCTTCCGTACCGCCTATGTACCACGTACCTTCTCGCTCTCACGTACCTATAGTCTCCCTCTCGTAAGGGCGGGTATATAGAGAGGTTGGTATATCGGCCTGGCTGGTATATTGAAGGGGCGACCTTTTTGGAGTTATAAGAGCCTACATGATGCATTTAAACGTTCTACAAAACCTACAAAAACAAAACAAAACATCAAAATGCACTAAACCAGCCTAGGGCACACCAAGAATCCTTAAAAGAGATAATCACGGTCTTGTGAATGTGTGTGTTTAATTCTGCTTAGTGTAGACAAAAAAAAAGAGAAAATCATAAAAACGAGATAAAAACTTATTTAGATAGCATAGAAGCACCGCAATGGTGTACACCCGCAGTCAAGCCCAATCAAGGGCAGAAGCTCCGGAAGGTACACAAAAAGCAGGCGCAAGTTGCCTTCACTTCAGTCCTGAGGATTTGGTCATACCGCCTTATAGGTCAAACCTACAAAAGAATCCAATTCAGAATCCTCGGTGGGGTATGCCTATTCAAAGCAGCCCCTTTCGGGAAGATGCCTTACATGTAGACCTTGACATAAATAGAGAATCACCTCTTGAAGGTAGGCATGAGTGGCCACCGCGCGATGAAGCGCTAAACAGGCACACTGTCCATTTGGAGGGGCAACGTGGATATGGCGTCCCTTCTTTACCTATCATCAGAACAGAGAGACCAAATCCGGAGCGCAGGGCTCCTTACATAGGGCGACCTAACTCCGCCCATCCCATTTACACCCGTGAAAGGGAGTATGAGGAAAACCATCGCATTCCTCGAGAGCAACAAACAATGCGGGAACCTTGCATTTCCGCACCAGCAGGATATCATGATCACCCCTTGAGGCCAGAACCTCGAGCACATACCGCTTACCTCGACAGAGGGAAGCGACCCATTGAAACCTTAGAGCATCAAAATCGAGGTAAACCCATAGGAGGAACATTTGAACCTTCTGAACAAAATAGGGTAGAACAAATTGATCCGACTGTCGCCAGATATACCACCCGTCAAGCCCAAATCATGCGGCTTAAACAAAGTCAGCAAGAGATAGAGTATCAATACCGCTTGGATAAAGAACGCATGCAACGCGAAGCGGATGAGTTACGCTATGAAATACCTGAGAGGGGGCCAAACCCTCGCATCCAAAGAGCTGAACAAGGATGAGAGGCGTAATCCGTTGGTGCAAGACAGGTCTCCACGACCTCGTCAAGCTCCGCCTCCAAGACCCCATAGATTCGAGAGGGAGGCAACTCCCCGAAACAATGATGGGTACCTTCAAGGAAGAACTTGATCAGGGTCATAGGTTTCGCCCTGAGACTCCTCAAGAATTTTACGAGGAGTATGAACCAGAAGAGGAGTATATCGAAACTCCCCATCAAGGCAGGAAGGATGCCATTCGGCCACCCCTCCATAGGCCTCCAGTTTACCGCAACTTGCAACAAGAGCGAACAAGAGAGGAAGAAATAAAATCTTCCGATGCATACCAAGCGCTATTGGAGCGTTTAGAGTCGGTGGAGACAAAAGTCTGCTGGGCATCAAAAACCCACATTACGTCTACTCCGCAATAATCCGGTGCATCCCTCAGTGCCTACACCTCTTTACCCCGAACACTTCAAGTTGCCTCAATTGGCAGTTTTTAAAGGTGAAGAGGACGCACAGGAACATGTTACACGGTTTCTAAGCCAATGCTTCGGCATTCAAGATAATGACGCATTATTGCTTAGAACATTCATAACCACATTCGCAGGCCCTGCCTCGGATTGGTTCACACAGCTGCCCAAACACAAGTATAAGCAGCTTAGATCAGCTAGTAGATGCGTTTCTTGAACGCTTCGCCTTCAACACAAGGAAGAAGGCATCACTTAGTGATCTTGCTAGCCTTAAACAATTTGAGGAGGAAACAATGGCAGCGTACGGGAACCGATGGAGAGCTTTGCTTTCTAAGTTACCCTACCGTCCTCCCATGTCGGACCTCACGCAAATGTTCGCGAAAAGTTGTTTAAAATCAATCTCTCGGTCTATTGTTGTCTGCGACAATACGACAGCTTAGAAGAAGCTTTGGCGCAAGCCGGAGTCATAGAAGAGATTAAGATAGGCGAAGGCGCAATTGCCAAGCCTAAGAAGAAAGAGTGGAATAAAACCACTAAAACCGGGACAACGCAACCACAACACGCTGCAATCAACCAAGTTGCGATAAATGTCCCAGCGCCTGTGCAAGAAACGCAGCCTCAAAAGGCTAACTACCAGGCAGTGCCTCCTGCTTACGAAAGAGATAACAGGAGACAAGAACAGTATCGCAGCGTCGCCCTAGGCGACAATTCACCCCGTATGCGGAGTCTAGGGACTCCTTATTTGACCGCTTGTCAGCGGAAAATCTAGTTACTCTGCCAGAAATCCAAATTTTTGACCCTAACGTTCCCAAGCCTAGGGGGTATAGGGAGGAATTGTATTGCAGATTTCATAGACGCAGAGGACATGACCTAAATGGGTGCCGGAAATTCAAAGAACTAGTCCAGGATTTGATCGAAAACCGAACATTGGTCGTGGACAACCCCATCGCACCTAACAACCAACAAATGGGGGTATTCAAGGACCCCTTGCCCCGCCCACGAGGCGCAGACAAAACCGCTCCAAATTAACGAGGTGCGACAAGATCTTCCCGCGCAAGGATTTGTGGGAATGATTAGCATTGTAACAAGGAACAAAAAATACCCAGCGGTTGCCCCCGAGGTACCTGCGAGGGAAGTTCCGTCGACATCGCAGCCTCAACAACGCCCAACGCAATTACCTCCGCCTAGACCTGAGGTCACGATACGAACCAAACTCACGCAGAGTTTGCGGACCACGTCAGCTAGGCTGTCCATCTACGAGCTTATTCAACAATCAGCTCCACATAGAGAAGCTCTTATGGACATCTTAAAAGCCATTGAAGTACAACCCCACGAAGCTAATTCTTTCAACGCCTTCGTGGGACATGTGAAACAATGTACGGAGCCTCGTCATCACATTCAAAGAAAATGAGGTCAAAACAATATCGAATGACATGCCGGATCCACCCCCGCACGTTATCGCGCGGGTCAACGGGATCCCGTACAAGAGAGTGCTGATAGATACTGGCTCGTCCAGTAACATCATAACCACTGCAGCGTTAAAGCATTTAAAACTGCCAGCCTCTCACATCACCGCTTCCACGTACACACTGCGAGCTTTTAACGATGCAATATGCTCGACAGTCGGCACAGTCGTTCTGCCTATACAGGTAGGACAAAAGTCAATACCCACACTGTGCCATGTGCTGGAAGGCGAAATGGCTTATAACATACTGCTAGGGCGGCCTTGGATCAGGGACATGAAGTGTGTCCCCTCGATCGCACACCAGTGCTTGAAGTATGCCTATGAAGGGCAAATACATGTAGTCCCAATGGACTTAGAGCCCTTCAAGTATTGCAATGCGGTACAATTCATACCTCAATCGACCCTCCCATCAACGCATTTGGATTTTCAATTGAATCCATCTAAACAGGGTTCGATACCGTAGGCACCACTGGTGGCCAATAAGGCAAAATCCCAGCCAGGTGAGACGTCATCATTGGCTCCTTCATCATCAACGCCACCTATCGTGGCCCAACAGAAGGACAAGGGAAAGCAAATCATGGAGGAGGTTAAGCCTCTAGAAGAGGGGTTGCCCACGATCTCAGCAATATCAACAGAGGAAGCGCCCAACGCAACGGAAACCAAGATTCCTGAACAACCAAACATGGAATGGACTCAAGAAGGACTACCGTTTCCTCCTACCCAATCATCAACAATCACTGTTGAGATGGCCAATACAGGCCTGGGAGAGTACATAGTGCAAAATGTTGTGGCAACCCCCACACCGGAGTCAAGACAAGACATGGGAAGACCTCGCCTTCCCATTGGAACAATCGTCCCTCTAGGCTACCCACCGAACCAAACGAATTTTGTGTATGGGGGCCTTGATCATGGTTCTGAACCATGCGAACAAAAGGAAACAGATGAAGAACCTTTTGTCGAAAACATCAATTATCTGTCGAACCCAGAATTTGCCCTAAAATATCTCGAACAATGCAATTGGCATGGGTATGGGCTAGGCAGATATGAGCAAGGGATGCGGATCCTTTGCCAACCAAGGTATCAGATGCCATATGACAAGTCGGGGGTAGGGTTCAACCATCCCCTGCCATTAGACATCTTGGTTGAAAACATGCAAGGCCTAGAAATAGGCAACAGGGGGGGATTGGCACAAGACCCGTACGCCAATCCAAACACAGAATACACATTGGGGGATTATCTCCCATGGTCTACAAACACCCCTGGAAATAGCAATAATCCCTCTCCTTTGCTAGAGAGAGGTGAAAGTTCGTAGAGCAGTCATCAAAGAGAACAACAACGGCTTCCAGACATTTTTCTGAAACTGTTCCCCTTAGAGGTTCCAGATGAAATAACACAGTCTCAAAAGAATCAGGTCCCTCCACTAAGAGTGGAACAACCGCAATGGGACCAGATTAATTCACTGGAACAGGAAGAGTCCTCAATGTCGCAAGCAACAGATGCCGAAGAGGATGAACAATTTTGGATCTATGAAAGCGATTCAGAAGACGAGACTGAGATGGACTATCTCAGACATGCGCGACGACATCACCGCGCTCTAACCCATGAAGATCTAATGGGACAAATGGGTATACGGTTAGGACATGAATGGCACTTAGACCCAACGAGGTGGGACCAAGTGTTAGGCCTATGGCTCCAAATTCAAGATGAGCATCGTCCACCTCAAGATCCCATCAGGACAACAAGTACCAAGGGAAGACCCCGCCTTCCTTTTCGCACATAGAGACGAATTTGCACCTAGAGAGGATCCATTCGTGCCTCGCTCCTCGTAGAGCCGCATCCAGAGTATAGGGAACATCCGAAAGAATCAAGTCGTCACACCCGTGGTTCCGGAGACCAAATTCATTCCATCCACATGATCTCCATTGATTTGACCACACCCATCCGCAATCCGACCGATCCATCTCGGTCATTGCATCTAAACATGGATGCCATCAACTGGGATCGCGTCAATTCACCATTGTCACCATCAGAGTACCGGCCTTTCGGTGAAATGCTTCATTTTACCCCAAGGACAACTCAAGATATTTTTCAAGCCGAAGAGGGACCCGAGGTCCCAAACACAGATCTTAACTCAGCCGATGATATCCATTTAATCCCAACTCCACATCAGTTGGAGGACGGATCTCACATGTCAGTCGAAGAGACGACTGACGTAGACATCGGCACAGATCCAATGAATCCAAGGATTCTCAAGCTGGGGGTAAGCCTTTCCCCCGAAGAGCAAGCCGATTACATTGCCCTTCTCAAAGAGAAGAAGGAAGTTTTTGCATGGTCATACAAAGATATGCCAGGACTAGACCCGTAGCTAGTCATGCACAATTTAACGCTTGATCCGAAAATCAAGCCAGTAAAGCAAAAACTAAGAAAGATGCACCCAACAAGGGCCTTGATGGTCAAAGACGAATTGCAAAAGCCGTTGGATGCACAATTTGTCATCTGCGTGGATTATCCGCCATGGTTGTCCAACATGGTTCCCGTCAAGAAGCCCGACGGGAGGATTCGCATATGCACCGACTTTCGAGACCTAAACAAAGCGAGTCCTAAGGATGATTTCCCCTTGCCAAGCATCGACGCATTGGTAGACGCTACAACGAGTCACGAAATGCTCTCCCTAATGGACGGTTTCTCAGATACAATCAAATTCGTATCAATCCCGAAGACCAACTCAAAACGGCATTCACAACGCCTTGGGGGACATTTTGCTATAAGGTCATGCCTTTTGGCCTTAAAAATCCTGGCGCTACATACCAACGTGCTATGACGTATATCTTCCACGATTACATGCACAAAACTTTGGAAGATTACATGGATGATTTGTTAGCCAAGTCTATCTTGCGCTCAGATCATCTCGGTGACTTAAGCAAGATTCTCGATCGCCTCATAGAGCATAAGGTCAATCTGAATCCCAAGAAGTGCGTGTTCGGCGTCACATCTGGAAAACCCTTGGGTTTTATAGTCTCAAAACGAGGCATCGAAGTGGACCCAAACAAAGTCAAGGCAATCCTTGAAATGGCTCCCCCAACCACTATCAAGCAACTCAAAGTCTGCAAGGAAAGGTCGCGTCGATTAAACGCTTCATAGCGCAATTATCTGACAAATGCCGACCAATGAACAAACTATTGCACAAGGGGGTCACATTTCATTGGGATGACGAGTGCCAGTCAGCCTTTGACGAAATCAAACAATACTTGGCTTCGCCGCCAGTATTGGCACCGCCTAGACCAGGTGTGCCGTTCTACTTATACATCTCAGCTACTGAGGTGGCACTGGGCGCAATGCTAGCCCGAAAGAATGAACTTCACAAAGAACAGGCTACTTACTATCTTAGCCGCACCCTGGTCGGGCTACGAACTTAACTATGCATACGTTGAGAAACTCCTCTTGGCAGGTGGTGTTTGCTACCAAAAGGCTACGCCACTACATGCCGAGCAACACGAGTATGTTGTGTCTAAGGAGAATCCATTGCGATACATGATGAGTCGTACTTATCATAGTAGCCGCACGGCGAAATGGATCATGTTGTTGACGGAATTTGACATTGAGTTTATTGGGCAAAAATCTATAAAAGGACAAGTCATAGCCGATCAACTAGCAGAGGCTCCTCTTGAAGACGATCAGCCTCCCGGTCATAGAACTACCCGATGATGAGGTCTTCCATGTCTCATAATTGCCAGATTCTGAAGAGCCCCGAGTCTCGAGCCGACATAACCTTATTTTTTGATGGTTCTAAATGCGAGCAAGGTGGTGGCGCAGAATTGTATTCTTCACACCGCGAGGCGCTCCAATGCCCCCTGTCATTTAAATTAAACTTCCAAAGGCACCAACAACAATGCAGAATATGAAGCCTTGCTCCTAGGTCTTCAGACAAACAATCGCCATGAACATCAAAAGATTGAACATCTTTGGCGATTCGCTGTTAATCGTCAATCAAGTCAAAGGGGTATACCAATGCAAATGCCCAGTTCTGAAGGCCTATAAAGCCCTCGTGGATAAATTCCTGGCAAAACTTGAGTGGTATGACATCGAGGCACTCCCTCGATCATCGAACCATTTTGCGGACACAATGGCCTCCTTGGGGTCACTAATCCCGCAAGACCTTTCCGGTGATATAACAACCATTCAGGTCAAAACCTTATCGCAACCCGCGATGGAGCGCGCAAGCTCAGACTTGACGCCAAGAATCCACATGATCCAGATCGAACCATCTTCGGATAAGTTCTTTCGAATCCGAGACTATTTGAAACACGCCAACTGGGGGTCTTTGTTCTCCCCCACTCCCATTAATAGCAACACAACGCTATTTTTACAAGTTCTATCCCAATCAGCATTTGTTAGGGAAGAACTCCAAAAGGGATTGGCTGTTCAAACTGTCGAGGTATCCGATCAACAGGACTGGTATTTACCAATAAGAGATTACCTCAAGTTAGGTAATCTACCCTTTGGATTGACGCAAGCCGCAAAACGAACATTCAAACAGAAAGCGGCAAAATATGTCTTGATAGGAGACATTTTGTATCGTCGCAGCTACGACGGAATTCTTCTTCGTTGCTTGGACCAGCAAGAGTCCACTTGGGCAGTCACCCAAGCGCATGACGGTACATGTGGCGGCCACTTCAATGGTATGGCCATTGCAAAGCGCATTCTTCGCATGGGCTATTATTGGCCATCTTTAGAGCGAGATTGCTGCGCGTATGTCAAGAGGTGTGTAAAATGTCAACATCATGCCAATCTGATGCACGCACCTTCCCAGGCCCTACAGACAGTCCAGTTTGCTTGGCCATTTTCGTAGTGGGGCCTCGATCTAATCGGAAAGATCTCCCCTGCATCGTCAGGCCGTCACACGTTTATCATAACGGCCACATAATACTTTACCAAATGGGTGGAAGCAATTCCGTTAACCTCTACGATAGGACCCCGCATTGCGGAGTTCATTTTGCATTACATCATATGTCGTTTTGGTATTCCATCCAAAATAATCTCGGATAATGGGCCATCATTCAAGAACAAAGACGTGCGTGCTTTAACCACAAAGTACAAAATTCAGCACAGCTTTTCAACACCCTATTATCCGCAAGCAAATGGGCAAGCAGAGGCGTCAAACAAAACGCTAGTCGCCATCCTTAAAAAGACCGTCGCAGACAGTCATAAGGATTGGCACATACAAATCCCACTTGCCCTTTGGGCCTATCGCACTAGCATTCGGACGCCCACTTGGGCAACTCCGTTTTCACTAGTGTATGGCTCAGAGGCAGTAATGCCTCTCGAGTTGGAAATTCCTTCCCTCCGCATATCAATGCAGGAATTCATCGATGATGACACTGCACGGCAAGCCCGGTTAGACCAGCTTACGTTGCTTGATGAAAGACGCGTTAATGCTCTCGAGCACTTACGTATCTATCAAGAGCGGCTTAAGAGAGCTTACAACATGAAAGTTCACCTAAGAGACTTTCGGGTTGGTGATCTGGTTCTAAAGGAAAACCAACAAAACTCTAATTTGCCGTCCCATATGAGGGACAAATTCATGGCAAATTGGTTAGGTCCTTATGTCATTGATAGCAAAATAGGACCAGGAACGTACAGGCTAGCTTCTCTTGACGGTATCAAGGAAACAGAACCCTTGAATATCAGTCATTTACGACCATTTCATATCTAAGAAAGCCATGTACCAAAAAAAAAAAAAAAAAAAAAAAAAAAAAAACAACAAACAAACAAAAAGCTCCAAGGATTATCGCAATCTCTTGGTCACCCAAAAAGCTCCAAGGATTATCGCAATCTCTTGGTCAACCCAAAAAGCTCCAAGGATTATCGCAATCTCTTGGTCAACCCAAAAAGCTCCAAGGATTATCGCAATCTCTTGGTCAACCCAAAAAGCTCCAAGGATTATCGCAATCTCTTGGTCACCCAAAAAGCTCCAAGGATTATCGCAATCTCTTGGTCAACCCAAAAAGCTCCAAGGATTATCGCAATCTCTTGGTCAACCCAAAAAGCTCCAAGGATTATCGCAATCTCTTGGTCAACCCAAAAGCTCCAAGGATTATCGCAATCTCTTGGTCACCCAAAAAGCTCCAAGGATTATCGCAATCTCTTGGTCAACCCAAAAAGCTCCAAGGATTATCGCAATCTCTTGGTCAAACAAATCAATAAATTCAACAAAAACAAAACAACAAAAATTTGCATCTCAATTCTAGGCATACTCAAATTCATCAAAATCAACAAAAACACCATGCATAAATTTTACCACACTACAGTCAATGGTCTGGGAATGTACTAAGAGTTTCAGTAATTCAGTCATCATTTTCCTCTTTAGCCATGTAGTGTACCAAGTCGAACGGATTTTACAAAGGTAGAGTCATACTTGAAATACACCTTGTTACGTAACATCCCAACACAAATCAAACATTAAAATTCCCAAAATTGTGTGAACGAAAGACGAAACCTCCAAAATAATCTAGGTCACCACAAGCGAAACGGTTATCTTGCTCATCCCCCTGTGCGAATGACCCCTAGAATGCTGAGAGTTGGCAAAAGGACAAGCTTCCTCCCTACCCAATTCCCTAAGAATCCCTAAAGTTCTCAATAGTTGCAAAACACAAAAATTTGCAAAATGTCAAAACTCTAAATTTGACAAACTATAGTGCACACATCAAAAGGCACAAACAACAGTGATTTTCATCACTCCATATCCCCAATCCCTTGCTCGAAAGAAAAACAAATCAAAATAAACAAGTGATCTCATCACTACAAAGAGCAAGTATCCCAATACAATTGAAAAAAAGAAGGGAGTTGACCTTGAATCCCCGGAACTCTCAAAGATTCTATAGGTCATAAGGCAAGCTTCAATACCAATTTGGTTGATAGCCAATCGGTAACAGAAGTAAACCTCCCGCATGACGATATATCTGTCACATTAACTTGCGTACAGATCAATGTTTGCATGTGGATGAGCTAGCTTATGGCATCCTGGATTACACCGCAGATTAATCTTAGTACATACAACAAAGGAATTCGTGGAGCTAATTAGGTGATCCTCAGGACAGGTTCGGTTGAAAGCCCATTTGGCACTGGCGGTATCCTAACAAATACCACTAAATGAACTCAATTGCACACACAGGGATGTGAAATAACTTGGTCAAAAACAAGTCCGATTCATACCTTGTTCAAAAGTCTTGTAAGATAAAGTACAAACATGGCTAGTGAGTTAAAACCGTCCGAGTCTCAGAAAACCTTAGCTACATTTCTAAACCAACTGCGCTACTTTTCATCTTTACAAATACCATCAAAAAATACAAAAAAAGAAAAACCATGTATACATATAAAGTCATACATCACAACAATCACCTAAAAACAAAATAACAGAGCTCTAAACAATCTATGGTGCCATAGCCAAACATCACAAACCCCATTCATCCATTTCATATCTGCATATCACATATAAATCAAAACCATTTGCATTCATCATAGCATATGCATCCATCAAAATAAATCAACATGCATACATCCATATTCATCAACCATCATGCACAAGATCAAAGAAAATCAAAACAACAAAAACAACAAATAAATGCAACACAAAAACAAAAAGCAATAAACATTGCTAGACACAAGTGCTCTTGCACTTAACCTCTTGGCATAGAAAAACTGATGTCAGGGTCTACATTGTCACTATCCTACTCCCTAAGAAGGCTACCATAGCCGGACCGCTCCACGGGAAGACAGATTTTTGACAATTTCAATCCCCAAATGACGTCACAAAAACAACAAAAACAACAAAAAATGCAACACAAAACAAGCAATAAACATTGCCAGACACAAGTGCTCTTGCACTTAACCTCTTGGCATAGCAAAATTGATGTCGGGGTTTACATTGTCACTATCCTACTCCCGAAGAAGGCTACCATAGCCGGACCGCTCCACGGGAGGACGGATTTTCGACAATTCAATCACCAAATGGTGTCACAAAAACAACAAAAACAATACAAAATTCAACAAAAACAATGCCGGACACAAGTGCTCATGCACTTAGCCTCTAGGCAAAGAAAATCGATGTCGAGGTCCAAATTATCGCTCTCCTAATTCCCCAAGAAGGCTATCATAGCCGGACCGCTCCACGGGAAATAGGTTTTCGACGATTTCACCCTCATTATGACATCACCAAAAGGGTTAACACCCACCAAAAATAGGTCCATATGTTGGAAAAATTGCACACGCTTAACGGTAAACCCTCTAAAGGCAACCTTGCACAAGTCATCTTGGGTCAAGCGACTCGCCGCTTCTCTCACGAAGGTCATTCCCTCATCGATTCGTCGCTTGAGGGGGTAGTCACACTTAGTCACCAACCAACAATCACACACCCAATTAAGGAAAACGACATGCATTCAAAGAATCATTGACAAAGACAATCACGCTCCCGCTTGGGGCGATAAACAAGCAACAATCAAATCAATCAAACACTTGGCATTTCGTGAATCATGAACACAAGGTTCCCCCCGAGGATAAAAACGCCCTTCACTTGTTCATGACTGATCAATGTCTAAGTTCAAGTCACACCTCACCAAAAAAGGTTAATACTTGAAATCAAATTCCTTAGCTCTTCGAAGCAAGGATTCAATAATGCATGCCCTTTCCATACTTGGGGCATCAAAAGTTGGTTAGGTTACCAAGAAACCCTAATCATTAGTGCTTTGGTTATCTATTTTTGCTCAAGATCGCGTCACCCGCAGCGCTTCCCAAAAAGGGGCATCTCGTAGACACCAAAACAGCACCAATCCGATTATGTGACCGCAAACACCGATCGCTTTGACAAACACAGCCCCCAGTGGCAGCCCTCGGAGGTTAAACAAGCTGGTCTTAACCACTTTCATAGCAATTTTGTAAGGTCAAGAAGCAATTTGGCACACTTGGACACTTTGCCCAATATTCGTCTCACCCAGGGACGAATTCAAAATAGAATCCGTCCCACCCCAAGACGAATTCTGAATCCGTCCCTGGGTGGGACGAATTCTAAGCTTAACGGGCAAAAAGGCAAATGGTGCCAAGTGGCAGCCCATAACAGTCAGTTAAGGGCTCCTACCTTGCACGCATGTGTAAGTGGACAGAGGGGCCGTTAGAGGACTCGTTACAAAAAGCATTTATCAAAGTTCAAGTCAATGGAGGACTCCCCTCCCTCATGGGAAGACAAGACTGCCACATGGCGCCTATGGCCAACACTTGGCTTTTGTGCTTCCCTCCCAAAAGAGACCCCTTGGGTCTATAAAAGGTGGGACTTTTCTCACCCAAAACATACAAGGTTGAAGGAGTGTTCAAGCAACGAAGTGCTGCCGAATTGAAGACTCACTTGCATCCCCCTTTGTTCACCTTCCTACATCCATCAATCTCTTTTGCAAGGGAGGTTGTTGGGTGGCCTTTGGAAGCTCGAACCTTACTCAAATCTGACGCATGGACATCCGAACCTACCAATCCGCCGACCCCCCAATCCTAAAAGGTTTTGGGCCCATCCCTGGTGGATTGGCTCCAAAATCGAGGGCCAACGGTGGGAGGCCCACTTGGGCACCCCCGCACCTCCCAAGTCCTAATTTTAGTTTTTGAGCACTTTAGATTATTTTTTAGATTGCATTCTAGTGTTACTAGGTCCGATTAGTCTATAATTGCAATTTTGTAGCTTTTGGTCGTAGTTTAGGGTGTTTTGTATTGCTTTGTCGTTTCGCTAACTTGCAGGTGTCAAGGTCAAATTCCCGAGGGTGGAGGCCAAATTGGGAAAATCCGACCATCTGGGTCGTCCCAAAATGGCCCCAATTACCTAACCCCCTGTTTGGCGGGAGTTTTGCAGGTCCCGAGATCCGACATTGGAGCAGAGAGCAGGTCGGTTTCTCCTACTCGAAGAATTCGTCCCACCCAGGGACGAATTACGATCGAATTCGTCCCGCCCGTGGACGAATTCCAGCTTAAGGTGGATTGGCCAGCCGCCTCAGTGGCAAGTGGCCTTCTGGTAACTTTTCTTACCTTCTGTCAGGTTTTGAAGCAATTTGGATTCACTGTTTTCACTGTTTCAAGCAAATATTCGTATGCATATTTTGTTAGTTTTAGAGAGAGAATGCTTTTCATTTGCAGCAGGTGCTACTAACGTCTTGATCATTTCTTTGTTCGCAGGAGAAGCAAGCAGAGGCGAAGAACTCATCGACATCAGCGGAGGCATCATCTTGGCCCGCCCATTGCAATCGTGGGCACGCGGAAGGAGGAATCATTCAACGATTGTAATCAAACCCTATTTGCGCTCCTAGCCCCTGAAAAGGGAGGAGGCATTATTGTAACAGAGATCGAAGGAAATTAATGAAAGGGCTGTGTTTTCTTTATCTGATTGCGTCTCTTCCAATGTGTCTCTTTTCCGTTTCATGCAATTTACATTTCTAGGACTTAAGCGTGCTTAATTTTGAATGCAATTGCACTTGGTGTTTCCTTTGACCGGAATCTCGTGCTTTCACATGGACCTTTTTGGTCTTGCTCAAATTTTAAACAAAAATTAATCACAAATACATGGAAAAAAAATTGTATAGCCAATTAATTAATAAGTTTACGAGATATCTGATCTCAAGGATGAAAAAAAATATTTAGTGGATAGCTATGTTTTGACACCATTGATTTTGTAATTTTTTCAAATATTAATTCCATAGCCCAACCAAACAGTTTTGTTTAGTCACTTTGGATTCTTCTCTATTTTGAAATATATGTGTATGTGTGACAAAGAGATATTATTGTATGCATAAGGGTTAAAACTATTGGTATTGGTGATTGCATTGAAAATATAAAACTTCTTGAAGATGGAGCATCCATTGTAAGTATTTGAATGCTTATTTAATTCTGATTTTTTTCATATATATATATATATTCAAATTATTTAATTATAACAAAAAAATAAATCCTTTGTTTATGGTCCCCTAGTTGTTATTAGTCATGAACACATATTAGCACAATTGTAATTTCATGGCATATTGGACATATTGATTTAAAATTGTGTCTTCCCTATCAAATTTATCTTTATTTTTATTGAAGTTAAATTTACTTTTGACATAAAAACTATTATTTATACTTGTAAATGATTTAAAATATTAGGAATATAATTTTTAATGTTGCTTATCGAGATATATGCCTAGCTACCGATGATGGAAAGGGTCACCTTTTTCATCTCCTTTTGAAGAGTATGGTGGTAAAAAATGAGGTGGAGGCCTTTATGCTTTGGGTGGGTTGATGATCCATCCCTGACATTCATAATGAAAAGCTCTAGTGACTCAAAGAGATAATCTAGAATGTTGATCTCCTTGATAGCTTGCATATGGTTTAGAAATTCCATATGGAAGCTTCTAAGCAAAGAGTTGATATCATCAATAATGATGTAGTCCATGATAGGTATCATCACCCTATTAAAAAACTTTGAAATACCCTTTCTAATGATGTCAACTTTGTCCTTGGCCAAAAATTTGCTTTTCTTCCTAAAGTAAAATAGTTCTCGAGCTAGAGTATTCTTGTCTCTGTGAACAAGGTCAACATAATTTGGTAGTTCGATCACCTTCACAAGAAATTGAACATTGACTCTAAACTTAAGTCTTTTGAGCATTACACACCATTTGTCTCAAGAGAAAATAAATTCATATAAAAGGGTGGGTTCATTGTATTTGAGCTTACATATAAGGGGTCCAAGTTCTAATGTTAATTATTACGAGATACTTGATATAAATTATGAAAACAATTAATTAGTTGATAGTTATGATCTCACAATGTTGATTGAATATTTTTTCAAATGTTAATTTCATAGTCCAACCAACCAGTTTTTTTTAGTCACTCTAGATTCTTATCTATTTTGAAATTTATGTGTGTGATGAAGAGATATTATTGTATGCAAAAGGGTGACACCTATTGGTATTGGTGATCCCGTGGAAAAAATAAAACTTTTTGAATATGGAGCATCCACTTTAATTATTTTAAATGCAAGTTTTTATGTGGTATAAGAGCTGCAACTTGAGTATTTGTTTAAATAATTTTGATTTAGTTCATCTAAAATATTTAAATTTTTTGAGAACAAGTTTGTTTATGCACCTCAGACGTTTCTTATAGAGATATTTTATTGTTTGAAAAATAGATATAGATGGAAATACAAGTTCCAAGATGACATTCCGTAAATTTGAATAATTATATTGATAGACTAATGAGGCCAAAATTAATTTTGGTTGCACTAGGCTTTGGAAAAACATCATTTAGTGAAAGTGGTTGAACTTTTATAACTAGAAAATTTCATAACAATATATTTTATTTTTGTTTTTAAACATAAATTCTATAATGTGAATGTTTCTTTTAACCATTCGAATTACATTTTTGCAATAGTCCACTCAATAGAGCCCACTTTCCTACCTATTGAGGAGGTGGACATTGTATTTGAGAACAATAGATATAGGTATAAATAATGATCAATATTCTTGTTCTAGTTTATGTGACATGAATCTAAGATCCAATTTTGATTTTAGAGAATTTTTATTACTTGATATGTGAGGTTAATACAATGGAAATAGTTGTAAATAAATATCAACATTCTTGTTCTAGTTTTGGTGACATTAATCTAAGATTCTTTTTTATTTTAGATCATTTGTATTACGTGATATGTGATGTTAATGGGCTTAAATACCATATTATTTTAACAAGAAAAAGTATTATCATTTGAAATATTCATTTTATTTTTTGTCTTTTGCACTTTTTACATAAATTTCAAACCAAGTTGCACCTTATTACCTACATCTATTTTTTTTACTTTATAATATTAATGGTCATTTTTTTATTTTTTATTTCATATTCATTTACATATCTATATATTTATATATGTCTTTGTACATATCTTATTTTGCCATAAATTTAAAGTACGTCTACATAAACTAGCTAGGGATTAATTAATTATTCTTGATATACTAAATTAGGTCTTAATTTCTATAGGTGATTATTAATCCAATGATTATTGTTTGTGATTCAATTTTATCTAATTGGATGGACAAGAATATTACAAATATGTATCTCATCTCTCAAGCCCTTAAAAAAAATAATAAATATAATAAAGGAAGGATATTTCACATACCTTTAACTTTTAGTGATAATATGTGTTGTACCAATAATGCAGTCATTAAATTAGACACCTTATATTTGGTTTGTTGTTTACTCAAACATGTTTTCTTCATTTTCTCAATTGTTTAGGATTAATCTACTTTCTCAAGGTCTTAGGTTGTCACCAAGGAGCCAATATATTTATTTGGAAAAGAGTGACATTTCATTTCATTATGTGATCCTCCAAAAGGAGGGGCATGTAGTACCTATTAAAGTTCATCCCCATGAGGAAAAAAATATTGCAAATACACCCACTAAAAAATAAAATAATAAACCTAGGTTTATTTGGGTTGGTGGTAGTAAATATAGGAGTTTATTACGGTTGGTGGTTGTAAATCTAGGATTTTGGAATCAATAAAGTTGTATAACCTTTCTCAAAGTTGAGAGAGCATATAATTTTATGAGCTGAAATAACTTATTCCTTCCATGTATTGCATGCATTTTAGTTAAATTTTCTACTATTGTGGGTATTTAAAAAGTTATTCATCAAGAATTTTAACATGTTATGTCAAAAAACATATGAATTTAAAGTAAAACTCTTTTGATAAAAGTTGTAATGATTGTATTGTAAACCATAAAAGCTTCAAATACACCATAATTTTATGGCATATTGCTCATGATGGTATCTTTGATATATCCATGTAGATAAAAAGTTGACAATCAAACTAGAAATATGCTAGTAAACCTATTAGAATGTGATCAACATTCAACCAAATTTACAACATTATTTCTAACAACACATTGCCAATAGATATAGAGCACAACCCAAGTTTACCATTTCTGGAAAGGTTCCTAGGCACACAATTTTCTAAAGACATAAGTCTGATGTTTTCTCCTGATTCCTATTTGAATGTAATGTATTGATATTTTCCTATTTGATTAAATCAATGGATTTTACTTTTTACAAGCATAAGAGGACATGGAAAGATGCACAAAGCATAATATCTAGGATGGGGAATATATTGGTTTGGAATACAAGCAATTTTGAAAGGGTCCAAGTTCTCATACTGAGGATTACGATATGCCTGATATCAAGGATGAAAACAAGTAATTAGTCAATAGGTATGTTTTGACTATGTAGATTGATTAATTTTTTCAAATATTAATTTCAAAGCCCAACCAACTAGTTTTGTTTAGTCACTCTATATTCTTCTATGTTTTTAAATTTATGTGTCTATGAAAAAGAGATATTATTGAATTCATAAGGGTAACACCTATTGGTTATGGTGATTCCATGGGAAAAATAAAACTTGTTGAAGAAGAAGCATCCACTGTAAGTATTTTAATATTTATTTAATATAGATTTATGTGTGCTATATATATATATATATGTATATATATATATATATAGAAAATAATGGCTACAACTAGAGTATTTAGTTAATAATTTTGATTTTTTCATTTTAAAAAAAAAAAAATCATAATAGGTATAACAACCCAAAAATCAGGAAATAAAACACACAAAAAGACAGAACTTTTTATTTTTATTTTTGATTAAGGAGAGGGATTAATAAACCCCTAAACAACTTTAGATTTACTTAATTTTTAACAACCCCTAAGTTTCTCAAGAACTATACCACACAAGGTTTCCCCTTACACAAGTTCTTTCTGCATAAGCATATCTCATGTCTGCAGTCCATCCATCTCATCAACCTTACAGAATTACCCTATTCAATCATTAAAGGGTTCCCACCCCCCACATTTTGGGTTTGCAATCTTGTCCTTTGACAAGCTATCTTAACTTAGGTACAATCTTCTATAAACCTAGTTACCAATATTCCTAAGGGGGTCTCAAGCCCTTAGGTTATCCTCTAAGTTCACCCTAGAACTTACTACTCAAATCACATGAAAAGTTATTTAGCAAGAAAGTAAAAGATAAATCTAGATACTAAATCTAACAAAACATAATTCAATAAACATACAAAGGAGAACTAGAAGCATGGAATAACATTCAAAGAATAAGCATACAATAGAAGGGATTTAAATACATTCATAGTAACTCAAGAATAATACAAGATACTTTTACCACATTGGTCATTTATTACATAAGAGTATGGTAAAACATCCATACCTTAAAATAATACATTACATCAATAATATCGGGGAAATCTCCCCACAAGTCTAATCTAATAGCATAAATAAATGAGGTGTAAAGTAGAAAGTAAACTTGAGCATCGATCCATCTGTGACTTTGGTCCTCCCGCTCTTCCATCGATCAAGTGAGGATAGTAGGGGATCAGGACACTCATAGTTCAGGATAGACATGCTTCTAAATGCAATTACTTTCTTTACTTTTCCAAATTGCAACTATACAATTTATTTATTTTTGTAACCATCTAATAGCATAGTTGATATCATAAAAGAATCATTACTTTTACTATCTTCCCTCAAATACCTTTAGAGGGATTTTCAACATGCAACAATTAAGTCATGGTTATTACTCAAATCAAATCTAGACTTGTCTCAAAGCATTAAAGCCCAACACTTTTAATCTTTAGACCAATCCTTTCATTTATCCACTAAATTAAAGTCCCATAACTTTAATTAGAAATAAACCCTTTTTCCCGTTCATTCATAAACTAAAGTCCCATACCTCCAGTTTATAAACAACATTACATTTCCATTTATTTTCAATAAACTAAAGCCCATAACCTTAATTTATGAAAACAATACATTTCCATTTATCTTCAATAAACTAAAGCCCATAACCTTAATTTATGAAAACAATACTTTTCCATTTATCTTCAATAAACTAAAGCCCATAACCTTAATTTATGAAAATAATACTTTTCCATTTATCTTCAATAAACTAAAGCCCATAACATTAATTTATGAAAACAATACTTTTCCATTTATCTTCAATAAACTAAAGCCCATAACCTTAATTTATGAAAACAATACATTTCCATTTATCTTCAATAAACTAAAGCCCATAACCTTAATTTATGAAAACAATACATTTTCATTTATCTTCAATAAACTAAAGCCCATAACCTTAATTTATGAAAATAATACATTTCCATTTATCTTCAATAAACTAAAGCCCATAACCTTAATTTATGAAAATAATACATTTCCATTTATCTTCAATAAACTAAAGCCCATAACCTTAATTTATGAAAATAATACATTTCCATTTATCTTCAATAAACTAAAGCCCACAACCTTAATTTATCAACAACCAAATTAATATATATTTTTATTTGAATCCAAGAACCTTATCGAGCATAGTGCCCTCACGAGATGCATGCTCAACTTGGCAACACAACAAGGTGCATGACCTCCCTTAGCTTAACTACACTATAACCATGATGCTAACATGGCCAAGGCTACAACAATGTGACAGAGGAGCTTCCTATGGTTTGAATGCACAATAATTATTTATCCACTAAGAGTGATGATACTTCAATCATGGCTAGGGAATGGTAGACTACTGGGGTGAATGAGGTCCATCTACCATAGCAAGTTGTCTATTGGGAAAATGAACAAAGTGTTACCCACTCACAACATGTAGGAAGCAACAATGCACATCTTCCTAGAAGGTAATAGAGAATACAAATGACCTTCCCATAACACCCAAAAGTTCCCATGGTCAACTTAACAATGATATCTTAAGGCATGCTACTCTCGGCTCCTTACCAGAGAATACAACCATTTCATGATGATAAGGTAGAGATAGAACCCATACGTAGGCATAGGCAAAGTTTAATATGAGATAGTGTCTCATTAGCATAGCCAACAAGTTGGTAAGGTAAACCAATGATAACACTGGTCAACTAAAGCAACAAAAATATCACAACTACCAACGCCCTTGGTGAAGGTAAACTAACAAATGTAGACCACATGACCAACCATGTGACATAACAAAAACAATGGTCTTGGCAAAGGTAAACCAACAAAACGTAGGTCAAATGACCAACCATGCGACATAACAGAAATAATGGTAATAGACCCAACCTAGTTTAAATCATTCCCTTGATGTCGATGTAATGTTGTTATTCTTCATCTACAAATTCCCAAGGTTTTTCCTTCTTCTCATGATTTCTCCATCTCCTCCTTGACTATCTCCCTTCTTCTCACCTCCTCCACTATCTCTTCCTTTCTCTCCTCTTGACCTAATTGACCCACCACCCCTCATAACTCCTCTAGCTACTCTGACGTAGTGATCGATGGAGGAAAGTATTCTTTATTCAATGGATAAGTCCTACCATAAATGGCACCCATCCCTCCATCATTGGTAGGCTTCTCTCATTAACTCAAATGTCTACTTGAAGCTCATCGAACAACAAATATCTTGCATCATATTAACATGGAGTTTGATGATTATGCTCATAATCTTCTTTTAAAATAATTTTTAAGATATTATTTATAAATGAGATTTAATCATCATTCAAATAATTCCAACATTTTATTTATAAAAGAACTCACTCCTCTCTTTTAAAATAATTCTAACATGTTATTTATAAAAGAACTCACTTTTATTTTAAAATAATTCTAACATGTTATTTATAAAAGAACTCACTTTTATTTTAAAATAATTCTAACATGTTATTTATAAAAGAACTCACTTTTCTTTTAAAATAATTCTAACATGTTATTTATAAAAGAACTCACTTTTCTTTTAAAATAATTCTAACATGTTATTTATAAAAGAACTCACTTTTATTTTAAAATAATTCTAACATGTTATTTATAAAAGAATCCAAGTTTTCTTATTAAGCATTATCATCATGCTACTCTTTTTGCAAGGTTCAAGGAAACAAGGAATCTTTCCAAAACAATTAGGTTAAGCATGCTCTTTTCCTAAACCAGTGATGCAGATAATGATGAAGTACAACCAATCAAACATATGCAACAGACAAAGAGGGGATTCTTTCCATCAATTTAGTCACCTATCTCAGCCTCTAGAACTTATGATAGCTACTAGGCTATCAATCTAGGACTCAAGGTGGCTAATTACTGATGATTATCCCTAACCGAATGCATGCCTATATGAAGGTATCCATCCTTGTTACCTTTGAGTTGTCTTATCATCATTTCCCCAACCTCAAGTACCCTCGCATTCGATGGATGACTCAACTTCTTCCACTTACGAGCATACCTGATCCTACACATTGGCAATTTGTTAGCAGTATCATGCTCTTTAATATCTACTAACATCGCTACTCTGCTTAATTGCACAAAATCAAGTATTAAAGCACCATCAATTTAATACATTATTTTCCATGTCAAAAGGTCCATCTGGGAGGGTCATGACATCCTCCCCCACTAGGACTAAACATTATCTCGGTGTTTCTCATTTTTACACAAGCATAACATAATCAAAAGCAAATTATTATAGTTTAGATATTATCAAACAAAAAAGGAAAATATTTTTGCATATCTGCCACTTTCTCCCAAGTGGCATTCCTTTTCGAGAAATGGTCCCATTGGACCTTACATTGCTCAAGAGTTCGATTTCGCATAGTTTTAGAGTGAAACTCAAGAATATTTACTAGCATTACTTCAATTGCCTCTGGATTTGCCATCTACAAATTAGAAACATCCCACACATGTTCAGGGTCAGAAATATATTTTCTAAGCAAAGATATGTGGAAAGTGTCATGGATTTTTGATAGATTAGGAGGTAAAGCGAGTCGGTATGCAACTGGACTAATATTTTTAGTGATTTCAAAGGGTCCTACAAACCGTGGATCCAATTTTGTAGACTTGATCACACTTTTCATTGGTTTGACCCTTAGGAACACTTTGTCTCCTACTAAGTACTCCCTTGGAGTTCTCTTTAAATCAGCATAACTCTTCTACCTATCAACAACTTCCTTGAGTCTTTGCCTGATTACCTTTATTTTCTCTTCCATTTCTTTGACCATTTCTAGTCCAATCACAATTCTATCCTCTAGGTTATCCCATGACAGTGGTGTTCTACACTTTCTTCCATACAAGGCATCGAAAGGTGCCATTCCCAAGGATGAGTGATACCCATTATTATAGGTGAATTCTACCAAAGGTAGGTAGTCTTCCTAGCGAGACTTGTGATCCATACAATACATGTGGAGCATGTCTTCTAGTACTTGGTTTACTCACTCTGTTTTACCATCTATTTCAGGGTGGTATGTTGAACTCATGTTCAATTTTGTGCATATTCCCCAGTGAAGGGCTTTCCAAAATTTAGAAGTGAACTTGGAATCCCTATCTAAGATGATTACCTCAAGAAATCCATGCAATCGGAACACTTCCTTGGAAAATCTATTAGCCACCACCTGAGCATCATCCTTGGTGCTCCCAGGTATAAAATATGCAACCTTAGTCAATTTGTCGACTACTACTAGAATTGCATCATGTTGGTACCTGGTCTTGGGTAAACCTACTATAAATTCCATAGATATGACCTACCATTTTTATGTAGGTATACTATGTGGATACAAATATCCTATAGGATGCTTGCATTCTACCTTAACCTTCTGACATTCAAGGCATCGAGTGATAAAATTGGTAATATCCTTCTTCATTCCTACCTAGAAGAAGGTTCTTTTCAGATTTTCCCTCATATTTACCCCTTCGAGGTGAGCTGAATAAGGAGATCTATGGGCTTCTTGCATTATTAGATTTCTTAAATCCCCTAATTTTGGTATGATGATTCTACCTTTGTAGCACAAAAGGTTATCTATCACCCCAAACTCCTTATTGCTCTCAGGGTCTTTGTCCATTCTAGCTCAAATTTCTTAACAATATTTATCCTGATATTGCTCCTGCCTTACTTGGTCCATGAGCTTTATGTGACTCCTAGTTATGGCTGCTATGTGTCTCCTTCTACTCAAGGCATAAACAACCCTATTCTATTTTTCCTTTATGTACTCAATCTCAAAGTCATACTCAGCGAGAAACTCAATCCACCTTCTCTACCTCGCATTGAGTATTGGTTGGGTAAATATGTACCTTAGACTTTGATGGTCTGATTTTAACTCGAAAGGTCTTCCTACCAGATAATGGTGCTAGACCTTTAGAGCATGCACCACAATGGCTAGCTCTAAATCATGAGTAGCATAATTGACTTCATGCTTTTTAAGTTTCCTTGAAGTATAAGCTACTACTAACTCTTCTTGCATGAGTACTCCTCCTAACCCTTCTAGTGATGCATCAATGCATACTAAAAAATCTCCTTGAGGATCTAGAATCTTCAATATTGGTGTGGTAGTGAGTTTCTGCTTTAACAAAGCAAAAGCGGTTTCACACTTTTCCATCCATTTGAATTCCTTCCCTTTCTTCTAAAGGTTAGTTATTGTCGAAGCAATCTTTGAGAAATACTTTATATAACGTCTATAATAGCCCATTAACCCCATGAAGCTTCTTACTTCAGTAATATTAGTAGGGGGTGGCCAATTTAATATGGCTTCAATCTTCTCTGGATCCACAACAATTCCTTCTACTGATATGATATGCCCTAAATATCACACCTCAAAAACATAGAAATCACTCTTGGCTAGATTTCCGTAGAGTTGATTTTTCCTTAGTAACTCTAACACGATCTTGAGATGTTTATCATGCTCTTCCTTGTTTCGAGAGTATATTAGTATATCATCTAGAAATACAAGGACAAACTGATCCAGGTGCCTTTTGAACACACTATTCATTAAATTCATGAAGGCGGCTGGGACATTAGTCAGTCCAAAAGGTAGGACTATGAACTCATAATGCCCATACCTAGTCTTAAATGTCATCTTGTGAGTATCCTCCTCACGTATTCTCAACTGGTGATACCCTGACCTTAAATCTATCTTGGTAAACACCATGGCATATCTCAATTGATCGAATAAATCTTTGATTCTAGGTAGGGGATACCGGTTCTTGATTGTATCTTTATTCAACATCCTATAGTCAATACACAATATTAAAGAGTCATCTTTATTTTTCATAAATAAAATAGGTGCACCCCAAGGTGACACACTTGGTTTTATCAACCCCTTTTCCAATAACCCTTGCAATTGTACCCTTAGTTCCTGCATCTCGATAGGTGTCATCCTATATGGATATCTATGAATTGGTTTTACTCCTGGCATAAGATCAATAGTGAAATAAAATTCACGCATAGGAGGGAGCCTAGGTAAATCCTCAAGGAATACATCCTTAAAATCCTACAAAATTGGGTGTGTCTCCAACACCTCTTTCTTTTGGTCTTCACCAACTTCATTTAGCTTTATTACATAGACAATCCCTCCTTTCCTGAGGGCTTTCTTCAACTGCATAGCTGACAACATCTGGGGTTTGAATATCCCCTATTCGCTATGAATTCGTAGTATTTCCTTGCCTCCTTCAGAATATTTGATCCATCTATCCTGGAAATTGATTACGGATTTATGGGCTTGTAACCAATCCATCCCTAGGATCACATCGAAGGCATGAAGCGGAGCTACATATAAGCAACCTTTCATGGTTCCACTAGCTAAAGTAATTTCCATCATCAAAAAACATTGGTTTACGGAGTAGGTCTATCCAGAACCATACTCAACCTTCCATCCATGAGCCAAATACCTTGGCCTTTTTAGCATATCTTTTGCTAACTTACAAGAAATAAAGCTATCAGTGGCTCCACTATCAACTAAGATATTCACTTGCTTATCAAAAATATTACCTTTTAAAATCATTGGGGTGGCTTGCCCCTCAAGCTTATGACTCCTAGTTGTGGCATAGATCTGGTGTACAGGTTCTTTTCCTTTAATACTGGATGTACTCAGCCCTGGTTGATATGGGCACTGATTAGCAAAATGTGGACCTCTACAATGGTAACATCCATCCTTAGGCCCTTGCCACTTTTCTATTTTTTACTCCTCACCTTTGATTGTTGGAACTAAAACCTGTAGTTTCTATGGTTGAGGCTTAGCGTTATTGGGGTTGTTGCCTTTCTTATAAAAGTTCTTGAACTTCTTTTGGTTCCCATTGAATTTCTTTCTAGGATTTTGGGGGTTTTTGGCTTTCCATTCTTGCTTAGCCTCCCATTTTACTAACCCATTGCTATTCCTCTTCTTTAATTCCTGTCGCTCTTGCTCAGACAAGGTTTCATATTTATAGCGAAAGTGCAACTCTGCTTTCTTTTCTAGGTCATATACCTTTTGCAATGACTTGGGTTCCTGCATCTCTACATCATGCTTTATCCTAGATTGCAACCCATGAGTAAACTTATGAACCCACATATTTTCATTATAAGCAGGTACATACTTCAGCAATTTTACTAGCTTCTTGTAGTATACCTCCACTAAGTTGGTTCCTTGCCTTAAACTGGAAAATTCCTTGAATTTCAAGGCATAAAAATGTTCTGTGAGGAACCTCTTCTTGAAGATGACTATAAATTCCTTCCATGGAATATCTACTGGTTCAATCTTGGTTTCCTCATAATAAGTTTCCCACCAATCGAGGGCAGCTCCCTCAAGGTAAATAGTAGCCCAAATAGTTTGGGTTCCTAAAGAATATCCCTTTACCATGAAGAAAACTTCCAGTTCCCTTAACCAAGCCTCAGCTGCATCTCCCTCTCCTTCTCCATAAAACTTGGAGATACATACATTATTTAGATATCTTACCATTTCCTTCTCTAAGAGGGTTCTAGCTTGTATCTGCTCTGTAGTCAGCCCCTCAGCTTGGTTAACTTCTGAATCTCTAGCTTGCAAATTTTGGTTTGCAATAGTTTCTAACACTTGCCTTAACTGATATTGCAATGCGACAACTGTGGTAGTGAGATCTTCCATTCCCATATTGGGAGTTTTTGGATCCTCATTCTGGATCCCTTATTCAACATTACTTTGTTGAGTTTGTCTAGGTGGAGGCCTTTCTCTCTTAGCCTTCGATGGCATCTTGATCTAGTTTCAACCAAGAAAAGAATTAGATTACAACTTCATCCTAAACTGAATCACTAACTCAAACCACATTACAGAGTTCTTCTTGCCAAATCATTAGAAATCTAACTAGGATAATGTTCCAATATTATGATGTATCATTAATACCAAAGCCCATACTAAGGTATCATAACATTCATCTTCCCTTGGGATCAACTCCATTAGATTCTAATAAGCAGAGACTCTAGGTCATCCCATATTTTAGCTTAAACTTAAGCAAGCCTTCATTGGAGACTTCCAAATATCTTTTAGCACATAAGAAGCTCTATACCCTCGTACCTAGAGCTCTGATACCAAATGTAACGACCCAAAAATCAAGAAATAAAACACACAAAAAAGAAAGAATTTTTTTTTGACTAAGGAGAGGGATTCATAAACCCCTAACCAACCTTAGATTAACTTAATGTTTAAAAACCCCTAAGTTTCTCAAGAACTATACCACACAAGATTCCCCTTATGCAAGTCCCTTCTGCGTAGGCATATCTCATGTCATGCACATAAGTCCATCCATCTCATCAATCTTGATGAGCTAGACTTACCACCTTCAACCATTAGAAGGTGTACACGCATCTCCATATCCCACACAAGCCATTATGCATGGGTATGCTATGTATACTGCGAGTTAAGCTATCAATATTATCCTCTAACAAGCTATCTTAACTCAGGTACAATCTTTTATAAACCTAGTTACCAATCTCCCTAAGGGGGTCTCAATCCCTTAGGTTATCCTCTAAGTTCACCCTAGAACTTACTACTCAAATCACATGAAAATTTATTTAACAAGAAAGTAAAAGATAAATCTAGATACTAAATCTAACAAAACATAATTCAATAAACATACAAAGGAGAACTAGAAGCATGGAATAACATTCAAAGAATAAGCATACAATAGAAAGGATTTAAATACATTCATAGTTGTAGCACCCTAAAATTGGTGTAGTGAAATCTTAATAATTACATTCACTCTAGTAAATAATTCAAATTCAAATTTTAACCTCCCAAACCGCCCGTTAACCGTCGGTTAATCCGTTTCCCCCTTTCTCGTGCCATTTTTAGAGGTTGTTTTGACCGTTTGATGATATCGTCACCGATCAGACGATATCACCCTAGATCTGACGATTTCGTCTAGGCTAGGATGTCTAGATGATCTTGTCCCAAAACTGATTTTGCACAATTAGCTTATGTTCCAACGGGTCTCTAATCCGGGCAGAAGCGTTTCTGCGTCGTTAGAGACCCTCCCCGATTGGAGATCTCCCAAATAGGGATGATCTCCAACCTCCTAACCTCCCTCCTAAGCCTATTTAATCCTAAGCCTTCCCCTTAGCACCCCCCTGGCTGATAATTCCTGTAACTCGACTTCATACGCATTAAGACATCTCAAATTCATATTTGCATTAGCTCTATATCAATTTTGTTGTAGGTACCTTAGTGTTTTTTATCCGGAGCAAGCTTACATCGTCGTAGATGATCCTATTCAGATCGGAGACGATCCTATCAAATCAGAGACAATTTCATACCAATGCGAGATGATTTCGACTACAGTCAACATTGAGGCAATCAGTGCCTAAAGTTTGCATTTCTTCATCTTTCAATCTGCTGTTTTGTGTTGTAATTAGCTAGTTTATTTGATATTTTATGCTATTCTACATTTTGGAGTTCACCCATCTAGATTAAATGCATAATTAAGCCATAATTGTGATTAAATTAGCATAATTCATTCATGTTTCTATTTTTAAGTTTCAGTTTGATATTATTGCTGTCATTTTACACTGTTTCCCTCTATTAGAATAGTTGCATTTTCTATGTTTTGCACCTATTTCTCTGTTTGCAGGTCTCTGACGAATTCGTCAGATCTCAGATGATCTTTTCTAATCTCATATGATTTTGTAGAATTCCAAATGATCCTAACTGCTTCAAGAATCAGAATATTCATCAAACATCCGGATCAGGTATTTTCCTTTAATATTCTATAATTTCTCTGTTTTATGTCTTAATTCTGTTTTCTGTATTCATTTAATTTGCATCTTCATATAGAATAGCTTAGACACATTTTGGCCAAACCTAGGATTTGAATACTTAAGGCTAAAATAAAATGAACACATAAAACACATTCCCAACCTAGGCATGGAAACTGCCATTGAATGTTTCCTGGTGAACCCACCATCCGTAAAAAAATCACCAATATACACCTCCCTCAAGAGGCGGGACCTTCGCAAGGCCTCTCAGTTCAAGGTACCGTGCCATCCTTTTCACATCCCCCTTCCGGGCATGGATCCTATAGCCTAAAGGTAAGGGTGTGAAAAATTTGGAGCGATACATTTTGGTGAACCCGACGTGAATGCATTGTAAACCTTTTGAAAACAAAAACAAAAAATAAAACAACTAAAACATAGATGCATTTCAAATTGTTTCAAATTAATAAGTTGCATATTAGATGGTAGCTCCTAAGAAAATATTAGTAGTTACTATAAATGTAGAAAACCAATTGGCAGCCATAGAAATCAATTTTGTGCTTAGTGTGCCTAAAACAGATAAAAATCAACTCTTGTGGGACGAACTTGATAGAAGACTTATTGTCATTTCATCTAGGTCAACAAAACTTAAACAAATCAAGAGGCTTATCCTAGATAGAATCCTGGATCCTCATCAAATTGTCTTTTATCATGAACTTCAGAGAGCCTGCCATAGATGGTTAGCTTATAGGAGAGCTCTTGTATCTTCAGAATTGTTCACCTTCGAGGATTACCTTGAGAACGCAGCCATTGTACACCAGTTCCTAGGTCTTGTAGAAGACCAAAAGGTTGTTCTTATAGATAGGGAAATATGGAATAGAGTTCCTCGAGCTGTGTTATATCGAGAGTATTGCCACGAGCTTTACTTCTATCAACCAAAGATCTCGAGACAGATAATATTACTATAGCTCTTTTCATTAAATTTTTAAAATAAAACTTTTAATTTGAAGAACACTTCATGACTCCTGAAGAACTCGAGCCCATTAATGATATTTATAAATTGTTTATAGAAAACTAGATCATTACTTTCAGTATTATTTCTTGCCTTTATTGTGTTATTTGTTGTCTTTACAATATTATTACAAAAACAAAGAAAAACTAAAAACTAAAAAAACATAGCAAAAACCAAAAAAATTTCATTTCAAATATTGTAGTAGGTATATAATTAATATATACCTCTTAAGCTTGTTGCATATATATATATATATATATATATATATATATATATCTTCTGAAATCTAAAATTAAGGCACAATGCCTAAACTTAGGAATGGTAAACAAACTGAAGGAGAAGAAGAAGATTGGTTACAAGATAAAACTAGAGACCCAAATGTCCTTCCTAAAGATCCAATTTCGGAAGGAGAAACTCTAGATCAACCAGAAGATGACTTAGGTGAAGATAATGAACAAGAAAGTGTTAAAGAGGATGGATCCTCATCCCCTAGAGTAGCTCTAGATGGAACTATTGCTTTTGACAACGTAGATCATTTTTGGAAATTTCTCAATGATAACATTGACGCCCTTAATGTGGCAGTTTATATTGATAAAGGGCAAATTAGTGACACTCAAGCAGCCATCGAACATATGTTTGATGTGCACACTAACCCCTTGTCTTTCATTGATCAAGAAAGTGATAAGGCTGGACCATCCAATACAGATATGGTCACTATGATTCAAAACATTTCAAAACAACAGGTTATCCAACCTCCTAAGGAACCTGTTATTCAACCTAAAATCATTCCCACGCAAAATAAAATTTCCCTCACTACTTTATTTCACCAAACTATTGAGCAATATGCTTCAAGTAAACAAAAACCTAAAACGAAGCCAAACACCAATTTTCAACAATCTGGAATACAACATAATACCACTTCAAAATTCCTTCATAACACTTTTCCTACCAATAATTTACACAATAGCAACATAGCATCTAATCTTCATGTCCCTCCATCATATACTCACAAATCCCATGTCAATGCCCTACCAAACCAATATGGTGGGCAAACTAGTAATCTGGAAGCCATGGTGAAACAATTAGCTTTGCGTATGGACCAGATAGATCCTTATCGTCCCTCGTATAATTATCGAGAGATATGTAGTCAACCTTTGGATCCCATAGTTGTAGCTCAACCATACCCTAAGCATTTTCCCATGCCCATATTGCCTATATATAAAGGAACCGAAGATCCCATAGAGCATCTTCGCATGTTTAGGATAGCATGTCATGATATATCACATGATGACTTGCTATTACTAAAAATGTTCCCAAAAAGTTTAGGTGGAATGGCATTAGAGTGGTACTATCAATTGCCCACTCATTCTTTGAGAAATTTTGAAGAAATAGCTGAATCTTTTGTCCATCAATTTAGTGCCTACATCGAGAGGCATGTAACCATTAAAGATTTATACAACTTAAAACAAGACAAGGATGCATGTTTTGCTGATTTCTTAGCTAGATGGAGGTAGTTGACAGGAAAACTGCACTTTGTGCTACCTTATAGGGAAATGTTGGACATTTTTATCAATAATTTACAAGAACAAATATCTTATGAGCTATCAAATTTTACTTTAACTACCTTCGATCAAGCTATAGATTTAGCTCAAAGAGTAGAATATGCCCTCATTAGGAGAGGCCAACTTAGGAAGAAGGATGATGAGAAAACATCTAGAAATCAATATAAAAACAAACAAGTTGTTGGTTACGGAGTCACTGACAACAGAAATGTTGCTAATATCAATGCAACAAAGACAACAAAAAAATTTATATTGAAACTGCCTGATAAACCTCCTAGAGAATTTACTAGATTAAATCAACTGTTATCAACTATTTTACCTCAATTAATCGAAAGAGGTTTGATTCAATTACTAGCTATCCGGGAACCTGATCCAACCATACCCGGATACAGAGCTGACTTACACTATGATTTCCATAGAGGACCTGGACACTCTACCAACGCTTGTAAAAGGTTAAAGCATAAAATACAAGATCTGATTGATAATAATGAAATGGAGGTGCAAGCTTCCCAACCTAAACAAAATACTCCTAATAATCCTCAAAAGAACATTCCCCAAAATCAAAATCAAAATGCTAATCAATCATTAGACATATTTCAACATCCTTTACCAAGACATGGTAAAGAGGTGGCCAATCAAATTGAGCATCATAATGTTCCTCCTCCTACCCGATATGTAGGGACTATTAGCGGACAATTACCTATTCAGGATCCTCAAAAATTTGACACAACTTTATCCCTGGTCACGACCAGGTCCCTACATAATTCTCAAACTCCAGATCCTAGTGATGTAGAATCAGATACTGAAAGTGAAATAGACATCACCTCAAACCAATCGAATAGTTTTAAAAACGAATCAGATCCTATTCAACCCATCACATATGTTATGGTTCTAGAAGAACCATTTCCTATAAGAGTTACTACTCGAACCTCTTCCAATCAATTCCTCCCTAATGAACAAGCCATAAACGCTCAACCGAGACCAAATCAGCGTCTTCAATATAACATTGTAGGTACCATTGGAGTCGTTACCCGACAACAAGCTCAAAATTCTCAACAAGAACCAAACCAGAATGATGGATCAGCTCCATTTGTTTTGAAAAATCCCAATAAAGGGAGTCATGCTTCCAATGTTCAACCTAAACTTCCTTACAATATTAATGAGCAATTATCCAATACCACAGCCATAATTTCTCTTTTGTATTTATTAAGATCTTCTCCTACCCATAGAGATGAGTTAATGCTTACATTAAGCCAAATGATGGTACCTCAAAACATCCAACCTGAAGCTATGGCCAATACTATCATCACTCAAGAGGTTGATTGTATTGACTTTCGAGATAAAGATATCCCACAACACAGTTTACATAAGGATAATTCCTTATATCTTACTGCTCTAATTGGAGATGTAGTCATCAAACGAGTCTTGATTGATAATGGCTCATCTCTAAAAATTTGCACTTTTGACTTCTACCAAATATTTGGCTTTAGAAGTGATGAAATGAAGAAAACTGACATGATTATCAAAGCTTTTAATGACGAAACACAAGAAACATGTGGAGTTATTACCATCCCATTGCAAGTTGGTCCTAGAACTCTAGATACCACCGTGTTTATTGTACATTGCCCCGCATCGTACAATATACTCTTGGGTCGTCCTTGGATCAATGCAATGCGGGTTGTCCCATCAACTTTACACCAATGTGTTAAATTTGAATTTAAAAATCAGTTGGTCACTATCCATGGTGACCCTAGACCCTTTGATATGTGTTCTTTGGCAAAACCTGTTGGAGTGCAATTTTGCCCTGCTCTGTCATCCACACATCCTAATTCTTATTTTTCATCTAAAACTGTGAAACACACACCCATAGCTTCACCTATTTCCCCTCCATTAATTTCATCCTCATATATAGATCAACAATCTTCTAAACAAATCAATCTAGAACCTCAACAAGATATTAAATCTACAACCAATACTTCATGGTCTATCCCTATAATTTCAAAACCTATAGACACACCTATCATACCTTCCACATCTAAAGATATAGGGAATGATCCTTCTACATATTATGCCCTTTCTGATGAACTTTTACCAGATTTATCCACAATCTTAATATCAGAAAAAACAAATGCTTTCATGCAAGATTCAATTCTTTTAAATAACTTGCCACCATCTCCTCGTACTTTGGGCCTCCCACAACCTATGGGAAGTACTTACCAATTTTGGAGTTGTGCTTTCATTTATAAAGGATATGACTGGGGAAGAATCCCTCGGAACATTAAAACTCATCATGATGGATATGCTCGGTGTTATTTTACCAATGAATATATTAAAGCTAAACCCATGATGCTTAAAATGGGATATAAAGGGAAAGGCTTGGGACCTTTCCAAAATGGCATGAAAGAACCTTTCGAGGTAGAACCGTGGCCTGCCCGCTGTGGTGTGGGCTTATTTCCTAGTAAGGGTCAACCCTTTCCTTTTGAAGATGATGATCAACTCATATGCTATCAATATTATTTGGATAAGCATGATGATTTGCCTCTAAAAAATTAGTCGTTTACATGTAACATGCTATCCATAGCTTACCCTGAAATTATTGTTGACCCCGATGAAGAGTTGGAAGGAGATATCTTCCATGATGTCTCCATTGAAGATATGTTACACAATCGATTTTATTTTGATGGTTCTATACCAACTATAGCCCAACTTGAGACCACTAATCCTCAATATGAATTATCCAAATTAACCTTACAAGAATTACAAGAATTGGGCGTTTCACCCGCCCCGCCTAATTTTGAAAGAGATATACACATGGAGGTAGAAAATGTCATTAAAATTAATATTGGAACTGAGGATAATCCTCACATAATCAATATTGGATCAGAATTAAGTAAAAAAAAACAAGAACAATACATTGCATTCCTTAAAGAGTATGAAGATATCTTCGCTTTGACATACAAAGATATGCTAGGTCTAGACCCTTCTGTAGTCATGCATCACCTAGTGGTCCATCCGGATGCTAAACCTGTTAAACAAAAACTTAGAAAAATGCATCCCAAAGTGGCTCTTCTAGTCAAATGGGAGTTAGAAAAACTCCTAAATGTTGTTTTTATACAAGCTATCGATTATGTTGAATGGATCTCAAATGTAGTTCCAGTTACCAAAAATGAAGCCACCAAAGTTAGGGTTTGCACAGATTTTAGAGATATTAACGTTGCATGCCCTAAAGATGATTTTCCTCTTCCAAACATGGATCAAATCATTGACTTTACTGCTGGGAGTGATGTCCTTAATGGATGGATTCTCCGGTTATAATCAGATCAGGATAGCTCCTGAAGATTAGGCTAAAATAGCCTTTATTACCCCCTGGGGTACTTTTTGTTGGAAAGTGATGCCATTTGGCTTAAAGAACATAGGTGCAACCTATCAACAAGCTATGACTTATATTTTTCATGATATGATGCATGATATCCTACATGATTATGTAGATGATATTATAGCTCGCTCTATTATTGAAGATAATCATTTAGTTGATTTGAGAAAAGTTTTTAATCGATTACGAGAATATCTTATTTGATTATATCCAGCAAAATGCATATTCGGAGTCAAGTCCGGTAAACTATTAGGGGTTTTAGTTTCTTTACGTGGTATCGAAATCGACCCTCTCAAGATTGTGGCTATCACTGATATGCCTTCACCTACTAATATATCTAAGTTACGAAGTTTACAAGGTAAGCTTCAAGCCATTCGTCGCTTCATCGATAAGCTGGCAGAAAAAATTGGTCCCTTTCTTAAACTTCTTAAGAAGGATATCCCGTTTAAATGGGACGACGAATGTAGAGAAGCTTTTGAAATTCTCAAGCAATACCTCCTTAATCCACCTATGCTTTCATCGCATAAACCTGATCGCCCATTTCTCCTGTATATTTCAGCTTCAGATTCTGCCTTAGGAGCTATGTTAGCTCAGCTTGATGATGCGAAGAGAGAACATGCTAATTATTATATTAGCCGAACCTTCATTAGTTATGAAACCCGCTATACAAAATTAGAGAAATTATGTTTAGCAGTCATGTTTGCTATGCAAAAATTATGACATTATATGCTTAGTCAAAAAACTTATGTCATTGCCAAATACGATCCCTTAAGGTATCTCATGAGTCGACCTTATTTATCGGGTCGCACAGCCAAGTGGGTTCTTGCTTTAAGTGAGTTTGACCTCATGTTCATAGGATAGAAGTATGTTAAGGGTCAAATCATAGCATATCAATTAGCTACTGCACCCTTAGAGTCTACCCATCCCCTCATCATCGAGTTTCCTGATGAATGCCTTCAAATAGAGGCAGACCACACCGAACAATGGTCCTTATACTTTCATGGAGCCTGATGCATGAGTGGGGCTGGTGCGGGTATTATTTTAATATCCTCGTAAAAACATCTTATTCCTCTATCCTTCAAATTGACATTTGCTTGCACTAACAATATTGTTGAATATGAAGCTCTAATCCTTGGACTATGAGCTTCCTTAGTGCTAAAAATTAAACATCTATTAGTTTTTGGTGATTCCAAACTGGTTATAAACCAAATTAATGAAGTTTATCAGACCAGAGATGATAAACTACGCCCATATAAGGCCTATGTTTTACAACTAATGTCTCTATTTGATCAAGTTACCTTGGAAGCTATTCCTCGAACTTTCAACCATGCAAACTGATGCTATGGCCGCAATCGCATCTCTCCTGCCCTTGGAGTTAGATAACGAATATGCCACTATCATTATTCATCGAATCCAAGAACCCGCTTCAAATAAGTCATTCTTAGAGCCTTTGGATGTGTTTCTAATCAACGAAACTACTCCTGAACCTTGGTATACGGACATATTTGATTTTCTCCAAAATGGAACTTTCCCTACCAATTCTAATAGAAACCAGTGTCGGTTATTACGTAGATGAGCAAGTCGATTTGTAATAATTGGCAATACTTTATATAGGAGATCTTTTGAAGGTATCCTATTAAGATGTTTGAATTCAAAAGAATCCAAATCAGCCTTGAGTGAAGCCCACGATGGATCTTGTGGAGGACACTTCAGTGGTAGTGTCATTGCTAAAAAGCTCCTTAGGATAGGATACTTTTGGCCTACCATGGATAATGATGCACATGATTATGTACGCCATTGCGACAAGTGTCAAAAACATGCTGACCTTGTCCATGCGCTTGCACAAGAGCTGCAGGCTATTTCATGTCCTTGGCCCTTTTCAAAATGGGGCTTAGATATTATTGGCAAAATCAATCCTGTGTCAACTAATGGACAAAAATTCATCATAACCGCCACTGAGTATTTCACGAAGTGGGTTGAAGCTATGCCTTTAGCTTCCTACACTGGCACACAAGTCTCTAAATTTATTTTTAATCAAATCATTTGTAGGTTCGGAATTCCTGCAAATCTCATCTCTGAAAATGGAACTTGTTTCAAAAATAAATATGTTAAAAAATTATGCCAAAAATATAAGATTCAACATCGCTAGTCCACTCCTTATTATCCTCAAGGTAATGGTCAAGCTGAAGCATCTAACAAAACCTTAATCAAAATCCTTAAGAGATTGGTCAATAAAACTGGCCATGACTGGCACATTCAGTTATATCCAGTCTTGTGGGCCTATCGAACTAGTGTTCGAACCCCCACTGGAACTTCACCTTTTGTTTTGGTGTATGGTGCTGAAGCAGTTTTTCCCTTTGAATTAGAAGTTCCTTCTTTGGCTCTACTACTTCAAGATACCAAAGTAGGAGATGAATATCGTGCTGGCAGGCTCAGTCAGCTGGAACTCCTAGATGAAAAATGCATCAATGCTTTGGAGCATCTCCGTGCATACCAAAACAAGCTTAAAAGATCATATGCTAAAAAAGTTCGTCATCGATCCTTTGAGATCGACGACATTGTTTTAAAGGAAAATAAAAAAAATACTAACGCAACTAAGGACCTTAAAGGTAAATTTGAGCCCAACTGGCTTGGACCTTACATTATCACTGCTAAATTTGAATCAGGAGCATACAAAATTTCTACCTTAGATGGTAAAGAACTTAAAGAACCCATGAATATTTTGCATCTTAAACGTTACTATGTATAAATTTGGTCATTTCATCCTTGTATATATTTGTTTAAAATATTTCAAAATCACTATCTTGTATTTCTTTCAATTTATAAATTCCAAAACACCAAAAACATTCATAATCATCAAAATATTCAAAACTATTTGTTGTATTTATTTATGGCACTTGTTAATTTTTTGTTCAAAAACAAAAATAATGATAAAAATAAAAAAACAAAACAACAATATTCTTGACTCTTTCGAAACCAAAACAATATAAAGAAGAAAGAGAGAGTCAACATTCTCAAAACTTCTCAAAAAATCATTTATATATATATATTCTTACAAATGTTGTAGTTATATGTTTCAAATTATTTTGAATAAATTAGTATTTATTTGGAATCCCTCACTTTTACACTCACAACAATAAATATCTTGATTTTGTCTAGCATGATTACTAATCTCTCTTATATCAAAATCCACAAATTTCAATTAAATAAAGTTTGAGCACAGAGAATTGATCTTGTTATTTACTTAAACCAAGCACATATTTTCACAATAAAATGATTATATTTGTAATTTCTATGCTTTGCTACATAGTAGAAGTGGTTTCTTGAGTGAAAAGTTTCCCCTGCTATCCTATCATGCACATGGTCTAGAATATTTGAGAATTGGCAAAAGGACAAGCTCACCCCTACCCAGAATAAAAATCCCTTGCTCTACAGCTAATCCGAGCAAGTATCCCTAGCACAAAAAGAAAAGCAAAGTTCAAGAAAAAAGAGAAAAAAGAAAAAAGTTATTTTATATCATTATAGCATTATCAAGCAAGAAAAGCAAAAGAAAGCAAAAAGCAAAAGCAATAAAATCCCTTTCCCTACCCTTTGAAAAGAAAAGAAGGGTTGATGAGCTTGAATCCTTGGAATTCTCAATTATTCGAAAACTGTGAGGTAAGCCCCATAATAGGTGGTTTGTGCCCAACCTGCTTGGCCTTGGGTAACTCCTAGCATGGCGATATGTCTGTCACATTAGCGACCTTCTTTTGTACATAGTAGTCTAGTATGGTTATATGCATCTACATCATGGTTAATGAACACTTATTTGGTTTCTTCAAATCACTTGTATCATATTATCTTGCTCAAAACTGATAAATGAACATAGCAATTACACACACATCTGTATTTGAGAGATTTTGTGTATCATTATGATAAATCAAAATTGGAAATGAATTCACATATGCACATGGGATTCTTTATAAATCTAACTTTTGTCTTCAAAATACTTTGAAATATTTTTTTGTAACTTGTTTGGAATAATTCTTTTTCTTCTTTCAAGTACAGTTGTTTAGACAACTATCTGCATTATAGAAAAAAATTAAAATTTCTTTCAAACCATACAATCAAAAACACATATATATATATATATTATTGACTTTCGCGACGATGGTATAGTTCCAAAACCAAAATTGGAATTTTATGCCTAGCGCAAGTCCTCATATTCATATTTTCTATTTATTAAAAACCAACCATGCAATAAAACTATCTCTTTTTGGATTTTCGCAATGATGGTATAAGTCTATACCTACATATTCTATGCCTAGCACAAACCATTGTAACAATTTTTATTCCCCATTTATTTAAAAATCATGAAAACCATATGACTTAAATCATTATGTTACACAAATTATGCTTACAAACAAGCAAACACATTATCAATATTTCATGTCATTATGTCAACCTTCAATTTTGCAATGATGGTATAATTCCTAAGGAATTATCCAAAAAATTTCACACTTAGGAATTTATGCCTAGCAAAAATCATTTTAACATTATTTCATGCATACTATTTTTATGAAAATCTGAAAAACAAACCATCACCATCATTATTTACACCATTGCACCAAAGTCTTAAGACAGTCTCTTAAGCACTTTTACCTTTAACAATATTTCTATATTGGGATTAGCTTGACGACCGAGTGAGTGGCGAGTCCATGAAATGGTCTATAATAGCGACAATGTCCTTTGAAATTATTGTTAGAAGTTTCTTTTTATTTTTTATCACATCACATCACAAACAACCAATTTGTTACATCAGATTATTTCATTTAAATTTTACAAGCATGACACTCAAACCATAATATTTCCAACGACATAATTACATCCAATCATCAAATCAATCAATCAAACATAAAAGCATCATAAAAATACAAGACACAAGTCATATGATCAAAATACATATCTCATCTCATATATATATCAACAGTATATATACATCATCAAAACTAGATTGGTATGCCACAATCTGTACCTCGGCATACTCAATCCTCTATCAAAAATAATAAAAACTATATATCAATCTATACAATGTAATGCATTAATAGCTAGCCTCGAGAACCCCTCGAGCTCTCACCCTCATCTCCTCCCCCACCCTGAGGTGGACGAGGTAGCCCCATCGTAGTATGTGTAGTACTGCGAGTCCTAGTTGTCGATCGGGACGCAATCCTCGACAACCCGATCCTGATCGGATCTGCGATGTTAGCTGGCAGTGGTAGTCTATCCTCCTCTGGCACCAACTGATAGTATAATGTCTGATAGAAAGTGATTTTGGCAATAGCCCGTGTCAACTCCCCAGTGCTCGTCCCTTCACCTCGTGCCCTAAGGTGTGCAATCTCATCTTCGAGCTGTGTCACCTCAGCTTAGTGTCGTGTAGCCTCCTCCTATAGGGTCTGCACCTATGCCTAGAGATGGATCGTCTCTGCTCGAAGAGTCACTGTCTTGATACTCTCCCCAGTGTCAACACCTTTTCCCTTATCGGGCGATGGTGTCCTCTCTCTCTATGGAGAAATGGGTCTCTCCTACCTCCTATCCCTCTGTCGCAGCCTCTCCTATGCTTTTGGCCTCCTCAGCTCTCTCCCGTCATGACCCTGGGCCACCTCCATAGCTGCCTGGCACCGCATCCCTATCTGACGCATAACTACGTGTATCGGACCCTGAAACCTCGTCATCCGAGGAGGGCAGATGCCTACATACCAGGCATCATAGCCATCGGCTACCCATGCATTGTCCCCATCCACTGGCTGAATGGGGGCATCATCTGAGTCCTGAATCCAAAAGCACTGCATGTTTGGAGCCTCACTCACTGTGGTGTTATCCCGGATAGTCTGAGAAAACTCGTAATCCCTGAGAGATGGGATCCCCTACTATAGACCAAACTGCCATAAAACTCGGTCGTATCAGTGGAGCTCCACCTCTCCCCTCTCAGTTCGTAACCAGCAAACTCGCCTAACGTGAGATAACTCTTGTTTGTCCTCGACCCACCCTAGGTGCTCTCACCATGGCCTCCAGATGATCTGATTAGGGACAAGGTCATCCAGTAGTCTCTAAGACATCGGTAGGTCAATCCGCCACTATGACCCTCTTCGAAGCCACTAGTAGAAGACTCGGGGCCTCTCCCCATCAATCCCTATCAAAGGAAGCCCTATCGGCCTCCGCACTACAATGTGCTCCCAGCACCAAACCTGTAGGAGCGATTTCATAACCAGACATCGACCGCCCTTGTACATGACCCCATGTAGGATCTTGTACAACCAACATAGCACAAAGCTGCCCCAAGAGAATCTGTAACCATGGTCTCGCATATCACAGATCACATCTGCTAGCATCCATGGTACCCTGCACCCACTCTTGTGGCATAGCAGAAGTCCACCAACCACTCCGACCAAAACCTGTGTGAGTCTAGATGCCCCAGGCATCTGACGTAGTGCCTCGATGTTAACTTCACCTTTCTCCAAGGTGAAGCTTGGGTCACCACACAACCGCCCCATAGCATGGCCTTGATTGGTCGTAGGAGTGATCAACCGTCCTTTCATGGGGATCCTCACAATCCTCCATACATCCTCTAAAGTGGGAGTCATCTCCACTGTAGGTAGCCAAAAATAGGAAGAACCCGGATACCACCTCTCTACTAGGGCTGTCAGTAGCCCCATGTTTGTAGACACTTGTGGCATATTTGCCACATGTTTTAAGTCAGCCTGTGCCAGCTGATCCCGCTCTGCTTGTGTAAGAGCAGCCAAGTCATCTCTCAAACCTCCATATTTTCATTCCCTACTCTTTAGCAATCCTCTCTGCAACATAAACAACAAAACAATAACAATCATTAATAACAAACTCAAGTGATTAATAATGCAAGTTAAAATAAATTCCATTTTACAAATGATGATATCGTCCACTATTGGACGATATCGTCCACTATTGGACGATATCGTCCCAAATTTGAGCATGATCGTCTTTGATTTTGCAAGCCGAAATCGTCCATAATTTGACGAAATCATCCCCCTTTCGCCGATTTTGCCCTTAGACGAAATTGGCGAACTTGAGACGATTTCATCCCGACGATGTCGATGGCCCAAAAATGGCCGTGATGATCAAAAATTCATTTAAAATTTACCTAAAAAGCATGTAAATTCAAATTAAAGCATTCTAAACTAAGTTTAGACTCTTACCCGTAGCCCGTGTCGGACCTCTGTTGATCTGTGCGCCGTCTCCACCATTTTTGCTTCCAGAGCTCTAAAACCAGTAAAAATGAATAGTAAAAACGAATTAGGGTTTTACCCTATTTTTCTTAAATTTACTCAAAACACAATTAAAAACATTTTTTTCAAATTTTGCTTTTCCGTGTTTTTACCTCAAACGTTCGATTTGGATAAAAACACGGAGGGGGCACCATAGTAAGCTGTCATACGATTCGACCAAGAATCGTCGCCTAAAAATGGGAATAATTTTTTGCTTTCTCGTAGATCGAGAAGAACTCATCTTTAACACATTTTCTTTGGAAAATTCGCTAAAGAGGGGGCAAAATGTAGCACCCTAAAATTGGTGCAGTGAAATCTTAATAATTACATTCACTCTAGTAAATAATTCAAATTCAAATTTTAACCTCCCAAACCGCCCGTTAACCATCGGTTAATCCGTTTCTCCTTTTTTCGCACCATTTTTAGAGGTTGTTTTGATCGTTTGACGATATCATTGCCGATCAGACAATATCACCCCAGATCTGACGATTTCATCTAGGCTAGGACGTCCAGACGATCTTGTCCCAAAACTGATTTTGCACAATTAGCTTCTGTTCCAACGGGTCTCAAATCCGGGCAGAAGTGTGTCTACGTCGTTAGAGACCCTCCTCGATTGGAGATCTCCCAAATAGGGATGCTCTCCAACCTCCTAACCTCCCTCCTAAGCCTATTTAATCCTAAGCCCTCCCCTTAGCACCCCCCTGGCTGATAATTCCTGTAACCCGACTTCATACGCATTAAGACATCTCAAATTCATATTTGCATTAGCTCTATACCAATTTTGTTGTAGGTACCTTAGTGTTTTTCAGCCGAAGCAAGCTTACATCGTCGAAGACGACCTGTTCAAATCAGAGACGATCTTATCGAATCAAAGACAATTTCATACAAATGCGAGATGATTTCGACTACAGTCAACATTGAGGCAATCAGTGCCTAAAGTTTGCATTTCTTCATCTTTCAATCTGTTGTTTTGTGTTGTAATTAGCTAGTTTATTTGATATTTTATGCTATTCTGCATTTTGGAGTTCACCCATCTAGATTAAATGCATAATTAAGCCATAATTGTGATTAAATTAGCATAATTCATTCATGTTTCTATTTTTAAGTTTTAGTTTGATATTATTGCTGTCATTTTACATTGTTTCCCTCTGTTAGAATAGTTGCATTTTCTGTGTTTTGCACCTATTTCTTTGTTTGCAGGTCTTTGATGAATTCGTTTGACGAATTCGTCAAATCTCAGACAATCTTGTCTGATCTCAGACGATTCTGTCAAATTCTAGACGATCCTGACTACTTCAAGAATCAGAATCTTCATCAGACATTTGGATCAGGTATTTTCCTTTAATATTCTGTAATTTCTCTATTTTTTGTCTTAATTATGTTTTCTGTATTCATTTAATTTGCATCTTCATATAGAATAGCTTAGACGCATTTTGGCCAAACCTAGGATTTGAATGTGTAAGGCTAAAATGAACACATAAAACACATTCCCAACCTAGGTGTGGAAACTGCCATTGAATGTTTCCTGGTGAACCCACCATATGTCAAAAAATCACCAATATACACCTCCCTCGAGAGGCGGGACCTTCACAAGGCCTCTCAGTCCGAGGTACCGTGCCATCCTTTTCACATCCCCCTTCCGAGAATGGATCCTATAGCCTGAAGGTAAGGGTGTGAAAAATTTGGAGCGATACAATAGTAACTCAAGGATATTACAAGATACTTTTACCACATTGGTCATTCATTACATAAGAGTATGTTCAAATGTCCATACCTTAAAATAATGCATTACATCAATAATATTGGGGAAATCTCCCCAAAAGTTTAATCTAATATGATAAATAAATGAGATGTAAAATAGAAAAAATCTTGAGCATCAATCCATCTGTGACTTTGGTCCTTCCACTCTTCCATTGATCAAGTGAGGATAATAGGTGACCAGGGCACTCATAGTTCAGGATATACATGCTTCTAAATACAATTACCTTATTTACTTTACCAAATTGCAACTATACAATTTATATATTTATGTAACCATATAATAACATAGTTGATATCATAAAAGAATCATTACTTTCACTATCTTCCCTCAAATGCCTTTAGAGAGATTTTCAACATGCAATAATTAAGTCATGGTTATTACTCAAATCAAATCTAGACTTGTCTCAAAGAATTAAATCCCACTTTTAATCTTTAGACCAATCCTTTTGTTTATTCATTAAATTAAAGTCCCATAACCTTAAATAGAAATAAATCCTTTTTACATTCATTCATAAACTAAAGTCCAATACCTCCAGTTTATAAACAACATTACATTTGCATTTATTTTCAATAAACTAAAGCCCATAACCTTAAGTTACGAAAATAATACATTTTCATTTATATTCAAAAAACTAAATCACATAACCTTAATTTATGAAAACAATACATCTCCATTTATCTTTAATAAACTAAAACCCATAACCTTAATTTATGGAAAAAATACATCTCCATTTATTTTTAATAAACTAAAGCCCGTTATCTTAATTTATCAGCAACCAAGTTAATACATATATTTTTGGCTTTGAATATAAGGAACCCTATCAAGCATAATGCCCTCATGCGGCACACACTCGACTTGGCCAAGGCTACACTATAATCATAGTCCCAACATGGCCAAGGCTACAACAATGTGATAGAGGAGGTATCTATGATTTGAATGCATAGTAGCAGTCATTTATACACTAAGAGTGACAATGCTTCAATGTGACTAGGTAATGGTAGACTACTAGGGTGAATGAGGTCCATTTACCATATTATTTTATTTATTGTGGGAAAGAGCAAATAATTACCCACTAACAATGTGTAGGAAGCAAGAATGCACATCTTCCTCAAAGGTAATAGAGGATACTAATGACCATCCTGTAACACCCAAAATTTCCCCTGGTCAACTTAACAATGACATCCTAAGGCATGCTACTCTCAAATCCTTACCAGAGAACACAACCATTTAATTATGGTAAGGCATAGATATAACCCATATGTAGGCATAGGCATAGTTTAATATGAGATAGTGTCTCAATAGCATAGCCAACAAGCTAGTAATATAAACCAGCGACAACATTGGTCAATTGAAGCAAAAAAAATATCACAACTACTAACACCCTTAGTGAAGGTAAACTAGCAAAAAAAGACCACATGACCAAGCATACGCCATAATAGAAACAATGGTCTTAGAAAATGCAAGCCAATGGAATGTAGGTCAAATGACCAACCATGAGTTATAACAAAAATAATGGTAATAGGCTCAACCTAGTTAAATTTATTCACTTGATGTCGATGTAGTGTTGTTGTTCTTCATCTATGGATTCCCAAGGTTTTTCCTCATGGTTTTTTATCTCCTCCTCAACTATCTCCCCTTTTGCTCTCCTCCTCCACTATCTCTTTCTTTGTCTCCTCTCAACCTAACAAACCCAATGCCCATCATAACTCCTTTGGCTAATCTATCATGGTAGTCGACAAAGGAAAGTAATATTTATTTTATGGATAAGTCACACCATAAATGGTGCCCATACCTCCATCACTGGAAGGCTTCTCTCATAACTTAAACATCTACTTAAAGTTCATCAAACAATAAATATCTTGCATTGATTTGAACATGGAGTTTGATCATTATGCTCATAATATTCTTTTAATTTTTTTTAAGATATTATTTATAAATGGAATTTAGTCATCATTCAAATAATTCCAACATTTTATTATAAAATAACTCACTCTTCTCTTTTAAAATAATTCTAACATGTTATTTATAGAATAACTCACTTTTATTTTAAAATAATTCTAACATGTTATTTATAAAAGAACTCACATTTCTTTTAAAATAATTCTAATAGGTTATTTATAAAAGAACTCACGTTTTGAACTCACTTTTATTTTAAAATAATTCTAACATGTTATTTATAAAAGAACTCATTTTTCTTTTAAAATAATTCTAACATGTTATTTATAAAAGAATCCAAGTTTTCTTATTAAGAGTTATCATCATGCTACTCTTTTTGCAATGTTCAAGGAAATAAGGAATATTTATAAAATAATTAGGTTAAGCACGATATTTTCATAAACCAGTGATTCAGATAATGACAAAGTATATCCAATCAAACATATGCAATAGACAAATAGGGGATTCTTTCCATCAATTTAGTCACCTATCTTAGCCTCTAGAACTTATAATAGCTACTAGGCTATTAGTATGGGACTCAAGGTGGCTAGTTACTGACAATTACCCCTAATTGAATATATGTTTATATGAAGGTATCCATCCTTGTTACCTCAGAGTTGTCTTATCATCATGTTTCCAACCTCAAGTACCCTTGCCTTCAGTGGATGACTCAACTTCTTCAACTTACAAGCATAATTGATCCTACACATTGGAAATTTTTTAGTAGTATCATGCTATTTAATATCTAGTAACATCTCTACCTTGCTTAATCACACCAAATTGAGTATTAAAGAACCATTAATTTAATATATTATTTTCCATGTTAAAAGGTCCATTTGGGAGGGTCATGATAATAGGTTTTTTTATGTGCCTTCAACATTTCTTACAGTGACATTTTATTCTTTGAAATATAGATATAAATGGATATGCAAGTTACAATATGACATTCAACAAATTTTAATATTTAGATTGATAGAATAATGAGATCAAAGTTACTTTCAGTTGCATTAGTCTTTGCAAAAAAATTCATTTAGTGAAGGTGGTTGAAATTTTGCAACTAGCAACATTCACAACATAATTTTTTCATTTTAAAATATTACTTATATAACGTGAATGTTTCTTTTAACCGTGTGAGTTATATTTATGGAATAATCCACTCAATAGATCCCATTTTCTATTTATTGATGAGGTGGGCAGTGTACTTTAGAACAATGGATATAGGTGTAAATAATGATCAACCTTCTTGTTCCAGTTATGGTGACATGAATCTAAGATACTATTTAAATTTCAAAGAATTTGTTTTACCTGATATGTGAGGTTAATACAATCAATATATGTGTAAATAATTATCAACCTTCTTATTCTACTTTGTGTTTTTTTCACTTTTTACATAAATCTTAAAATAAGTTGCACTTTATTTTTGCATATTTCTTTCTTTACTTTATAGTATTAGAGCTCTTTTTTTTTCATTTCATATATATATATATATATATATATATATATATATATTATTAATCAATAATTCTAACATGTTATGTCAAATAACATTAGAATTTAAAGTAAATCTCTTTTGATAAAAGTTGTAATGATTGTATTGTAAACCATAAAAGCTTCAAATACACCATAGTTTTGTGACATATTGCTCATGATGGTGCCTTTGAGACATCCTTGTAGATAAAAAACTAATAATCAAACTAGAAATATGTGAGGAAACCCATTATAACGTGAGAGACATTAAACCTAGATTACAATGTGATTTCTAAAAACACATTACTAATAGCTATAGAGCACAACACAAGTTTACCATATAAAATAAATCCCTTTTGATGAAAGTTGTAATTATTGTATTGTAAACCACAAAAGCAGATATAAATGGATATGTGAGTTCCAAGATGATATTCGACGAATTTGTATATTTAGATTGATAGACTAATGATGTCAAAGTTACTTTCAGTTGCATTAAGATTTGGAAAAAACTTCATTTAGTGAAAGTAGTTGAACTTTTGCAAATAGAAACTTTCACAACAACACATTTGTTTTCATTCTAAAACATTACTTATATAATGTGAATGTTTCTTTTAGATGCACGAGTTATATTTATGGAATAGTTCACTCAATAGAGCCCATTTTTCTACTTATTGAAGAGGTGGGCATGGTACTTGATAAAAATGGATATAGGTGTAAATAATGATCAACCTTCTTGTTCCAGTTCTGGTGACATGAATCTAAGATACTATTTAAATTTAAAATAATTGTTTTACCTGATATGTAAGGTTAATACAATCGATATATGTGTAAATAATTATCAACCTTCTTATTCTACTTTGTGTATTTTTCACTTTTTACATAAATTTTAAAATAAGTTGCACTTTAATGTCACATCTTTCTTTCTTTACTTTATAGTATTAGAGCTCATTTTTTTTTCATTTCATATGTACACACACACAAACAAACACACACACACACACACAAACATATATATATATATATATATATATCTTTCTAAATGTCTTGTTTTACCATAAACATAGAGTATATCTACATTAACTAACTAAGGATTCATTAATTATTCTTGATATACTAAATTAGGCTTTAATTCATATGTATCATTAATTATCCAATGCAAATAAATATACCATTACTTGTTCTTTAATTTTATCTAATAGGATGGACAAGAATATTTTAAATAGATATCTCATCTCCAGAGGTCTTAGAAAAAAATAACAATAAATGTAATAAATGAAGAAAATTTAATATTTTTTTACCAATAATGCAGTCATGAATGTAGACAACTTCTCATTGGTACATTGTTTACTCAAATACACTTTCTTCATTTTCTCAATTGTTTAAGATAAATCTATTTTCTCAAGGTATTAGGTTGTCATGAAGGATCCAATCTATTTATTGGGAAAATAATGACAATTTATTTCATTATGTGATCCTCCAAAAGGAGGGGCATGTAGCACCTATAAAATTTCATCCCCATGAGAACAAAAATATTACAAATACACCTACTAAAAATAAAATATTGAACCTAGGTTTATTTGGGTTGGTGGTAGTAAATATAGGATTCTAAAGTCGATAAATTTGTATAACCCTTCTAAAAATAGAGAGAGCACATAGAGTTTGAACATATTTATGGGGTGTTGGCCCTCTTGCTTTCTAACTGGTTAATATGATGCAAGTCTCGTGGCATATTCCATGATTGGAATTTCATTCTACATTAATAGATATTTAGCTATCTATCTGAAATGATGCACTAAAGGCTTCTTTCCACATGATGCATTTTAGTTAAATTTTCTACTATTGTGGGTATTAAAAATGTTATTCATAAAGAATTCTAACATGTTATGTCAAATAACATTAGAATTTAAAGTAAATCCCTTTTGATGAAAGTTTTAATGATTGTATTGTAAATGACAAAAGCTTCAAATATAGCATAGTTTTGTGATATATTGCTCATGATGGTGCCTTTGAGACATCATTGTAGATAAAAAATTGACAATCAAACTAGAAATATACAAGTAAACCCATTAGAATGTGAGAGATGTTCAACCCAATTTACAACATGATTTATTCCAACATATTACTAATAGCTATAGAGCACACCCTAAGTACACCATTTTAGAAAAGACCACTAGACACAATTTTCTAAACATGTAATTGTGATGTTTCTCCTGATTCCTATTTGAATGTAATGTAATGATATTTTCCTATTTGATTAAATCAATAGTTTTTACTTTTTATAGGAATAAGAGGACATGGAAAGGCATGCAAAACATTGTATCTAGGATGGGTAATATGTTTGTTTAGAATATAAGCAATATTGAAAGGGTCCAAGTTCTCATTTTTATGATTACGAGATTTTGATTTAGTTAATCTATAAAATTTTAGAAATTTTCAAAATATATTTGTTTATGCACCTTAAACATTGCTTACAAACATATTTAGTAAGTCCTAGAGGGGACTTAAGAAAATAGTTGAGTAACACTTTTGTGAAATATTAAGGACAGAGTTAAGCAAGCTTTTGTGAAAGCTTTTGGGTAGATTTGAGTATATACTAGAGGGGATTTAAGGAAAGAGTTGAGTAAGCTTTTGTCAAAGCTTAAGGACAGGTTTGTGTGATATTTTGTGAAATATTACAAGTAGATTTGAGGTAAGTATTTGTGAATATGTATTGAGCAAGTTCTTGAGAGGACGTATTGATAATATTTGAGGAAAGTCTTGGTGAAGACTTAAGAGCATAATTGTTTGATTTATTTGTTCAAGTTTTGTGTTAAATCTTGGGGAATATTTGACCAGATTTGGTTGATTTATTTGTTAAAACTTTGTGTTAAGGCTTGGGTTACATCTAAGTAGAATTTATTTATTAATTTGTTCAAGCTTTGTGTTAAGGCTTGGGGTATATTTTAGTGGAGTTTATTTGTAATTTGATCAAGCTTTGTGTTAAGGATTGAGGATAGATTTAAGGATGTATTTGAGGATAGATTTTGATGCATATTTGAGGGTAGATTTATGCCATACCAGAGATAGAATTATGAATATATTTTGTGCTAGATTAAGGATAGTGTTTAGTGCATCTTTGATATAGATATTGAGAAGATTCAAGAGCAATCTTTAGAGGTGGCAGAGTAGAGGATATTAGTCTCTAGTGGATAGAGATCCATTAGCTAGGGTAGTGAGGACAAAGGTATTTTGAGTGAGGAAAAATATCATTAGTGGAGTGATATCCATAAGCTAGTGTAGTGGAGGTAGTAGTATTCTATAAGATCACCAACCAGAGTAGAGGAAAATAATTTTTCCTATTTTATAGAGATCCACGAACTAGTAGAGGGGATTGATGTCTCTTGTGGATTGGTGTCCATAAAATTTATGAGGGGATTGGTGTATCCTTTGTATAGAGGTCCATAAATATTGTAATGGGAAAGGATTCCCAAAATATTTGTTGAGAAAATTTTAGTGAAATATTTTCTCCATGGAGTAGCCCACATTTGGTGAACCATGTTAAATTGGTGTATCTATTGTGTGTGATGATTTGTGCATTGCTTTTATTACTACTATTGATATTTCAATTGATATATTGGATAATATTATTTGAGAAAGAAAATTAAAAGTTTGTCTTATCCTGTTGACCCCCCTCTCAGTATAAGCATGTGTTCTTAAATTGGTATTAGAACCAGTTCCTTTGAAAGAGTTTAACAGCTTGAAGAAAAAACTTACAAGAACATAGATGGATTCTTAGAGTCGATCTTCAGGAAATTAGCCACCATTGTTTGATGGGAACAATTATTCATTTTGAATTGTAAGAATGAATATTTACCTAATAGCACAAGGAAATGATATATGAAAAGTAGTTTAGGATGGGTACACACCGCCAGCTACTATACCTACAGATAAATATGGTAAGATCCTACGACTAAATAATTCAAAGGCAATGAATGAAATCTTAAGTGGTTTACATGAATCAAAGTTTGTAAAAGTTATGCATTGCATATCAGAAAAATATATTTGGAAAAAATTGTAAAAACCATATGAGAGACAACAAGGTCAAGATGGCAAAATTGTAAAATCACAAGAAAACATTTGAAGACCTAAAAATGAAGGATGAGGAAGACATTGCTACATACTTACTTCATGTGTATGAGGTTGTTAACTCCATGCAAGGACTTGGGTTTAAATTTGAAGAAATAGATGTTTTTCAAAATATGTTAAGGTCACTTCTTTAGAGGTAGAGTGAAAAGGTTTTAGACATAAAAGAAACAAAAGATATTGAAACTTTGACAAGGTATGAGTTACATGGAAATCTCACAACTATTGATATGAGAATAGAAAATGACCCTATACCTTAGAAAGAAGCATATTTCAAAGTTACAAATAATAAAAAGGAAAAGAAATCAATTTTAAGTAATGAGTTATCTAGTGATGAAGAAGCAAACTATGGCAGAAGGAATGAGGACACAAGAAAGTATAAAGGAACAAAAAAAATTAAGTATTTCAATTGTGGTAAATATTTTAACTATGCATCTGATTTTCCAGAAGCTAGAAATAACAGTGGTGAATGAAAACAGGATCATAAGAATAGAGAAGCAGGAAAATACATGTATCAAAAGAAAAGCGGGTATGGATAAGGCAAGCAAGGAAATAAGTTTCTCAAAAGACATAAGAAGATTTTTTATGCAGACAAGACAAAAAAGAGTTCAAGTGATAGTGATGAAAGGTCCTCATATAATGAAGAAGAAGAAATTCTATTTATAATAGTAGAAAAAGAAGATGTTAGAAAAAAATTAAAAATGGAACCAATAATTCTCAAGTGTTTTAGGTGTGGTAACTTTTGTCATCTTGAAGATCATTGTATAAGGAATTGGTTTAGTTTCAATGAAGATGAATATGAAGATGCTCTTGAATACCTAGAAGAAGAAAGTCTCCTTTTGGCAATAGAATAAGAATAAGGTGTTCCTATTGAAGATAAATAAAATAGGAATGTAGATGCTTTTAAAGACAAAGGAGTAGAGGAAGAATCATAAAATGAAGAGGAAAGATAAGTTTATCTAGAAGGTGAGATTATTTATGCTCTTAAGGAATTAATAAGGTAAGAAAGTAGAACTCAAAACTCAAGCTTCAATTTCAAGAATATGATGGAGATAAAGTAAAGCTTATACAATATCTAACAAAATCAATAGCTAAGACAACTAAATTTAAAGAGAAGTTAGAGGTAAAATATTTAGAATGTGAAATATTAGAGCATGAGGTAGCTTCACTAAGAAAATAAGTAAAAGATTCTAAATATAAGCTACATAGGTTTACAAGAAGCTCAAAGACCTTGGATAATATTACCAAGGTACACATATCTTAATCAAATAGGACAGGATTTGGTTTTGAAGAGGAACATAGAGAACAACGAGAGGAGTAAATCTCAAGCTCCAAATAAGAAGAAGCTTCAGAATAAGAGAGTGAAAGATAAAATGAAACTTCTAAGGATAAGTTGGAAAATAGAAAGTTCAACAAGGAAAGGAATAATGCACAAATAAGAAAAATATGGAACAAGAAATATCATAGGTAAGAAAGGACTAAAATACCAATGATTTCAAGGTAAGATTTCTTCAATGGATGTTGCTTCTCGTGTCACATGTCTCGACACAAGGCTATGTAGTGCAAGAAACATGAAAAATAGGGATATGGTTTCACTAAGAGGAATTTTAGAAATGGGTATCAATTTCAAGGGTATGTTTACTCTTGTAATCAGTTTGGTCATAAGGTAGTAAATTGTAGTGTTCATGATAGGAATGGATATGGCTTCATCAGGAGGAACTTCAAGATATTTGCACCTTCAAGGAACCACAACATTAAGTGCTATAACTGCAATAATGTTAAGAATATGGCTAAGTGGTGTAGAATAGAATTTCCATAGGCAAGAAGGAACAAGAATATTTAGAGGAATCACAAGGATCAATTGAGGTAGAAGGTGGACAAAGAAAAAGACCAGTGTATGGTAGGAGTAGAGATATTCCCACCCCAAAATTAACCACCTCAATGAGAGAATGTGGGGAGGGGTTTGAGCTAAGAGTCTTATATTTAGCCCTAAATATGGTCGTTTGCCATTGATGATAAAGGGGAAGATATTTGAGTTAGGGGGAGAGCATTCAGTCAGGGGGAGCATTTTATAAAGGGGACCCGATTTGAAAAAAGAAAAAGGAATGGTTAAGGAAAAAGGGTTGCCATCAATGACAAAGGGGGATATTTTTGGAAATTTTGAGCGGTTGTGTTGTCATTGATGTCAAAAGTCAGTGTCAGTGATAAGTGCAAGGATTTGGAAAAAGAAGGGTTAAAATATTTATACTTTAAGCCTAAGATATTTGATTTAAAAGTGTCACATGATTGGTCAAAAGGTTGGCTAAATACCCTGAAGGAAGGAGATACCTAGGCCCAAAGGAAATAATATTATAATATTTATTATTATAATATTAAAGGTGGCCAGATAAGATCTAAGGGTGAAAAGGAAAAATACCTAGACCCAATGGAAATAATATTAGAACATTTATTATTATAATATTAAGGTTTAAAACTAATGCCTAAGGTTATTTATAAATTATTTATAATATTTATATTATAAATTAATTTATAAAATAAATTAGTTAAACCCTAAGTTAGGGTTGGGTGCAAAATTATTTAAATAAATTTTACCCGCTGACGTGCGACAAAAAAAATGTATGGTATATATACCATAAGGCTTGTAACATTTTAGCAAGTCTATGAATTATTGCATGTGCAAACATTGGCTTAGATTTTGATGTGAATTCATGAGAACATAAGGCAAGAGGGTTTTCATTTTTTTTAAGGTGGCAGAAATAATGGTGGATAAATCGACTAAGGATTAAAGCCTTATTACGAACCACGTGGTTGGGATAGTGGCAAGGCTTGGCAACATAGAGTGTTATCGACGGTAGAAAAAAGGTAAAGATTTATGTCTGTGATTTTGGCACCAAGAATATGAACAAAGTACATGAGGTTATTGTACTTCCTATGTGAGCACCTAGATCACTCAGTGGTTAGGTCATGGTTAGGGCACTAGCGGTATCATGATAGGGGATCGAATCCCACCGAGGCAATGTTCACAAAAAGTATTTGAATTTTTAAATTATATGAATTGCGCTTAGTCTAAAGTTGAGAGTATATTCCTTGTGGAGACATAAGGTGGTTGAGATAAAAATTATTTTTTCCATGGTTGAAAGTTTTGAATGATTTAAATTTTAGTTTAAAAAGTACATTGGAATATTTTTGAATGGTGGTGATAATTGTTTGAAAATGTACTTTTGAGTAGGGAGATATAAGTAAGAAAATTTTATTATTATATGCATTAAAATTCTAAAGGAAGTTATTGTGAAAGTGAGTAATCAGAATATTTTCTAATTATATTTTGAGAAGTTTGGATATTATAAGGTGTATGTGAGACCTGCTATTTTTGTATGGTGAAATAACTATTGAGGAGAATATTTGTGTAGAAATTTTTAGATAGGTCGTTGCTATCTAACCTTGAAATTGGAAAAGAGGATTTGATTGTGATTAAGATAGGTTTTGAATACATATATCTGTAGACACCAAAACAGCACCAATCCGATTATGTGACTGCAAACACTGATCGCTTTGACAAACACAGCCCCCAGGGCAGCCCTCAGAGGTCAAACAGTGGTCTTAACCACTTTCATAGCAATTTTGTGAGGTCAAGAAGCAATTTGGCACACTTAGACACTTTGCCTAGTAATCGTCTCACCCAGGGACGATTGCTAACTTGAAATCGTCTCACCCAGGGACGATTTCTGAAATCGTCTCCAGGAAGGACGATTTCCAAGTTTAACGGGCAAAAAGACAAATGAGGCCAAGTGGCAGCCCGAACAGTCGGTTGATGACTCCTGCCTCGCACGCGTGTGTGAGTGGACAAATAGGCCGTTTGAGGACTGTCACAAGGGCAGTTATGAAAGCCCAAGTCAATGGAGGACTCCCCTCCCTCATGGGAAGACAAGACTGCCACATGGCGCCTATGACCAACACATGGCATTTGTGCTTCCCTCCCAAAAGAGACCCCTTGGGTCTATAAAGGGTGAGACTTTTCTCACCCAAGATATACAGGTTGAAGGAGTTTTCAAGCAACGAAGTGTTGCCGAGTTGAAGACCCACTTGCATCCCTTTTGGTTCACCTTCCCACATCCACCAATCTCTTTTGCAAGGGAGGTTGTTGGGTGGCTTTTGGAAGCTTGAATCGGACCTAAATCCAACACATGGACACCTGAATCAACCAATTCGCCGACCCCCCCAATCCTAAGAGGTTTTGGGCCCATCCCTAGTGGATTGGCGCTGGAATCAAGTGCCAACGGTGGGAGGCCCACTTGGGCATCCCCGCACTTTTCTTAAGTTTTATTTCAGAAGCATTCTAGTTTATTTTCTCATGCTGCATATTGTGTTTTCTGTTTGGTGAATTCATAGCTGCAATTTCGTAACCTTTGATCGGATTCTAGTATGTTTTGTGTCGTTTTGTAGTTTCACTAACTTGCAGGAGGCGATATCAAATTCCTGAGGGTAGAGGCCAAATTGGGAGAATCCGACCATCTGGGTCGTCCCAAAATGGCCCCAATTACATAACCCCTCTGTCGGTAGGTGTTTTGGAGACCTCGGGAGTCGACATTGGAGCGTGTCAGTTCGGCTTCCCCAACACGAAGAAATCGTCCCACCCAGGGACGATTTACAGTCAGAAATCGTCCTACCCAGGGACGATTTCCAGTTGAAAGCAGATTGGCCGACTGTCTCAGTGGCAATGGCCTATTGGTAACATTTTCTATCTTCTAGCAAGTTTTCAGGCTATTTAGAATCATTTTGTTTACTATTTTAGATAAATGTTTGCATGCATCTTTTGATGATTTTAGAAGAACGAACACTTTTCACTTGCAGCAGGTGCTACTGACATCTTGGTTGTTTCTTTGTTCGCAGGAGAAGCAGCGGAGGTGAAGAACTCATCGACATCAGCGGTGGCATCATCTTGGCCCGCCCATTGCAATCGTGGGCACGCGGAAAGAGGAACATTGAGTGATTGTAATCGAATTCTTTTAACGCTCCTAGCCCCCGAAAAGGGAGGAGACGTCATTGTAACAGAGATCAAGGGATATTAATGAAAGGGCTGTGTTTTCTCCATTTGCTTGTGTCTCTTCCAATGCGTTTCTTTTCCATTTCATGCACTTTACGTTTCTAGGACTTAAGCGCATTTGGTTTTGGTTATATTGCAATTAGTGTTTCCTTTGCCCGGAATCTCGTGCTTTCAGTGGCGATCACGGTGGGACCTGTTCCCTTTTTTTAAGATCACAGAAAACTAATCGGGTTTTTGTGTTTTGTGTTTTACAGGTACATTTTTTTTTGCAGACTGTTAACCGTCTCTGACTGTTACGATTACTTTACTGGAAATCGTCTCACCCTGAGACGATTTTAAAATCGTCTCTGCCAGGGACGATTTCTGTTCTGTAAATCGTCTCACCAGGGGACGATTTTCTGTCTGCAGATTTTCAGAGCAGAAATTTAGAGGCAACTGGAGCAGGCAGAGAAGAGGTAGGGATTTTATCATCTCTGTTAAATTTTCTGTTTCTGTTTTCTGTTTCTTTGACTGTTTTCATTTTATCCTGCATACTTAGGGAAAATCATTCATGCTTGTTTCATTTTCGCTAAATAAAATGAACCTCACACACTCCACGTAACAATTTTAAACCAAGGAGCTGGTCGTAAGACCCCAGCCCTTTATCAAGACCATTGGTGGATTTCATCACCACCTTGGCTTGATTTGCATCCATTTCCCGATTGTCAACTGTTGTTAGGCGTAAATCCTGACGAAGACAGACCGAGTGTCGCTGGGGTGATTCCCATGCGCGCGAGGATAAGTTTTCTATGGTAGGTGCCATTAACAGGACAATCCCCCTTTCGTATCGCCTACGTACCATGTACCTTCTGCTCTCACGTACCTATAGTCTCCCTCTCGTAAGGGCGGGTATATAGAGAGGTTGGTATATCGGCCTGGTTGGTATATTGAAGGGGCTACCATTTTGGGAGTTATATGAGCCGTCATAATGCATTTAAACGATCTTCAAAACCTACAAAAACAAAACAAAACACCAAAATGCACTAAACCAGCTTAGGGCACACCAATAATCCTTAAAAGAGATAATCACGGTTTTGTGAATGTGTGTGCTTAATTCTGCTTAGTGTAGACAAAAAAAAAATCATAAACGAGATAAAAACTTATTTAGATAGCATAGAAGCACCGCAATGGTGTACACCCGTAGTCAAGCCCAATCAAGGGCAGAAGCTCCGGAAGGTACACAAGAAGCAAGCACAAGTCGCCTTCGCTTCAGTCCTGAGGATTTGGTCATACCGCCTTATAGGTCTAACCTACAAAAGAATCCAATTCAGAATCCTCGGTGGGGTATGCCTATTCAAAGCAGCCCCTTTCGGGAAGATGCCTTACATGTAGACCTTGACATAAATAGAGAATCACCTCTTGAAGTTAGGCATGAGTGGCCACCGCGCGATGAAGCGCTAGACAGGCACACCGTCCATTTGGAGGGGCAACGTGGATATGGCGTCCCTTCTTTACCTATCATCAGAACAGAGAGACCAAATCCGGAGCGCAGGGCTCCTTACATAGGGCGACCTAACTCCGCCCACCCCCTTCACACCCGTGAAAGGGAGTACGAGGAAAGCCATCGCATTCCTCGAGGGCAACAAACAATGCGGGAACCTTGCATTTCCGCACCAGCAGGATATCATGATCACCCCTTGAGGCCAGAACCTCGAGCACATACCGCTTACCTCGACGGAGGGAAGCGACCCATTGAAACCTTAGATCAGCAAACTCGAGGTAAACACATAGGAGAAACATTCGAACCTCCTGAGCAAAATAGGGTAGACCAAATTGACCCAGCTTTCGCCAGATATACCACCCGTCAAGCCCAAACCATGCGGCTTAAACCAAGTTATCAGGAAATAGAGTACCGACACCGCTTGGATAGAGAACGCATGCAACGCGAAGCGGATGAGTTACGCTATGAAATACCTGAGAGGGGGCCAACCCCTCGCATCCAAAGAGCTGAAAAGTATGAGAGGCGTAATCCGTTGGTGCAGGACAGGTCTCCACGACCTCGTCAAGCTCTGCCTCCAAGACCTCATAGATTCGAGAGGGAGGCAACTCCCCGAAACAATGATGGGTACCTTCAGCAAGAGCTTGATCAGGGTCATAGGTTTCGCCCAGAGACTCCTCAAGAATTTTATGAGGAGTATGAACCAGAAGAGGAATATGTTGAAACTCCCCATCAAGGCAGGAGGGATGCCATTCGGCCACCCCTCCATAGGCCTCCAGTTTACCGTAACTTGCAACAAGAGCGAACAAGAGAGGAAGAAATAAAATCTTCCGATGCATACCAAGCGCTATTGGAGCGTTTGGAGTCTGTGGAGACAAAAGCCGTTGGGCATCAAAAACCCACATTACGTCTACTCCGCAGTAATCCAGTGCATCCCTCAGTGCCTACACCTCTTTACCCCGAACACTTCAAGTTGCCTCAATTGGCAGTTTTTAAAGGTGAAGAGGACGCACAAGAACACGTTACACGATTTCTAAGCCAATGCTTCGGCATCCAAGATAATGACGCATTGTTGCTTAGAACATTCATAACCACATTCGCAGGCCCCGCCTCGGATTGGTTCACACAATCGCCCAAACACAACGATAAGCAATTTAGATCAATTAGTAGACGCGTTTCTTGAACGCTTTGCCTTCAACACAAGGAAGAAGGCATCACTAAGTGATTTAGCGAGCCTCAAGCAATTTGAAGAGGAAACAATGGCAGCGTACGGGAATCGATGGAGAGCTTTGCTTTCTAGGTTACCCTACCGTCCTCCTATGTCTGATCTCACGCAGATGTTCGCAAAAAGTTGCTTAAAATCAATCTCCGGTCTATTGTTGCTGTGACAATACGACAACTTAGAAGAAGCTTTGGCGCAAGCCAGAGTCATAGAAGAGATTAAGATAGGCGAAGGCGCAATTGCCAAGCCTAAGAAGAAAGAGTGGAATAAAACCACTAAAACCGGGACAACGCAACCACAACACGCTGCAGTCAACCAAGTTGCGATAAATGTTCCAACGCCTGTGCAAGAAACGCAGCCTCAAAAGGCTAACTACCAGGCAGTGCCTCCTGCTTATGAAAGAGATAATAGAAGACAGGAGCAGAATTACCCGCGTCGCCCTAGGCAAAATTTCACCCCATATGCGGAGTCTAGGGACTCCTTATTTGACCGCTTGTCAGCGGCAAATTTAGTCACTCTGCCGGAAATCCAAATTATAGACCCTAACATTCCCAAGCCTAGGGGGTACAGAGAGGAATTGTATTGTAGATTCCATAGGCGCAGAGGACATGACTTGAATGGGTGCTGGAAATTCAAAGACCTAGTCCAGGATTTGATCGACAATAGAACATTGGTTGTGGACAACCCCATCGCACCAAACAACCAACAAATGGGGGTATTCAAGGACCCCTTGCCAGCCCACGAGGCACAGACAAAACCACTCCAGCATTAACGAGGTGCGACAAGATCTTCCCACACAGGGATTTGTGGGAATGATTAGCATAGTAACAAGGAACAGAAGGTACCCGATAGCTGCCCCTGAGGTAGCTACGAGGGAAGTTTCGGCAACATCGCATCCTCAACAACGCCCAACGCAGCTTACCTCCGCCTAGACCTGAGGTCACGATACGAACCAAACTCACGCAGAGTTTGCGGACCACGTCGGCTAGGCTGTCCATCTACGAGCTTATTCAACAATCAGCTCCCCATAGAGAAGCTCTTATGGACATTTTAAAAGCCATTGAATTACAACCCCACGAGGCAAATTCTTTCAACGCCTTCGTGGGACATGTGAAACAATGTACGGAGCCGGTCATCACATTCAGAGAAGATGAGGTCAAAACGATATCAAATGACATGGCAGATCCACCCCTGCACGTTATCGCGCGGGTCAACGGGATTCCGTACAAGAGAGTGCTGATAGATATTGGCTCGTCCAATAACATCATAACCACTGCAGCCTTAAAGCATTTGAAGCTGCCAGCCTCTCACATCACAGCCTCCACGTACACACTGTGAGCTTTTAATGATGCAATATGCTCGACAGTCGGCACAGTCGTTCTTCCAGTCCAGGTAGGACAAAAGTCAATACCTACACTGTGCCATGTGCTGGAAGGTGAAATGGCTTATAATATACCGCTAGGGCGGCCTTGGATCAGGGACATGAAGTGTGTCCCTTCGATCGCCCACCAGTGCTTAAAGTATGCTTATGAAGGGGAAATACATGTAGTCCCAATGGACTTAGAGCCCTTCAAGTATTGCAATGCGGTACAATTCATACCTCAATCGACCCTCCCTTCAACGCATTTGGATTTCCAATTAAATCCATCTAAACAGGGTCCAATACCGCAGGCACCACAGGTGGCCAACAAGACAAAATCCCGGCCAGGTGAGACTTCATCACCTCCTCCTTCATCATCAACGCCACCTATCATGGCCCAACAGAAGGACAAGGGAAAACAAATCATGGAAGAGGTTAAGCCTCTAGAAGAAAGGTTGCCCACAATCTCAACGATATCAACAGAGGAAACACCCAACACAACAGAAACCAAGACTCCTGAACAACCAAACATGGAATGGACTCAGGAAGGACTACCGTTTCCTCCCACCCAATCATCAACAATCACTGTTGAAATGGCCAGTACGGGCCTGGGGGAGTACTTAGTGCAAAACATTGTGGCAACCCCCACATTGGAGTCAGTACAGGACATGGGAAGACCTCGCCTTCCCATAGGGACAATTGTTCCTCTAGGCTACCCACCGAACCAGACAAATTTTGTGTATGGGGGCCTTGATCACGGTCTTGAACCATGCCAACAAAAGGAAACAGACGAAGAACCTTTTGTTGAAAACATCAATTATCTGTCAAACCCAGAATTTGCCCTAAAATATCTAGGCCAATGCAATTGGCATGGATACGGGCTAGGCAGATATGAGCAAGGGATGCGGATCCTTTGCCAACCAAGATATCAGATGCCATATGACAAGTCGGGGGTAGGGTTCAACCATCCCCTGCCATTAGACATCTTGGTTGAAAATATGCAAGGCCTAGAAATAGGCAACAAGGGGGGATTGGCACAAGACCCGTATGCCAATCCAAATACAGAATACACATTGGGAGATTACCTCCCATGGTCAACAAACACCCCTAGAAACAGCAATAATCGCTCTCCTTTGCTAGAGAGAGGTGAAAGTTCGGATAGTAATCCTCAAAGAGAACATCAATGGCTGTCGGACATCTTTCTGAAGTTGTTCCCCTTAGAGGTTCCGGATGAAACAACACAGTATCAAGAGAATCAGGTCCCTCCACCAAGAGTGGAACAATCGCAATGGGACCAGATTAATTCACTGGAACAAGAAGAGTCCTCAACGTCGCAAGCAACAGATGCTGAAGAGGATGAACAATTTTGGATCTATGAAAGCGATTCAGAAGATGAGACTGAGATGGATTATCTCAGACATGCGCGACGACATCACCGCGCTTTAACGCATGAAGATCTAATGGGACAGATGGGCATACCGCTGGGGCATGAATGGCATGTAGACCCAGCGAGGTGGGACCAAGTGTTGGATCCATGGCTCCAAATTCAAGATGAGCATCGTCCACCTCGAGATCCCATCATGACAGCAGTGTCGAGGGAAGACCCCGCCCTCCTTTTCACAAAATTTGCACCTAGGGAGGATCCATTCGTGCCTGTTCCCGTAGAGCCAGATCCAGAGTATAGGGAGCATCTAGAAGAAACAAGTTATCACACCCGCGGTTCTGGAGACCAAATTCATTCCATCCACATGATCTCCATTGATTTGACCGCACCCATCCGCAATCCGACCGATCCATCATGGTCATTGCATCTAGACATGGATGCCATCGATTGGGATCGCGTCAATTCACCATTGTCACCATCAGAGTACTGGCCTTTCGGTGAAATGCTTCATTTTACCCCAAGGACAACTCAGGATATTTTTCAAGCTGAAGAGGGACCCGAGGTTCCAAACGCAGATCTTAACTCAGCTGATGATATCCATTTAATCCCAACTCCACATCAGTTGGAGGACGGATCCCACATGTCAGTCGAGGAGACGACTGACGTAGACATCGGCACAGATCCAATGAATCCACGGATTCTCAAGCTGGGGGTAAGCCTTTCCCCCGAAGAGCAAGCCGATTACATTGCCCTTCTTAAAGAAAAGAAGGAGGTTTTTGCATGGTCGTACAAGGATATGCCAGGACTAGACCCGCAGCTAGTCATGCACAATTTAACGCTTGATCCGACAATCAAGCCTGTAAAGCAAAAACTAAGAAAGATGCACCCAACAGTGGCCTTGATGGTCAAAGATGAATTGCAAAAGCTGTTGGATGCACAATTTGTCATCTGCGTGGATTATCCGCCATGGTTGTCCAACATGGTTCCCGTCAAGAAGCCCGACGGGAGGATTCGCATATGCACCGACTTTCGAGACCTAAACAAAGCGAGTCCTAAGGATGATTTTCCCTTGCCAAGCATCGACGCATTGGTAGACGCTACAACAGGTCACGAAATGCTCTCCCTAATGGACGGTTTCTCAGGATACAATCAAATTCGTATCAATCCTGAAGACCAACTCAAAACGGCATTCACAACGCCTTGGGGGACATTTTGCTATAAGGTCATGCCTTTTGGCCTTAAAAATGTTGGCGCTACATACCAACGTGCTATGACTTATATCTTCCACGATTACATGCACAAAACTTTGGAAGATTACATGGATGATTTGTTAGCCAAGTCTCTCTTGCGCTCAGATCATCTCGGTGACTTAAGCAAGATTCTCGATCGCCTCATAGAGCATAAGGTCAGACTGAATCCCAAGAAGTGCGTGTTCGGCGTCACATCTGGAAAACTCTTGGGTTTTATAGTCTCAAAAAGAGGCATCGAAGTGGACCCAAACAAAGTCAAGGCAATCCTTGAAATGGCTCCCCCAACCACTATCAAGCAGCTCAGAAGTCTGCAAGGAAAGGTCGCGTCGATTAAACGCTTCATAGCGCAATTATCTGACAAATGCCGACCAATGAACAAATTATTGCACAAGGGGGTCACATTTCATTGGGATGACGAGTGCCAGTCAGCCTTTGACGAAATCAAACAATACTTGGCTTCGCCGCCAGTATTGGCACCACCTAGACCAGGAGTGCCATTCTACTTATACATCTCAGCTACTGAGGTGGCACTGGGAGCCATGCTAGCCCAGAAGAATGAACTTCACAAAGAACAGGCTACTTACTATCTTAGCCGCACCCTGGTCAGTTACGAACTTAACTATGCATACGTTGAGAAACTCTGCTTGGCAGTGGTGTTTGCTACCAAGAGGCTACGCCACTACATGCTGAGCAACACTACGTATGTTGTGTCTAAGGAGAATCCATTGCGATACATGATGAGTCGTACTTATCATAGTAGTCGCACGGCGAAATGGATCATGTTGTTGACGGAATTTGACATTGAGTTTATTGGGCAAAAATCTATAAAAGGACAAGTCATAGCCGATCAACTAGCAGAGGCTCCTCTTGAAGACGATCAGCCTCTGGTCATAGAACTACCCGATGATGGGGTCTTCCATGTCTCAGAATCGCCAGATTCTGATGAGCCTGAGTCTCAGGCCGACATAACCTTATTTTTTGATGGTTCTAAATGCAAGCAAGGGGGTGGCGCAGGAATTGTATTCTTCACACCGCAGGGCGCTCCAATGCCCCTGTCATTTAAATTAAACTTCCAGTGCACCAACAACAATGCAGAATATGAAGCCTTGCTCCTAGGTCTTCAGACAACAATCGCCATGAACATCAAAAGATTGAACATCTTTGGCGATTCGCTGTTAATCATCAATCAAGTCAAAGGGGTATATCAATGCAAATGCCCAGTCCTGAAGGCCTATAAAGCCCTTGTGGACAAATTCCTGGCAAAACTTGAGTGGTATGACATCGAGGCACTCCCTCGATCATCAAACCATTTTGCGGATACAATGGCCTCCTTGGGGTCACTAATCCCGCAAGACCTTTTCGGTGATATAACAACCATTGAGGTCAAAACCTTATCGCAACCCGCGATGGAGCGCGCAAGCTCAGACTTCACGCCAGGAGTCCACATGATCCAGATCGAACCATCTTCGGATAAGTTCTTTCGAATCCGAGACTGTTTGAAACGGGCCAAGCTGGGGTCTTTGTTTTCCCCCACTCCCATTAATAGCAACACAACGCTATTCTTACAAGTTCTATCCCAATCAGCATTTGTTAGGGAAGAACTCCAAAAGGGATTGGCTGTTCAAACTGTCGAGGTATCCGATCAACAGGATTGGTATTTACCCATAAGAGACTACCTCAAGTTAGGTAATCTACCCTTTGGATTGACGCACGCCGCAAAATGAACATTCAAACAGAAAGCGGCAAAATATGTCTTGATAGGAGACATTTTGTATCATCGCAGCTATGACGGAATTCTTCTTCGTTGCTTGGACCAGCAAGAGTCCACTTGGGCAGTCGCCCAAGCGCATGACGGTACATGTGGTGGCCACTTCAGTGGTATGGCCATTGCAAAGCGCATTCTTCGCATGGGCTATTATTGGCCATCTTTAGAGCGAGATTGTTGCGCGTATGTCAAGAGGTGCGTGAAATGTCAACATCATGCCAATTTAATGCACGCACCTTCCCAGGCCCTACGGACAGTCCAGTCTCGCTTGGCCATTTTCGTAGTGGGGCCTCGATCTAATCGGAAAGATCTCCCCTGCATCGTCAGGCCGTCACACGTTTATCATAACGGCCACAGAATATTTTACCAAATGGGTGGAAGCAATTCCGTTAACCTCAACGAAAGGACCCCGCATAGTGGAGTTCATCTTGCATCACATCATATGTCATTTTGGTATTCCATCCAAAATAATCTCGGATAATGGGCCATCATTCAAGAACAAAGACGTGCGTGCTTTAACCACAAAGTACAAAATTCAGCACAGCTTTTCAACACCCTATTATCCGCAAGCAAATGGGCAAGCGGAGGCGTCAAACAAAACGCTAGTCGCCATCCTTAAAAAGACCGTCGCAGACAGTCATAAGGATTGGCACATACAAATCCCACTTGCCCTTTGGGCTTATCGCACTAGCATTCGGACGCCCACTGGGGCAACTCCGTTTTCACTAGTGTATGGCTCAGAGGAAGTAATGCCTCTCGAGTTGGAAATTCCTTCCCTGCGCATATCAATGCAGGAGTTCATCGATGATAACACTGCGTGGCAAGCCCGATTGGACCAACTTACGTTGCTTGACGAACGACGCGTTAATGCTCTCGAGCACTTACGTATCTATCAAGAGCGGCTTAAGAAAGCTTACAACATGAAAGTTCACCTAAGAGACTTTCGGGTTGGTGATTTGGTTCTGAAGGAAAACCAACAAAACTCTAATTTGCCGTCCCATATGAGGGACAAATTCACGGCAAATTGGTTAGGTCCTTATGTCATTGATAGCAAAATAGGACCCGGGACGTACAGGCTAGCTTCTCTTGACGGTATCAAGGAAACAGAACCCTTGAATATCAGTCATTTGCGACCATTTCATATCTAAGAAAGCCATATCCAAAAAAAAAAAAATGCTCCAAGGATTCCCGTAATCTCTTGGTCACCCAAAAAAGCTCCAAGGATTATCGCAATCTCTTGGTCACCCAAAAAGCTCCAAGGATTATCGCAATCTCTTGGTCACCAAAAAGCTCCAAGGATTATCGCAATCTCTTGGTCACCCAAAAGCTCCAAGGATTATCGCAATCTCTTGGTCACCAAAAAGCTCCAAGGATTATCGCAATCTCTTGGTCACCCAAAAGCTCCAAGGATTATCGCAATCTCTTGGTCAATCCAAAAAGCTCCAAGATTATCGCAATCTCTTGGTCACCCAAAAAGCTCCAAGGATTATCGCAATCTCTTGGTCACCCAAAAGCTCCAAGGATTATCGCAATCTCTTGGTCAATCCAAAAAGCTCCAAGGATTATCGCAATCTCTTGGTCAATCCAAAAAGCTCCAAGGATTATCGCAATCTCTTGGTCAATCCAAAAAGCTCCAAGGATTATCGCAATCTCTTGGTCACCCAAAAGCTCCAAGGATTATCGCAATCACTTGGTCACCCCAAAAGCTCCAAGGATTATCGCAATCACTTGGTCAAACCCAAAAAGCTCCAACGATTATCGCAATCGCTTGGTCAAAAATCAAAAAAAAAAAAAAAAAAAACAAAAACAAAACAACAAAAATCATCAAAAACAACAAATATTTGCATCTCAATTCTAGGCATACTCAAATTCATCATAAAATTCATATTCTCGCACCTCATCTTCAACTTCACCAAAAACAATCCATCAAAATTACAAAAATACATAGCTGCATTAAGCATTGCATCCATACATTGCATATTTGTAGTCATACGGGTCAAAGGCACCATAGGCTGCAATAGCTCTGATAGTCCATCTTGTTCCGCATTGTCTCATGTTACAAAAACAACAAAAACACCATGCATAACTTTTACCACACTAGAGTCAGTGGTCTAGGAATGTACCAAGAGTTTTCATGATTCAGTCATCATTTTCCTCTTTAGCCATGTAGTGTATCAAGTCGAACAGATTTTACGAAGGTAGAGTCATACTTGAAATACACCTTGTTACGTAACATCCCAACACAAATCAAAACACTAAAAAATTCCCAAGTTGTGTGAACGAAAGATGAAACCTGCATAGTAATCTAGGTCACCACAAGCGAAACGGTTATCTTGCTCATCCCCCTGTGCGAATGACCCCTAGAATGCTGAGAGTTGGCAAAAGGACAAGCATCCTCCCTACCCAATTCCCTAAGAATCCCTAAAGTTCTCAATAGTTGCAAAACATCAAAAATTTGCAAAATGTCAAAACTCCAAAATTTGACATCCTACAGTGCACACATCAAAAGGCACAAACAATAGTGATTTTCGTCACTCCATATCCCCAATCCCTTGCTCAAAAGAAAAACAAATCAAAATAAACAGTGATCTTATCACTACAAATGAGCAAGTATCCCAATACAATTGAAGAAAAGAAGGGAGTTGACCTTGAATCCCTGGAACTCTCAGCATTCTATAGGTCATAAGGCAAGCCTCAGTACCGATTTGGTTGATAGCCTATCGATAACTGGCGGTAAACCTCTCGCATGACGATATATCTGTCACATTAACTTGCGTACAGATCAATGTTTGCATGTGGATGAGCTAGCTTATGGCATCCTGGATAACACCGCAGATTAATCTAACTAAATACAACAAAGGAGTTAGTGGAGCTAATTAGGTGATCCTCAGTACAGGTTCGGTTGAAAGCCCATCTGGAACTGGCGGTATCCTGATAAATACCACAATAATGAACTCAATTGCACACACAGGGATGTGAAATAGCTTGGTCAAAAACAAGTCTGATTCATACCTTGTTCAAAAAGTCTTGTAAGATAAAGTACAGTCATGGCTAGTGAGTTAAAACCGTCTGAGTCTCAGAAAACCTTAGCTACATTTCTAAACCAACTGCGCTACTTTTCATCCTTACAATACCATCAAAAAATACAAAAAAAGAAAAACCATGTATACATGTAAAGTCATGCATCACAACAATCGCCTAAAAACAAAATAACAGAGTTCTAAACAGTCTATGGTGCCATAGCCAAACATCACAAATCCCATTCATCCATTTCATATCTGCATATCACATATAAATAAAAAAACATTTGCATTCATCATAGCATATGCATCCATCAAAATAAATCAACATGCATACATCCATATTCATCAACCATCATGCACAAGATCAAAGAAAATCAAAACAACAAAAACAACAAATAAATGCAACACAAAAACAAAAAGCAATAAACATTGCGAGACACAAGTGCTCTTGCACTTAACCTCTTGGCATAGAAAATTGATGTCGGGGTTTACATTGTCACTATCCTACTCTCTAAGAAGGCTACCATAGCCGGACCGCTCCACGGGAAGACGGATTTTCGACAATTTCATCCCCAAACGACGTCACAAGAAAATCAAAACAACAAAAACAGTAATAAACATTGCCAGACACAAGTGCTCTTGCACTTAACCTCTTGGCATAGCAAAATTGATGTCGAGGTTTACATTGTCACTATCCTACTCCCTAAGAAGGCTATCATAGCCGGACCGCTCCACGGGAAGATAGGTTTTCGATGATTTCACCCCATTCAGGCATCACCAAAAGGGTTAACACCCACCAAAAATAGGTCCAAATGTTGGAAAAATTGCACACGCTTAACGGTAAACCCTCTAAAGGCACCCTTGCACAAGTCATCTTGGGTCAAGCGACTCGTCGCTTCTCTCACGAAGGTCATTCCCTCATCGATTCGTCGCTTGAGGGGGTAGTCACACTTAGTCACCAACCAACAATCACACACCCAATTAAGGAAAACGACATGCATTCAAAGAATCATTGACAAAGACAATCACGCTCCTGCTTGGGGCAGTAAACAAGCAACAATCAAATCAATCAAACACTTGGCATTTCGTGAATCATGAACACAAGGTTCCCCCTGAGGATAAAAATGCCCTTTGCCTGTTCATGACTCGATCAATGTCTAAGTTCAAGTCACACCTCACCAAAATAGGTTAATACTTGAAATCAAATTCCTTAGCTCGTCGGAAGCAAGGATTCAAGAATGCATGCCCTTTCCATACTTGGGGCATCAAAAGTTGGTTAGGTTACCAAGAAACCCTAATCATTAGTGCTTTGGTTATCTATTTTTGCTCAAGATCGCGTCACCCGCAGCGCTTCCCAAAAAGGGGCATCTCGTAGACACCAAAACAGCACCAATCCGATTATGTGACCACAAACACTGATCGCTTTGACAAACACAGCCCCCAGGGCAGCCCTCAGAGGTCAAAAAATGGTCTTAACCACTTTCATAGCAATTTTGTGAGGTCAAGAAGCAATTTGGCACACTTAGACACTTTGCCTAGTAATCGTCTCACCCGGGGACGATTGCTAACTTGAAATCGTCTCACCCAGGGACGATTTCTGAAATCGTCTCCGGAAAGGACGATTTCCAAGTTTAACGGGCAAAAAGACAAATGAGGCCAAGTGGCAGCCCGGAACGGTCGCTTGATGACTCCCGCCTCGCACGCGTGTGTGAGTGGACAAATAGGCCGTTTGAGGACTCGTCACAAGGGCGATTATGAAAGCCCAAGTCAATGGAGGACTCCCCTCCCTCATGGGAAGACACGACTGCCACATGGCGCCTATGACCAACACATGGCATTTGTGCTTCCCTCCCAAAAGAGACCCCATGGGTCTATAAAGGGTGGGACTTTTCTCACCCAAGATATACAAGGTTGAAGGAGTTTTCAAGCAACGAAGTGTCGCCGAGTTGAAGACCCACTTGCATCCCTTTTGGTTCACCTTCCCACATCCACCAATCTCTTTTGCAAGGGAGGTTGTTGGGTGGCTTTTGGAAGCTTGAATCGGACCTAAATCCAACACATGGACACCTGAATCAACCAATTCGCCGACCCCCCAATCCTAAGAGGTTTTGGGCCCATCCCTAGTGGATTGGCGCCGGAATCAAGTGCCAACGGTGGGAGGCCCACTTGGGCATCCCCGCACTTTTCTTAAGTTTTATTTCAGAAGCATTCTAGTTTATTTTCTCATGCTGCATATTGTGTTTTCTGTTTGGTGAATTCATAGCTGCAATTTCGTAACCTTTGATCAGATTCTAGTATGTTTTGTGTCGTTTTGTAGTTTCACTAACTTGCAGGAGGCGATATCAAATTCCCGAGGGTAGAGGCCAAATTGGGAGAATCCGACCATCTGGGTCATCCCAAAATGGCCCCAATTACATAACCCCTCTAGTCTGTAGGTGTTTTGGAGACCTCGGGAGTCGACATTGGAGCGTGTCAGTTCGGCTTCCCCAACACAGAAGAAATCGTCCCACCCAGGGACGATTTACAGTCAAAAATCGTCCTACCCAGGGACGATTTCCAGTTGAAAGCAGATTGGCCGACTGTCTCAGTGGCAATGGCCTGTTGGTAACATTTTCTGTCTTCTGGCAAGTTTTCAGGCTGTTTAGAATCATTTTGTTTACTTGTTTTAGATAAATGTTTGCATGCATCTTTTGATGATTTTAGAAGAACGAACACTTTTCACTTGTAGCAAGTGCTACTGACATCTTGGTTGTTTCTTTGTTCGCAGGAGAAGCAACGGAGGTGAAGAACTCATCGACATCAGCGACGGCATCATCTTGGCCCGCCCATTGCAATCGTGGGCACGCGGAAAGAGGAACATTGAGTGATTGTAATCGAATTCTTTTAACGCTCCTAGCCCCCGAAAAGGGAGGAGACGTCATTGTAACAGAGATCAAGGGATATTAATGAAAGGGCTGTGTTTTCTCCATTTGCTTGTGTCTCTTCCAATGCGTTTCTTTTCCATTTCATGCACTTTACGTTTCTAGGACTTAAGCGCATTTGGTTTTGGTTATATTGCAATTAGTGTTTCCTTTGCCCGGAATCTCGTGCTTTCAATATCCATAAAAATAAAATGTATAGGCACATCATACTTATGAGTGAAATATTTTTGGATTGAATGTTGTGAAATGCAAATTTGGAGTGAAAAGGATTGTTTAATAAGCATTGTTGGAAATGTTTTATATGCATGATTGGTGAATATTTATGAGAACAATTGAGTTAGAGATTGAGGATTATTTGAGTTAGGGTTTGAAACCCACATTATGAATTCTTGTTGAATAAGTTTGAAAATACTTGGCTAGGTTTTGTGAAAGAACATGAGTATCATTGTTATGTGAGATTGAGAACTATCTTGAGCTAGGGTTTGTGAAATAACATGAGTATCATTGTTATGTGATATTGAGAACTATCTTGTGCTAAGGTTTGTGAAATAACATGAGTATAATTTTTATGTGAGATTGAGAATTATATTGAGCTAGGATTTGTGAAATAACATGAGTATCATTGTTATGTGAAATTGGAATAATCTTGAGTCAAGGTTTGAGATCCATAGTGTGAGTTGTTGGAAGTATAGTGAAACACTTGGTTAGGGTTTGTAAGCAATTTGTGTTTCATTGAGTAAATATTTGAGTGAATTTGCATGAGCATTATTGATTGAAAGCATTGGGGTGATAATTCAAGTTTTGTGAAACAAATTATACTTTATTTTTGAATTTATTTGAAAAAGAGTTTTAAAGCGATACAGTATTTTTTTGGTTATAAAACCTAGTGAGTGTGAAACATATTGAGTCCTTAATAATTCTCCATACATTCCTATGGTTAAACAAGATTATGAGTGAAAGTTTTTTGTGTGTTGAAGATATTTTTTGAAAGAGATTAAATTAAGTTTTGTATGCAAGTTTTGTAATTTTTTGAGTAAAGCTTTTGTGAAATATTAAGGATAGAGCTACGCAAGATTTTGTGAAAGCTTGTGGGCGGATTTGAGTAAGTACTATAGGGGACTTAAGGAAAGAGTTGAAAAACACTTTTGTGAAATCTTAAGGACATAGTTAAGCAAGATTTTGTGAAATCTTATGGGAAGATTTGAGTAAGTCCTAGAGGGGACTTAAGGAAAGAGTTGAGTAAGCTTTTGTGAAAGCTTAAGGATAGATTTGTGTGAGCTTTTATGAAATATTGCAAGAAAATTTGAGGTAAGTCTTGGTGAAGACTTGTTGAGAAGATTGAGAAAGTTCTTGAGAGGACTTCTTGAGCAAATTTGAGGTAAGTCTTGGTGAATACTTGAGAGTAGAATTTTTTTACTGATTTGTTCAAGATTTGTGTTAAGACTTGGGTTATATCTGATTAGAGTTGAATGATTTATTTGTTCAAGATTTGTGTTAAGGCTTGGGGTAGATCTAAGAAAAATTGATTGATTAGTTTGGTCAAGCTTTATGTTAAGGCTTGGGGTATATCTGAGCAGAGTTGATTTGTGATTTAATCAAGCTTTGTGTTAAGGTTTTAGGATAGATTTGAGAATAGTGTTTGGTGCAAATTTGAGGGAAAATTTGTGCTAGATTAGAGATATACTTGTGAATAGATTTGTGCTAGAACTTTATTGAGTAGAGCTAAGCGTAAGCTTTGGAGGTGGTAGAGCAGATGATAGTAGAGTTGAGAGTGAGATTTGGAGGTGGTAGAGTAGAGAATAATAGTCTCCAATGGATAGATATCCATTAGCCAGGGTAGTGAGAACATAGATATTTTGAGTAAGGATAAATATATTCAATGGAGAGAGATCAACAAGCTAGTGCAATGGAGGTAGTAGTCTTTTAGAAGATCACCAGCCAGAGTAGAGGAGAAGGAGTTCTCTTGTGGATAGAGATCCATAAACTAGCAGAGGGGATTGATGTCTCCTATAGATTGGTGTCCACAAACTTGATTAGGGGATTGGTGTCTCCTTTGGATAGAGGTCCATAAATATTCTAATAGGCAAGGGTTCCCAATAAATTTGTTGACAAAATTTTAGTGAAATATTTTCTCCATGGAGTAGTCCACATTGGGTTAACGATGTTATATTGGTGTCTCTATTGTGTGTGATGATTTGTGCATTGCTTTGATTACTATTGTTGATATTTTCATTGATATATTGGATAATATTATTTGAGAAAGAAAAGTAAAAGTTGGTCTTATATTGTTCACCACCCTCTCAGTATAAGCTTGTATTCTTCATATATTACAATGACTCAGGATAGTAAAGAGGTAATTTGTTTAGAGTGATTATTGATAGACAAAGTGCTATTCAGCTAGTGAAAAACACAACATTCCATGATCACACAAAATATATTAATGTTAAGTACCATTTTATAAGAATTATGGTGGAATAAGGTAGGATATTATTGCAAAAAGTTGATACTAAAGTGATTCCTGCATATATGCTTACTAATACAATCAATACAGAGAAGTTTGATTTGTGCAAAACATCTCTGGGCTTGATAAAAATATTATAATGGTAGCATTGGGTAATTGGAACTGGATGAAAAAACATTGGTAAAATATTTCCTGTATACTAACTTCAAGTGGGAGAATTTTAGGAGGTGAATTCACTATCTAGATCTCTATTATTCTTTAGAAAAGGTAGATACATATGTCTCTAGGTTTCTACCTATAGACATCTAGTTGTAGACATCTATATTGAAAATACCTAGACTACAGATATCTATCTATAGATGTCTAGAAAACAAACGTCAATATATAGATATCTAATATGTAGATTTATAGACAATAGATATCCATATGTAGACATTTAGTTTGTAGACATATAACTACAGATATCTAGATACAAATATTTGGATTACAGACATCTAGACTATATATGTCTATCTATAAACATCTAGTGTATATATGTTTAGACTACAAACATCTAGTCTATAGATGTCTAGTATGTAGATGTCTAATATATATATATTTAGCTACAAATGTCTAGACTTCAGACATCAAGTCTATATACATCTATTTAAAAACATCTAGATGGGTAACCTGCTAGACATCTAGCTCTAGATGGATAGTCACTAGATATGTAGCTTTAGATGAGTAACTTGTCAGACATCTAGCTCCAGATAGGTAGTCATGAGATGTGTACCTTTAGACATGTAGCTCCAGATAGGTTATCACCAAACATGTAGCTCTATATGGGTAACTTCCTAGACATATAGCCCAAGATGGATAGCTACCATATGTGTAGCTTCAAAAGATGAAATGAAAAGTTTTTAGAGCCTTCCTTTGGGTGAGGAATGAAAGCACGAGATTTAGAAAACAAAAAGAAACACTAAAGCTATGCAATGCAAAACAAAATGTAACACTTTAATCCTATGAATTTGAAATGCATGAAATAAGGAAAAGAGACGAATTGAGACGAAAGGAAAGAGGTATAGAAAGCACAACCCTTTTTATTTATACTCTCTCAATATCGGTTACAAAGATGTCTCCTACATTTTCAGGGGCTAGGAGCATTAAAATGTTTTGGTTACAATAGTGACTAGTGATCCTCCTTCCTTGTGCCCACATGCAAAATGGGTGGGCCAAAGTGTTTCCGCCGTTGGTGTGAATGAATCCTTGATCCTTGCTGCTCATCCTGCATTCAAAGAAACAACAAAATTGTTAGTAGCACCTGCTGCAAATGTGAAACATTTATTCTCTAAAAACAATGAAGGATGTATGCATAAAACTGAATAAAATGATGAATGAACTAATTCTAAACAACTTGCAAGTTTTACAGGAACCAGGGAACATTACCAGAGGGCCACTGCCATCAAAATAGTTAGACAAAATGCCATCAATTCAAATTTGACTGTAATTCATCCTTGGGCAGGATGAATTCTACTGTAATTCGTCCCTGGGTAGGACAAATTCACCTATGACGAAGCACAAAAGTGATGCTGCCCAAATGTTGTGTCTTGGGATCTCCAAAAGACCTACAAACATAGGGGTTAGCTAACTAGGGAAATTTTGGGATGACCCAGATGGTCGGATTTCCCCAATTTGACCTCCATCAATGGGAATTTAATGTCGCTACCTACAAGTTAGTGAAGACAACAAAAGCGACAATACATGATAAGATTTGATCACAGCATTATAAAATTGGAATTACAAACTATCTAAACAACATAAAATGGAATGCATGATACACAAGTGACAAAAGAACAAATTAAAATGAAACTAAAAGTGCGGGGCACCCGGTGGGCCGCCCATCATTAGAACCTGATTTCGGCACCAATCCACTGGGGATGGGCCCAAAATCTCTTGTAATGGGTTTTCGACGAATTGGTAGATCAATGTGGTCAAATTTTGGGTTTTAGATCCGGATTCACACTTCCAATAGCCACCCAATAACCTCTCTTGCGAAAGATATCAAGGATGTGGAAGAGGTGAATCAAAAGGGTAAAATGTGGTATTCAATTTGGCAGCACTTCGTTGCTTGAAAATGCCTCCCACTTGTCTCCTTTTGGGTGGGAAAGTCCACCATTTTATAGACCCAAGGGGTCTCTTTTGGAGGGGCATGTAGGGGTGCCATGTGGCAGCCATGCCTTCCCAAGAGGGAGGAGACTCCTCCCTGAATTGGGCTTCCATGACTGCCCTTGTGATAGTCCTCTAATGCCCAATCTGCCCACCTACATGCGCATGCAAGGTAGGAGGCATTAATTGACTATCCTCGGCTACAACTTGGCACCATTTTTCTTTTTTCCTATTGAACCTGGAATTCGTCCTCACCTAGAGTGAATTCAAAATTCGTCCTTGGGTGAGACAGATCCTAATTTGAATTCATCCTTGGTTGGGATGGATACTAAGCAAAGTGCCTGAATGTGCCAAATTGTCTTTTGACCTTCCAAAATTGCTGCAAAAATGGTTAGGACCACTGTTTAACCTCTAAGGGCTGCCCTGGGGGTTGTGTGTGTTAAAGTGATTAGTGTTTGCAGTAACATAATCAGATTGGTGTTGTTTTGGTGCCTACAGATGCCCATTTTTGGGATGCACTATGCATGGCATAGCATCGAGCAAAAATAGATAACCAAAGCACTAATGATTAGGGTTTCTTTGTAGCCTAACCAACTTTTGATGCCCCAAGTATGGAAAGGCAATGCATTCTTGAATCCTTGCTTCTGACGAGCTAAGGAATTTGATTTGAAGTATTAACCTATTTTGGTGAGGTGTGACTTGATCTTGGACATTGATCAGTCATGAATAGGCAAAGGGTGCAACCTTTTATCCATGGGGGAACCTTGAATTCATGATTCATGAATGCTAAGCGTGTGATCAATTTGTGATTATTGCTTGTTTACTGCCCCAAGAAGGGGTGTAATTGTCTTTGTTAATGATTCTTTGAATGCATGTCATTTTCCTTAATTGGGTGTGTGTTTGTTGATTGGTGACTAAGTGTGACTACCCCCTCAAGCGACAAATCGATGAGGGAATGATCTTCATGAGAAAAGTGATGAGTCGCTTGACCCAAGATGACTTGTGCCAAGGTGCCTTTGAAGATTTATCTTTGAATGTGTGTGCAGTTTTCCGACATTTAGACCTATTTTTGGTGGGTGTTAACCCTTTTGGCGATGCCATTTGGGGATGAAATTATCAAAGATCCATCTTCCCGTGGAGCGGTCCGGCTATGGTAGCCTTATTAGGGAGTAGGATAATGAGGATTTGTAACCCCAACATCAGTTTTGGATGCCAAGAATGTTAGGCGCAAAGACTCCTTCGTTCAACAATGTTATTACTTATTTTTGGGTGGGTTTTGACCCTTTTGGCGATGTCGTTTGGAGATGAAATTCTCAAAGATCCATCTTCCCGTGGAGCGGTCCGGATATGGTAGCCTTCTTAGGGAATAGGATAGTGACAATTTGAGCCCCGACATCAATTTTATATGCCAAGAGGTTAAGTGCAAGAGCACTTGTGTCCGACAATGCTTATTGTTGTGTGTTTGTGTTGCATTTTTTTTTTTTTTTTTTTTTTTTGTTGTTTTGATTTTTTTTTGTGACACCATTTTGGGATTAAATTGTCGAAAATCCGTCCTCCCATGGAGTGGTCCAGATATGGTAGCCTTCTTCGAGAGTATGGTAGTGACAATGTAAACCCCAACATCAATTTTCTATGCCATTGAATGTCAGGCACAAAGGTGCCTTTGTTTGACACTTTTATTGCTATTGTTTGTGGATATTTGTTGTTTTTGTTGTTTTGATTTTCTTGCTTTGTGTGTAAGTCATAATTTCATGTTATGCACAATGATTGAAGATGATGGATGCATGCTACTTTATATTGATGTATGCATATGGTATGATAAATGTGAATGTTGTTGATTTATATGATAGGTAATGGAATGGATGAAATGATTTGTTGATAACCTTGCATTGGCACCATAGACTATATAGGACTTATGGCTTTGTGTACTGGGTGATTGCTGTGGTAAATGCTTTTGTGTATATATGTTGCTATTTTTTTTTTTATGGTGATATAAGGATGGATTGTATGCAACGATTTGTGTAGAATGTAGCTACGTGTTTCTGATACTCAAATGGTTTAACTAACTAACCAATATTGTACTGTTGTCTTATAAGATGTTTGAACAAGGTATGAATCGTGCTTGTTTTTGACCAAGTTATTTCACATCCTTGTGTGTGCGATTGAGTTCATTTATGTGGTATTTGTCAGGATACCACTAGTGCCAGATAGGCTTTCAACCAAACCTGTACTAAGGATCACCTAATTAGCTCCACTAACTCCTTTATTGTATTTAGTCAGATTAATTTGTGGTGCTATCTAGGATACCATAAGCTAGCTCATCCACATGCAAACATTGATATGTACACAAGTTAATGTGATAGATATATCATCATGCGGGAATTTTACCACCAGTGACCAATAGGCTATCAACCAAACCGGTACTGAGGCTTGCCTCATGACCTATCAAAATGCTGAGAGTTCTAGGGATTCAAGTTTGACTCCCTTCTTTTCTTCTATTGTATTGGGATACTTGCTCGTTGGTAGTGATAAAAATAACTGTTTATTTATTTATTTATTTTTGTTGACCAAGGGATTTGGATTCGAGTGATAAGAATCACTATTGTATGTGCTTTTTGATGTATGCACTCTAGGATATCAAATTTTGGTGTTTTGACTTTTGCAAATTTTTGATGTTTTGCAACTATTGAGAACTTGGGATTCTTGGGGAATTGGGTAGGAAATATGCTTGTCCTTTTGCCAACTCTTAGCATTATTTAGGTCATTTGCACAGGGGGACGAGCAAGATAACCGTTTCGCTTATGGTGACCTGGATTACTGTGCAGGTTTCATCTTTCATTGACACAACTTGGGAATTGTTTTTATGTGCTTTTTGAACTTGTGATGGGATGCTACGTACCAAGGTGTATTTCAAGTAAAACTCTACCGTTGTAACATCCATTTGAATTTGTACAATTCTTGGCTAGAGATATAAAGACAGCTGAATGACGAACTGCTAGATACTTTTAGTCAACAACTGAAATGGTGAATGGTGTTTATTATGGTGTACTTTTGTTTAAAATGGAAAACGTGAAAGGTGGTGGATTTGCCAAGTAATGACAGTCTATGGTGCCTTTTACTTGTGTGATCAACAATATGCAATGGATGGATGAAGTGTCTATGCAACTATTTTGTATTTTGATTTTTGAAGTATACATGAAATTGAAATGCAGATTTTTTTTTATTTTTGATGATTTTGATTATTTTTGGATTTTTTTGACCAAGTGATTGCGATAATCCTTGGAGCTTTTGGGGTGACCAAGGTATTGTGATAATCCTTTGAGCTTTTTAGTGTGATCAAAGGGTTTGTATGCACCTTTGGGGCATTTTGGGGTGACCAAGCAATTGCGATAATCCTTGGAGCTTTTGGGTTGACCAAGAGATTGCGATAATCTTTGGAGCTTTTGGGTTGGCCAAGAGATTACGATAATCCTTGGAGCTTTTGGGTTGACCAAGAGATTGCGATAATTCTTGGAGCCTTTTGGGATGACCAAGCGATTACGATAATCCTTGGAGCTTTTGGGTTTGACCAAGCAATTGCAGGAATCCTTGGAGCTTTTGGGTTTGACCAAGCGATTGCGAGAATCCTTGGAGCTTTTTGGGATGACCAAGCGATTGCGGGAATCCTTGGAGCTTTTTGGGATGACCAAGTGATTGCGATAATCCTTGGAGCTTTTGGGTTGACCAAGAGATTGCGATAATCCTTGGAGCCTTTGGTGTGACCAAAGGGTTTGTAGGCACCTTTGGGGCATTTTGGGGTGACCAAGTGATTGCGATAATCCTTGGAGATTTTATGGGATTGACCAAGAGATTTAGGAATCCTTGGAGATTTTTGGGTTTGACCAAGCGATTGTGATAATCCTTAGAGCTTTTGGGGTGACCAAGTGATTGTGGGAATCCTTGGAGCTTTTTGGGATGACCAAGCGATTGTGGGAATCCTTGGATTTTTTTGGGATGACAAAGCGATTGCGATAATCCTTGGAGCTTTTAGGGTGACCAAGTGATTGCGATAATCCTTGGAGCTTTCAGATTGCTCTTTAGGGGATAGATGTACCCCCAACTTGATGATATTTGTGCTCCGAATCTGGCTCTGGAGGGATTGACATGAATGGATCAGCCCTATGCACGGATAGGAGGATAGGGTCTACCCTCGATACTAATATTGCTATGGGGTCTCTGGGCGGAAGTTGATCTTTGTGTGCCCAAAGTGGTGGATTCAATAGTTGGTTCCACTGTGTTGGGTTAACGTGCCACTCATGCCCTAGCCTTATGTTTAGCTATTGAAGTGCATCATCAATATCCATGGGGTGTTGATGTTGTCGCATGTGATTACTATGGGCCATCTCTGTTTTATCCTCGCCTTCGGCCAGTGAGTCCAGTTCATCAAAATTTTGTGATTCTAAGACATGGAAGACTACATCATCAGGTAGCCCTATGGTTAGAGGTTGATCCTCTTCGAAAGGAGCCTCATGTAAGTTGGGCCTTGGGAGCTCCAAAATCTTGGTCTCTACCGACTCGAAGTGCTCTAGCACTTTGCATGTATCAAGGGATTTGAGATCCTCCTCTTTGGTTGGTTCTTGTTGAGGAACTTGGGGCCTATGGAGGGGTGGCTAGATAGCACCCCCCATGCCTTGGTAGGGCTTTTCATCTTGCTCTTCTTCTCGCTCTGATTCCTCAAAGGCTTCTTGATGAATTTCTAAGGGTGGCCCATAAACCCAAGTGGGTACCTGAGGAAGGCACCCATCATTGGTTATAGGAGTGGCATCCCACTCATGTCTAGGAGGCATCGAGGGCGGTGATTGATAAGGTCATGGAGACTTGTCTCACACCTAGGGGTTGTATCTCTCATAATGTTTTGTCTTATGCATGTGCGAGGTTGGAGTCCTCTCCTACATAGTGTGTTGGAAAAACTCATCCTTCTGGCGTTGAAGGTGCTCTTTGTTAATATGGTAGAGTTCCTCTAACTGTAGTCGCTCTAGCTCAAGTTGTGTGAGTTGCACCCAGCGGGAAACTTGTTTAGCAAATTCTAAGATAGTTTGTCCCGTCGTCTCATGTCTAGAAGGTTTATACGCCTCTCCTACATATATATCTTGGTCATGGTGATCCAATATCTCTATAGGCCGCTCCCCTCTATTGGGGGTAGCGACATTCCCTCGAGGCTTTGGCCTCAGTGAGTGGTCCTGATAGACAGCAGTTGCGGAGGCGTATTGCTCCTGCACTGTATATTGCTCTCGATGAATGTAGGGGTATTCCTCGTGCTCTCTTTCATAAGTGAAAAAGGGATGAACGGAGTTGGATCGCCCTGCCTGAAGATCCGTGTGCTCTGGATTTGATCAATTTTTGCTAACAATGATGCGAGGTGTAGGAGGGATGGTATAGTAATGTGGCCCCCCTTTATGGACCCCCTACCATTGTAGCACTTCATTGCATAGTGGCCACTTATAGTGGGTGTCCAAGGGAGTTCTCCCATGGGTATACCTCTCCTGAACAAGTGTATGCTGGGTGTTGTGCTGGCAGGGAGTGCTCCTAGAAGGGGTGCCCTTATAGTCCCATTTCATCAGGGCATGGAGGGGTCTGCCTTGTGTTTCAGGCCACCAAGGTGGTATGACCAAATCCTTGGGGCTATACTGGAGGTGACCTATGCCTCCTTGGATATTCCCCACAACGTCCACCCGTGATTGGGCTTGGCTGCGGGTGAGCACCATGACGATGTCTCTCTAAAAACCTTAAAATTGAAATGAGTCAAATGGGGCCCAAAATTGGGGTGCGCATCCCTCTTAAAATAGATATCCATAAATAAAGTTTCAATTCCTAACTCTAAATACATTATGATATATTAACCTTCGAACAGCTCAAAAAGCATAAAAAATTAGGTGAGAAATTTTAAAACCTAATTTTGGGGCACTAGATGATGGAATTTGGCCTCGAAAACTAGTTTTCTGGACAAATACAACTCAAAGAGTTATATTTGTTTTAAAATATCCCAACTATCTCCCTGTCAAATTTCACATCAATCGAAGCTACGGTTGAGAAGTTATGGCCCGGACAAAATGCACTAAAATTTAGGGAAAAAAAATAAGATTTCCCATATTTTTTTGGATGCTCCTGCATCACTTATGGGCACCTTCGGGGTGCTTTTGGGTTGACCAAAGGGTTCATGGACACCTTTGGGGCATTTTGGAGTGACCAAGAGATTGCGGGAATCCTTGGAGCTTTTGGAGCAAGTGACAAAATGCATAGATTTTTATCTTTTGTTTATGATTTTTCTGATTTTTTTGTTACACTAAGCATAAATGAACACACACATACACAAATAGTGATTATATATTTTAAAGATTAATGGTGTGTCCTAGACTGGTTTAGTGTGTTTTTGATTTTGTTTTTTCTTTTTGAAAGTTTTGAAGAATTTTTAAATGCATAATGAAGGCTGATATGACTCCCATAATTGGTCACCCCTTCAATATGCCATTGTCGGACCGATATACCAACCTCTCTATATACCCACCCTTATGAGAGGGAAACTATAGGTACGTGAGAGCAGATGGTACATGGAACATAGGTGGTACGGAAGGGGGATTTTCCTATTTATGACACCTACCATAGAAGACTTATCATCGTGCATTGGGAATCACCCCAACGACACTCGGTCAGCTTTTGTCAAGATTTACTTTGAGCAACAGTGACAATCGGGGTAAATGGATGCAAAAATCAAGCCAAGGTGGTGATGAACCCACCATTGGTATTGATCAAGGGTTGGGGTCTTACGACCAGCTCCTTGGTTTAAAAATTCCACGTGATGTGTGTGTGGTTCTTTTTATTAAAAATTAAAATAGGCAGAAGCAACTACTTTCCTTAAGAAGGCAAAATTGACAAAAAATAGAAACATAAAAAGCAAAAAATGACAGGAACAGTTTAGGACCCTTACCTTTTCTCTACCTAAACTTGTTGTTTCTGATCCTCGGCACTGAAAATGTATAGACAAAAATTTGTCCCTGTGTGAGACAAATTCCAAAACAAAATTCATCCTTGTCTGAGACGAATTAGAATTCGTCTCAAGGTCAGACAAATTACAATAAGGTATTCACCACAGGAAAAGACGAATAACATTCAGAGCTCGAACAATGGTACCTATAAGCACAAAACACAAATTTTTGATCAGTTTCTTGATCTCAAAAACCAGGGGACAGAGTCCCACCGTGATCGCCACTGAAAGCACGAGATTCCAGAAACAAAAAGAAACACTAAAGCTATGCAATGCAAAACAAAATGTAACGCTTTAATCCTATGAATTTGAAATGCATGAAATAAGAAAAAGAGACGAATTGAGATGAAAGGAAAGAGGTATAGAAAGCACAACCCTTTTTATTTATACTCTCTCAATATCGGTTACAAAGACGTCTCTCACCTTTTCAGGGGCTAGGAGTGTTAAAATGTTTTGGTTACAATAGTGACTAGTGATCCTCCTTCCACGTGCCCAACTAGCTCCCTGTCAAATTGCACCAATCCATTTGGGATGTGCCCAAAATCTCTTGTAATGGGTTGTCGACGAATTGGTAGATCAATGTGGTCAAATGTCGAGTTTTAGATCCGGATTCACACTTCCAATAGCCACCAAATAACCTCTCTTGCGAAAGATATCAAGGATGTAGAAGAGGTGAATCAAAAGGGTAAAATGTGGTATTCAATTTGGCAGCACTTCATTGCTTGAAAATGCCTCCCACTTGTCTCCTTTTGGGTGGGAAAGTCCACCATTTTATAGACCCAAGGGGTCTCTTTTGGAGGGGCATGTAGGGGTGCCATGTGGTGGCCATGCCTTCTCAAGAGGGAGGAGACTCCTCCCTGACTTGGGCTTCCATGACTGCCCTTGTGACAGTCCTCTAATGCCCAATCTGCCCACCTACATGCGCATGCAAGGTAGGAGGCATTAATTGACTATCCTCGACTGCCACTTGGCACCATTTTTATTTTTTCTCATTGAACCTAATTCGTCCTCACCCAGAGCGAATTCAGAATTCGTCCCTGGGTGAGACAGATCCCAATTTGAATTCGTCCCTAGTCGGGACGGATACTAAGCAAAGTGCCTGAATGTGCCAAATTGCCTTTTGACCTTCCAAAATTGCTGCAAAAGTGGTTAGGACCACTGTTTAACCTCTGAGGGCTGCCCTGGGGGCTATGTGTGTCAAAGCGATTAGTGTTTGCAGTCACATAATCAGATTGGTGCTGTTTTGGTGTCTACAAGGAAATAAATAGTTTTCAAAGCCTTCCTTCATTTATCTATAAAATAAAAATGGTCCCCTGCATGTAAACAAGTTATGTGAATGTAAATATTATTGAAATCAATAAAATAAAGAAGTTGCTATTGCCTTGTGGTTTTTCCTACACATTGCAGGTTTCCATGTAAAATCTCTATGTTACTATTATTTTTTTTGTTATTGTGTTTTCTACTTGTAGGTAAAAATTTTCAATATTTAACTAACACATAGTGAATGCTTGTGTATTTTAGATATAAATTCTAACATACAAATTCAAAAGAGCTAATGTGTGAAGGCGTGGGTATTTTACAGATAATATCTAAGGTTCAAACTCAAAAGAGTTAAGGTATGTATATTTCCACATATAATTGACCTAATAAAGTATGGGATGGTCTAATATAAGGAGAAAGGAACTAAATACCTACAAAGTAATGTAAACCTTAAAAAAAAATTATAATGTGTGCAACTTTTTTTGAGTTAAAAGTTAAAAATTTGTATTAAAAAAATTACTTATTACGTTATTTTCATGGTAACCTACCTCTCTTGGCCAATGCCACAATACAAATTAGATTCAGCTTTCTATATTTTTAAATCCTCCTAATCATGGTGATCATAAGGTGTTTTCTCCAATTCCTTATCTGTCTCTCCTTTATCTCCTTAGGCTTCTCTATTGCTTCAAATTTGTCTTTCTTTGCACTATTTAACCCATCATAGATACATGTAATAGCTCACATTTATTATTCTCATCCACCTCGGGTATGATTTATTTTTCTTCATCTTCCTATGCTTCTTGTGTTGTCCCTATCCTGAGTTGTCCCCATTCTTAGTTTTTCCTAAATTTTTTCCTCTTCTATGTGTATTTGAAATACCTTCATATTTTTTACATCAATAGTTTCAAGCACCTTTCTTGGTATAGTGCTCCATATGCTCTCTGTCAATTTGAATTCCTACTTAAAAGTTCTTCCATTTCATTCTAGCCATATTTTCTATGCAAATAAATCCTAAACCCAAATACCATGCAATTTTTATCCTCTTTGTTCTGAATTTGTTGGCTTTCCATAATCCGAAAAAGTATCCATGGTTGTAATTTGGACCTCCACTTGGTTAAAAGTAATATACCATTTCTTCCATACTGCTTGCACAAAAGTGCATTAAAAAAGGAGATGAGAAATGGTTTCCTCATATTCGTTGCACATTATACACCTATTAGGCCCAATAAATCATCTTCTGCATAAATTGTCTTGGTCAAGATACTATTGTGGACCATCTACGAAGAGAAATATTTTATCTTTATCCATCCCTTAGGTTTCCACAACTTTGAACAAGGGGTTTGTTGAATTGGGTGGTTGGGAGAAGTTATAAATTTATAGCCCTCATTCACTGAATACTTTCCCATAGTTCCATAACCCTATTCTATATTATCTGGTTCATTTATTTTAAACACTATCTATTTTCTAAAATATTTTGTAGCTCACTTTTCTCTACATCCCATTCTTCACTTGGCCATTCCTCCTTAGTTTTCCACTGCTTGGCTCTAGTTCCTTCTGGATGTGGAGGTTTGATATAGTGGAATACTTGATACCATCCATGGTTTTGGAAATCCAATTTGAGGCCTAATAGATGAGGGTGAGTATTATCTATTGGTGGGTACTGCTCCCATGAGTCCTCCTATATATTGCATTTTCCCATCCCAAATTTTCTATAATAGACCCTACTTAATGGTTGCAACACATTTTTTAGTGTTTTCTAGATCTTTGAACCTTCCTCCATATAAATCAGGAGTTTACTATTCAATATTGAAATGAAATATTACAAACCTTATATAGATTTAAAAAGCTACTAACTTCAGAACTAAAAAATAGGGGGTAAATCGAGTTTAGAACACACTTCTCTTTTAACCTGTCATCCTAAACTTGTCGTTAAACAAAATTACCGACAATACTAACTTAAATTTTAACATTCTCCCCCTTAAAGTTGAGAGGGCTGAGAAGACAATCTCTCAGCTTTATATATTGAGCTTTAGAAATGCCTTTGGTGAAGATGTCTGCTATGTTGTCCAAAGTGCTGCAATTTTTAAGCTCAACCACTTTTTTATCCACCATGTCTCGAATGAAGTGATACTATATATCAAAGTGTTTTGACCTGCTATGGTGGATGGGACTATGTGCGAATTGGATGGCACTCATATTGTCATAGTATAATATTGTAGGACCACTTTTTCATTATCCAATATCTTCAAGGATTTTTCTCAAACATAGATCTTGAGTACTAGCATGTGTGATTGCTATATACTCGGCCTTAGTAGATGACAATGCTACAAAAGTCTGCTTTTTGGAACTCCATGTAATTAGTCCTGATCTAAGACTAAAATAATTTCCTAAAGTATATTTTCTATCATCTATATTTATGACCCAATCACTATCACTAAATCCAACTAAGTTTACAGAATTGCATTTGTGGTAATGGATCCCAAAATCCAATGTACCCTTTACATATCTCATAATTCTCTTAGTTGCTTGAAAATGAAGTTTGGATGGATCAGCCATAAACCTTGAAACAAGAGAAAAAACATACTAAATATTAGGTCTTGTGTTGGTGAGAAACATCATACTCCCAACCATGCTCCTGTAAGTGGTCATGTCAACTTTGGATGCTCCATCATATTTGCTCAATTGGATCCCATGACCTGTTGGAGTTGCAACAGATTTGAATTGCTCCATGGAAAATTTCTTAATCATATCTTGAGCATATTTGTGTTGACATATGAAGATCCCTTTATCTATTTGATGAACTTACATGCCTAGGAAGTAATGCATTAAGGCTAGATCTTTCATTTCAAATTGTTTCATCATGGAGTATTTGAACTCCTTATTCATCTTATCATTACTACCCATAAATCCACATATAAAAAAACTATGAGAATGTCTTTACCTTGCTTTAGGTAGTATAGAGTAGGTTCACTTTTGCTTTGATTGAATCCATACTCCTTAAAGTAGCCATAAATGTGAGAGTACCATGCCCTTGGTGCTTGCTTGAGGCCATATAGTGTTTTTTTCAATTTGGATACAAGATTCCACTTACCTTGTTCTTTAAAACCTTGAGGTTGTTGCACAAAAACTTCTTCATCCAAATACCCATTGATAAAAAGGCACTCTTTACATACATGTGCTGAATTTTCCACCTTTTGTGGGCAGCCAAAGAAAGTATTGATATGATAGTTTCCTGTCTAGCAACAAAAGGTCTCCTCATAGTCAATTTCATACTTTTGAGTGAAGCCTTTCTCTAAAAGTCTTGCCTTGTGTCTTTCAATGCTTCCATCAGCATTGAATTTGGTCTTGTAGACCTATTTTCATCCAACACATTTTTTTTACTTTAGGAAGTTTCACTAGCGCCCAAGTATCATTCTTTTTTAGAGAGGTTATTTCCTCTTCCATGGCTTGTTGCCATACATCATGAATGCATGCTTTCTCATAGCTAGATGGCTCTATATCTTCACTAGTCATTAAAGCATAATTGACTACATCTCCCTTAGGTTCATTGGAGTCATCATCACCATACATATGCAAACTTTAAAGTCTTTTTAAAACTACATTCATTTCACTAGCTTGAATTCTAGTGTATCTTTTCTAAAAAAATTTAACCAAAATTTGGTAAGATGGATGGTACTAAATTTTTATTTTACCTCTTGATGGAGAATCAATGTCCATCGGTGAAGAACTTACTGATATTTATGGAGAAGGACTTGGAGTAGCATATGATGTACTTAAAGTAGTACTCATACTTGGGCTTGGAGGACTTCCTTTGCTATTTTTGGGCTGCACTTGTTGCACTTGAGAGGTACTTGCATCATGAGATCCATCATAAAAAAAAAGTGTTTTATTACCCCATTTTCCCCCTTCATAAAAAATTACATCCTTGAAAAGTACTATTTTATGTATTTTGGGATTGTAGATCCTATATGCTTTGGTAGAATCACAATATCCTAAAAAAATACATGCTTGAATTTTGGGGTCAAGTTTCTTTCTTTGCTCATCAGGAATGTGGGCATAGGTAAGACAACCAAAAATATTAAAGTGTTTTACATTTGGATTTTTGCCATACCATCCTTCATAAGGAGTGATCCCATCTAGACTAGAAGTAGGACTCCTATTCAAAATGTAAACACTAGTTATTACAACATCTGCCCAATACATATTACTTAGATGCTTACTTTGAAGCATCGACCTCGCCATTTCTACTATGGTGCGGTTATTTCTCTCAACCAAACCATTTTGTTGTGGAGTGTAGGTAGTTGTGAATTGCCTTTTTATTCCACAATCCTTACAATATTTTAGAAATGCATTAGAAGAATACTCTCCTCCTCTATATGTCCTTAGACATTTTACAATAAACTCACTTTTTTTCTCTACAATATTTTTGAAATATTAAAAACAACCAAAAGCTTCATATTTGGTTTTCAAAAAATATATCCAACACATCCTAGACAAATCATTAATGAAAGTGAGAAAGTAGGAATTATTATCAATGCTTTTGGTTTGAATTGGACCACAAATGTCTGAATGCACCAACTGGAGTGGATGTCAAGCTCTCCACGATTGTATTTTTGGAAACTTGGATCTTGAGTGCTTTCCCAAAGCACACCCTTCATAGAACTCCTTGTGTTCATAAAATTTTGGAAGTCCACATACCATAGCTTGAGAAGTTAACAATTTCAATCTTGTAGAATTTATATGACCATATATCAAGTGCCAAAGCACACTTGGATTTGCTATAGCAATACTAGCATGTTGAGCACCCCCATTTTCCCCAAACTTTAGATGAAACAACCTATTATTTATGATAAGTACTTGTGTAATAACTCTATTAAAATTTTTCTTATAAAAAATTACACATTTGCCTTCATCAAAAACAAGTCTATAATTTTTCTCCATCATTTGTCCAACACTAAGCAAATTATGTTGGAGTTTGGCGGTGTAATAGATGTCATTTACATTTTTGGTGCCTTTTTTTTTTGGAACCTCCATGGCTCCAATACCTTCAACTTGTATATCTTTGTCATCTCCCAACTTGATTCTTGATTTGTAGGTGGAATCCATTGTAGCAAAGAGTTCTTCCTTGCCACTCATGTGATTGGAACAAACAGTATCCAAAATACAAGTGTCATTTAGATTTTGATCTAATTTTCCATAATAAATAAATAGATTTGAAGTTCATTCTTCTTCACCATAGTTACCATATTGACCTCTTCCATATTGAGAAGTATTGTACCAACAATATTAAGAAAAATGACCAGGCTTGCCATAGTTAAAACAAGCTTTGTATGTTTTATCACCTCCTCTTCCTTGATTGTCACACCTTCCTTGATTTCCACCTCTTCCTTGATTTACAAATCTATTTTGATTACCACATCTGCCTAGATTGCCACCTCTTGAGCTACTTCTTCCTCTGCCTCTTCTTTATCCTCTGCCTTGGCCTCTTCCTTGGCCTTTGCCTGAACATTCATTTTATGAGAAATATTTATCATCACCTCCATTGCTTTTTGAAGTAGAACCTTGTATTATTTCTTCATGATAAATCAAGGAACCAATTAGAGCATCAAAATATAGGCTAGAAAGATATTTTGACTCAATAATTATAGCTATATCTACTTATTTTTTGATGTCATCTCCAAGGGTTTGCATTTTGTTTACAATGAATTTTAATCTAATGTAATAATCACCAACTCATTCATCATTTTGCTTTTTTAGGTTTTCAAAATCTCTCTTCAATATTTTAAGCCTCACTTGCTTCACTTGATCACTACCTTGATATCTATCCTTCAAGGATTTCCATGCTTCTCGGGTTGATAAATAGGAAGCAATCCTTGGACAGATGCTCTTCTCCAAATCTACTTGGAGATGGTAGAGGTCATAAGAGTTGCTCTTTTGGGTATCTTTTTTGGTCTTCTTATCTACTACAGTCAAATTAGTCCAATCTAACGGTTTTGCATAACGTTCTTCGACTACATACCATAGTCCTTTGCCAATGAGTAAGGTCCTCATTTTAATGGACCAATACTCATAATCTAACCCATGAAACTCAGGTATGGGTAGATTATTATTTGATGCCATAACTTTTGAAAATAAACTAGAAACACAGTTCTTTTATTTTTCAATACAATCAATGCACTATGCTTTTCAAAGGAAAATTATAGATTTAAAACAAATCTAACTTGATTTACTCTCTCATAGATATCCTGATCTACTTGCATAGGTTCTCCTATCACTTGATTGACAAAGTTGTTAGCAATTGAATCACCATCGTCACTAACAATAATGACTTCAGGTGAATGTGGTTCTGAATCTACTATTTCAACTAAGTTACTGTCACTTAGATAAGTAATCTCAGATTCCTATGGTGCAACTCCTACAGATTTTTACTCCTCATATCTGCTACCAAAATAATTATCTTCAGAATCACCGTCATATCCTGCATATGGTGCTCTTTGATTTGTTATTACAACATTTTTAAGTTGATTGAATACAATATTCAATCCATACATTCAAACTTTTTTATCAAAATATTCAGGTGTTTCTCTTGCTAAAAGAGAATGAAAGGCAACATAGCATCTGGTTGACCTTAACATTAATGACTGCAGAAATATTCCCCTTTGATGCAAAAAATATTCCCCCTCTGAAAGCAGAAAATCAACACTTTTATGCTCACTTTTTCTTGTTACAAAGATTGCTTCTTAGGCAATAATGCGAACCACTTACAAAAATTGCCTCTTAGGCAATGGTGAAATTTTACCACACAAAAATAAAATTCTCCCATGGTGTTTGGATGGAACAAAATGGCCTCTTTTAATTTTTTTTTTTTAATATTGCAAAATAAAAAGTAAAATTTTATCAAAATTTTAATTAATAATAAAATTTAATTTCAATTAAAAAATCACTTAAAAAAATAAATTTTTTAATTAAATTAATATTAAATTATTAACTAAATTGATAAATTTTATTTAATTTTTTAAATTTGCAAAAATAAAAAATAAAATAATAAAAATTGTTACATTTTGTGGGTCAAAGGGTTTTGAACCCTCGACCTTATGGCCCTGGGCCTTATCGCTCGGCATTCTACCACTACGATAGCTCACCTGCTGTGAGATAAGGTGAGGCCCTTCACCTTAAACCTTCGAGCAACAATTTTTTTATTAAAAAAAACTTGACTCCACTCCGTGGGGAGTCGAACCCGCGACAGTCAGCACTTTGCTAGATCCTCGAGCCAGTCGGGCTACCTTGCTCGATGTGAAGGCAAGGTGAATGCCTTCTATTTACTTCATCGCTTCCCTCGCGATAGAAGAAAAAAAACTTGGGATGATTTATCCCACATCCACTAGGCAAATGACCTTTTTGGTGTATAAAAATAAAAATGCATAGATTGTCTATCGATTGCATTTAGGAAATCAACACGCCTACTTTTGCCATGAAAACAATCAATAAGAAATTATCACATCACCTTGTTTCCTTACCATGATCCACATGAACTTATTAGCTCAACCTCGATTCGCATGCCCTTTCTAGCTCAGCCTCGATCCGCATGCCCTTTCCTACCGTCTGCCACATGTCTACCTCTAGTATAGTGGTCCAGTCTGTGTTGTCCAGTCTACCCAGACTCGTCATACCACTTGGCAATGTCAATGTCAATCTTGGTCCTACATAGATCCACATGTCACTGTCTAACTTTGATTCTCGAGATCCATGTCCCATTCGAGTCAATGTCAGCTCACCTACTATCAACATCGGTATCTATATCCTACTCACCATGTGCGCAGGATCCTCTACATGTGTAGGCTCATTTGTGGGTTGTTCCTCAGGATGCATACCTAGGGCCACTCCTCGGGATGCATGCCTGGGGGGATGTGTTGCGATACAAACAAGGTTAACTTCTTTCCTAATTTTGTCACATGCCTATGCATTTAATTTATCAACCCAGGGAGCTTCATAAACTTGCGAAGGGTCTTGAACAAGATTGCTTACAATACCACTTGAACTGAGTCCGCTAGTTCTACTATTGGGGGGTGTTTCAAATGGTTGTCAATCATTCATACACTCCTCAATAATTTATGTAAAAAAAAACAATTAAATATACAGAAAGGAAATATTCACACATTCCTAGAAATGAACCTACTACAAATACTAGAAATAGCAATGAGGTAAACAATCTTATAAAAGCAGTGAACTAATATAGAAAACACAAGAAAAATAGGGGAAGAAATACTAACTTGCAGTGGGCCCAGGCTCCAACAACTTCCTCCCAACTGAACACGCACTTAGAAACTCTTAGGATTGTATTATAATTATCAAAGTATTACAATGTTTCTTCTATAAATTACTATCAAAATATTTTATATTTTCTCTATATCTTCGCAGAGCAGTCTGCATGTGTTTATATAACACACCCATAGAACTTCTGTTACAAAGAATTTATAACAATCAATTCATTCCAAACTAAACTAAGACAGTCTGGTAAATGTGATCGACATCTACTAAAACTAGCATTTGGTTCTAATGGTGGCATGTTCGTTGATTAGTTTGTGCTTCACCTGGCATTGGTAGGATGTTCTCATACATTGGTGCAATCCCCAATTTAGCTCTACATGATGTAGAGTTGGAACTACACCAGACGTTGTTGTCCACATCGTGTTTGTCTAGCAAATGAGCAAAGAACAGGGGCATCTTCCCTATGAGGAAGCTGCCTAAGTATGTCGGGTGCCTTCTCTATGCGGAAGGTGCCTTACTACCATTGGCTCCCTCCTGGAAGAGGAAGGCGCTCATCTTCTGTTGGTGCCTTCCTATGAGAGGAAGGTGCTTCCATTCTAGTGGCGTATTCCTGGCAGTGCCTTCCTTATGAGAGGAAGGCACTTTCCTTCTAGTGGTGCCTTCCTTATGATAGGAAGGCACTTGCCTTCTAGTGGTGCCTTCCTATCTGTGCCTTCCTTATTAGAGGAAGGCACTTATTTTCCTTTAGCGCCTTCCTAAAATAAGAAGGTGCTTATATTTCCTTGGTGCCTTCCTAGAAGAGGAAGGTTCCTACTTACTCTTGGCACCTTCCCCAAAGAGGAAGGTGCCTACCTTCTCTGCATTGATTTCGAAGGAAACAAAGAGCCAGGTCCATAAAAATACCTCGACTGATCCAAATCTAACTAAATCAACTACAATTCCACAAAAACACATTGAAAACACATAAATTAGATAACATGCATAATTTCATCAAATAATTATATAATCATTCATAAACATATGCAATCCTTATTATACAGCTGCATAATAATCAAGAAATTATCTATAAAATATAAGCATTTTTTATGCTCATCATTCCCCCATGCCTAACATATGTCATGTCCTCATGGCATAAAAACTATAGGTAGCCCTACTAACCCCTCATCATCGCCATTTATTGGTGGATCCGATTGTACCTGTAGCCCGTGTCTACCTCTTCTGCATGGGTGTGGCTATCGGCTATCATTTCCTCATTCTGGCCGCTATTGGTGGTGAGCTAGCCAGCGTTGTCTCTGCTGATTGGAATGTAGCTTATACATCTTGTCATAGGTCAACATTCAGAGGTCTGACTACTCCTAGAGGGATATCTAAATTGTCCCTCCTAGAATGAACTACTTGGGCTTTGTATAATCGGGCTACTTCAGGAGTAAGCCCTGCGTTCTCCCTTGCAATGGCAATGGCCTCCAATTTGGGGCCATATACCCCCCACCATTCAAAATACCTTCTTATCATTTACAAGCCATCTCCGATATGACCCATAAATATCCTAGAACTAGTTGTCCTTTGTCGGATTTACGCAGATGCCAGAGTCCCCCTGCATCCTTGAGGTTGCCTTCTTGGTCTCTTTGGGTGCTGTCATATCTTTGAGCAGTTGTTCAAACTATTTTGACCTCTCTGTGAATGGTTGCATATCCCATTCATCTTCTTATGGCTCTACAAAGGTCATCTTTGCCTTCTTTCAAGTCGTCCTGGGCCCTTTTCCTCTACCCTCTATAGAAAATGCAGCGGCTCAAATAGGGGTTTTCCCTTTCTCCCTGGCGAACATATTCTCACTTCGAGGGGCCTGCTCTGTGGTCCCTGGAGCGTTCTCTTCATTTTGCACTGCTGCCCATAGGGTGTTCTCTTCACTCTGTTCTACCGTCCCTGGGGGTGCTTCTCCATCCCCCTGTCTATCCTATGTTGACCCCTCAGGTTCTTCTCTTCCTTCCTCAGGTCCAGGGAGTTCCTCATTATCCTCCGGTACTATCTGCTATTGCTGACCCTCATCCTACTCTGTATTACTGAGGACAATGATAGGGGGTGTTGTGGGACTTCTTTCCCTTTCATTATCAAAAGTAGAGGAATTCTCCCCTGCCTCTATGATGCTCTGTCAGGTGTTTGATCGAATTTCTCTCGAAGAAAATACTCATTCTATAGATGTGGGAGAATTCATCAGGACTTTTGTTGCCCAGTCAATTTGGGTCGACGCATGCCTTATTTCCATTCCTCTAGACTGAAGTAGCTGGTTCTCCTCCCGTAACTGTCGGACCAGCTGCTCAATTTGGGTGATTCATTCTTCTTGTTCTTTCAACTCCCCTCTATGCTTGTTATAATGGTGCCTTCCTTATGATAGGAAGACGCTTGCCTTCTAGTGGCGCCTTCCTTTCAGTGCCTTCCTTATCAAAGGAAGGCACTTCTTTTCCTTTAGCACATTCCTAAGATAAGAAGGTGCTTGTATATCCTTGGTGCCTTCCTAGAAGAGGAAGGTGCCTACTTACTCTTGGCACCTTCCCTAAAGAGGAAGGCGCCTACCTTTTCTATGTTGATTTCGAAAGAAACAAAGTGCCAGGTCCATAAAAAGACCTCAACTGATCCAAATCTAACTAAATCAACTACAATTCCATAAAAACACACTAAAAAAACATAAATTAGATAACACGCATAATTTCATCAAATAATTATATAATCATTCATAGACATATGCAATCCTTATTATACAGTTGCATAATAATCAAGAAATTGTCTATAAAATATTAGAATTTTATATGCTCATCATCCCCCCATGCCTAACATATGCCATGCCCTAGTGGCATAAAAATTGTAGATAGCCCTACTAAATCCTCATCATCGCCATTTATTGGTGGGTCCGATTGTACCTACGGCTTGTGTCTGCCTCTTCTGCATGTGTGTGGCTATCAACTGTCCTTTCCTTGTTCTGGCCACTATTGGTGGTGAGCTAGCCAGCATCATCTCTGCTGACTGGAATGCAGCTTCTACAACTTGTAATAGGTCAGCGTTCAGAGGTCTGACTGCTCTTAGAGGGATATCTAAATTTTCCCTCTTGGAATGAACTACTTGGGCTTTGTATAACCAGGCTACTTTAGGAGTAAGCCATGCTTTCTCCCTTACAATGGAAGAAGCCTCCAATTTGGGGCCATATACCCCCACCATTCAAAATACCTTCTTATCATTTATGGGCCATCCCAGAGATGACCCGTAAATATCCCAAAACTAGTTGTCCTCTATCGGATTGACGCAGATGCCAGAGTCCCCTTGCATCCTCTAGGTTGCCTTCCTGGTATCTTTGGGTGCTATCATCTCTTTGAGCAGTCGTTTGAACTATTTTGACCTCTCTATGAATGGTTGCATATCCCACTCATCTTTTTATGGCTCTAAAAAGGTCACCTTTGCCTTATTTCAAGCCGTCCTGGGCACTTTTCCTCTACCCTTTACAGAAAATGCAGCGACTCGAATAGGGGTTTTCCATTTCTCCCTGGCGAACATCTTCTCACTCCGAGGGGCATGTTCTATGGTCCTTGGAGCATTCTCTTCATTCTGCACTGCTTCCCCTAGGGTTTTCTCTTCAATCTGTGCTATCGTCCTTGGGGGTTCTTCTTTGTCCCCCTTTTTGTCCTGTGTTGACCCCTCAGGTTCTTCTCTTCCTTCCTCAGGTCCAGGGAGTTCCTCCTTATCCTCCGGTCCTGTCTGCTACTGTTGACCCTCATCCTGCTCTGTATCACTGAGGATGATGATAGGGGGTGTTGTGGGACTTATTTCTCTTTCATTATTAAAAGTAGAGGAATTATCCCCTACCTTCGGGATGCTCTGTCAGGCGTTCGACCAAATTTCTCTTGAAGAAAATACTCGTTTTGTAGATGTGGGGGAATTCATCAAGACTTTTGTTGCCCAGTTGATTTGGGTTGACGCATCCCTTATTTCCATTCCTTTGGACCGGAGTAGCTGGTTCTCCTCCCGTAACTATCAGACCAGTTGCTTGAATTGGGTGATTCATTCTTCTCATTATTTCAACTCCCCTCTATGCTTGTTATAGTGGTGCCTTCCTTATGATAGGAAGGCGCTTGCCTTCTAGTGGCGCCTTCCTGTCGGTGCCTTCCTTATTAGAGGAAGGCGCTTCTTTTCCTTTAGCACCTTCCTAAAATAATAAGGTGCTTGTATTTCCTTGGTGCCTTCCTAGAAGAGGAAGGTGCCTACTTACTCTTGGCGCCTTCCCGAAAGAGGAAGGCGCCTACCTTCTCTGTGTTGATTTCAAAAGAAACAAAGTGCCAGGTCCATAAAAAGACCTCGACTGATCCAAATCTAACTAAATCAACTACAATTCCACAAAAACACATTGAAACACATAAATTAGATAACATGCATAATTTCATCAAATAATTATATAATCATTCATAAACATATGCAATCCTTATTATACAGTTGCATAATAATCAAGAAATTTTCTATAAAATATGAGCATTTTTTATGCTCATCATCCCCCCATGCCTAACATATGCCATGCCCTCATGGCATAAAAAATATAGGTAGCCCTATTGAACCCTCATCGTCACCATTTATTGGTGGATCTGATTTTACCTGCGGTTCGTGTCTGCCTCTTCTACATGGGTGTGGCTATCGACTGTCCTTTCCTCGTTCTGGCTGCTATTGATGGTGATCTAGCCAGCGTCGCATTTGTTGACTAGAATGCAGCTTCTACAACTTGTCATAGGTTAGAATTCAGAGCTATGACTGCTCCTAGAGGGATATCTAAATTATCCCTCCTATAATGAACTACTTGGGCTTTGTATAACTAGGCTACTTTAGGAGTAAGCCATGCGTTCTCCCTTGCAATGGCAGCGGCCTCCAATTTGGGGCCATATAGCCCCCACCATTAAAAATACCTTCTTATCATTTGCAGGCCATCCCTGAGATGACCCGTAAATATCCCAAAACTAGTTGTCCTCTGTCGGATTGACGCAGATGCTAGAGTCCCCCTGCATCCTCGAGGTTGCCTTCCTGGTCTCTTTGGGTGTTGTCATCTCTTTGACCTCTCTGTGAATGACTGCATATCCCACTCATCTTCTTATGGATCTACAAAGGTCACCTTTTCCTTCTTTCGAGTCGTCCTAGGCCATTTTCCTTTGGCCTCTACAAAAAATGCAACTTCTCGAATAGGGATTTTCCCTTTCTCCCTGGCGAACATCTTCTCGCTTCGAGGGGCCTGCTCTATGGACCTTGGAGCATTCTATTAATTCTACGTTGCTACCCCTGAGGTGTTCTCTTCACTATGTGCTACCATCCCTTGGGGTGCTTCTTTGTCCCCTTGTCTATCCTGTGTCGACCCCTTAGGTTCTTCTCTTCCTTCGTCAGGTCCAGGGAGTTCCTCCTTATCCTCCGGTCCTGTCTGCTGCTGCTAACCCTCATCCTACTCTGTATCACTGAGGACGATGATAGGGGGTGTTGTGGGACTTCTTTCCCTTTCATTATCAAAAGTAGAGGAATTCTCCCCTGCCTCCGAGATGCTCTGTCAGGTGTTTGATTGAATTTATCTCAAAGAAAATACTCGTTCTGCAGATGTGGGAGAATTCATCGGGACTTTTGTTGCCCAGTCGATTTGGGTCGACGCATCCCTTATTTCCATTCCTCTGGACTGGAGTAGTTGGTTCTCCTCTCGTAACTACCAGACCAACTACTCAAGTTGGGCGATTCATTCTTCTCGTTCTTTCAACTCCCCCATATGCTCGTTCTAGTGGTACCTTCCTTATGATAGGAAGGCGCTTGCCTTCTAGTGGTGCCTTCTCGTTGGTGCCTTCCTTATCAGAGGAAGGTGCTTATTTTACTTTAGCGCCTTCCTAAAATAAGAAGGTGCTTGTATTTCCTTAGTGCCTTCCTATAAGAGGAAGGTGCCTACTTACTCTTGGCGCATTCCTAGAAGAGGAAGGCGCCTACCTTATCTGTGTTGATTTCAAAAGAAACAAAGTGCCAGCTCCATAAAAAGACCTCGATTGATCCAAATCTAACTAAATCAATTACAATTCCACAAAAACACACTGAAAACACATAAATTAGATAACATGCATAATTTCATCAAATAATTATATAATCATTCATAAACATATGCAATCCTTATTATACAGCTGCATAATAATCAAGAAATTTTTTATAAAATATGAGCATTTTTTATGCTCATCATCCCCCCATGCCTAACATATGCCATGCCCTCGTGGCATAAAAAATGTAGGTAGCCCTATTGACCCCTCATCGTCACCATTTATTGGTGTATCCAGTTGTACCTACGGCCCGTGTCTGCCTCTTCTGCATGGGTGCGACTGTTGGCTGTCCTTTCCTTGTTCTGGCCACTATCGGTGGTGAGCTAGCCAGCATCGTCTCTACTAATGTGAATGCAGCTTCTATAACTTTTCATAGGTCAGTGTTCAGAGGTCTGACCACTACAAGAGGGATATCTAAATTATCCCTCCTAGAATGAACTACTTGGGCTTTGTATAATCGGGATGCTTTAGGAGTAAGCCCTGCATTATCCCTTGCAATGGTAGCGGCCTCCAATTCAGGGCCATATACCCCCCACCATTCAAAATACCTTCTTATCATGGAGGGCCATCCCCGGGATGACCCGTAAATATCCCAGAACTGGTTGTCCTCTATCAGATTGATGCAGATGCCAGAGTCCCCTTGCATCCTCGAGGTTGCCTTCCTGGTCTCTTTGGGTGTTGTCATATCTTTGATTAGTCGTTCGAACTATTTTGACCTCTCTGTGAATGGCTGCATATCCTACTCGTCTTCTTATGGCTCTACAAAGGTCACCTTTGCCTTCTTTCGATCTATCCTAGGACCTTTTCCTCTGGCATCTAAAGAAAATGTGAGGACTCGAATAGGGGTTTTCCCTTTCTCCCTAGTGGACATCTTCTCACTTTGAGGGGCCTACTCTGTGGTCCTTGGAGTGTTCTCTTCATTCTTCGCTACTACCCTTAGGGTGTTCTCTTCACTGTACATTTCCCTGGGGGTGCTTCTTCGTCCCCCTATCTGTCCTGTGTCGACCCCTCAGGTTATTCTCTTCCTTCCTCAGGTCCAAGGAGTTCCTCCTTATCCTTTGGTCTTGTCTACTACTGCTGACCCTCATACTACTTTGTATCACTAAGGACGATTATAGGGGGTGTTGTGGGACTTCTTTCCCTTTCATTATCAAAAGTAGAGGAATTCTCCCATGCCTTCGGGATGCTCTGTTAGGTGTTCGATCTAATTTCTCTCAAAAAATACTCATTCTGCAGATGTGGGAGAACTCATCAGCACTTTTTTTGCCTAGTATATTTGGGTCGACACATCCCTTATTTCCATTCCTCTAGCCTGGAGTAGCTAGTTCTCCTCCCGTAACTGCCAGACTAGCTGCTCAAGTTGGACAATTCGTTCTTTTTGTTTTTTCAACTCCCCTCTATGCTTGTTCTGGTAGTCCTCCAAAATTTGTTGAGCCATCCAACAATTGGTTTGCCACTCCAGCGCTTCCTCCAAGGCCGCATCAACTTGATCATTGCTCTCAAAAGTCCCTACATCTTGTTGGCTCTGATTTGTCAATTCTTGGAGGGTTTGGGCTGCCACGTTGACTTCTGGGTCGCTCTGTTCTTCTTCTACTGAGAGGAGGAGTCGGTGTAGGCATTTCCTCTTGTAGACTTGCAGTCGAAACTTTGCCTCACTGCTAATAAGCATTCCATGCTTGTTAGGCCCTCGGTTAGGATGCCTGCAGCTTGCATGTGGGCATCGTCCCTGCAAAACACATTGTAAGAAAAAAAACTAAATTAACTGATTTTGGTGAGCACCTCCATGCCTAAATTTTCTTTTGTTAAGAGTTTGTTCTAGATCTAACAATATGGGGTCTCCCCCACATCTATTTTGGATTCCACCTGTAAGGTTTCAGTTGTGTTATAGGGGTGCAATCGGTGTCCATTGATCGTTAACATGATGTTGTTGTCATAAATTGTTCTAACACACACTGCCCCATTCTTGATGAGCTCTATCACCTCATATGGTCCCATCCATATTTGCATTAATTTACCTTTTCTTTCTTGGAACCGAGAATCATACAACAACACCCATTCTCCTTCTTGGAACTGCTTCAGTTTAATGTGGAGATCATGCCATAACTTTCTTTACTTTTGTATGATTTCCATTCTCTGCAAAGCATCTATTCAGATTTTGTATAGCTTATTTAGCTGTCGAATCCTTTATTTTTGAGCGTCATCCAAGCTCAAGTTCAATTTTGAAGCCATTATCAGTGTCTTTATTTCAAATTTAATGGGCATCATCGCACTCTTCCCATATACCAGTTGGAAAGGTGTGAAGCCTGTGGTGGATTTCCACGTGGTATTATATGCCCAGAATACCTTCGATAATCGTGTAGCCCAATATTTTTTGTGTTGTTGCACGATATTCATCAGGATGTTCTCTATTTCTTTGTTCATCACTTCCACTTGCTCGTTTGCTTGTGGATAGTAGGGTGTAGTTTTATTGTGTCGAACCCTGTATTGCTCCATCAGCTCCTTGATCAAATTGGAGGTAAATTGAGTCCCTTGGTCTATTTTTATCTCTCTAGGGACCCCAAATCATGTAAAAATGTAGGAAAATAAGAAATTGGTGATCATTCTTTATTTTGAAGCTCTCAATGCTTGAACTTCAACCCATTTGGTGATGTAATCTATACAGACCAAAATAAACCTCCTCCCTATTGAAGCTGGATTAAATGGTCCCACGAAGTCCATGCCCCACTTTTCGAAAGGTTCTAGGTGTACTTGAGGCTGGAGGGGCATTTCATCTCGATGGGTTGGTCTACCCATTATTTGGCATTCATCGCACTTGCTGGCGTACGCAGCCGCATCCTTGAATAGAGTGGGCCAAAAGTACCTAGCCTGTAGTATTTTGTAGGTAGTTCATTTCCTTGCAACGTGTCCTCGACATGGTTCGTCATGACATGCTTTGAGTACTTATGAGAAATCCTGCTCTGCTACGCATCTTCTTATAATCTGGTCACATCCTATTTTAAATATGAGGCCATCCATCCATAGGAACAATGCACTTTTCTCTATGACCGCTTGCTTTTCTAAGAAATAGAGAGAAAGTGAGGTTCTTTTGGTGGCCAAGTAATTGGCTATATCTGTGTACCATAGGATTTGATCACTAATGGTGAATAAATGTTCATCCAAAAACTAGTCTTCCACTATTGTATGGTCTACCAATATCAATCTAGATAGAAAATTTGCTATGATGTTGTCCTTGCTTGGTTTATCGACTATTGTGATGTCGAATTCCTATAGTAATAAGAGCCACATGATAATTATTTCGCTAATGGCTGGCTTGCTCATCAAGTATCTGATAGCCACGTTGTATGTGGGGACAAATACCTTATACCTGGTGATATAATGGTGAAATTTATTTATGGCATGCACAACTACGAGGAACTCCTTCTTCGTCATTATGTAGTTGAGCTCTACTCCTACCAAGTTTTTACTGACATAGTAAATGGCATAAAATTCTTTGCCATCCTTCTGTCCGAGGACTGCTCCAATCACATTTTTGGATGCATCATAGTAGATATGGAATGGTATGACCCAATTTGGTCCTCTTATAACCAGTGTGGATATCAATTTATCTTTAAGCAACTGAAATTCTTCCTTGCAGTATTCCATCCAATTGAACTCCACATCCTTAGATAATAGAGTGTGCAGCAGTTTTGCAATTTTGCTAAATTTGGCAATAAATCGCCGGTAGTACCCGGTTGATCCAAGAAAACTCCTCACCTATCTCTGCTTTCTAGGGCTAGATGGATCTCTGATGACCTAAATTTTTATTTTATCAACCTTTGTTCCGTCTACGGAGAGGTGGTGTCCTAGTACAATGCCTTCTTGCATCATCATAAAGCATTTCTCGTTGCTCAGGGACAAATTGTTTTCCTTGCTTATTTCGAGCACTCTTTCCAAGTTCGTCATTGCCTCGTCAAAGGTTTATCCATAGATGATGAAGTCATCCATGTATACTTCAACTGTGTGTCCCATCATGTTTGAAAATATGCTGAGCATCACCCTTTGAAAGGTGGCAAGTGTGTTGCACAATCCAAAAAATAATACTCGATAGGCAAATGTTCCCCATGGGCAGGTGAACGTTGTCTTATCCTGATCCTATTCTCCTATCTGGATCTAGTTGTATCCATTGAATCCATCCAGAAAGGAGAAATACTTCCTCCTTGAGAGTGTATCCAAGACTTGATCAATGAACAGAAGTGGGAAGTGGTCCTTCTTGGTTGATTTATTTAATGCTCTGTAGTCCACACATATTCACCACTTCCAATTCTTTTTAGGGACTACCACTAACAGTGATACCCACTCGTTGTCAAAAATTAGATAGATGAATTTGGTAGTCAAGAGTTTTTGTAGTTCTTCCTTGACAATGTCTTTCATTGTCAGATTCATTATTCTCTGTGGTTGCCTGCTTGGAGTTGTTTGATCATCTAGGTATCTACAATGGGTACAGATCTCTGGGTTGATACCCTAAATATCTAAGTAATTCCATGCAAATATCTGTTGGTGTCTAACCAAGAGCTCTTCTACTTTTGTCAATTGTGTGGGAGTCAACCCACTGCTAAAATTCAACATTCTTCCTATCCCGACGTGTATTTACTAAACGTGGTGATCTTGGGTTCCAGCCAATGACGATCCAAGTGTGAAGATGGAGGACTCCTCATGGAGGAACTCCACAATAGCACCATATTTGTCTTCTTCTGCCAACTCATCCAACGTCATCATTGGCTAGATCATGGATAGCTCAAGATTTTCATGCTCGATCAACATGGGTTCTCCTACTGAGGCGATGGACTGCACTAGGGGTGAAATGGTCAACCTTTTAATGTTTCATCCATTGGAGACGGTCATCAGCCCATATTGATAGTTGATGTAAGCATTAGTTATTTCTAGCCATGGCCTTCCCAAGATGAACGGGTAACCGCCCAGCCTAGTTTTAGATTGCAATACTAAAAAGTTGGCTGGGTATTCCCATGCATTGACTATCACTATTACGTCTTCTAACATTCCTTTTGACACCACGGTCAATTGATCGACTAGCTGCAGCACTGTCATAAAGGGTTTCAGGTTCGTGAGTTGTAGCCTCTACATGGTCTCTTGAGGCATTACGTTGATGGCTGCTTTGAGATCAACCAACCTATTGGACAAGGAATGTCCCTCAATTTTTACAATCAACATCGGGCTACCCAGGTCTACATACTTTGGATGACACGTTTTTCCCATCATCAAATATGCTAGTTTACCCATGAAATTGATAGTTTGGGTTGCTCTTTGTCCTAGCTTCCTTAGACACATCTCTCTGATCACCTTGCTATATATTGATACATCTAGGATGGATTAAAATAATGGAATTATCACGGTGACATTCTTCAAGCTAGACAAGATATCAAACTATGGCTACATTGCTTTCCTCTGTTATTGCAACCACTTAGGAAATGAAGCCTTCGCTCTCTCAGGCGTTTCTTCCATCACATCTTCTACAAGAGGTGTTTCTCCTACCTCTTCCTCCTCTTCTACCAGTGGAGGTGTTCCTACTCCAAGCTGTTTACTAGACCTAAGCTATATATGGTACATTAGATACATCTCACCCTCCATGTTGTATGCTGGTTGGTTCACCCTGTTATTCAAATTTGTCGTTGGTTGTGCGGGTAGCTGCGTAGGTCTCACTACTAGAAATGCTGATTAATTTTGTTAAGGGTGAGCTGGTGCTATATTCTATGGAGCCTGATTCCACGTAGTGTGGCCTCTCCACTTCTTCCTAGGATATGGATATGGCATCCATGGCTGCTGGTTCAGGAATTTTGTTGGGGGTGCGTTAGACCAGGGTGATGGCCCCCACCATCCCATGTTAGGTGGTTGAGGTGGACCTTGGTGCATGTATGGTCCTCCTACATATGGCGACATTCCATTTGGCATATTCCCCGTAGGGGGTTGTGGCCAACTCTTTCGATTTCCTATGAAATAGGCATCCATGCTTTCAGCATCCTCCTAATTATTGGACAGTTGTAGGCACAATCGAGTTTTATGGTTCAGCCTACAAACTATGCATACTCTGACTTTGTTCTCTGGGCATGCATTATTTGCATGCTTCCCTCTACATTTTGGACAAAAATAAGCCAATACTGCTTCTTTTTATCTAACAGTAGTGTATCCATCTGCAATGCTAGAGATGAGAGCATTTCGCTCTTTTAATCCTCCAACATGTTACCTATTTCTATCTTCATGACTGAAGCAATCACTTTCATGGTTCTAGAAGTGGTCTTGCCTCGCCTTATTGAGTAGTTCTGACATAGTTTTCGGATGTCTTCCATAACATGCTGGTAGACATCACCTCCAAAGATCATATTAAGAGCCTCCAGTGATTCATTGGTAAGTCCTCTCAAAAAGATGCTTTTGAGGTACTTATCAGATAGTTTCGTGTGAGGAGATCGTTGAATATTGAAGTTGAATCTCTCCCAGTATTCCTTGAGAGACTCATATTCTTTTTGTTTCATGCTTAGGACCTCTTCTCTGGAGTATCTTGCTTTCCTGAAATATTGGTATTACTCTAAAAAGAGCTTCTTCAGTTGATCCCAAGTGGCAATGTGTTTTTCTCCCAGACAGATGAACCATCATAGAGTTGCATCATCCAACATGTAAGGAAAGAGTTTCAGCTTCTGCGTATTAGATTTGTAGTCCATAGACCTAAATAAGACATCAAACTTAAATAAAAATAGGTCAGGGTCTTCATTTGGGTATCCTCTAAAGGTCGTAAGGTGAGCAGGGGATATGTTTTTCATTTTGGTATCTCCTACTCCTTCATCAATCGAGAAACTAAAGCTAGATGAGACTTCTTTGTTGTCAACCATTTTTTCCAGAAATGTGGTTTCTAATGCAGTATTTATGGCCTTACGATAATTTAATACTTTCTGAGTCAAAGCTCTAAGGTTGTCTGGTGTTATCATCTGATATTCTACAACTTTCCACAATAGGGCTTCCTCTAAGGGTGTCCTATTAAATAGGGGATTTATGATGATTTGTTCTTCCCCACATTGATGGGATGAGGAGGCACTTTGCACAAAGTGTGGCTCCTCACTCTAATGGATTTCTAGAGGTGGGTCGGGTGAGTCTAATTCAAATTTAGAATGCTCGGCTGACTCAGGTTCTAATGGATTGGTTTTTATAAATTAACCATCAGGTCCTATTCTTCTCGAAGAACTCATACAAGGTCAGATGGAAGTTTTCCAGGTATTGTAAATAATCTAGTTGATACGCTTCCCCAACAACAGTGCCAAAATGTTGCAGGCCAAACAATGTTAACTTCTTTCCTAATTTTGTCACATGCCCATGTATTTAATTTATCAATCTAGGGAGCTTCGTAAACTTGCGAAGGGTCTTGATCAAGATTTATTACAATACCACTTGAGATGGGTCCTCTAGTTCTACTATTGGGGGGTGTTTCAAACGGTTTTCAATCATTCATACACTCCTCAATAATTTATGTAAAAAAACAATTAAATCTATAGAAAGGAAATATTCACACATTCTTGGAAATGAACCTACTGCAAATACTAGAAAAAGCAATGCGGTAAAAAATCTTATAAAAGCAGTGAAATAATCTATAAAACATAGGAAAAATAGGAAAATAAATACTGGCTTGGAGTGGGCCCAGGCTCCAGCAGCTTCCTCCCAGCTAAACACGCACTTAGAAACTCTTAGGAATGTATTATAATTATCAAAGTATTACAATTTTTCTTCTATAAATTACTATAAAAATATTCTATCTTTTCTCTATATCTTCTCAGAGCGGTCTACGTGTGTTTATATAACACACTTGTAGAAATTTTGTTACAAATAAGTTATAAAAGTCGATTCATTCCAGACTAAACTAAGATAGTTTGGTAAATGCGATCGATGACTGCTAAAAATGGCATTTGGTTCTAATGGTGGTGTGTTTGCTGATTGGTTTATGCTTCACCTGGCATTGGTAGGACATTCTCATACATTGGTATGATCCCCAATTTAGCTCTACATGATGTAGAGTTGGAACTGCACCAGTCGTTGTTGTCCACGTCGTGCTTGTCTAGTCAATGGGCGAAGAACAAGGGCACCTTCCCTATGAGGAAGGTGCCTAAGTATGTCGGGAGCCTTATCTATGCGTAAGGTGCCTTACTACCATTGGCACCTTCCTAGAAGAGGAAGGATATTATCTTTTGTTGGCGCATTCCTATGAGAGGAAGGCGCTTGCCTTCTAGTGGCACCTTCCTGTCAAAGCCTTCCTTATGAGAGGAAGGTGCTTGCCTTCTAGTGGCGCCTTCCTTATGAGAGGAAGGTACTTGCCTTCTAGTGATACCTTCCCATCGGCGTCTTCCTTATGAGAGGAAGGCACTTATTTTCCTTTGGCACCTTCCTAGAAGAGGAAGGTGCTTGTCTTTCCTTGGAGCCTTCCTGGAAGAGGAAGGCACCTAATTACTCTTGGCTCCTTCCTGTAAGAGGAAGGTGCCTACCTTCTCTGCATTGATTCTAAAATAAACAAAGTGTGAGGTCCATAAAAAGACCTCGACTGATCAAAATATAACTAAATCAACAACAATTCCACAAAAACACACTGAAAACACATAAATTAGATAACATGCATAATTTCATCAAATAATTATATAATCATTCATAAACATATGCAATCCTTATTATACAACCATATAATAATCAAGAAATGATATACAAAATATGAGCATTTCTGATGCTCATCAGGATGCTAATTCCCTTACCTGTATGTTATGCTCTAATACCAAATATAAATCAAGAGTTCACTATTCAACATTGAAATGAAATATTACAAATCTTATATAGCTTAAAAAATCTACTAATTACGGAACTAAAAAATAGGGGGGTAAATAGAGTTTAGAACACACTTCTCTTCTAACCTGCCATCCTAAAATTGTCGTCAAACAAAATTGTTGATAATCCTAATTTAAATGCTAACACCCTGTGACTGGAAGACAGGAAAATTATTTTGTTGTATGGGTTGGGTAGTATTTTGAAGATAATACTTGGCACCAAATTTGGTCCTAATTGGATATACATCTCCTGTATAATTTTTTAGTGAGAGCCTAATTATTTGTTTCTTCTACTCAAATTCCCAGGCCTCCTTGATTCTTTGGTTTGCATACTTTATCCTAGCTAACCAGGGTTATTTTTTGATCTCCCTTTACCCTTGACCATAAGAATTTATGCATGATTTTATCAATATCCTTCAACACACTCTTCAGGGCAGCCAAGATAGATAACTAATACACATGCATTGCTTGAAGGATATATTTAAATAGAGTTACACTATCTCAAAAACTCATCCATATGTTTGTTCAATGAGCTAGTTTTGAATGGATTTTATCCTTAATTGTTTTTTGATCTTTCCTATTTAACCTCTTTGCTAAAATGGGGATCCCTAATTATTCTAGGGGCATATGGGATTCTTAGAATCTAATAATATGGGATATTCTTTCTCTTATTATTTTACCTAAATTGAAGAAGACCACTTTGGATTTTTTTTTCTTTTACCACTTGGTCTTTCACTGCTATATATCAATCCAAGAGATCACAGATGTTGATTGCTTCTTGTAGCCCCACATTCCTACATCATCCAAAAATGGAATATGGGTAGGTCCACCTCATTATAGACTTTAATTTTTGTAATTGTTCGTTCCATTTTTATTTTTCTTATTAGTGTTCCCAATCCCTTTGGCATGTAGAATGAATAGAAATGGTGAAAGAGGAACACCTTGTATAATACCTCTGGATATCTAGAAATGTTGGGAGGGGATTCTATTTATGAGCACTGAGAAGGAAGCCAAGGATATACATTCTATCATCCATGATATCCATTCCTATTTGAAGCCAAATTTTCTTAGAATTTATGCTAAGAACTTATAGTTGACCCTATCATAGGCTTTGGATAAATATAGATTGAGAAACATTCATTTATTCCCTTTTTGGTTAATAGTATGGAAGTATTCTTGGGCCACCACTATTCCATCTATAATCTATCAACCCTACACAAAATCTCCTTGTTCTGGTGATATTATATATGGTAAGATATTCTTTAAACTTTCTTCCATCAGCTTGGTCATGAGCTTGTAGGCCACATTACAGAGTGCTATTAGTATATAGTTGGCAATGTCCTCCAACTCTCCTCATTTTGGGATAAGGGCTAAATTGGTGTGTTTGGTGGCTTTGAATATTATTCTATTTATTATGACTTCCTCCACTGCGTTAGTTAGATACTTCGCTATTATGTCTAAAAAATCTCTATAAAATTCTACTAGGATCCCATCCAGTCCTAGGGACTTTCCTATCCGTAAAGAAAGGATAGTACTTTTGACTTCTTTATCTATTATTTATTTTAGTAGTCCCTCATTCTAATTTTGATATATCATCTTAGGAATGCTATCTAGAATTTCCTACTAATGATGAATAGAAAGATTTGGATTTGCTGAAAATAAGGAGCTAAAATAAGAATTTGCTACATATTGCATACCTAGGATTGTTGTTTGTCTATTCTCTAGGCAATTTGATAAGGCATCCATTCAGTTGTGAAGACTTCAAGAAAAAGTTGTATGGTGAAATAATTTAGTGTTTCTATATCCTTCCGTTAGCCATGTCACCCTTTCCCGTTATTTCTAGTATGCCTCCTCTTTCTTATCTATCTCTTCCTCCTACTTCATATGAGATAATTTCAAATCAAATCTGAGCTACCAATTTTTCCATATGTGTTGATATCACTAATATCTATTTTTAGAAGTTAGTTCTCTACAATTTGCTCCATTTTTTCAAGCTTTGTCTAACAAATTTTAATTGTCAAAAGAGTTGGTACTAAGGTGTTCCATATGCGGGTTTACCTTGCTACCACCATTGTTGTACCAAACCATAGAGATACAAATTTTGCAGCTAAAATTTATCAAATCTAAAGGATTTTCTTGTAGTCAAAATTCTTTTTTCTATGGAAAGGCTTACTAAAAAATGGTCTGAAGCCAACTAATTTAGGGTTTCAAATTGACATTGCCATAGAGTGAAATATTTTTACCCTACTAAAAAACTATCTAATTGGGATTTTATTATTTGCCTCTCTTTCCTTCTATTTTTCCATGTGTTGTTGCAACCTAGTGGGTGTATATCAATCAACTCTAAATAGTCAAATTGGGATATGAGAAGACTATCCTCTTCATTGATTTTTGCTATACCTCCTTATTGGTTATATATTGACATCTTGGTATTCAAGGTCACCTCCCACCATCCATAGATCTTTAGGTTAGGCTTACCTGATTGTTTGGAGTGCTTTCCATTGGGTTTTTTGTGCTCGTATTGCTTGCATTCCATAAATTTAATTATCATCCATACATTCCCTGAGTTTCTATCTCTTAATCAAGTCATAAGAACTCCTCAACTAGTTGTTGAACTTAGTTACTGAAAGGTATCCCTATTTCATATTTTTTTCATCCCTCCTAAGTAGCCCTGAGTAGCAATCATGTATGTAACTTTACCAATAATTTAGATCTATAATTTATTCATATTAATTGGACTAAACTAGATATAAGGTTGATTGTCACATATCAATCCAATACTAGCTTAACATAAATATAGTAATATTGATTGGAGTGATGTGCAACCTAGTATATCCCTTCCTTTATATACCTATGTACATCTTGAGTGATAGTTAATGCATGGGTACTTCATATATAATATCTAATGTTTAATTTAAAAGGAGCTAATGTGTGAAGTATTAGGTTTTTTATAGATAAGGTCTAAGTTTTAAACTCAAACGAGTTAAGGTATGTATCTCTATGTATAATTGACTTAAGGAAGTATAGGTGAATCTTCCCCACCTTCCCAATATATTCCTCCTCCTCATTCTAGTCAACCTTACTTATTCACACAACCTTATTCATGTAATATTAATCAACCTACCTATCATCTATATACACCACCTCCATCCACCTCTTATTAGTGGGTACAATCATATTCATAGGTTAAAATTTAGATCCCACAAATCCAAAGTTGAGTTGCACAAGATAAGCGAGTCAAGGTACATCCCATGTGAGTGCACATTTTTCTAGTCCTAGTCTAGGTGAATATGTTCTACATAAATTTACTTTCTCCCCTCCTAACATAAAATCCATTAGATATTTTGGTCTTCCTTTAGATACACCCCTAAGTATAGGTTATCTTATTCCCATTGGTTTCTTGTCTAATCAAACCAATTTTGTGTTTGGGTGAGCTGACACTCCTAAATTATGTTTTCTCACTTCTAATCTATTCATGTTTATGGTTTCAATCATTTTAACTCATATCTTGTTACTTTTCATATTCACATCATCAAAACCTAGGTACCATTTGAAACCAACATTTTAAATTTGTCAAATAAATGGTATCATTGAAAATTTGACCCTAAAAAAAATTCAAATGAAATAAACTTAGAGTAAATTCCTAATCACTATCAAATTTTAATCCATCATCCTTATAACATTATTAGATACCTAGGTAATTGTGTAACCCCTTTTTTTCACTTTAATTTTCCGATTTTGATTCCCAATTAATCTCATTCATAACCCAAAAAAAAGGATTGTGTACTTCTTTTGTAAATTCACCCTTTTTGACTCATTAAACCTTTACATCAATAAATCAAAACTCATTACATGTTAATTTGGTCGACTTTTGGTTGAGCAAATATGCATTTCCCAATTATGATTGGAATAATTAATCAATGATATATATATGTGTTGTACATATTGTCCCTATTTGTACATGTTGAATGTTTTACTCATTTTTCATGCCTCATCATCATTTCTCTAAATGTAGTGTTTTATCATATGTCATGTTGTATTGTCAACCATGTTGCACACAAACATCATTGACTTTTGTAATTTTTTGGTAAGCATTCATTAATTATCACCAACCATTACATTGTCTTGTTCAATCATATTCTTAGATTTCTTGGAAAAATAAGTAATTTTTGTTATTCAACCATTCATATTTGATCCATTCAACCTTTGTCAAACTTTGTTGTGTTCTAAGGATATGTTAGCCTTCCCTCAATTGACTTGAGCTATTTATTAGACCAATCACATATCACACTTCAATTAAATATTGATTTTAAGGAAGACAACACCATGAATTAAGTCTTTCATAAAGTAAACGTTTTCTTCCTTTATCCTATCATTCACATAATCTAAACTTGAGGATTCACTTACAAGTTACAAAAAATAGAAAGAGAAAAATATATTTAATGAATAAGTATGGCACCCAAAAATATTTTTCCTTGGTCCCCTCAGGTACTACAAGCACCTTAACTGAGGCTATATACACCTAGTTGGTAGTGGAACTACATCGAAGAATTATGTGGCTAACCTCCATCGGGGCTATAGATGACTGACTAATAGTGGAGTATGCCTTATGAGTGGTGACATATCTATCATATTAGAGACCTTATTTTGTATATATCTCTAAATTCTTCTATATTATATGGCTTATATTATCTCAAGTTCACAATTAGTTAGTCCAACCTTACATAAGATACCAAATGAACATCATTGCACACACTTTGGTTCATGATAAGCTTGATCTTATTTGGGATGATATAGATTTCTATGGAATATTGACTAACATGCGTCTGATTGTTGAAACTAGGGTTTTTAACTTTCCTAATATTCTCTTACATTCAAAAATCCTAGGGTATATGGGTAAACCACATCTTGGCTAGTCATAATTCAATGTAAATATGCCCTAAATATTGATATATGTCACTAATAATTAGTAAATGTCCAATGTTCATTCGGTTACCAAATTAACCATTGCATTTTATCTTAATATCTATGTCCACACATCATTTTTCAATGTTCATCTATTTTATTTCTTATGATAATTGTTCCTTGGTATTAGGTTCATGGTTAATTCTTTATCTCTATTAGTCTATCAATTGTCTGTATTATCTTGTATTATGGTGTTCATTATCTTGTGTTCATTGTTGTTATCTTGTTTTATGTATTCACGCATTATGTTAATATGTTATTGTGACTGTTAAATAATCATTGATTTATTGAGCCACTTTCAATTATGAATATTATACACAAACATCCAAAAAGTGATCAAACAAATACATTTGGATCCAAACCATGTAATTAAATATAAAAACCAATCATACATATACGCATGCCACATCTATATCATCTAACAAATATTATAAATATATGCATTACATCATCATCCATAACATCATATCACGCCAACCATCAACTAATCATTATGTGTATATATCATGAAAGAATAAAGTATAGTCCATAAAGTCCATCACATGTCCATATACATAAAAATCATCACCAATACAAAATCAGTAATACATCATCATCATAAATGCCCATAGGGCTACATCAAAACTTTCCTTGGGGCTACATAATCATGCGTACATACATACATACATCTATATATCTATCTATCTATCTATCTATCTACATATATATATATATATATATATATATATATATATATATATATATATATGTATGTATGTATATATACATATATACATACACCATCCTCATCTCATAAAATGCTTCATATATTGTGGTTAATCTACCACACCAAAAATAGAACTCACTATTGCTGACCTCTTGGAGTGTCTCCACTCCTCTTTTAGACCAAAGACATACCTTTTATGAGTTCTAGTCTCATCGTATTAGAATTTGAAATCCATTCGCCTGAATGAAAACCCAAAGATATACCACTATTATATCCTTATGGGATAAAATGTTACATGCATTTAAATACACTCCTAAATACCTTAGAAGACATCTAAAATGGTTAGTGATGCCACTACATGACATAATATCACTTTCCAAATATCTTCCTCAAGATCTATGTACTTTTACTTTGCTTGGCTTGTCAATGAGTGATTTGCTCTTACTAGACTAATCATACCTCTTGGAGTAGACACCTCTAGACTTTATTTTGTAAAAAAAATTCTCTAGAGCGTCTAATTGCTTAATTTTTTAGTTTTGAAAATATTCTAGGATTTTTCAACCCAAAGGTAGTAATTGGGTCATTATAATAGTCTAGATAAGAGGTTTAAGGTTTGAATATGAAATAGGGTTGGAAATGTATTCTCCATAGGTGAAAAACATAATACAAGTGCCTCCTACTATGCATAGTTGATCCAATGGAGTATGAGGTAGTCTAATATCCACAATGATGGAAATTGTTTTAAAAAATCACTTTACTAGTATAATATTACCTTAATCATGTGGATGCACACTTACAATATTAAAAGAATCAAAATAGTAAAAAAGAACGTGTATATAGTTTCTCTATGCAATCCTTTAAAAATATATGCTTCAAGAGTACCTTTGAAATATCCAATACAACCAATTTATCTATTTCCTTAGCTAAAAAATTAACCTCATAATATTGAATACATACATGTTGTAAGATATTAAAAGATATAAAATTTATCTAAAATTCAATTCCAATATAGCAAAATTTTTAATAAAAAGCAACATATATGAAATGAATCTAAACATGTAATAAAATCTATTGATGTGTATCCATATTAGTTATATATGAGGGTGGTTTCCATATGTAAATCTAATATTAAGCCAAAAATGTAATTTATTCATATTAATTGGAGTGTATTAGAGATAAGATTTATTGTCATATACTAAGCTAACCCTAGCTAAAAATTTATATTCCTTTGTACATCTTAAGTGATAGAGTGAAGGCTTGAGTATTTTAGATATAAGGTCTAATATTTAAATTCAAAGGAACTAAGCTATGAAGGCTTGCGCATTTTAGAGATAAAGTCTAAGGTTCAAATTCAAAGGACTTAAGGTATGCCTCTTTCCATTATGTAAGAAAGTATGCGATGCTGTAATATTAGGATTTAAAAGATCTAGTATAACTAATTTTATCTATTTCATCAGCTAAAAAATCCATCTTCTAATCTTGAATATATGCATGTTGTAAAATATTTAAGGACTTAAAATTTTACTAAAATTTAATTCCAATCTAACAAAAGGTTTAATAAAAGAGTAATTAAATATTGAATGAAACTAAACATGTAATATGAGCTATTGATGTGTATCCATATTAATTATAAATGAGGGTTATTATGACGTGTAAATTTAATCCTAGGTCAAACATGTAATTTATTCAAATTAATTAGAGTGAATTAAAGATGGGGTTGATTGTCATATATTAATTTAACCCTAGTTAAACATTAACATAGTCATATTGATTAGAATGATGTGATATGTAGTACATCCCTTATTTTCTATTACTCTATACACTTGAGCCGCATAGTGAAGGCTTACATTTTTTAGATATAAAGCCCAACATTCAAATTCAAAGGAGCTAATGTATGAAGGCTTGCGTATTTCAGAGATAAGGTCTAAGGTTTAAACTCAAAGGAGTTAATGGTGAAGGGCTACACCACCCAACACTCACACAATACTCAAAATCACAAAATATTCTAGAAGAAACCTCAACATCTGATATTATTTCATGGAAATACATAGTAAAATAATTTACACAGTTATTACCACAAGGACGATTCTATCACTAAGAAACTCTATTGCAAAACTGCAAGCTGAAGACACAATCCATCAATCTAGACTACCTTCGGTAAACCTCTATTCCACATTTAATAACTTCCATAGAAGATTCTGGAAAGTGTAAGTCCTCTATTCCCGTCATTCATTTTTCTGCCAATATTTTTCCTACCATTCATTTTTCTTCCGTTCATTTTGCCACCATTCATTTTCTTGCCCAGGAAGATATTTTGGTGGCACAAATTCTCGTAGCCATAAATTTTGACTCGGTTGTCCGATTGACTATTATAATATATCATTGGAAATCTTGTGAAGAGCTCTAGAATGACAAAATGATCTAAATATCATCCTTTTTTAAGGTGACTAAGGTATTCAAAATTTATTTTTAAACTTTATTGATGTGATTTCCCAGGATAAGAACTTTAATATCCCCTAAACCATTCAAGATATTAGGGTGATTCTTTCACCACCGGTTACAATTTTCAATTCCGCTCATTGTGATAAATTTTCAAGTCCATATGTGTCCATTTAGGCTAACTTACTAATAATAACTAATAATTGTTTTTTGCCTTTTTGGAATTCAAACTGACTTACACCTCTCAAGTGTCATCATGGAATCCAAAAAAACTAAAGAAACCTACAACTAAAATAGAAACTATAAATTTTTGGTGATGCAATATTGCCATTACATCATTGGATTCTCCTGCATCAAATACCCAAGGTAAATTGAGAAGTTATCTTCACTTCTTTGGAAGAAAACCAAGATGGTCAACCTCTGACTTAGACAACCATGATGAATCTTTAGTAGGCCTTCCTTTCCACTTAACCATATATTCTTCATACTATCTATTTCATGTACTTCTGCCCATACAACTATTAAAGATTTCTTCTATCTCTTCTTTCTCTGGAGTAGATGCTAGAAAATTCCACTGTTCTGCTATTGGTACATCCTTAGTGTCTCCTTAATGATACTTTTTCAAGTCAAAAATGTTGAATGTAGGTGATATTTTAAGTCCACTTGGTAATTCCACCTCATATGCATTTCCTGAATCATATTTCTTTATGATCCTGCATGGTCTAAACTTCTTCATTTTCAACTTGTTATATATTTTAATAGGAAATATTTCCTTTCTTAGGTGAAACATAACTTCATATCCAACTTGGAATTCCTCAAACCTCTACTTTTTGTCTACCTTGACCTTGTAACGAGTATTCATCTTATTAATACGCTCCCTTACCTCTTCATGCAAGTTCTTCAAGTGCTCTAAAAAGTCCTTGACATCAACACTATTTAGTTCTCCTTTGTCCATATTCCTAAACTCAGAAGCATTCCCTGGACTACTCCCATTTATAATCTAGAATGGGGATTTACCAGTACTTCTATTGATAAAATTATTGTAAGCAAATTTTTCCTGTGCTAAAACAAAATCTTATCCTTCGAGCTTATATCCTACTAAGTATTTCATTAGGTTGTCCAATCTCCTATTAACTACAATGTTTTCATCAGTCTATGGATGGTGTGCAGAACTAAAATTCAAATATATCTTCAACTTTTTCCATAAGGTATTCTAGAAATAACCAAAAAATTTGGTATCTCTGTCTGAAACTATACTCTTTAGTAGACCCTGTAGTCGTACCACCTCTCTAAAAACAACTCTGCAATATGAATTGCATCACTAGTGTTTTGGTAGGGAATGAAATGTACCATCTTAGAAAACCTGTCAACCACCACAAATATTGAGTCATGTCCTCTTTGTATCCTTGGTAAACCAAGAATAAAATCAATGCTAATATATTACAGTGGTTTCTCTAGTATAGGTAATGGCTGATATAGCCTGGTGTTCTATATTACACATTTGGAAATATGGCATACTCTAAAAATTTATACAAACTTCTTCATGTATTGTTGTAACTATGGCCAATAATAGTTCTCAATAAAAAGTGCAATGGTCTTATCTCTACCAGAGTGTCCAACCAACCCTTCACTGTGCTTCTCCTTGATCAGGTTCTATCATAGAAATCCTTGGAATACACAATTGGTTTCTTCTAAACAATATGCTTAGACAATGAATAGATATGGTGAAATAGGATTACCTTGTATAATACCTTTGGATATCTAGAGAGGTTGGGATGGGATTCCATTTATGAGCATTGAGAAGGAAGCCAAGGATATACATTCTATCACCCATGATATCCATTCCTATTTGAAGTCAAATTTTCTTAGAATTTGTGCCAAGAACTTATAGCTGATATTATCATAGACTTTGGATAAATCTATCTTGAGAATCATCCCCTTATTCCCTTTTTGTTTAATAGTATGTAAGTATTCTTGGGCCACCACTATTACATCTATAATCTACCAACCATACACAAAACCTCATTATTTTGGTTATTGTTCAACTAAGCGTGACACTGAGAGGAAGGGTGAATAAATGTGTATTAAAAATTTAATACAACTACAAAATCAAATCAAAACAAGCAATTGCACAAACATGCATCACATAACACCAAATTTATAGTGGAAACCCAATGTGGGAAAACCACTGTGCCAATGGACTATTTGGACTCCCATCCAAATATAGCCTCAAAAATATTTGGTCTTTGCACTACTTTTGAAGCATCAACTGTAGGGAATGGCACTAACCAATCCAGAATTTAGCAACACTAGCTGCAAGGAGCACCGACCCCGATCGCCAAGCAACCACATCGCAAAAACAAAAACTATAGTAGAAAATATGATCTCTATTCTAAAATGCCCTGAGTGGTCTAGCTCATTTCTTCTCTCTACACATCCACTCTGACTAATATCATCTTATCTGTATCTAAATCTCACCCTTATCTGTACTCACACTAAATCCTTTTTAAAAATATTTTTTCAATCCCTTCAACTTCCAAAAATTCAACTTCTTAAAAAATTTCGAGCTGCAAGATGACCATTTCAGAATTCAATAAATTATCCCATTGGATACATATCATTCTTCTATATTTTAAAATTTTGCATGCACTGGAAAAAGAATAGACTCAAAAGGACTTACAGATCAAAAGTTATAACCTATTTAATTTGCACTTTTATTTTACCTTTTCCCTTTTATTTTATTTTTAATTTTAAACATGCCAAGTTAGCCACTCATATGTGCACCACACACACAATATATAATATGAAATTTTTCAAATAATCCCCATGCCTACTCTTCACTTATATTTTGGATAAGCATTTTTTCAAACAGTTCACGGACAAAGTGTTGTGCACATTACTCGTTCTCACACTTGGAGGCCTCGAAATTACTCTAAAAAAAAACGAAAATATGTTCAATTTTATGAGCTATACGTGAAAAAACACTTAAAAGGCACATTCAGCAACAAAAAAATATGAATTTGAATATTCGAGTGCAAAAGCACTTGGCTGCATCTACGGAGGCATTTTGCAACTGCTGCCGTTTCTTCCTCGGGTCTCCGTTCAGGTTGAAATTTAAAACATAAGCTCTCTGTACATCATAATACCTCAAATAATATTTTCAAATTTTTACTACTCACATAGTTCTTAATATACCTCCAACAAAGTGGCCTCTAACACTGATTTTACACTTGTCACATAAACTGGAAATAGTGCTCTAGAGTCATTTTGCAGCACTCATCGTTTCTTCCTCCAGACCCCTTTTAGGCTAAAATTTAAAAATTAATCTCTAAGTATATCTAACTACCTCCAATAAAACATTTTATGTCCAATTCCTTACGAATTGCTTAATATTCCTCCCGCAAAGTCACCTTCGACATAGATTTTACACCTGCAGTTTTATGACCAACAATGCACCTATGAAGCAACTGGTTGTTCCAACACTGCAACCACACTTGGTAATGTTAAAAAAACCTCCAGATAGTATCTTGGGCTGTCCAACACATTCCATTGATATTTTTATAACCTTCTTCAATGCAACTTTGACAATTTTTGCTACTTTGACAACTTCCTGACGATTTTTACAACTTTTGCAAATTTTCATGAATAACCTCTAAAAACTTCACTCGAACATCAAGTACATATTCATAAGCATTGAAAACCACTGTACATAGTTTGAAAAACCTTTGAACAACTATCCAATGCATCAACCGGTCTATCTGAGTGTGTTGACAACAATGACAATGTTGTTGTTGCACCTTGCTCAACAATCTCCCCATTTGGAATTGTTCGCAACACACACACAATTTCCTATAACTCTTCTCCCACTTTGAAAACAAGACCAAAGGACTACTGCAAACTCCCCCTAATTCCATCCACAACATTATCAAGCAAAACTTATTACACTTAGCAAAAATCGCAAACATGAGCAAAATGATAAGAAAAAACTAAAATGCTCCCCCTAAGAATGTGGCCTCGATAGCTAGTCAATGCTTGGGAAGTGTGACCACTCCCAATTTATTCTGAAGGTACTCAAATACTTCCTTTGGAAATGGTTTGGTGAAGATATCCGCTACTTGTTCTATTGTTGGAACAAAATCCAATTTAACCTCACCTTCTACAACTTTATCCTTCAAAAAATGATACCGGATAGCAATATGTTTTGTGCGAGAATGCATAAAAAAATTATTTGAGATATTGATTGCACTTGTATTATCACACATTATCGATATGGGCTCACTAAAATTTATTCCAAGATCCTTCAAAGTTTATTTCATCCAAAGAACTTGTGTACAACATGATGTCGCTACAATATACTCTACCTTTGTTGTGGATAATGATATTGAATCCTGCTTTTTTCTATGCCACACAACAAGATTATCACCAAGATAGAATGCACCTCCATTGGTACTCTTCCTGTCATATACACATCCTACCCAATCTGCATCTAAATACGCAATAAGAGTGAATTCCTTACATTTTGGATACCATAACCCATACTCCATAGTACCCTTGAGGTACCAAAAAATCCTCTTCACTATTGTCACATGAGTCTCCTTGGGACTAGCCTGAAATCATGCTACCATGCATATTGCCTACAAAATATTGGGTCTAGTAGCTATCAAGTATAGTAAGCTCTCAATCATGGATCTGTACATAGTTTGATCAACAGGTGGAGATTTGTCATCCTTGCTCAACTTGCAACTTGTTGTCATGGGAGTACTAACTGACTTGCAATCCTCCATTGTGAAGTTTTTTAGCATCACTTTAACATATTTTATTTGAGAAATAAATATGCCTTTCTCATTTTGATTAACTTACAATCCAAGAAAATACGAAAGTTCACCAACCATTAACATTTCAAACTCTTTTTGCATCTTATTTACAAAATATTTACACAAATCATATTTGTTGCTTCCAAATATGATATCATCTACGTATATAACAACAACAATATGATGACCATTTTATGTTTTGACATACAAATTCGTGTCTAGCATAGCTTTCTTGAACCCTTGTTGGGTAAGATAACTGTATAGCATTGCATACCATGCCCGGGGTGCCTATTTTAAGCCATATAATGCTTTATTCAACTTACAAACCAAGTTGGGATCATCACCAACCTGAAAAACATCTGGCTACTCAATATAAACCTCTTCTTCAAGTTTACCATCCAAAAATATTGATTTCACATCCATTTGATAAAATTTGAAATTCTTGTAAACTGCTAAAGCAAGAAATATTATAATTGCATATAGTCTGGCCATAGGTGCAAAGGTTTCCTCAAAGTCAATACCTTCAACTTGCGCATACCATTTGAATACCAATATTGCTTTTTTCTTGACTACCTTTCTGTCTTCATTCAATTTATTTCGAAAGACCCATTTAGTACCGATTACATTTTTAGTTACAGGTCTTGGTACTAAGTCCCACGTCTTTTTTGTTAGCGTACTGTTCTATTTGTCGCTATTTATTATTTAGCGTACTGTTACAACTGTGTAACAGTTCCGTTTCGCCGATGTGCTAATCCCGGCGTTATGTAATCTTATTTATACCTGCTGCTGCTGAATAAAGTTTAGTTCGTTGAATCTCACATGGCATCAGAGCCACTCGGAAATTCTGGGCGAGAAGATTGCAGGGAGCGGTGAAAGGTGGCTATGTTGCGACGGGATTAAATTTTTTTTCTTCACGCCATTGCGTGATTTAAAAAAAAAAAAAAAAAAAAAAAAAACCCGCGGACGCACAGGCCGCTGGAAGCTCCTTGGCTGTCCGTGGCCGCAGAAGGGTAGGAAGGGGACGTCCGTGCAGGAGGCGCGGCAATCGCTCCCCCCCACCCAAAGAGGACACGACAGCAACTGTCGCATTACACGACAGTGCGTGCAGGGCCGTACGACAGCGCGCACGTGCGACAGCCCTGTCGCAGGCCTGTCACGAGCGACAGGCCCTACTGCGATCGCGCCTTGCGACAGCGACAGGAGGGGAGAACCCCCCCCCCACGCGCGGGATTTTTAAATCCCGTGACGGGCCGCGGTCGCGCCTTGCGACAGCGACAGGAGGGGAGAACCCCCCCCGCGCGCGGGATTTTTAAATCCCGCGACGGGCCGCGGTCGCGCCAGGCGACAGGCCGGCGCGAGAGGAGGGACCCCCCCCCCCGCCGCTCGGTGCCCATTTGCGCGTAGCGGCGCGGCCCCCCCACCCTCCCGTTTAAAAAAAAAAAAACGGCCCCCCACCCAGCCGCACGAACGCGAATCGCGCGCGGCCGGGAAAGAAAGCAAAAAAAAAAAAAAAACACAGAGCCACCCCCCCTTCCCGTTAAAAAAAAAAAAAAAAAAAAAAAAAAAAGTTGGTCTGTGGAAGAATTTTTTTTGCAGCCGCAGAGAGGAGCGGTGTTTTTGCCTCGGCAGCCGCAGAGGCCGAGGAGGAGGAGGATTCAGGTTGATAAGGGAGGAGGTCTACTGATCTTTTCGGATCAGCCCCCTGGCTCACGTGGTCGTGACCCGTGCGGTTAAGGCTCAGGGAGCCTGCAGGTCGGGGGTTCAAATCCCGCCGACCCCCCAAGGTATATTTTTTTTTCAAAGTTTTTTTTTAATTATTAATTTTTAATTAAAATTTTTAATTTTAATTTATTTTTAATAGTTTTAAACTTTATAAATTAAAATTTAATTTTAATTTATTTTTCCTAAAGTTTTAAAACTATATAAATTAAAATTATTTATTTTAATTTTAAATATATAATAGTTATTAAAAATGCTTTGTTAAAAGAATTTTTTTAGGGGGGATATTTTTTCAAAAAATTAAAGGGGGATTGAGAGTAATTTTATGAAAAATAGCAATTTGGCATTGTAAAAGGTGCATTTTCGGCTGTGACCGACACCTTGTGGGTTATTCTTGTGGGCAGTTTTTTTTATGTTGTATGTTGCATATTTCATTTTTGCACTATAACATTAAAAACTTAAAAACAAACACTCCCTAAGTCCTCGGAATATAAAACCCATATGTGTAATTTATTTGCACTGCAGCGTTCGGTATTTACGATACCTCTGGCCAGCACTTACAGGTAAAGCTGTCGTGATTTGGCTACTGTATCCGCCGCCTAATATAGCTGCTATAACGACGTCTGAGCTTGTTCTCTATAAATCGTCGGGGAGGAATAAGTACGCCATTTTTGCATTTTTTACTCCATCCACTACCCTTTATCGCACTTGTGTTTAGGCGTAAATCCTGACGAAGTATTCTTCATAGTGTTTAGGGGAAGTTACGCCCCACGCATGAGAAGAATCTTCTATGGTAGGTGCCATCAACAAGGCGATTCCTTTTCAGTACCGCATATGTTCCACGTATCGTATGATCTCTAAATTTCACCTATAGTCTCCCTCACGTAAGGGCGGGTGATTTTTGTTGATCTTTCTAAATACCTATAGTTTCCCTCACGTAATTGCGGGTATTTTGTACGATATATTGGCCTAGCAAAAGGTATATAGAAAGGGGGACCAATTTGGTGATATAAGGAACCTTCACTATGGCCGCTATTGCAAAATTGATGACTGATCCGCATCAGTTATTGAAAGGTCCAAATTATACACCATGGAAACATAAGATGAAGGCAATTCTCCAAATGGAAGATTTGTGGGATATTGTTCTTGGAGTAGCAACCAGGCCTTCACCAACAGCAGGATCCACAGGTCCTTCAGCAGATCAGATTGCTTTTGACAAGAAAGACAGTAGAGCAAAGGTGCTCATTTTGTTTGTTGTTTCAAATGAAGTGCAACCTCATATAGCTGATAAAGCAAGTGGTAAAGAGGCATGGGATGCCCTTAGAACCATCTATGAGGGGAAGAATGAATCCACCATTCTTCATCTTCAACAACAACTTCATAACCTGAGTTTGAGACAGGGTGAAACAGTTGAACTCTTTCTGTGCAGAGTGTCTGAGTTGAAAGAGAAATTGAGTTCTCTAGGAGATACTGTGGACGAAAAGCTTCTCATTTCACTTGTGATGAGAGCTTTACCTTCTTCATTTGATATGTTGATAACCTCCATCCAGGTGTCCCAACGACAAATTACCTACATCGAGTTGGTCAATCTGCTCCAACAACAAGAGGCACGCCAACTTCACAAGGATGATTCTTCCAATACATCCCTATACACCAACAAAGCGGGGTTCTAGGAAGAAAGGTAATGGGAAAAAAGGAGGCAACTTTCGAAAAGGAGGAAATTCTCAACAGGATACAAAAGGAAAAGGCAAACAACCTCAACAGAAGAAGAGGTGGTGCAAGATCTGTGAGAAAGACAACCATGACACCAACAGGTGTTGGCATAAGAACAAGCAGAAAGGCCAAAACAAACCACAAAATAAGAACAAGCAACCTCAGGTGAATGTTGCTGTTGAAGAATCTGACTAAGATTCTGAATGGGCACATAAGGTGCTCATGACTACCACAGATTCCACACAGAGGGATCCTATGTGGTATGTCGATTCTGGAGCTAGTAAACATATGACTGGCGACAGATCATGGTTTGAATCATTTGTGGCCAAAGAGGGCAAACCTGTCACAATTGCTGATGATAAAACCTACAGGGTTCAGGGAGAGGGTACAGTTTCAGTCACTCTTCCTGATGGCAAGTGTCAGATTGACAAGGTCCTCTATGTTCCGAGATTGGCCAACAATTTGTTGTCGGTGACACAAATCCCGGACAGAAATATGGTTGTCAACTTTCGTGTTGAGAATGGAAAGAAGTGTTGTACAATTACCGGGAAGGGTAAGCAGATTGCAATGGCTTCATATAAGCATGGCTTATTTGCACTAGATGCTATCTCTACTCCACATGTTGCCATGACTGTCTCTACCAAGGAGGCAACTTCCCTATGGCACAAGAGATATGGGCATCTTAGTTCTGGATACTTACTTGAGCTCAAAAAGTATGATATGGTAAAGGGTCTTCCTTCCCTTTTTTCCACATTGCCAGTGTGCTCTGACTGCTTGGCAGGAAAGCAACATAGAGTACCATTTGAGAAGAGCTCTACAAGAGCAAGAAAACCTCTGGAGCTAATTCACACCGATCTATGCGGTCCTTTCACACCCAACAGTGTTGGAGGGAAGAGGTACTTTCAGTTATTCGTAGATGACTACTCACGAAAGATGTGGGTTTTCTTTCTCAAACTAAAATCTGAAGCTTTCGCATTCTTCCAACAGTTCAAGAAATCCGTTGAGAAGGAGTCAGGGGCTTCTATTAAAACCCTCCGCTCAGATCGAGGGGGAGAGTTTACCTCTAATGAATTTTCTGCATTCCTAGATAAGCATGGGATCAAGAGACAGTTAACAACTTCCTATACTCCTCAGCAGAATGGAGTTGCTGAGATAAGGAACCGTTCTATCATGGAAATGGTTCGTTGTATGCTCACAGGAGCTACTCTTGGGCAACAATATTGGGCAGAAGCTGTCACCACTGCAGTGTATATTTTGAATAGGGCACCCACAAAGGCCCTAAAAGGAATGACTCCACAGGAAGCATGGAGTGGTCGAAAACCCTCCATATCTCATCTACGTATTTTCGGATGTCAAGCTTTCATGCACATACCGAAAGAGAAAAGGAAGAAGCTAGATGAGAAAACACTGAGATGTATTTTTCTTGGATATTTTGAGCACTCTAAAGGATATCGGTTGATAGATCCTTTGACCAAGAAAATTCATATCAGCGAGATATGTTGTCTTTGATGAAGCTTTCACATCACAGAGCACATCTACAGTACACCAGGATATTGTGGAACCTAAGGAAGAGGAGATTCCTTCGTCAACACAGACAGGAGGTCCTTCTACATCTTATTCACCACCACCGAAGCAGAATCCTAAATGGTGTACAAATACAATCAGAGATGCAAATTTATCCACTCCTCCCAATTTGAATTTGGATAGACCTCGTACACACAGTATGGCTCAAAAGGAAAGAGAAGCCAGAGAAACTGGTGAGGTTGATGATCTTTGTCAATCTTTTGAGGAACTTTCTATGACTCCAAATAGAGAAGTTGAGGATATGGATATTGATGATGATAGGGCATTCATGTCTACCATAGATAGTCTTGAACCTGCATCAGTGCAAGATGCTCTTAGTGAGCCTCAGTGGAAGGCCGCTATGGATACAGAGTATGAGTCTCTGATGAAAAATAAAACTTGGAAGCTTGTTGATCTGCCGCATGGAAAGAAACCTATTGGCTGCAAATGGGTATACAAAGTCAAGTACAAGACAGATGGAACAATTGATAAGCATAAGGCCCGTCTTGTTGCAAAGGGCTATGCTCAAAAGGAAGGCATCGACTATGAAGAAACTTTTGCACCTACTTCTCGGATGACCACAATTCGGGTTATGTGTGCTATGGCAGCACAATATGGGTGGAAAGTTCACCAGATGGATGTCAAAAGTGCCTTTCTTAATGGTGATCTCCAAGAAGAAGTCTATATGACTCAGCTGAAGGATTTGAAGTGGAAGGCCAACAGCGAGAAAATTTGCAAATTGGTCAAATCCTTGTATGATCCGAAACAAGCTCCTCGAGCTTGGTATATAAAAATGGACAATCACCTAATGCAGCATGGATTTAAGAGATGTCCAGTCGGATGCAAACCTCTATTTCAAGAAACAGGGGTTACGAGATAGTGTTGCTTGTACTCTATGTGGATGATCTGCTCATTACGGGGAGTTCGGAAGATATGATCTCTCTTGTCAAAAGAAACTTGTGCAAATCTTTTGAGATGACAGATCTTGGACTTCTCCATTACTGTCTTGGTCTGGAATTCAGCCAGAAGGAGCACTCCATAAAAGTGTCTCAGAAAAAGTATGCCAAGACATTGCTCGATAAATATCTCATGACTGACTACAAGCCAATGGAAACTCCAATGGAGAATGGACTTCAGTTATCGCAATATGATGACTCACCTCAGGTAGATGGCACTCTCTATCGACAGTTGATTGGGAGTCTCATATATCTGACCAATACTAGGCCAGATCTCGTATTTGCTGTAAACTATCTTTTGAGGTTCATGTAGGAGCCTAAGACTACTCATTGGAAAGCAGCAAAACGTGTTCTTCACTATGTCCGTGGTACTATAGAATATGGCATAGAATACAAGAGGAACAACAAATTTTTCTTGCAAGGATACACAGACTCCGACTATGCCGGATCATTTGATGATCGCAAGTCAACTTCTGGATACATTTTTCATCTGGGATCCGGTCCTGTCTCTTGGCACAGCAAGAAGCAACAGGTGGTTGCTATTTCATCAACAGAGGCAGAATATTGCGCCGCACGTGAAGCTGTGTGCGAAGTGATATGGTTATGTCGCATTCTGACAAGTATGGGCCATCCATCAAAATCTCCAATACACTTGTTCTGCGACAATCAGGGTGTTCTGAACCTCGTCAAGAATCCAGTCCATCATGAAAAAACAAAGCACATTGACACACAATGTCATTTCATTCGAGAGGAAGTTCCAAAGCACCGAATTCAGCTTCGACACATTCCCACGGATGCTCAAGTTGCGGACATTTTCACTAAGGCACTTGGACGTGTCAAATTTGAATTGTTTCGCAGCTCACTTTGTATTGCAAAATAATGTAAGGGGATGTTAGTAGTCTAGTATAGATATTAGTTATTACATTACCCAAATAATGTAATAAAGGGGATGTTAGCGTACTGTTCTATTTGTTGCTATTTATTATTTAGCGTACTATTACAACTGTGTAACAGTTCCGTTTTGCCGATGTGCTAATCCCGACGTTATGTAATCTTATTTATACCTGCTGCTGCTGAATAAAGTTTAGTTCGTTGAATCTCACATTTTTTTTCTTGATTTGATATAATTTTTCATTTATTACCTTTACCTAACTTTCATATTTGCTTCCTTGGACAATAATTTTGGGGTCAATGCTGGATAGTAAAGAGTAGTTACTAATATTCTTCTTGTATGAACACCAATTGTGGGGTATCCAATTATTTGCTCTCTAGGATGATATTTCTACCAGTCACCTGTTTTAAATTTCTTGTTTTCTTCCAATTCTGAATCACTTTTTGAATCCTCTAATTCAATTCTTAATTTATTTTTCATTTCCTCTTCCTCATCTCCTTCAATGGCCTCTTCATAAATTGGGTAGTTCTCTTCATAACTAATTACCCGTTCCCTTAATCAACTTTAACATCGACACTTTCCACAATTTTTCTTAGCATCTTGTTGTAACATTTGTAAGCTTTGATTTTTTATGAATAGCCAAAAAAATACCTTCATCTGATCTATCTTCAAAATTACCAAGGTTTTATTCAGTTATTTTAATGTAACACTTGCTGCCAAAAACTTTAAAATATCTTGTTGTTGCCTTTTTACTGAACCACAACTCATAAGGAGTTTTGCTTTCATGCGTCCCTAACAAACACCTATTTTGGATGTATACCATAGTATGGACTACCTCTTTCCAAAATCTTTCCAAAATATTTCTGCTACTTTGCTCTTAGTCAACATAGTTCGTGCCATTTCCTGCACTGTCATGTTCTTTGTTTCTACCACACCATTGTTTTGAGGTGTCCTGGATACTAAAAATTGTCTCCTGATGCCATATTTTTTACAATACTCTATGAAATCCTCTCAATAAATTGTCCTCCTCTGTCTGATCTTAAACATTTAATTCTTTTTCTTGTTTGATTCTCAACATGGTTTTTGAAAACATTGAACATCTCAAAAGATTCTTATTTATGCTTCAAAAATAATACCCATGTCATCCTGGAATAGTCATCTATACACAACATAAAATATTTGTCATCGTTTATGCTTTGCATTCTCATGAGTCCACATAAATCAGTATGTACTAGTTCCAAATATTTTCTCGTGTAGTACTCTTTTGTTTTAAATGAGACTCTAGTTTTCTTGCCTTTTTGACATGAAGCACAAATGCTATTTGATGGTTTGCCAATGGTGGGAATATCTCTCACTGCTTTCTTTGAACTGATTTTTACTATATTATCAAAACTGATATGACCAAGCCTCTTGTGCCACAACAATTCTCTTTTTCCTGTCCAATTAGGAAAGCTCCTTATAAAGTCTTCGAGAGAGTGTACATGTTGCTAGATGTCCTTAATCTAGCTGCTATCAAATTCCCACTATTTGCCTTTCTAATTTCACAACCCTGCTTCTTAAAGATCACATCATGGCCTCTATCACAAATCTAACTTACGCTCAACAAGTTATGCTTTAGACCAACCACAAACAAGACTTCTTATGACCTAATTTTTCCATCACTGATCTTAACTGAACCTCTACCAACTATCTTAGCTCCATCATTGTTTTCGAATTTCACTAAACCACCTTCATATTACTACAACTTCTCAATTTTTTGTTTGTCACTTGTCATATGACTGGAGCATCCACTATCAAGTATCCATGGTGTGGATTTATTATGCTCTTTAAATATCATCTATATGATCAAGGATTCATTTTATTCCTTAGGTTGCTCTTTTTCTTTCTACTCTGGTTTGATTACAGTTTTGGGCTCTTGTTTTAGCTTTTCTTTTTCAGTATCTTGTGCATGTTTTTCAAGAAATTTTCTATTTTGTCTTATTCCATTTGGATGAAATTTTCTTCCCTGAAATTGATTTGATACAAATGTACTTCTACAATTTCTTGCAATATGCCCAAAGTTGAGACAGTTATAACATTCTACTACATAATCCATCAAAGGAGAAAAAGCATTTCTACTAAAAAAATTCCTTGGTCCTACATTATACTTGCAATATGAAATTGTATGTCCATAACCATTGAATTTAAAATAGTAACCAAAAAAGGGATGACTGAACCTGGGTGGTGGTCTTTGCCATGTTGTTGTAGGAGCCATAAATCTTCTTCTTCTTTGATGTGTGACATTGGTAAAACCATCATTGCCAATTATCCTTTCTTGCCTTGCATTATTGCTTTCCTTTGCATAATTCGTTTTTGCTTGAGTAACCTATTTATTTTCTTCATTATTTTTAGATTCTTAATTTGTGGCCTTTGATCCATTTGATGATTCTCCTTCGTCAAAATCCAAATGAAATTTTATGCTTTTAGTCTTCTGGTTCTCTATGATCTTATCTAGCTTCATAGAACTCTCCTCACGTTTGTGATAAGAGCTAATTTTTTGATTCATCTCTTCAAGTTGCATCCTTAAACCAACAATATTTTCTTCTAACTTGTTGTAATAATTTGCACTTCAAGATCTTCGGAGATCTTCTTAGATTCTTCTATTTGCACTTTCAAACTTTTTATGATTTCATTTGCATCCTCAAGATTTCTTGAAATTTTCTTATTCATTTTTCTTTTTGTCTTCAATTCATACAGAGCTGTAATTAGTTCCTCTTCCAAATTCACTTCTACATCAATATCTTCTTCATCACATTCTTGTTCTTTTTCTAGTTTTTCTTATTTGAATGCCATGAAAGAAGCTTCACCTGTTTCTTTTTAAGAATCCTCACTGGAGCTGTCTTCTGATGAACTGACATTGTTGGAGATGAAACTTTTCTTCTTGAAGTTGCCTTTTCTGAAATTTGATTTTTTCTTCTAGTCACTTGTTTCTCTGTGTGATCCTTCATCACTTATGTTATTATCATTAAGTGGACATTTAGTTTCAAAATGCCCAATGCATCCATAGTTGAAACATTTAAATGGTAACTTTCCTCTGTATTTTCTTTTTCCCCTTTTTAGTTTTCAAAAAAAATTTGCTTCCATTTCATCTGATGTCTCTTCTTCCTCAGATTTATTTTTTTCTTTCATATGTTTCTAGGCTTTAAAAGTAGCTTCTCTATCGGTGGGTTCAGATTTTCCTATTCTCATATCATATGCAGTCAAAGAACCATGCATCTCATCCATACTAAAAGAATTCAGATCTTTAGCTTCTTCTATAACTAAAAATTTAGAATCAAATATTTGAGGAAGAGATCTTAATACCTTTTTGATGATTATCAGGTCTTTGATTTCCTCTACAAGTCCTCTGATAGCATTTATGACTTCATTAACTCTCATCATATATGCCTCTATATTCTCATCCTCATTCATATTCAATCCTTCGAACTAAGCTCGATGTGTTTGTAACTTGGCCTCCTTGATATTATTGTCTCCTTCATGAATGCTCTTTAGTTTTTTCCATATTTACTTTTCTATTTTATAACCAATAATATTTTGCAGTTCATTTTCCACTAATCCACACATGATATCGTTATTTGCTTTTGAGTCATTCTCAAATAGGTTCTTACCAGTAGTATCGATTGGAGGAGTGGTGGGTGGTGTATATCCGCTGCTTACTGATTCTCAAATATCATATCCCAATGCATAAAGATATGTTTACATCCTGATTCTCCAAAAAACATAATTAGTTTCATGAAACAATGGTGACTTGTTCGAAGAGAAGCCTTCACCTCCTGCCATTATATCACTTCCAAGACCCCCTTAGCCGATTAAGCCAATTGTTGAACTAAGTGTGACACTGAGAGAGGGGGGTGAATCAGTGTGTATTAAAAATTTAATCCAACTACAAAATTAAATCAAAACAAGCAATCACACAAACATGCACCACATAACACCAGACTTATAGTGGAAAACCGATGTGGGAAAACCACTATAACAATGGACTGTTTGGACTCCCATTCAAATCTAGAATAAAAAATATTTGGTATTTACAATATTTTTGCAGCACCAACTGCAAGGAGCACTGACCTTGATCGCCAAGCACCCACTCGACAAAAACAAAAATTTTAGTAGAAAATATGATCTCTATTCTAAAATACCCTAAGTGGTCTAGCTCATTGCTTCTCTCTTCACTCTGACTAATCTCATTTGATCTGTATCTAAATATCACCCTTCTTTGTACTCACTCTGACTCCTTTCTAAAAATATTTTTGCAATCCCTTCAACTTCCAACACTTCAACTTCCTAATAAATTTCGATCTGCAATATGACTATTTTAGCATTCAATAACATATCCTATGGGAGACATAGAATTATTCTAGATTTTAAAATTTTTCACATGCTGAAAAAAGAACAGACTCAAAAAGAGTTATAGATCAAAAGTTATGACCTTTTTAAATTACACTTTTATTTTGTCTTTTCCCTTTTATTTTATTTTTAATTTAAAATATGCCAATTTAGCCACTCATATGTGCACCACACACACAATAATTAATAAGTATTTTTTCAAATAAACCCCATGCCTACTCTTTACTTACATTTTGGAGAGGCATTTTGTCAAACAATTCACGGACAAAGTGTTGTGCACATTACTCATTCTCACACTTGGAGGCCTCGAAATTACTCTGAAAAAAAAGAAAATATGTTCAAATCGATGAGATATACGTGAAACAACACTTAAATAGAACATTCGGTAACAAAAAATATGAATTTGAGTATTCGAGCGCAAAAGCACTTGGCTGCCCAAAACTGGAAAAAGTGCTACGGAAGCATTTTGCATATGCTACCATTTCTTCCTCGGGTCTCCGTTCGGGTTAAATTTTTTAACATAAGCTATTTGTACATCCAAATACACCCATTAAAACTTTTGAAGTTTTATTCCTCACATATTTCTTAATATACCTCCGACAAAGTGGCCTCTGACACTGATTTTACACCTGTCACATAAATTGGAAAAAGGGCTCCAGAGCCATTTTGCAGTGCTCACCATTTTTTCCTCTGGACTCCTTTTGGGTTGAAATTTAAAAATTAAGCTTTAAGTATATATAGATACCTCCAGTAAAACATTTAAGATCCAATTCCACATGTATTGCTTAATATTCCTCCTGCAAAGTGGCCTCTGACGTAGATTTTATACCTGCAGTTTCATGACCAACAATGCACCGACGAAGCAACCGGTCGTTCCAACACTGCAACCACACTTGGTAATATTCAAAAAACATCCAAATAGTATCTTGGGCTATCCAAAACATTCCATTGACATTTTTGCAACCTTGTTCAATGTAACTTTGACAATTTTTTCTACTTTGACAACTTCCTAATGATTTTTGCAACTTTTGCAAATTTGCATAAACAATCGTAACAACTTCACCAGAACATAAAGTACATACTCATAAGCATTGAAAACCACTGTACATGCTCTGAAAAACCTTCAAACAACTGTTCACTACATCAACCTATCTATCTAACTGTGTTGACAACAATGACAATATTGTTGTTGCACCTTGCTCAACAGTGATATTATATCTGGTAAGATCTTATTTAAAATTTCTTCCATAAGCTTGGTCATGAACTTGTAGGCCACATTACAAAGTGTTATTAGTCTATAGTTGGTAATGTCCTCCACCTCTACTCCTTTTGGGATAAGGGCTAAATGGGTGTGTATGGTGGCTTTGAATATTCTTCTATTGATTATGACTTCCTCCACTTATTTAGTTAGATACTTCACTATTATGTCCAAAAAATCTCTATAAAATTCTATTGGGATCCCATCCAGTCCTAGGGACATTCCTATATTCAAAGCAAGGATAGTACTTTTGACTTCTTCCTCTGTTTTTTATTTTAGTAGTCCCTCATTCTAATTTTGAGATATCATCTCAGGAATACAATCTAGAATTTCCTACTGATGATGGATAGAAAGATTTAGATTTGTTGAAAATAAGGATCTAAAATAAGAATTTGCTACATCTTGCATACCTTGGATTTTTGTTTGCCTATTCTCTGGGAAATTTGATAATACATCCATCCTATTATGAAGACTTCAAGAAAAAATTGTATGGTGAAATAATTTAGTGTTTCTATCTCCTTCCTTTAGCCATGTCACCCTTCCTCATTATTTATAGTATGTCTCATATTTATTATCTATCTCCTCCTCCTATTTCATATGAGATAATTTCAAATCAAATCTGAGCTACCACTTGTTCCATATGTGTTGAGATCACTACTCTCTATTTTTAGAAGTTAGTTCTCTGTAGTTTGCTCCATTTTTTCAAGCTTTGTCTAACAAATTTAAGTTACTAAAATATTTGGTACTAAGGTGTTCCATATGCAGGTTTACCTTGCTACCACCTTTGTTGTACCAAAACATAGAGATCCTAATTTTGCAGCCAAAATTTATCAAATCTAAAGGGTTTTCTTGTAGTCGAACTTCTTTTTTCTATGGAAAGGATTTCTAAAAAATGGTTTGAAGCCAACCAATTTAGGGTCTCAAATTGACATTGCCATAGAGTGAAAGCTTTTTACCCTACTAAAAACCTATCTAATTAGGATTTTATTATTTGCCTCTCTTTCCTGCTATTTTTCCACGTGTTGTTGCAACCTAGTGGGGGTATATCAATTAGCTCTAAATAATCAAATTGGGATATGAGAAGACTATCCTTTTCATTGATTTGTGCTATACCTTCTTCTTGGTTATTTATTGGCATCTTTGTATTCAGGTTCCCTCCCACCATCCATAGAGTTTCAGGTTAGGATTCCCTGATTGCTTGGAGTGGTTTCCATTGGAATTTTTGTTCTCGTATGGCTTGCATTCCATAAATTTAATGACCATCCATACATTACACGAGTTTCTATATCTTAATCTAGTCATCAGCACTCATCGAGAAGCTGTTGAACTTAATGACTGAAAGGTATCCCTATTCCATATTGTTTTCATCCTTCCTAAGTAGCCCTGAGTAGCAATCATGTATGCAAATTTACCAATAAGTTAGATCTGTATATTATTCATATTAATTGGAGTAAACTAGATATAATGTGGATTGCCATATATCAATCCAATACTAGCTTAACATAAATATAGTAATATTGATTGGAGTGATGTGCAACCTAGTATATCCCTTCTTTTATATACCTATGTTCATCTTGAGTGACAGTTAATGGATGGGTATTTCATATATAATATCTAATGTTTAATTTAAAAGGAGCTAATGTATGAAGTATTTTGTGTTTTATAGATAAGGTCTAAATTTAAACTCAAACGGGTTAAGGTATGTCTCTCTCTATGTATAATTGACTTAAGGAAGTATAGGTGAACCTTTCCCACCTTTCCAATATCTTCCTCCTCCCCATTCTAGTCAACCTTATTCACCCAACCTTCTTCATGTAATCTTACTCAACCTACCTCTCCTCTATAGACACCACCTCCATCCACCTCTTATTAGTGGGTACAATCATATTCATAGGTTAAAATTTAGATCCCACAAATCCAAAGTCAAGCTGCACAAGATAAGCAAGTCAAGGTACATCCCATGTGAGTGCACATTTTTCTAGTCCTAGTCTAGGTGAATATGTTCTACATAATTTTACTTTCTCCCCTCTTAACATAAAATCCATTAGATATTTTGGTCTTCCTTTAGACACACCCCTAACTATAGGTTCTTTTATTCCCATTGTCTTCTTGTCTAATCAAACCATTTTTTTTTTGGGTGAATTGACACTCCCAAATTATGTTTTCTCACTTCTAATCTATTCATGTTGATGATTTCAGTAATTTTAACTCCTCTCTTGTTATTTTTGATATTGACATCATCAAAACCTAGGTACCATTTGAAACCAACATTTTAAAATTGTCAAATAAAGGGTGTCATTGAAAATTTGACCCTAAAAAAATTTCAAACGAAATAAACTTAGAGTAAATTCCTAATCACTATCAAATGTCAATCCATCATCCTTCTAGCATTATTCGACACCTAGGTAATTGTGTGACCCCATTTTTTCACTTTAATTTTCCCATTTTTATTCTTAATTAATCTCATTAAAAACCAAAAAAGGATTGGGCACTCCTTTCGTAAATTAACCCTTTTTGACTCATCAAATTTTTACATCAATAAATCAAAACTCATAACATGTTAATTTGGCCAACTTTTGGTTGAGGAAATATGCATTCCCCAATTATGATTGGAATAATTAATCAATGATATATATGTGTTGTACATATAGTCCCCATTTATACATGTTGAATGTTTTGCCCATTTTTCATGTCTCATCATCGTTTCTCTAAATGTAGTGTTTTATCATATGTCATGTTGTCTTGTCAACCATGTTGCACACAAACATCATTGTATTTTGTAATTATTTAGTAAGCATTCATTAGTTATCACAAAACATTACATTGTCTTGTTCAATCATATTCTTAGATTTCTTGGAAAAATAAGTATTTTTTGTTATTCAACCATTCCTAGTTGATACAATCAACCTTTGTCAAACTTTGTTGTGTTCTAAGGAGATTTTAGCCTTACCTCAACTGAATTGAGCTCTTTCTTAGACCAATCACATATCACACTTCAATTAAATATTGATTTTAAGGAAGACAACACCATGAATTTAGTCTTTTTATAAAGCAAATTTTTTCTTCCTTTATCCTATCATTCACATAATCTAAACTTGAGGATTCACTTACAAGTTCCAAAAAAGAGAGAAAGACAAAAATAGATTTAATAAATAAGGATAGCACCCAAAAATATTTTTCATTGGTCCCCTAAGGTACTACAAGCATCTCCATTGAGGATATATACACTTAGTTGGTAGTGGAACTACATCAAAGAATTATGTGGCTAACCTCCATCGGGGCTATAGATGCCTTACTAATAGTGGAGTATGCATTCTGAGTGGTGACATATCTATCATATTAGAGACCTTATTTTGTATAGATATCTAAATTATTCTAGATGAGATGGTTTATATTATCTCAAGTTCAAAACTAGTTAGTCCAACCTTACTTAAGATAGGAAATGGACATCATTGGACTCACTTTGGTTCATGATAAGCTTGATATTATTTGGGATGATATAGATTTATATGGAATATTGACTAACATGAGTCTGATTTTTGAAATGAGGGTGTTTAAATTTCCTAACATTCTCTTAGCATTCAAAAATCTTAGGATATATGGGTAAACCACATCTTGGCTAGTCATCATTCAATGTAAATATGCCCTAAATATTGATCTATGTCACTAATCATTAGTCAATGTCCAATGTTCATTTGGTTACCAAATTAACCATTGCATTTTATCTTAATATCTATGTCCACACATCATTTTTTCAATGTTCATTAATTTTATTTCTTATGATCATTGTTCCTTGGTATTAGGTTCATGGTTAATTCTTTATCTCTATTAGTCTATCAATTGTCCTTATTATCTTGTATTATGGTGTTCATTATCTTGTGTTCATTGTTGTTCTCTTGATTTATGTATTCATGTATTATGTTAATATGTTATTGTGACTGTTAAATAATAATTGATTTATTGAGCCACTTTCAAAAATGAATATTATACACAAACAGCCAAAAAATGATCAAACATATACATTTTTATCTAAACTATGTAAATAAATATAAAAACCAATCATACATATATACATGTCACATCTATATCATCTAACAAATATTATAAATATATGCATTACATCATCCATCCATAACATCATATCACATCAACCATCAACTAATCATTATGTGTATATATCATGGAAGAATAAAGTATAGTCCATAAAGTCCATCACATGTCCATATACATACAAATCATCATCAATACAAAATCAGTAATACATCATCATCATCAATGCCCATAGAGCTACATCAAAATATTCCTTGGGGATACATAATCATACATACATACATACATACATACATACATACATACATACATACATACATACATACATACATACATATATATATATATATATATATATATATATATATATATATATATATATATATATATATATGTATGTATGTATTTATTTATTTATCATAATACATACACCATCCTCATCTCATAAAAATGCCTCATATATTATTGTTAATTTACCACACCAAAAATAGAACTCACTATTGCTGACCTCTTGGAGTGTCTCCACTCCTCTTTTAGACCAAAGACATACCTTTTATGAGTTCTTCTAGTCTCATCGTATTAGGATTTGAACTCCATTCTCTTGAATGAAAATCCAAAGACATACCACTATTATATCCTTATGGGATAAAATGTTACATGCATTTAAATACACTCATAAATACCTTAGAAGACATCTAAAATGGTTAGTGATGCCAATACATGACATAATATCACTTTCCAAATATCTTCCTCAAGATCTATGTACTTTTACTTTTCTTGGCTTCTCATTGGGTGATTTGCTCTTACTAGACTAATCAAACCTCTTGGAATAGGCACCTCTAGACTTGATTCTGTAAAAAAAATCTCTAGAGCATCTAATTGCTTAATTTTTTAGTTTTGAAAATATTCTAGGTTTTTTCAACCCAAAGGTAGTAATTGGGTCATTATAATAGTCTAGATAAGAGGTTTAAGGTTTGAATATGAAATAGGGTTGGATATGTATGCTCCATAGGTGAAAAATACAATATAAGTGCCTCCTACTATGCATAGTTGATCCAATGGAGTATGAGGTAGTCTAATATCCACAATGATGGAAAATGCTTTAAAAAATAACTTTACTAGTATAATATTACCTTAATCGTGTGGATGCACACTTACAATATTAAAAGAATCAAAATAGTCAAAAAGAACATGTATATAGTTTCTCTATGCAATATTTTACAAATATACGCTTCAAAAATACGTTTGAAAGATCCAATACAACCAATTTATCTATTTCCTTAGCTAAAAATTTAACCTTATAATTTTGAATACATACATGTTGTAAGATATTAAAAGATGTAAAATTGATCTAAAATTCAATTCCAATCTAGAAAAAAATTTAATAAAAAGAAACATATATGAAATGAAGCTAAACATGTAATCAAAGCTATTGATGTGTATCCATATTAGTTATATATGAGGGTGGTTTCCACATGTAAATCTAATATTAATCCAAACATGTAATTTATTCATATTAATTGGAGTGTATTAGAGATGGAATTTATTGTCATATACTAATCTAACCCTAGATACAAATTTATATTCCTTTGGACATCTTAAGTGATAGAGTGAAGGCTTGAGTATTTTAGATATAAGATCTAAGATTTAAATTCAAAGGAGCTAAGCTATCAAGGCTTGGGCATTTTAGAGATAAGGTTTAAGGTTCAAATTCAAAGGACTTAAGGTATGCCTCTTTCCAGTACATAAGGAGGTATGAGATGGTGTAATATAAGAATTTAAAATATCTAGTATAACCAATTTTATCTATTTTATTAGCTAAAAAATCCAACTTATAATCTTGAATATATTCATGTTGTAAAATAATTAAAGACTTACAATTTGACTAAAATTTAATTCCAATCTGACAAAAGGTTTAAGAAAAAAATAATTAAATATTGAATGAACCTAAACATGTAATATGATCTATTGATGTGTATCCATATTAATTATAGATGAGGGTTATTATGATGTGTAAATTTAACCCTAAGTCAAACATACAATTTATTCATATTAATTAGAGTGAAATAGAGATGGGGTTGATTGCCATATATTAATTTAAGCCCTAGTTAAACATTAATGTAGTCATATTTATTAGAGTGATGTGCAACATAGTACATCCCTTATTTTCTATTCCTCTATACACTTGAGCAGCATAGTGAAGGCTTACGTATTTTAGATATAAATTCCAACATTCAAATTCAATGGAACTAATGTGTGAAGGATTGGGTATTTTAGAGATAAGGTCTAAGGTTCAAACTCAAAGGAGTTAATTGTGAAGGGCTACACCACCCAACACTCACACAATTCTCAAAATCACATAAAATTCTAGAAGAAACCTCAACATCTGATATTATTTCATGAAAATACATAATAAAAAACTTTACATAGTTATGACCACAAGTCCGATTATATTACTAAGAAAATATACTATAAAACTGCAAGATGAAGCCACGATCCATCAATCTGCACTACCTTCAGTAAACCTCTATTCCTCATTTAATAACTTCCATAGAAGATTCTGGAAAGTGTAAGTCCTCTTTTCTCGTCATTCATTTTTTCGCCAATATTTTTCCTACCATTCATTTTCCTGCCATTCATTTTCTCACCATTCATTTTCCTGCCTAGGAAGATATTTTGGTGGCATAACTTCCTGGAGCCATAACTTTTGACTCAGTTGTTCGATTGGCTATTATAATATATCATTGGAAAGCTTGTGAAGAGGTCTACAACGACAAAATGATCTAAAGATCATCCATTTTTAGGGCCACTGAGGTCTTCAAATTTTATTTTTAAACTTTATTCATGGGATTTTTCAAGATAAAAACTTCAATATATCCTAAATCATTCAGGATATTAGGGTGATTCTTTCACCACCAGTTACAATTTTCAATTATGCTCCTCGGGATAAATTTTAAAGTTCATATGTGTCCATTTAGGGTAACTTACTAAAAATATCTAATGATTGTTTTTTGCCTTTTTGGAATTCAAACTGACTTACACCTCTTAAGTGTCATCATGGACTCAAACAACTAAAGAAACCTACAACTGAAATAGAAATTGTAAATTTTTGGTGATGAAAGATTGCCATTACACCATTGGATGCTCTTGCATTAGACACCCAGGGTAAATTGAGAAGTGATCTTCACTTCTTTGGAAGAAAACCAAGATGGTCAACCTCTGCCTTAGACAACCATGATGAATCTTCAATAGGTCTTTCTTTCCACTTAACCATATATTCTTCATACTGCCTATTTCATGTACTTCTGCCCATACAACTATTCAATATTTCTTCTATCTCTTCTTTCTCTAGAGTAGATGCTGGAAAATTCCACTGTTCTGCTATTGGTACATCCTGAGTGTCCCCTTCATGATACTTTTTCAAGTAAAAAATGTTGAATGTAGGTGATATGTTAAGTCCACTTGATAATTCCACCTCATATGCATTTCTTGAATCATGTTTCTTTATGATCCTGCATGGCCTAAACTTCTTTATTTTCAACTTGTAATATATTTTAATAGGAAATATTTTTTTCTCAGGTGAACCATAACTTCATATCCAACCTGGAATTCCTTAAACCTCTACTTCTGGTCTGCATTTACGTTGTACTGAGTATTCATATTATTAATATGCACCCTTACCTCTTCATGCAAGTTATTCAAGTGCTCTACAAAGTCCTCGACATCAGCACTAATTATTTCTCCTTTGTCCATATTCCTAAACTAGAAGCATTCCTTGAACTGCTCCCATATACAATTTGGAATGGGGATTTACCAGTACTCCTAATGATAAAATTATTGTAAGCAAAATTTTCCTGTGGTAAAACCAAATCTTATCCCTCGGGATTATCTCCTACTAAGCATCTCACTAGGTTTTCCAAACTCCTATTCACTACCTCTATTTTTCCATCAGTCTGCGGATGGTGTGCAGAATTGAAATTCAAATATATCTTCAAATTATTCCATAAGGTCTTCTACAAATAACCAACAAATTTGGTATCTATGTCTGAAACTATACTCTTTGGTAGACCATGTAGTCATACCACCTCTCTAAAAAACAACTCTGCAATATGAAATGCATCACTAGTTTTTTGGTAGGAACAAAATGTGCCATATTAAAAAACCTATCAACCACCACAAATATTGAGTCATGTCCACTCTGTATCCTTGGCAAGCCAAGAATGAAATCCATGATAATATCTTTCCATGGTTTCTCTGGTATAAATAATGGCTAATATAACATGGTGTTATATATTACACCTTTTGCAATCTGGCATACTCTACAAATTTGTACAAACTTCTTCATATCTTGTTGTAACTATGACCAATAATATTTCTCAATAATAAGTGCAATGAAAAATTAGATTTTGGTATCAAATTCCTCTGGTGGCTAAACTTCATTACTGGTGGAAAACCTTCACGTACATTATTTGATACAATATATTAGATTTCTCCTAGCAGATCTAAAACTTCTACTAGTATATCTTCACATTTTTTCATTAACTCTAAGAATCAATGCATAGCACATATGCTCATGTTGCATACCATCAAGAAATTTTCTACCACCAACTAAACAAATTATTGTACTAGTACATACCTTCTCTTCCACCTCCTTCAAGGGATTCAACTTGTGGTGAACTCCATACTTTGTCAGGGAATAAGTGTTGACATGTCCATCATATACTGCACACCGATCAAATTACCACAACCTTCTAGTAGCTTATGACAAGCATCCATAGGCATGATGTCACACAATACCTCATCATGGCAATTCTCAATTTTAAACTTCATTAAACATTGGTCATTGAACAAAGCTCTATGGTCTTTCTACAACCATGCAATTCAATAAGGATATGGATGTCTCCTTCTCTTAAATTTTAATTTGTTAACCACCTTTTTTAAAACTAGATTACAGTGCTACCATTATCAATGATAACATCACAAACTTTACCTTCACATTTGCATCTTGGACAAAATAAACTCTTCCTCTGGATTGGATCTTTCTCCTCATTTAGCAAGGATCTCCTTGTGACAAGAAATCCTCTTTTTTCCTCTTCAGGATTCTCAAATTCAATACCTTCATATACATAATCAACTTGTGTATTATATTTAGATCTCTTTTTTTTCCTTACTTGATGTTGTGGACACTTGTATGCTCGATGTCCTTCTCCATATTGGAAATAGGTTCCATGAAATCCTCCTCTTCGAGTTCCTCGTCCAAACCTTCTTATTCCTCTTTGGTCACCACTATTTTTCTCACATGGGTGGTAGACATTATCCCCTTTCTAGTTGTAACTTTTGCTAACTTCTCCGTTCTTCTTTTGATCTTCATGTTGTCCTCTATTTGGTATTCTACCAGTCCTTCCACCACAACCTATTTCTCTTTGCTTTCTTTCAAATATTTTATTTAGCTTCTCTTCTACCTTCAGGAAAAATTAATAAACATCTTCTATGGTAGTCATTCTGACCAAACTTAGCTCCTCTTGAATACTTGGATTCAATCCATTTATATAACGGGATACCTTCTCCTTGTTAGCCTCATAATGGCCCATTCTGATCATGACCTTGTAGAAATATTTTGTATACTCTTTGACAAAATTATCTGACTGCCTCAAACCTTACATTTTATTTAGCAAATCTATCTAATAATCAATTGGAATGAACTGTCTCTTCAAATTTTCCACCATCTGATCTCATCTTGTTATTCTTTCATTTTCTCTTCTATTTCTATGTAGTTGTACTTCCTTTCACTAGATATTAGCATGATACTTCATCTTGATCTTTGCAAATTTTATCCTCTCAAGATCTTCCACCTCCTCATACTCAAGGTATTCCTCCATATCATTGATCCAATCGATCAATTTTTATGGGTTAAGATTATCATAAAATGTAGAAACATCAATCTTCAATTTTTTTCCAATATTGAAGATGGCCCTAAATATCTAACTTGCTTAGGCTCTACTGCATCCTGTTATTCTTCGAATTGGGATTCTTCTTTAGCTTTTTCTTCACTTTCCTCCTCTCTTCTTGTATCAAAACCTCTACACAAATCCTCTTGCAGTGCTTGAACTTATGTATGTAGGGCTCTAAAATTCTCTTCTAGTATCGCAATATTTCTTCCACCACCATGGATTATTTATGGAGGTATTCTGATCACTTTTCTGACAACCGACACTCCTAATTCTTGGTGCAAAGTACCTCATGTTCAGTTATCTATTTACACAATTAATAACTATCACTTTGATACCACTTGGTGAAGGGCTACACCACCCAACACTCACACAATACTAAAAATCACAAAAAATTCTCGAAGAAACCCAACATATGATATTATTTCATGGAAATGCAAAATCAAAAAATTTACACAGTTACCACCACAAGGCCAATTCTATTACAAATAAAATGTACTGGAAAGCTACAATATGGAACCATGATCTGTTAATTTGGACTGCCTTCAGTAAACCTCAGTTCCTCCTTTAATAACTTCCATATAAGATTCTGGAAAGTGTAACTCTTTTTTTCCCGTTGTTCATTTTCCTACCATTCATTTTCCCACCATTCATTTTCCCATCATTTATTTTCTCACCGTTCATTTTCCTTCCCAAGAAAATATTTTGGTGGCACAAATTCTCGAGGCCATAACGTTTGACTTGGTTGGCCTCCAAGGTCTTCAAAATTCATTTTTAAACTTTATTGGAAAGATTTATCAGGACAAAAACATTAATATATCTCAAACCATTCAAGATATTCGGGTTATTCTTTCACCATTGATTATAATTTTGCATCAGTTAAGATTTGTCTCTTTTCACATATAATTGACCAAATAAATTATGTGATGATTTAATATAAGGATAGAGGACCTAAAGACCTACAAAGTAATGTAAACCTTAAAAATTATTTATCATGTATGCAATTTTACCAATAAGTTAGATATGTAATTTATTCATATTCATTGGAGTGAACTAGATATAAGGATGTCTATCACATATCAATCCAACCCTAGATTAACATCAATATAGTAATATTGATTGGAGTGGTATGCAACCTAGTATATCCCTTATTTTATATACCTCTATACATCTTGAGTGACATAGTTAATGCTTGAGTACATTATATATAAGGTCTAATGTTCAATTTCAATGGAGCTAAGGTGTGAAGCTTTAGGTATTTTACAGATAAGGTCTAATGTTTAAACTCAAAGGAGTTAAAGTATGTCTCTTTCTATGTATAATTAAGGTAAGGAAGCATGTGAAGGTCTAATATAAGGATAAAGATCAAAGTTCTACAATGTAACGTGAATATTAAAAGTTGTTTATCATATATACAACTTTACAAATAACCTATATATAAACTATTATACATTCTTTAGAATAATTGATCCAAATATTCTTTTAATATAAATGTAAAAAGTAAAGCTAAAGCAACTTTTAATGTCCATGAGATCATAAGCCATATGAGATGACCCTTGTAGAATGTGTTATTTACCTATTATATGTTTATTAAACCAAATTTTGGTTATTCAAGTATAGTATACAACTCTACCTCCGTTGGATTTGAACATTGAACTTCTTCTTTGGAGTTTTAAAGCATGATCATTGGCCTACTCATGTAAAACCCTCCACTTTTATCTTGTCTCAATAAAAATTCTAGATAAAATTAAAACTCAACCTAATTATAACTTACATATATTCTATTATAGATTTATTAAAATAACTGATAAAATATCCTTTTAATATATGACCAAACCCATGCAATGTTTGACCAATTCGTTTGATCAAACTCCATAAGGGGGATGGAGGTCCAAGGTTCGAATCTCGAGCCTTTTCGGACTAAACATTTGTCCCTTTCTTGGTGTTTTCATCAACATAAAAGGTTTTAAATGATTGTGGCATAGTGGTTATAGGGGTGAATTGCACGAAGAACTGTGTGGTAGCCTTCAAGATGGACAATGTAAAATACTATAGCATCCATAAAAGCTGAATAGCTTACCTAAATTCATGGCGGATACCGATTCCACCATGTAAATTGAAATATATATATATATATATATATATATATATGATGAAAATTCAAATCTAGTAAATTATATAAACAAGTTCGAGGGAGAATAACATAATAGTCTGGGCTTTGGCTCTTTTTTGGGAGGTCCAATATTGAAACCGCGACATGGACGAGTGTGTGAAGGGATCGATGTGTGGTGGGCATGTGTTAAATTTTTTATTGGTAAGCATAACTCTCGACTTTACGAGAGATCATGGTTGGGAGGAGAGTGTTCAATCCTATGCGTTGGTCATAGGGATTTATCACATTAACCAAATAAATAATATAAATAGTATATGGTCTAACTAAAATAAAATAAGAGATATAATATTTAAATTCAATAAAAACATAATTGTACACCATATTATAATAATTAAAGTTTAATTAAATAAACATATATCCCTATATAACTATAACCCAGGTTCGAGGTGTAGACTAATTGGTTCATCCAAACCCCATAAGGGGGCGGAGGTCCAAGGTTCAAATCTCGGGCCTCATCGGACTGAACGCTTGTCCCTTTCCTGGTGCTTTCAGTGGCGTAAAAGTTTTAAAATGATTGTGGCATGGTGGTTATAGGGGTGGACTACGCAAAGATCTGTGTGGCGGCTTCTACGGCAGACAGCGTAGAATACTATGGTAGCCATAAAAGCTGAACAACCTGCCCGAATTCGTGGCGGCTACCGATTCCACCATGTAAATTAAAAAAAAAAAACTATAACCCGATAAAATTCGAAATTTATATAATATTAAATAAAAAAACTTTAGAAAAATTTAACAAAATTTTTAATCACAAATTTAAAATGTTTAATCCTCATCCTTGTCATCAAATAAATCCAAGACAATAAAAATTCAACGTCATCAACCTAATCCATTGATGGAATTGACCTAAACATATAGTGCTTCAATATTATTTTCTTTCCCGAAATTGACCTAAACACATAGTGCTCCATCTTATTTCCTTTCTATCCATGTTAAAAATATTTTAAAAACAAGATGGTCAAATGCCATTTGAGCCTTTATTTAATGCTAAGACTTAACCATAACAAAACCATTAAAATTCTAGTTACACGGATCTTTAAACTAATAACATTAGTCCAATTCAAATTTAAAACTCTTAACACCCACTAAACCTAACTCTATCTACATTGGTGTTCTTCCATATGATTTAGGAAAGGGTCCATGCTACCATGGCAAACCTAAACAATTCTTAATTTTTTTTTGGTAAGGCCATTTCAAATTTCAAGGCCATTTATTTATTTTTATATATTTTTATAGTCACAATGAATGCAACAATTTAAACATTTTAAATGTTATGTTAAATTTTTCAATAATTACATCGAGAGACGTTCCTACAATGGCAAACAAGGGGTGGAGCCAAAGAGGTCATAAATGTCAAGTCGTAAATAATTTTTTTTTTAATTAAAAAAGTCGACATTAACAAAAACATTTAAACTATAACAACTAACTAACCAACCAACCATTGCAAACATTTAAAATATTTAAACTAAAACAACCGATTAACCAACCGCTGCAACAGCTGATTGGTTAGTCAGCTATTTTAGTTTAAATGTTTTTGTTAATGTGACTTTTTTAATAAAAAAAAAAATTGTGTATGACTTGATATGTATGACCTCTTTGGCTCCACCCCATGTTTGCCATTGTAGGAAAGCCTCTCAACATAATTATTGAAAAATTTAACATAACATTTAAAATGTTTAAATTGTTGCATTCATGGTGACTATAAAAATATATAAAAATAAATAAATGGCCTTGTAATTTGAAATGGCCTTACCAAAAAAATTAAGAATGTTCCATATTGATAACTCTTGGTGTTTTTAGATATATATCCTTTATATCTAAGCTAGTTTTTAATAATAATTAAATTGCCTAAAAATTCTATATTCTTAAATTTTTGTTAAAGTCCATTGTAAATTCCAACATCATTTATTTTTTTATTGTTTCAATAGCTCTTACAATAAAATAATTTATTGAATCCACCATATAAATTCGTATATATATAATCAAAAGTCAAATCTAATAAATTATATAAAGAAGTCCGAGGGAATATAAAATAACAGTTTGGGCTTTGGCTCTTATTTAGGAGGTCAATGTTCAAACCACAACATGGACGAGTGTGTGAAGGGATCGATGTGTGGTGGATGTGTGTTAAATTTTCTATTGGTAAGCATAGCTCCACTATAAGAGAGATCATATATGAGAGGAGAGTGCTCAACCCTATGCGAGTGTCTGAAGGGATCGATGTGTGGTGGGTGGGTGTTAAATTTTCTATTGGTAAGCATAGCTCTCCACTTTACAAGAGATCATAGTTGGGAGGAGAGTGCTCAACTCTATGCGTTGGTCACAGTGATTTATCACACTACCCAAATAAATAATATAAATAGTATATGGTTTAACTAAAATAAAATAACAGATATAAGATTTAAATTCAATCAAAAAATAATTATACACCATATTATAATAATTAATATTTAATTAAATAAATATATATTAAATAAACATATATCCCTATATAACTATAACTTCGTAAATTCAAAATTTATTTAATATTAAATAAAAAAAGTTTAAGAAAAAAACTTTATCACAAATTTAAAATGTTTAATCCTCATCCTTGTCTTGAAATAAATTCATCATCAACCTAATCCAATAATGGAATTGACCTAAACACATAGTGCTTCATCTTATTTTCTTTCCATGAATTGACCTAAACATATAGTGCTCCATCTTATTTCCTTTCCAAGCATGTTGAAAATGTTTTAAAAACAAGATGGTCAAAGGCCATTTGAGCCTTTATTAAATGCCAATACTTAACTATACCAAGACCAAAACCATTAAAATTCTAGTTAGAGGGTCTTTAAATCAACAACATTAATACAATTTAAATTTAAAACCTTTAACTTCCACTAAACCTAACTCTATCTACATTGGTGTTCTTCCAGAAGCTTTAGGAAATGGTCCATGCTACCATGACAAACCTAAGATTTAGGAAAGGGTCCAAGATTTAGGAAAGGGTCCATGCTACCATGACAAACCTAAACCATTCTTAATTTTTTTTGTCAAGGTCATTTATTTATTTTTATAGTCACAATAAATGTGAAAATTTAAACAATTTAAATGTTTTGTTAAAATTTTCAATAATTTTTAATAATAATTAAATTGTGTAAAAGACTATATTTAAAAAAAAAAATTTAAATCCATTATAAATTTTAACATCATTTATTTTTTTATTGTTACAATAACTCTTACAAAAAATAATTTAATTTTATTAATATTATTTTAAGAATATATTATATTTGGACCACGATATTATCCTCTAGATGCAACAATCGATGCGTAAATAACCTTAACACACATAAAAGTTGGTAAAATTATTTATTTATTTAAAAGTTAATTTGAATATTTAAAAAAGAACCAAGAATCGAATCTTTCCAACAATACATAAATAATATCTTTATTTTGTTATAATACCACTAATACAAGTGAAACCCATATTTATCCCATTAACCAAAAAAATAATAAACAAGAAACAACTACTTTTGAAATTTTGAATTTGAACAAATAAACTAATTTATATTTAATATATTGGACAAATATAACAATCCCTATAAACAATAAAACCACTATAATTTTTAATATATTTTTATAAATAAATTAAATTGCTGGGTGAACCATTAACCACATAGCTGTGTATATATATCTTGCATTCCTATTTCATTTCAAGCAAGTGTGTGTTAGGATCTCTCTCGCTGAAGCAGGAGTCTCCAATGGTCTCTTGCCGAAGGAGAGTCTGCAATATCACAGTCTCCAGGTTAGTATTTTTACAGTATGTTGTGGTGTTTGTTGTTCATAATATTATTTATTGTTGTGTGTTCTTGCATGTGGTCCTGTGGTGTTATGCTTGGATTTGATTTGTTATGCTTGGATTTGATTTTTATGAAATTTATATTATATTAAACATTTTTTAAATTCGTATCACAATTAAGCTCACCCCTCACTATTGATCAGTGAGAAACCCATTGTTTCTCCGACATCTCTATCCCTGCACACAGAGCAGCAGCCAGCGCTGGAGGCACCACAATCGTCGCGACCTCTTAACCCCAACCGGTCTCGACATCGATTCCGTCCCCTCCCCTAATGATTGCGACCTCTTAGCCCCAACTGGTCTCGACATTGATCCCGTCCCCCTAAACCCCGTTGCCGTCAACAGTCAGCTCTGAAATAGTGATCAGTACAGAATTATACTGATATATCTTTTTAAATATTTTGTTTTATTTTTAAGTGCTTTTACTTGGTTTATAATAAATTTTGAGATCTATAGAACCGTCTATAAAACTCTGAGATCCATAAAACCCTAGACAATTTAATTAAAAAGTGGATATAGGTAATTCAATCCAAGTGATTCCCTACCCTTAACTTGTTTTGTATGAAGCCTACCCTAATAGACGAGGTTCATAAGATTTTTTACTCATCAACTTGTTTTAAATGAAGCTTAAGATTATATTAAGCAGGACAAGATTGTTAAGGTGATCTTGGCTCAACATGCTGCATTTTTTTTGTTAAGGTGATCTTGACTTAACATGTTGCATTTTTTATTTAAGGTGATCTTGGCTCAACATGTTGCATTTTTTTTGTTTATATGTCTGTATAACTAATTGCACTTAATATAAGTGAGACATGGTAATATAGGTGAAATATGGCAAGGTGTATTACATAAATTAGATAAAAAAATGAAGAGCCTTACTGAGGAGCCATGACATGGTTTTGTTTCAATTTCTTTAAGTAACATTTATGCATGTAAGCATCATTCTTTATTTTCATTATTTATTTATTTATTATTTTTGGTATACAAAGGAATTGGTTATATCCAGAGTCCTTTTTTTTATAAGCATGGTTCAAATTCTGTAATTTCTCTTTCACCTCGTCGTTTTATAATCCGAGGTGAAATAGACCACTAGTTGCTGGGTTTGGCACTTTATTTATAATGAGAGATGAAATGGATCATTGGTGGCTTGGGATTCTTACTGTTGTTGTCGAATGCCCACTCACAAAATTTAAATTAGTCTACTACCTTTGCAACAGACATAACCCAATATTTGAACTTCCAAACACTTACCAATCCACTAACTAAGGCATAATCTTGACAAATGGGTCTGAGTGAAACCAAGCTGTAACATTTCAATCACATTGCAGTAAGGGCAAACTTTGCATCTGCAATATCATTGTTATGTTGTTAGTATGTATTATGACTGCAATTGCAATGACATGCTCTAAGACACTCCCGTCCCTTCCGAGGTAGACAGACTACAGAGCTCGGAAATCCCCTGCCCTGCCTCTGCTCAGCCGCCACTCCCTCACTCTGCCCTCTGCCGTCCGAGTATCTCAGCGAATATTGGCCGGGTATATCGCCGATATTGACAACTACTACTATGGGCAGGGGACCCAATGAAGCCACACAGGATAATACTGACACAGTGAACAATCAAGTTGTGTGTCATTCTGATCCTGTGTGGCTTCATTGGGTCCCCCATGGCCTCCACCAGAGGATGGAAGTGTGCAGGCCTTGCCTTGCACAGAGAAAGGACATGAGGAAATTTCAGAGGGATGACACACTGACCCAGCAGGAATATGCAAAGCAGTTGAAGGGGAGGACTGTAATATGTTTGAGTGACTGTACAATTTTTGCCAGGTCTCTCCAGGGGGTTCCTTTGGCGTTGCTGTGAAGATCAAAAAGAGGGATTCTGACATTGCCATCAATTGGGCTGGGGGCCTTCACCATGCCAAAAAAATGTGAGGTCTCTGGTTTTTGTTATGTCAAGGATATTGTTCTTACAATCCTCCAACTCTGCAACTTTCACCAAGTAAGTCTTATCCTTTTCCTTTTGGTAATTATTGTTGGTGGATGTTGTTTATCAAAATTCTCTTTAGAATTATATTGTAGTTTGGACAAGGTGGGATTTAGGAAATGATCAGATATAATTGCTAGTTGGTTATTTAGCGGAAGGATGCAAGCTTTAAATACATTGGTTCTCGGTTCTGAGAGAAGTTTCCTCTATTTTTATGCCTTATGCCTTTGATAGATTTCAACTTGGTTCTTTTGGTTATTGTGATGATTGTACCTCAGGTTTAACAAAACTTTTCATTTATAGTGATCTTCATAATGATCCATGTCGGTAGAGATACACCATTGAATTAATATGTAAAGTGAGAAGCTTTTATTTTCTTAAAAAAAAATTCTAGTATGTCCAAAATATATAGTTGGGCTGTAACTTTTAAAATATGTCCAAAATATATAGTTGGGCTGTAACTTTTAAAAAATTCTCTTGTTTTGAAATATTAGGGTATATATTCTCATTGATGTAAGTTTAAAAAACATAGACTTGTGTATATGTAATGTTGAGATATCTTAAGATTTGTATTTGTGGTGGTTTTTCTTATGAGCTTCTAGTTAAGGAAATTCGTTGATTTTTCTGTGTGGATAAACAAAGGTTCTACATCCAATAATAAGGTTTTTCAGTAGATTGGGAGGAGCTTTTTTTACTTATTTTTAAAATCCCAATTGATATAAATTTAACAATAACTAAAATTTAATTAAATAAATATATACTAAATAAATATATATTACATATATATATCCGTCCATGTAGAGGAGTTGGAGAGCATGTGGGTAGTTAAACCTCTCTAGTTGCTGAGAGGCCCAGGTTCAAATCTCTCGCCTCACATGTTGCGGATATGTTATGTAATGGTTCCCTCGTGGTCACAGTCTGTTTACCCCTTGTGGCCACCACCAAAAATATATATATATATATATATATATATATATATATTACATATAACTTATAATTATACAAAATTTAAAATTTATTTTATTTTAATATTATATCATAAAACCTAAAAGTAAGTCTAACCCAAATTTAAAGAGTATGTTTATAGTTGTCAACCCAATCCGTTGGTGGGAATGACCTAAAAACATGGTTCTTTATCATATTTCTTAGAGCATATTAAAAAAGTGAAATGTTAAATGCCATCTAAACCTTTATCAAAGCATATATCTATTTAAACTATAAATTATTAACATCTCAAGTTAAACTGACCTTTAAACAAAAACATGCATTCAATTTAAATGTAACTCTTAAGGCCAAATCCCTCTAAACATTAGTTTAAATATAATACATTTTAAAAAGAAACCTTACATATGCATTCTTAAAATTTTGGTAAGTCCCATTATAAATTCGAAGACCATTTTATTTGTTAGAATAATTCCACCATTTTATTTGTTAGAATAATTCCTATAACAAAACATTTCAAATTATTTGATATATATTAACAATCAATAATATTAATATCGAGTAGATGCACTATATTTGGACCATGTTATTATGTTTTAAACTCAACATTGCTTAAATAATCTATTTTTAAAATTAAAATTATTACTTTGAATTATTAACCCTATTTTCAAAAAAAAAAAATCTTAATATTATAATATAATATATTATGTATGAAGTGATTTGTTAAGATCCTAATACAATACATACATGTTTCAAATAAAATGGATATCTTATACCATACTATACTATGTAGTATAGTGTATCATATTATTTGAAACCTGTATGTAATGTATGAGGAGATTTCTCGTAAAAGCATGGCTAATAAATTCAATTTTATATTATATTTTTAAATAAACAAATAATACACTTATATGGGTTTTTTAAGCATGGTTGTTGAATATAAGGCATTATAACCTGTTTTAAATATAGTGTGTCCCAATAGATATTAATATCACTTTGAAAGATATCAAAACATTTTTTAATGTTTTTTTTAAAACAATTTTTTTAATAAATGAAATAATGTTTGAATTTTTAATGGGACTTATCATAATTTTAAGAATGCATATGTAGGTCTTTTTTCTAAAATTTATTGTAATTGGACTAAGGTTTAAGGTTTTAGAGGGAGCTAGTCTTAGGAATCTTATATTTGAATTGGACACATGTTGGTTAAAATGTCAAATTAACTCTCTAGGTTAATGGTTTTGATAACGATGGTTTGAAGGTTAGTTTAACTAGGGAGCTCAATGATTTTGACAAAGGTTTAGATGACATTAAATCTTTACCATTTTATTTTTTAAGAGATTTTTAATATACTTCGTATGGAAATATGATGAAGAACTATGTGTTTAGGTCATTCCTATCAACTGATTTGGATTGACTTTGAAAATTTATTATCTAGGGTTCATTGGGTTTATCTAACGAGGAGAACAATGATAAGGTTAAAATTTCTAAATTTGTGTTAGAGTAAAAATTTGTTTATTTAATATATGTTTACTTAATCAAATTTTGTTCATAATAATACGGTATATATTTTTATTTTTTGTTGAATTTGAATCTTATATATTTTATTTTAATTAATTCATATATTATTTATATAATATATTAGGTTTGAGGTTTTGACCATATATTAAAAGGATATTAAATTTGTTATTTTAAAAAATGTATAATAGTCTATATGTAAGTTGTTATTGGTTTGAGTTTTTTTTTTTAAAGAAGAATAAGGGATTGTACTCAGGTCCCCACCCTTGACAAATCACAACTCTCTTATTTATAGCTTTAATATTTTATAAATAGATTCACTTATCATATCAATTGAGATTTTATAGCTAGAAACCTACATCATTTTCCATACAATGTTTGAATTATTGATTTTCATTTTCTATATTTTTTCAATTTTTTGTGTGAATAGAAATATTCCAAAATTCAACATCCTTCTTGAAATTTTCCTAGAGTAGCCTTCACAATACCAAAACTTCACCTCTACTAACTATGCATTGCATCTTAGTAGAGTAATATTTTCAAAACATTGCACTATTGTAGTCTGCTTTACTAGATATGGATTGCTAGTTTCCTTCTTGAAGCACAAGTGCAACCACAAAAATTATAATAAATAGTTTATATGAAAACACATTAATGTTATAAAATAATGTATATATTACCATGTTAAACCTTAAACTAACTCTTAATCATTATTTGATTTGGGTATTCAACATTTTTATATTTAAATTTAGCTAAACTTACTACTTCCCCTAACCATGGAAAATATAATTTAACTTCATGTTCCTCCATTAAAACCCCTTTATTAGCTAGCCTATCTGATATTGAATATCCATGATCATCTCTTGTATGTTTCATGGAGCCTTTTCTTTGCTCAAAATTGCATTTATTACAATGAGTGAATCATTGATAGGGAATCATGTATTACCATTATTTATTTTTACTAAGTTAGTTATTGTAATGGTTAAGGTTGTACCATATTAATATAATATTATCCATAACCTATGTTTTGTAATGCCTATTTATAGGTATCTTATGGTAATACAATGCAGTTTTGGTTAATCTTCTAATATTCGTGTCTATTGCAAACAAAGAACACACAATTACAAACAAAGATTTGAATGAATGAAAACTGCAATGTGTTACCATAAGATGCCTATAAATAGGTATTACAAAGCATAAGTTACGGATAAGGTTGTATTAATGATGGTACAACCTTAACCATTACAACAACTAACAACTTATTAAAAATAAATGATGGTAATACATGATTCCCTATCATTCCTCCCCATTGAGAAAGCATTGGTCCCTAATGCGTACAAAGGTGGAAGAGAAAGAGGAAAAGAGCCAAGAGTATCGGGTACAATCGAAAATGTACTCCTGTTACAAAAGAATAAGACCAAAATGATAAATTTGAATAGGTATTCATAAAATAAAAAATTGACACTGAATTTGAGTCAAGTTTGGAAAATGTTCTCCAATGACTGTAAACATTGCTATACTGATGGATAGTTAAAATGGGTCTCTCGAATTGGTAGAAGAAAGCAACATCGGTGGTATAGTAAAGAAGCCAAAGAATATTTTTTGAATGGTATTCCAAGGATGCCAATTTGAAATTGTGGATGCATTATTATTTTTTAATTGTGGGTCACAAGCATTGAGGAAATGTGGGAATGAATGAAGGGTAACCATTTAATGTGCATTAATGAAGGTGATGAACATTAACGAATGCAAAAACATGGAAATGCATTTAATGAAAACAACGACATTGAAATGCATTTAACGAAAAAAACGACATGAAAATACATTTAAATTTTTGTTTTTGATTGAATGATAGTGGGAAAAATTAATTTAACTGAAGAAATAATTTAATTTAATTTATTCTTAAATTTGCATTTAATGGTGAGCTGCACACGAAAATTAAAAGAAAAGCGTGTTCAAATCTTCACCAAGAGAGGTCCCAGGTTCAAATATCCACCCTACCAAGAGAGGGAAATCCTCCAAGAGAGGTCCCAGGTTCAAATCTCCACCCTACTAAAAATTTGAATTGGGTATCCAAAATCCAATTGATAATGTTGGTGCGGGCAGGGTTAGGTGCAACTCTCGGGTGACTTTGACGGTGGAGAACCCCCTGTTCGTGGTCTCTCAAGCCAAGGCGGTCCCGCAAGGGGTTTTTCACTTTAAAAAAAAATGAAAACACACATTAGGTGGTTGGTGTGTTTTAATGATAGACACGTGCATTAATGTTGACATTGATATAATGACAAAAACAACGGTGAAAAATAAAAAAATAAATTGAATTAATTTTTTTAACTAATTTTAATTTTTTAATTTTTCACCGTTGTTGATGTCATTAAATGCATGACATCATTAATGTGCATGTCCATAATTGAAATACGCCCACCAGCTAATGTACATTTTCCTTTTAATGCGCACACTTTTATTTTAATTTTTGTGTGCGGCTCACCATTAAATGTAAATTTAATAATAAATTAAATTAAATTATTTTTTTATTTAATTTAATTTTTTCCACCATCGTTCAATCACAAACAAAAAATTAATGCATTTCCATGTCGTTGCTTTCATTAAATGCATTTCCATGATGTTGCATTCATTAATGTCTGTCACCTTCATTAATGCACATTAAACAATTACCCTTCATTCATGCGCACATTTCATTAATGCTAATGGCCCAAAATTAAAACCAAAATTTAATGCATCATTTCCAACTGGTATATTTAGCACATATTTCGAGGAATCTCCTTTCGACACATAAGTTGCTACTTTTTCCTACTAAATTGAGGGACCTACCTAGCTTTCCACCAGTATAACAGTGTTTATAGTTGTTAGAGAGCATTTTTTGAGCCTGATTCAGTGCCACAAATAGTTTTTGGCTTTATGAAGACCTCTTAAAATTCTTAATTTTGACCTTTTTGTTTTGTAACAGGAGTACATTTTCAGTTGTACACGATACTCCTGGATATTTCTCTCTTTCTCTTCCACATTTGTACACATTGGGGACCAATGCTTTCTCAGTGGGGAGGAATGATAGGGAATCATGTATTACCATTATTTATTTTTAATAAGTTGTTAGTTGTTGTAATGGTTAAGGTTGTACCATCATTAATACAACCTTATCCATAAACTATGCTTTGTAATGCCTATTTATAGGTATCTTATGGTAATATAGTGTAGTTTTCATTTGTGTAAAATTTTGGTTATCTATTTGTAATTGTGTTTTCCTTAGCAATCATCTTCCATCCATACTCTCTTCCATTTCATTTGTTTGCATATTTTTAACTCTTCTAAAGCCACCTAAGATTCAACTTAATTACTTGTCTTAAATCCACTATTGAAAGCATAATGAGACAAAATCTCTCCCATTTTATTCCTAATTATTCCTCATAATCCTATTGGTCCTAGATTTCCTTTAGACGCTCCATAAAAATTTAGTTTGTCCAACTTCATATATGGTGGTTTCTACTTTATATTCATGGCCTTTTTTTTTAATTTCTTGTGTGCCCAACGTCATAATTCCATTTGATGACTTGAATCAATCTATCAGGGCTATTTACTTCTAGATTAGGGATTGGGTGAGTTGATAGGTTTAGATTAGACTCCTCTCTAGCTAAACAAATTTTTCTTTTCATTACCTCTAAATTTATTTCCTTTATTTTAAATATTCTTCTATTCCTTTCTAGCCAAACATTCCAAAGTGATGTACCTTTTGATATATCCTAGATTATCTATAAAGCATCACTTTTAAAGTGTTCTACCATTTCTTTAACCATTCTTCAATTCTTCCCTTCATCACTATGCATTTTCCAAACATACTAAGAATCCATTGCCATAGTTTCTATACTATTGAGCAATGTCCCTAGAGATGGTCTATACTTTCCTCCTCCTTTTTACAAAGAATGCATTTTGAGGGGGCCATGAATATTCCTATTCATATAGTTATCTTAGGGTAAAATTATCTAATGACCTACTAAAAAAACAAACATTTTAACTTTAGGAATGCTTGAGCTATCACAAACATATATCCATATTCTTGTAATATTCATATTTTATTGGTGCTTTATATTATATCCACTTCTTGTTGTGTATTCTTTAGAGCTATTCAACTCCTAAAGAAAATTTATTCTTAATTCCTTTTGAAATAATCATTTTTGTTATCTTTCTAGCTAACTACATCCTAGCATCAATGTCTTGTATACTTGTAAAAAAAATCTACTTTCCATTTGTATATTCCTTCTTGAACCTTGTAAAACAAATATTTGAAACCCTATCATCATTTTTGTCTTAAAGTAATCTCATTCAAGGATTCAAAATTGGATCTAGAATAAGTATTTTTTTATGACACCAAATATCCATCCAAATAGAAATTTTTTTCTTCATTTCCCACTACTCATATTAAACCATTAATCATTAGATCAATTAATTTTTTTAAACCGTTCCAAAGTGTAAAATAATTTGGTAGAAAGAATGTAATAAAAATTTAGCTTGGTTTATATTGGGCTTAACATACTTACTTAGAAGAATTATTTCCCATTGTCTTTGACTCTCTTTATACAATCTCTAGATTGTTTTTCTCCTAATAGCTAAGTTTACATCTATAAGAACTCTTAAACTAAGACCTTACCTAGCTTTATTATCACACATCTTGGTTCATGTCACGAAATAAAATTATCTTTTATCATGTAATATTGACCAAAAAAATGGTTGCATAATATAGAATAAACTATTTTCTATATATTTTGGCATAGTATACAATGACATATAATATGTTGGAATGGAATGTAAGATTGATTAATTAGCTACACTTTTCCTGCTAACAATAACAATCTACTTTTTCATTTTTGTAGTTTATTCTAAACTTTTCTTGAAATGAATCTTGAAGCCTCAAAAAACATTGACATCCTTAGGTAGGCTGAAGGGAGTGACCCAATATTACATCCTAAAATATCTAAAATCCTCAACTACCTTGTTGGAGGAGTATTGAAGAAAAAATAACACTTTTCTGAAATGAATCTTCTGACCCGTTGCCTATTCATAGTCTTCCAAAATAGTTCTAACTGATTTTGATTACGAAATTGAAGCTTGAAAGGACATAAGAGTATAATCGTCAAACCAATGATATAATATGAGACTGATGGGTGTAGATGGCTTAAGGCCTACAATATAATAGTCATCTTTGATGGCTTACCCCAGAGATTCCACCAACAACATAAAAAGGTATGGGGACAATGGATCTCCTTGATGAATTCCCCTGTAGCTCCTAAAATATCCCACCAGAGAGCCATTCACTAGAACTGAGAACTTGGTTGAAGGTACATATGATTTGATCACTTATCCACTCCTGACTAAATCTAAATTTATGCAAAACTTTGAAGAGAAACTCCCAATCAACCTTGTCCTAATATTTGTTCATATCCACCTTTAACAAGGTCCTAGAATTAGTACTTTTGATCATCAAATGGATGATTTCATGGATTGCAATGATTCCATCCAAAATTTACCTCTCGACCATAAAACCACTGTACGGGATATCAATGATGCTTGGTAATAAAAGTTTCAATCTGTTTTCCAGGCTATTCATCAAAATTTAAAAAATGGTATTGCACAAACTAATAGGCCTATAAGCTACAAAATCCTTAGCATCAACCATTGTAGGGATAAACACCAAAATCGTAGAGTTGACATCTGAAGGGATATATTTCAAATACTGAACATATCTGGTGGCATTACAGATCTACGACCCAAAATATGTAAAATTTTTTGAAAACTTATTAGGGAAAACCCATTAGGTCCCGATGCTTTGAGCCCACCCGTTGCAAAAATTTCTTTACTACTTTCATCATCTGAAAATGAAGTATCCAAAATATTATTCATATCTACATATACCAAAGGTGGTATGTTATTCAGTAAGCGAGCTTTAGACTATTAATTTTTTTTTATGTGGAACACATGAGGTCCTTAAAAAAATTCACTACATTGGTTCTAATCTCTTCGATGTATTTAGAGAGTTCTCCATTTTCTTTCATAATCACCCTAATATTGAAAGCAAATGAATAACTATATAAAGGCGTTGAAGAGACTAGATCCGAGGTAGTGATTTTTTTTAAGGACATCTTTTGTTTCACATCAACAAAAAATCAACAGGTTGAAGCTCGCTTGTTGAATAACATACCACCTTTGGTCTCTACAGATATGAATAATGTTTTGGATACTCGATTTTTAGATGATGAAATCAGTAAAGCAACTTTTGTAATTAACAGGATTAAAGCATCGGGACCTGATGGGTTTTCCCCAATATTGTTTCAATATTTTTAGCATATTTTGGGATTGTAGATCTCAGATGCCACTAGAGATGTTCAATATTTGAAATAGATCCTTTTAGATGCCAACTCTATATTTTTGTGCTTATCCCAAAAATTATTGATGCTAAGGATTTTACAACTTATAGGCCTGTTAGTTTGTGCAATACCATTTTTAAAATTTTGATGAATACCCTCGAAAATAGATTGAAATTTTTATTACCAAGTATCATTGATATCTCATAGAGCGGTTTTGTGGTCGAGAGGTAAATTTTGGATGGAATCATTATATTCCATTAAATATTCCATTCGATGATCAAAAGTAGTAATTCTAGGACCTTGATCAAGGTGGATATGAACAAAGCTTAAGGTAGGTTTGATTAGGAGTTTCTCTTCAAAGTATTGTAATTTCATTCAATGTTATGTTGAATTTGTATTGTTTCCAAGTTATGATCGTGGGAGAACTTGGATTCCTTTTAATTTTTGTCCAGGTCAGTTTACAAAAATGTTAAAATTTCTCATCTATTTGTACTTTGACATGGTTTTTGTGGAGTTATTCCATTCCATATAATGGAGGAAGGTGGCAATTATCTAGTCTCTAGATAAAAATAACCCAATGAAGATACACTGGATAAAAATAACACAATGAACAATCAAGTTGTGTCATTATTATCCTGTGTGGCTTCATTAGGTTTTCATGAGGAAATTTCAGATGGATGACACACTAATCCATGATCCATCAAGAATATGTAAGGCAATTTAAGGGGAGGACTATAATATTTTTGAGAGACTATACAAATTTTACCAGGTATCTCAAGGGACTTCCATTGGCGTTGTTGTGAAGATCAATAAGAGGGATTGTGACATTACCATAAATTGGGCTAGGGGTCTCCACCATGCCAAAAAATGTGAGGTCTCTGGTTTTTGTTATGTCAAGGATATTGTTCTTACAATACTCAAACTATGCAACATTCATCAAGTAAGTCTTATCCTTTTTATTTTGTAATTATTGTTGGTGGATGTTGTTTATCAGAATTCTCTATAGAAATTATGTTGTAGTTTGGACAAAGTGGGATTTAAGGTATGATCAAATATAATTTCTAGTAGGTTATTTAACCGATGAATGCAAGCTTTAAATACATTGGTTCCTGGTTCTTAGTTATGAGAGAACCTTCCATTATTTTTATGCCTTTGATAGATTTCAACTTGGTTATTTTGGTTATTGTAATTATTGTACCTCAGTTTTATAAAAGGTTTAACAAAAAAAATTATTTATAGTGATCTTCATTATGTTAGAAAATTTAACCAGATTTGACATCTCTAACAAATTGATCCAGTACATAATTCATCGGATTCTTTTGCATTCGAATTAATTATTGGTAGTTGAGATTGTCATTCAATTCGGCAAATGGATGGAAACCCTATTTTTGAGTTAATTACATGTCATAGAAGTTGGTGTAGCTCTCCCGCATCATGGATGAATCCCTAGCTATATATTTATTTCAAGGTTCTATTTTATAAGGTTAGAGAAAAGTACAGTAGAGCGAAGAGCAGAAGAAGAATGCAACATCGTTGTATGGAGAATAAGGAGCAGCACAACTCAAAAGTGTATCAGAATGACAGTGTATACCTTGCAATCTATCACAGTTGCAGATGATCATGGATGCATTTTCAACCTAAGTATGTGGATGTATATTCGGTTTAAAGCAATAAATAAATACTTGCATATATTTTATCCTCTGTGTATGGTTTATAACTTAGCTAAGTTTATCTCAATATTTTCTCCATTCAATTTTGAAAACCTTGTAAATATTGTAGTAGAAGGTTGTGTTTCAATTCCACATCAATCTCTTTGTTAAGTCTTGTGGATTAGAATTACCTGCCATTTATTTATATTTTTCTAGTGAAAAATACCTTAGGTTATTTATATTATAAAATTGCATTATTAATATTTGCCCTGATATTTGGTGAAGTCCGTAACCTTAAACTTGCTTCAAAATTCGCATGCACAATAACCTAAATTCCATTCCACACTTATTTTCTAGGAATAGTGACGTCAGCCATAATCTTGTGCAGATTTCAAATTTGGACCTCTCCCCTTGTTAAACCCAGTGGAATCCATTCCACTCTTGTTTGTTCGCATTTGCTCTTGAAATGGAGACTTGTTAAAATTTGCATGCTCTCTCTATTTTTAATTATAAATTTCTATTCTACTGGTTCCCCGTGTTCCTAAGTACGAATTCCATCCTGCACTATTTCCTTTGTTAATAGTTGCTAATTTTCATTCTGCTTCCATTTGTAAAGAAACGTTGTAGATTTTTGTTGACCGCATTCTGCATCCACTTGCATGAGGTTTTATAAACTTCAAATTAGTATCAGAGCTTGTGCCCTCCCATAGAATATTAAAGCAATGGGTTCTAAAAATAACTCATTGCAATTGCAGATCCCACAGTTCAACGATAAGAATTATGATTCTTGGAGTAGTTAGATGAAAATTCTTTTTGGGTCTCAAGAGCTATAGAACTTGGTCAAGAATGGTTATGCAGAACCAGAAGATGTAGCAGCATTGGCCACTCTCCCAAGCAGACTCAAACTTATTAAAGAAGAATCGAAAGAAATATCAAAAATAATTATTTTATATAATGCAGGATGTTGAGGAGACCATTTTCCCATGGATTACAACAACATCCAAAGCAAAGCAAGTTTAGAAAATTTTAGCTAGTTCTTATCAAGGCACTAACAAGGTGAAGTTGATGAAGCTGTATATTTTGAGAAGAGATTTCAAAAATATTTAGATGAGTGAATCAAATTTTATGAGCGAATTATTCATCCAAACAATGGATATCATCAACCAGATGTGGTAGAATGGGGAGAACATGGATAACCAAAGAATAGTGGAATTTTTTTTGAGAAGCCTGCAAACAAGATTTGACTTTGTTGTGATAGCAATTAAAGAATTGAAGGATTTGACAACCCTCATTTTAGATGAGCTCATGGATTCTATGTAAACACATAAGTAGAGGTTGAGCTGGTAAACTTAGTCATATCTAGAGCAAGCATTCAATACATAGGTCTTATTTTGAAATAGTGGTAGAAGATATGAATCCCACTAAGGCACCTCATGTTCTCAAGGAGTAAGAAGGCAGAGCAATCATGGTAAGCGTGGAAGAGGTAACAAGCAATGAGGAAGCACAAAATCTAATGACAGAGAGAATAGTTGTAACTTCCATCAGGAAAGAGGAAGACGTAATGATAAAAATCAACAAGTTGGATCTACTCATAATTTTGACAAATCTAAGATCCAATGCTATTACTACAAGAAATTTAGCCATTATAACTATGAGTGCAGAAATAAATTGACCAAGGATAACAAACAAAAACCCCAATACACAAATGAAGTTGGAAATGCAGAGTGTAGAGATGCATGTAGGAATATGTTGCTGACTTGTAGTACTAAGGAGAAAAGCTAGAAGAACACGTAGTATTTGGATAGTGGGTGCAACAATCACATGTCTAAGAACAAATAAATATTATCATAATTAGATGAAATAGTCCAATATAAAGTGAAAATGTGGAACAACAATAAGGTTCCTATCAAATAAAAAAGAAAAATCATCATCCACAATAGGCAAGGTGAAAGAAAGTAAATACAAGATGTGTATTATATGCCTGGGTTGAAGTACAACTTGTTGAGAATTGGATAGCTTGTGTAGAAGGGGCACACTGTTCAATTTAAATATGGAGTATGTACCATCAAAGATAAATAGCATGGGGAAATTGCAATAGTATTCCTGAAAAGGAACAAAATGTTCACTTTGCAGATTCAGAATGAATTTTTGATGTTATTGAGTGTAGTGGTTAAGGATGCTACGTGGCTATGGCATATCAAATTTGATCACCCGAGTTTCAATGGACTGAACCTGCTACACAAGAAGCAAATGGTGAAGGGTTTACCCCTCATTGACCAACCAAATCAAGTTTATTAAGGTTTCTTAGTTGGAAATCAACACAAATATGCATTCCCTATAGGATAGTATTGGAGAGCTTCACAGTCATTGGAGCTGGTGCACTCAGATATATGCGGTTCAATGGAGACCAACATATTTGCTAGAAATAAATATTTTTGAATTTCATATATAAATTCAGTCAGAGGACATGGGTATATCCCATCAAACAAAAGTTAGAAGCATTTGAAAAAGTCAATGAGTTCAAGGATTTGGTTTAAAAATAGAGTAGATATTATATGAATAATCTCTAGACAGATGGAGGAGGTGAGTATATCTCCAATGAATTCCACAAATTTTGCAAGGTAAATGGAATTTGAAGGCAGTTCAATGCTAGATATACACCATAATAGAATGGTGTTGTAGAGAAGAAGAACATAACCATTATGGAGATGGAACGAACTGAAGGTAAAGGGATTGCCACATGAGTTCTAGGTAGAAGTTGTATACTGTGCAGTTTATCTGCTAAACAGATGTCCCACCAAAAGTGTGAATGATAAAATTCCTCAGGAGGCTTGGAGCAAAAAAAAACCTAATGTGGTTCACATAAGAGTTTTTGGGTGCACTGCATATTCACACATCCTAGATGAGAAGAGTAAGAAGCTAGATGACAAATCAGATAAGTGTATCTTCATGGGATATAGTGAACAAGAAAAATTTTATAGGTTGTATAATACTGTAACAAAGAAGATTATCATCAGTAGAGATGTGAAGTTCCTAGAGGATGAACCATGGAACTGGAAGTCAAAGACTGGCTAGCCAGAGCCAAAAATTATTGAAACTTTGGATTTGGAAGGAGATAGAGTGCTTACTCCTGTAGCTTCAAGGAGTACCAATGGTGCCAGTAGTAGCACAATATCATCATCTTTATCACCTCCACTTGCAACAAGAATATCCAAATTGAAGACACCATCAAAGATAAGGAGCTTGCAAAATATTTATGAGGTAGCCAAAATTGAAACTGATGATGAACATTTTGATTTTTATTTATTTTCTAAGTGTGATCCAATTACTTTTGAAGAAGTAATTCAAAATATAAAATGGGTGAATGCTATGCATGATTAGATAGCAGCAATAGAGAAAAAATAGATCTTGCAGTTAATGGATCTTCCATTAGGTAAGAAGACCATCGCGTTCAAATGGGTGTATAAAACTAAGTTTAATGCCCAAGGTGAAATTGATAAGCATAAGGCCGGATTGGTGGTAAAAGGCTACAAAAAAAATTTAGGGATTGACTATAATGAAGTTTATGCACATGTAGCCCTATTTGACACAATCACAATGATCCTAGCATTGGCAGCCTAGAAAGGTTGGAATATTTACCAGATAAATGTCAAGTCTACATTCCTAAATGGAGTATTGGAAGAAGAGCTCTATATAGACCAACCACCCGACTATGACATGGAAGGGCAAGAAGGTAAGGTCCTAAAATTGAATAAATCTCTTAATAGGTTGAAGTAAGCACTCGAAGCTTGGTACCACAAAATTGATGCTTAATTTTAGGACAATGGGTTCATAAAATACCCATATGATCACAATATGTAAATAAATACAAACGCAAAGGGGATATGATAATTGTATGCTTGTATGTAGATGATATGATATATATTGGCAACAACAATATGCTATTTGAGTAGTTTAGAACAACCATGAAGAAGGAGTTCAAAATGATGGACTTGGGGTTGATGAAGTATTTTATTGGCATTGAAGTTGACCAATCTACAGATGACATCTTCATTTCTCAGGGTAAGGATGAAAAGGATCTCCTGAAGAGGTTTAATATGGAGGACAACAAACCTGCCATCACACCTGTTGCCACAGGTCTGAAGTTGAGTAAAACTGATAATAGAAAAAGTGTTGATCCAACTCTTACAGGAGGGCACAAGCTTTGATACCAATTTAAAATTTATAAAATATCATGCAAGCAGATGCATAATATGATCAATAGAAATCCATAGCATTTCTTCACAAATAGAAGTGGAATGAAAATATACAACTATTAACAAAGGAAACAGTGTGGGATGGAATCTGCACTTAGGAACACAAGGAAACCAATGAATAGAAATCAACAATTAAAAATAGAGCGAGCATGCAAATTTTAGCAAGTCTCCATTTTGGGAGAAAATGCGAACAAACAAGAGCATAATGGATTCCACTAGGTTTAACAAGGAGAAAGCTATAGATTCAAAATCCGCACAAGATTATGGTTGATGTCACTATTCCTATAAAATAAGTGCGGAATGGAATTTAGGTTATTATGCATGCGGAATGGAATTTAAATTATAGCTGATGTCACTATTGCAAGTTTAAGGTTGCAAAATTCACCAAATATTAGGGCAAATATTAATAATGCAACTTTATAATATAAATAACATAAGCTATTTTTCACTAGAAAAATATAATGAAATGGAGTGAAATGTAGGTAATTCTAATCCGTAATACTTAACAAAGATATTGATGTGGAATTTAAACATAACCATATACTATGATATTTACAAGATTTTCAAAACTGAATGGAGGAAATATTGAGAGAAACTTTGCTAAGTTATAAACCATACACAGAGGACAAAATATATGTAAGTATTTATTTATTGCTTAAAACCAGAAATACATCCACATACTCAGATTGGAAATACATCCACAATCATATGCAATTGTGATATATTGCAAAGTATACATTATACTTCTACTACAGTTTTGAGCGCATATGCTCCTTCTGCTCCACACAATGTTGTGTTTTTATTATGATCTTCGCTCTATTGTGCTTTTCTCTAACCTTACAAAATTGAACCCCGAAAGAAATATATAGCTAAGGATTCATCCATGAGGTGGGAGAGCTACACCAACTTATATGACATGCATTTAACTCAAAAATATGGTTTTCATCCAATCGCTAAACTAATTGACAGTCTCAACTACCAGTAACTAATTTGAATGCAACAAGATCCGACGAATGGTGCAGTGGATCGATTTTTTAGAGGTGTCAAATCTGGTTTAATTTTCTAACACCCTCCTTTAAACTATATTTCATAAAAACTTTGACACCTAGCATCACCCTCACCCTGTTGAAGTCTTCCTCCTTCAAAGGTTTTGTGAATATATCTGTGATCTGCTCCTTGGACCTACAAAATGGTAACTCAATATTATTAAATTTCACCATCTCTCTGATGAAATGATATCATATGTCAATGTGCTTGGTCCTTCCATGAAATACTAGATCCATCAACAATGCTATGGCAGAATTGTTATCACAAAATATAGTTGTTTCCCCTTTCTGCGAATGATTCAGTTCACTCAAAACTCCTCTTAACCAAACTATATAAATATATATTGCATATAACTTACAATTATGCAAATTTTAAAATCTATTTTATTTTAATATTAAATCATAAAACCTAAAAGAAGCCTAATACAAAACCTTAACACAAATTTAAAAGGTCTAAGATTATATTTGTCAACCCCAACAGTTGGTGAGAATTACCTAAACACATGGTTCTTTATCATATTTTATTATCTAACATATTGAAAACCTTTTTAAAAATAAGATAGTGAAAAGTCAAATTCCATTTAAACCTTTATTGAACCATGTGTCTTAGTTATATTTAAACTATAAATTATTGACATCTCTAGTTAAACTGACCTTTAAACAAAAACATGCATAAGGCCAAATCCCTCTAGTTCAATTACAATAAGAAAGATACTTTGCTTATACATTATTAAAATTTTGATACATCCTATTATAAATTTGAAGAACATTTTAGAATAATTCCTATAACAATACATTTTAAATGTTTTGATATTTTTAACAATGAATAATATTAATATCCATTAATATTCAATAGATGCACTATATTTCAACCATGTTGTTATATTTTATGTTATGTTTTAGACTCAACATTGCCATATTATTTGTTTATTTAAAAATAAAATTAATACTTTGAGTTATTGACCCTCTTTCTATGAGAGATCCTAATACAATACATATACATTTCAAATAAGATGAATATACGATATTATACCATACTATACTATGTATAGTATAGCATATCCATCTTATTTGAAAGATGTATGTATTGTATTAGGAGATTTTTTTTATAAGTATGGCTAATAAATTCAATTTTATATTATATTTTTAGATAAAAAAATAATACACATATATGGGTTTTTTAAGCATGGTTGTTGAATATAAAGCATTATAACCTGGTCTAAATATAGTGCATCTTAATAAATATTAATACCATATTAAAAGAAATCAAAAAATTTGAAGTATTTTTTTAGAAATTATTCTAAAAAATGAAATGGTGTTTGAATTGGTAATGGCACTTATCATAATTTTAAGAATACATATGTAGGGTCTCTTTTCTAAAATTTATTTTAATTGGACTAAGGTTTATGGTTTAGAAGGAGCTAGTCTCAGGAATCTTACATCTGAATAGGACACATGTTGTTAGTTTAAAGGTCAAATTAACTCTTTAGATTAATGGTTTTGATAATGGTGGTTTGAAGGTCATCTTAATTAGAGAGTTGAATGGTTGTGACAAAGGTTTAGATGCCTTTAACTCTTTACCATATTATTTTTTAAGAGTTTTTAATATTATTCATATGGAAATATGATGAAGAACCACGTGTTTAGGTCATTCCTACCAGCTGATTTGGGTTGAATTTGCATTTTATCTGGGGTTCATTGGGTTTATTTAATTATAATAACCCCAAATTACCCAACCCAAACTAACCATCACATCCATATTTAAAAAAAAAAATTACATACATGTGAGAATATTTTTATATATTTTTACATTGAGCAAGTAGTCCCATGTATTTCCAAGGCTATGCACCACATAGGAATCAACTTGATCAAATTTTATCCATGTGCATGGCAGTGACTAGTGTTCCATATCGATAAACGAGAATTTTCCATTCTATTTCAACCAGAATGCACATTTCCATTATTGTTTAACCCCATGTTACAGTTGTTCCAACCATAGGTGTCACTCAACCTAACCTTACGCGTGTGCCTTGTTGACTACTCATTATTTTTCAATGAGATAATATTTGTAGGTGCAATGCTTAACCAACTCACCATACCACATATGGTTTGTTAAGGGAATCATCCAATAGATTCTCATAGGCATATTATTGCCTACCATTATGCTCATAGACTTCTACTCTTAGGTCTCTCAATTATAAATTATTTAATATGTTTATGTTCCTTCTATGCTTCCACGTTTTTTTTTATAGGAAATAAAGATCTAATTTATTCATATATAAATAAAGCATCCACTTGAGAGTCCAAGTAACATAATAAATCAAGTAAATAACTTATTTTCCCATGAACATAAAACTTCAAGAGATTACATTGTTCTTATCCAATACAACTAGATACTTGGGAGTTACATTTTTTATACTTTCTACAATAATTCATAAGCTCCTACAAGATATTACATTATTACTTTTGCAAGAAATATTTTCATGTTACAACAATAGCCTCATCATTTTGAATACAACATCAACTTTTTGTAATATTCAACTCTCTTTCAGGTTCAACAGGTACTTCAGGTACTAGTTGCCTCTGTCCCACCAGTACTAAGTGATTGATTACTCAGACCAGGATAATCCAATATATGAACATGCATATCTAACTCAAAATACCATGAAACTGTAATCCATTACCATTCCTATGCATAATTTCCTAAGAATGAAACTTTTCCCATTACTTTCATCCCATATCCCATCACACAAGAAACATGTTCTTAAAACTATACTAATTGCATCCATTGACATGGCCACGGAGAACACCCATAAATTCCCAAGAAATGCAACCTAGTAATATTTTCTCCCATATTAGACTATGCCCTCAAAATATTTTATTCCTCAATCAAGCATGCATGATTGCATATATATGATTCTATTTGTTCAATGCATATAAATTAGAGTATTGCAAATATACTATTCTTTTCTTCATCTAGGTTACCAAAACTTAAAGATAAAAGCACCCAAAATAGCATTTAAACAAACTTGTACACAACATAAAATCACAATATCAAAGGAAAACATTACTAGCATCTTACTTAGATTTGTCAAAGAGCATTCATCATAAAAATCTAAACTTTCTATGAGAAGGCTAATCTATATTTACCTCATATAATCAAACCTATAAATGTCTACTCTATTTAGAGTAAGTCAATCTAAGTTTCATCATAGATTTAACTTCTTTCACTGAGACATATAGCATTGGATTCCATCAAATAGGTTTGAGTCATAACAATATTGTACAAGGCTAGGGATATTCACAACCCCATAAATATTTCAAACCCTACTCAATAAATGGACATGGTGCCAATATAAGTTTTCTTGTGATGAACTTTAACTTTTTGCTAAAGTCTTAGTTTGAGTCTTTTAAGATAATTATCTAATACTTCCATTTAAAGAATTTCATCCATTTTATATCTATTTTAATATAAATATGAGACCCAAAGTTGTTATCGTAAGATAACTTAAACAATCCAAACCATAAAACTTAGGTCTATGATTCCTATCCATAAACCTTGTCATACCACTTTATTTTATTTCACCACCCATACCTTAGTTTAACTTAAAACTTATCATACTTCTTAAATAAATATGGTGACATTACATTTAGAGACATTACTCCCTAATATTTTAAATTTTTGCAAGGTAGGGTCTACGCTAGGTACTAGCACCTTAGCCTAACGGCTAAGTGCTTAGCACATCAATCGAGGAAAATACCTCCCTGGACCCCATGGGTGTCATGGACCCTAGACCCTTGCTCTTGTGGAATAAAATTCACATCCTACATGTATTTAATCACATTTGGAATGTACAAACCCTAAGCATCTAACCAAATAGAGACACATAATCTATTCCATGGATGGGTTTCATCAACGCTGAATATGTTTTATTATTATTATTATTATTATTATTAACAATAAGGAAATAACTTAAAGGTAAATTACCAAAAATCAAATTCGATTACAGGCTTTCACAGAGCAACGTTTGTGCTTCTCATTGAATGTGATCTGCATCATGTAGTTTGTCTTAAAACATAACCTAAGCCAAATTGGAAGTCCCCTACGCTCATCGAATAGGACCATAATTTTGATGTTCATCTAGAGGATGAATTGTTTCTCATTCGAGAGATGATGTTCAAGAATTATTATTGCAGGCACTGGACCATAATATCTACATTTTCCATGGCACACCTCTCCCTAGATGGTAGACGAAGATAAACAACACCAATACAAAAAATGTAAGCCAACAAGACCTTCACATATACCAATAGAGTGATTTTCATCCCACATCTCACAAATAGATCATTTGACCTATGCATTGGCTACCCAAAATACTCTTCACATGACACAAAGGTCCTATAATGGAGCCTTGAGTGTTATTACCGAAGGTAAAGTCACTCAAGATCGTGTGACAAGGTTTATTCTATAGAAAGCTTGATATCACTATGTGTCTACCAAATTTAATGTTCAATATATATATTTTTTAAATCTAAACATAGCCCTTGTACCTATTATGTGTACGCTTCTATATTTCCCATGCAAGATCACATAAATATTTATTAGTTTTCATAAGATCCTTATAAAAAGAGTCCCTCAAATTCGAGACCTGCAACTTATTTAAAAGGACATTTCTATATAATGCTAATGCAAACCAAGCTTCCAAGGGAAGAACCTCACAAATTGTAGAACAATATTTTTTTTATTTACATAGAGCTTATCTTTTTTTTTATTTCATTAAAACCTTTAACCTTTACAACAGAAAGGCTACTACTATATTTTTATTTCATTCACCAAAACAAGCATACTCAACATTCATACTATAGTTGGGATCTTAATCCTAACCTGAGTCTTTCAATGACTTTCTTCGATAGAAGATTCAGTAAGTCTTTCAATGCTCTGAATTACATGCGACTCTTTTTATTTTAGCAAAGTAACGAGGCGAGGAAAAACTATGGCAACTATCACAAGGCCCTTAGTAAAAATTTTTGGGGATGAACCCATCATAAATGCTATCTAGAATTTGAAGTTATCTTTGACTTTGCAACTGGGGTGGTCCAATCACAATCAAAAACATACCAAATCTTCAACTAATCTTTACTTCATTGTTAAGCAACTAATTAATTAACCTTGTTAATTACAATTAACTTGTAACTAATCTAGGGATAAAATAACATTAAATTTAATTCTTCTTCAATGCTATCAAATAATCAATCTTAACACAAGTTAAAGATCTTGGTTAACTAATTAAACCAGTCTTAGCAATTAATTTCCAAACTAAGTAAGGAGAAAAAGAAACATTCCAAGTAAATTCCTTAAATTCCACTAACAATTCACGTTTAGCATCAAATGCTCCTAATTTAGTAAAACATACTTTACCATTTCTATTTCATAATCATCTGTATGAAATAAAACCTTAAGCTATATAATGCAAACACAAATTAGGGTAAAATTTGTGATGTTACATACTCCCCCCATAGGCTAAACACAATATTATGTGTTTCATTCCTAAAGTTAGTCAAATGCATTTCCATTCATCACAAAGAATAAATCAAGCATTAAGTTAATATTTTGCAACCACCTTGAAATCATGCAAACATTGTTATGCAATTTGATCATGCAAACCCCATTTCCACACTATTATTTTTCTGTGGTTGGCATTTTTATGATAGTCAACTATCACCATCCTACTAGAAGACTAGTCTAGGACATCATGGTCCAATAGTGTCGTCATGGTTATGTGAGGGTAGATTTCTCTACTTTTTATTTTTCACCCTCTAGATTGTCTTTGTCATCCTTTCCCTTTTGCCAGTTCCCTGTCCTTTTTTTTTATTGTTGTGTTTGTGTTTGTTTGTGCTTTTGTTTTTTTAGGCATGCTCTTTAAGTGTGCTAAAGAGGACAAGCCAAGTGTGAGGTCTAGGTGATTTTGGTGGAATATATACCCATAACTCCTTGGGAATTATCCAAAAGTCGCATCCCAATTATGGTGTTCCTATCGAGACAAAATAAAATTGAGTTTAAAAACATTGGTTTTTATGAGGGATCCCAGTCCCCTTGTATTAGGGTTTGATTATGGTTCTCTTGAATAAAAACCCAAAGACATACCAGTATTATATCCCTCATGGGATCAAGTATTACATGCATTTAAATACACTCTTAAATACCTTACGAGGTATTTAAAATTTTTATATATGCCACTACATGACATAATATCACTTTCCAAATATCTTCCTCAATATCTACGTACTTTTTATTTGCTTGGCTTATCAATGAGTGATTTGCTTTTAGGAGTGACTCATTGTAGGTCGATGAGTGATTTGCTCTTACTAGATTGATCAAACCTCTTGGAGTAGGCACCTATAGACTTTATTTTGTAAATTTGGCTCTATAGAGCCAATAACTACTTATTTTTTTAGTTTTGCAAATCTTCTAGGTGTTGCCAATGCAAAGGTAGTAACTAGGTCATTATAATAGTCTAGATAAGAGTATAAAGGTTTGAATATGAAGGTGGGTTGGATATGTATGCTCCATATTTGGAAAACATAATATAAGTACCTCCTACTATGCATAGTAGATCCAATGAAGTATGAGATAGTCTAATATCCACAATGATAGCAAATATTAAAAAAATCACTTTACTAGTATAATATTTCCTTGATCATGTGGATGCACACTTACAATATAAAATAATCAAAATAGTAAAAAAAACATATATATAGTTTCTATATGCAATCCTTTATAAATATATGCTTCAAAAATACCTTTGAAAGATCCAATATAACCAATTTATCTATTTCCCTAGCTAAAAATTTCACCTCATTATCTTGAATATATACATGTTGTAAGATATTAAAAGATCTAAATTTTTTCTAAAATTCAATTCCAATCTAGCAAAAGTTTTAATAAAAGACAACATAGATGAAATGAAGTTAAACATGTAATCAAATTTATTTATGTGTATCCATATTAGTTATATATGAGGGTGGTTTCTACATGTGAATCTAATATTAAGCCAAAAATGTAATTTATTCACATTAATTGGAGTGTATTAGAGATGGGGTTGATTGTCCTATATTAATATAACCCTAGCTAAACATTTATATTCCTTTGTATATATTAAGTGATAGAGTGAAGGCTTAAGTATTTTAGATATAAGGTCTAATGTTAAAATTCAAAGGAGCTAAGTTGTAAATGTTAGAGTTAATGTAATGTGCACTATGCCAGTTTGACACTTGTCAGCTTATACTGACACTTGTCAGTTTATAATATAGGCCTTCTGCCTATATATGTAACACAGTTTTATCAATAATATAATCCCTTCAGTTTCACTCCCAACATTTGGTATCAGAGCTCCAGGCTTTCTCTAGCCTTGTGAGCTTGAGGGGGGATTTCCCTCATGGAAATCCTCCCTCCCCCCTCATCCATTATTTTTCCCCATTTTTCAATTTCTCATCTTTTATTATGGAAATGCTGTCGATGCTATTTTTTTTATTATTTTTTCTGAAGTGATGGAGAAGGGCAGACATTGTGATCATTCCTGCTGTGTACTTTGGAAGCCTTGTATGGCCTGTGATGATATTTTCAATCTCAATGCTGCAATCGTCACCATACACTGGTCGGCCTCGTGTCCATGATTCTTGCATAGCTTTCATCGACGCCGATGAACAGGGCATTTTTCACACATTGCCACGGCTCCTGGTAGTACGTTTATGCCCCCATGAGGACGGAGCAGAAATGGGTTTTCCGTATTGAGGATGGCACCGGCGGACAACATGCCCATCGCGATCGCCAAAAATTGCAGAGAGTTGTTGCGGTCATATTTTTTTTCTTAACGTTGCACTTGAGAGCGCGGAGGACGAGGGCAATGTAGGTCAAGATGACGTCAAGGCCGAGTAGCGCGAGACCCATGCCGGCAATGCTAAAGTCGGTCTCGAGTTTGATCTCGTACGTGAGAGCCAAGTTTGGCAAAATTTCCCAGTCCTTTGGCCGGTCTGGACTGGAGCGTAGCAGACGACTGCCTGTTGCGGGGTTCCCTACTGCCCCAGACTCGAACCCTCGCTGCCTTTCTGTTCTCCTCCACCCGCTCCTTCCTTGCTTGGGCTTCCCCAGAGCCACCGAAGGGAGCCCACATTACAGAGATCGTCTCCGCAGGCGAAGGCTTTGTAGATCGTTGCCAACGAGGAGGCAAAGGAGATCTGGGATTTGCAGGTTTTTTTCTCCTACTTGAGCTTCCCAGAAGCCGCCTCCCAATAGTTTCTGGATGAATTGCATGAGCAATTTGTGAGGGATGGTGGCTTGTTTTACGAGAGAGCATTTCATTTAAAAAAAAAAAGGTGGTATTCATGGTCTTCATGGGTTTTTGCGGGATCGGATCTTCCGTCACAAAGATAAAAAATAGCGAAAGGTTTTTTTTCTAACACCGAATAGTTCGCCATGAATCATTTCTCCATGGACGTCAGTTGTTTAAAGTTGAGACCTCAGTTTGCTGCAATGTTCTCTATGGATTCGTCAACTGACGGTGCTGGTGTGTCTGGGCACTCTCTACAAACACAGCAGACTGAATCCCGCATCTAATTATCTCTTCATGAATTTCATTGCAGGCGATAGCACCGATGTTAACATTCTGAATCTGATGAGCTCGATGTAGTTTTTTTTTCCAGCAAATTCGTTTTCTCGGATGTTGAAGAAACCGGCCCCTACAAGGATGGCGGGGTCGTCCGGGCGGTATTCTTCCACGCCCATGGCGGTTTTCGGGTGGGGCTCCGCGGGGACCAAGGGCTCAATGGCACAGTGGAAGCCACATGGCCGTGGAGGTATTCAAGAAGCGGTTATGATCTCCGAGATGAGTCTCCGAGATGATCGTCGGGCGTCAGGCCATTTGGCAGCATGCGAACGAGATTTGACCAACGAAATGGTGTCGGTGTTCCCGCCGTGGAATGCCCACAGAGGGCATTATTTTAAATTTTGAAATGAGAGCATATTAGTGGGGCACTTTTTATGAGAAGTCAAAATATTTTTTAACGGGGGTATATGTTTTTCTTTGGAATGTGGGGTATTTTATTCCAAAAGGGGATAATTTATGAAATGGTTAGGAGCATTTGATTCGATTTGTATGGAGCTACTTTAATCATGAAGAGTCTTATTGGCCCACATGGCCCATGTAATTCCCCTGCGAGGGAAATTGAGTCTGTCCTTTTATTCCGCCACAGTGCGATGCCAGGAATATGATATTCCTGAAGTTTATTTTGCTGCCTTAGATAGGCATGATGGTTTTTTCAAATGATGAAGGCCCCATTCAGACACAAGTATAGGGGTATTTATAGTCGTTGGAAATGATTTTTCACGACGGACACAATGATGGTGTCATATTGTAATTTTGAGGCTATTTCACTTCACTTTTGTTAGCCTCAAAGTTTTTCTACCTTGGAGTGCACTCTCGGTTGTACCCGACACTCCCAAGGTAATTTTATATGTCATCCTTTTACCTAGTGATCTTTTATATACACTTGGCGAATGCAGCGGCTGGTTACCCATGCATTTCGGTGGGATGACATGGTCACCATAAGGACAGTTAATCTAGGGACTATAGACAAAGACACCCTAGACTCTATACAAGGTTTTTTTGGATCTACTTCTGAAGACTACAGACGAAGACACTTCAGAATATTCTCTTCTTTTCTTCTTCTCTCCTTCTATTTTGATCTATGGCTAATTTTAATGTATTGAGTGCATTTTCGGCAGATACCGACACCTTCTAGATTGAGTTCACCATGAGGAGGGATTTCATACTCATGGTGAATCTAGTTAGTGACCTACGAGAGGCAACATCCTCTGAGGATGACCTGCAGAGGCAACAAACCTAGAAGTGGCTGACCCTGAGGCACCCATGATGACCCTGAGGCACTTAGACGACTGACCCAGTGGCAATAGACCCATGGAAGTGGCTGACCCTGAGGCAACAGATCGAGATGTATACACAGTGAATCTAGCATTATTCATAGTTGGAGAGCCAAGCACAAAGAGCACGAGCCTAGACCAAAAAAAGAGGATGATAGGTTATTTTTTAGAGAAGTCAACATTAAGGGGGAATGTTACCTAATGTTGACTTGTTTTGTTTCTTCTTTAGTTAGGATAGTGCACATTAAGGGGGAATGTTAGAGTTAATGTAATGTGCACTATGCCAGTTTGACACTTGTCAGTTTATACTGACACTTGTCAGTTTATAATATAGGCCTTCTGCCTATATATGTAACACAGTTTTATCAATAATATAATCCCTTCAGTTTCACTCCCATCATTAAAGGATTGGTCATTTTAGAGATAAGGTATAAGGTTCAAATTCCAATGAGTTAAGGCATGTCTCTTTCCATTATGTAAGGAAGTATGCGATGGTATAATATAAGGATTTAAAATATACAATATAATCAATTTTATCTATATTCTCAACTAAAAAATCTAGCTTTTCACCTTGAATATATGCATGTTGTAAGAGGTTAAAAGACTTAAAAAATTTACTAAAATTTAACGTGAAAAAAGATTTAACAAAAAAACAATTAAATGTTGATTGAAGCTAAACATGTAATCTGAGCTATTGATGTGTATTCATATTAATTATAGATGAGGGTTATTGTCATGTGTAAATTTAAACCTATTCCAAACATGTAATTTATTCAAATTAATTAAAGTGAATTATATATGGGGTTGATTGTCATATATTAATTTAACCCTAGCTAAGCATTAATGTAGTCATATTGATTAAAGTGATGTGCAAGGTAGTACATCCTTTATTTTCTATTCCTTTATACACTTGAGTGGGATAGTGAAGACTTGCATATTTTAGATATAAAGTCTAACATTCAAATTCGAAGGAGCTAATGTTTGAAGGCTTGAGTATTTTAGAGATAAGGTCTATGGTTCAAACTCAAAGGAGTTAAGGTATGTCTATTTCTAGATATAATTGACCTAATAAAGTATGTGATGGTATAATATAAGGATAAAGGACCTAAAGACCTTCAAAGTAATGTAAACCTTAAAAATTATTTGTCATGTATGCAACTTTATCAATTAGTTAGATATGTAATTTATTTATATTAATTGGAGTGAACTAAATATAAGGTTGATTGTCACATATCAATCCAATCCTACCTTAACACCAATATAGTTTTTATTGATTGAAGTGATGTGAAACCTAGTACATCTGTACATCTTAAGTGACATATTTAATGCTTGGTTACTTCATATATAAGGTCTAATGTTCAATTTCAAAGGATCTAAGGTGTGAAGAATTAGGTATTTTACAGATAAGGTCTAAGGTTTAAACTCAAACGAGTAAAGGTATGTTTCTTTCTATGTATAATTAACCTAAGGAAGTATGTGATGATCTAATATAAGGGTAAAGGACCAAAGACCTACAAGGTAATTTGAATCTTAAAAACTATTTATCATGTATGCAACCTTACAAATTTTAGTGCTTTCCATTGGATTTTTTGTTCTTGTATTGCTTGCATCCCATAAATTTAATGATCATCCATACATTCCCTGAGTTTCTATCTCTTAATCTAGTCATAAGCACTCCTCAAGCAGCTGTTGACCTTAGTGACTGAAAGGTATCCCTATTCCATATTGTTTTCATCCCTCCTAAGTAGCCCTGAGTAGAAATCATGTATGCAACTTTACCAATAAGTTAGATCTGCATATTATTCATATTAATTGGAGTAAACTAGATATAAGGTTGATTGTCATATATTAATCCAATCCTAGCTTAACATAAATATAGTAATATTTATTGGAGTGATATGCAACCTAGTATATCCCTTACTTTATATACCTATGTACATCTTGAGTGACGGTTAATGCATGGGTACTTCGTATATAATATCTAATGTTTAGTTTAAAAGGATATAATGTGTGAAGTATTAGGTGTTTTATAGATAAGGTCTAATTTTTAAACTCAAACGAGTTAAGGTATGTCTCTTTCTATGTATAATTTACTTAAGGAAGTATAGGTGAACCTTCCCCATCTTTCCAATAGCTTCCTCATCCCCATTCTAGTCAACCTTACTTATTCACCTAACCTTCTTCATGTAATATTACTCAACCTACCTCTCCTATATAGACACCACCTCCATCCACCTCTTATTAGTGGGCACAATCATATTCATAGGTTAAAATTTAGATCCCACAAATCCAAAGTTGAGTTGCACAAGATAACCAAGTCCAGGTACATCCCATGTGAGTGCACATTTGTCTAGTCCTAATCAAGGTGAATATGTTCTACATAATTTTACTCTCTCCACTCCTAACATAAAATCCATTAGATATTTTGGTCTTCCTTTATACACACCCCTAAGTATAGGTTCTCTTATTTCCATTGGCTTCTTGTCTAATCAAACCAATTTTGTGTTTGGGTGAGTTGACACTCTTAAATTACGTTTTCTCACTTCTAATCTATTCATGTTGATGCTTTCAATCATTTGAACTCCTCTCTTATTTTTTTCATATTGACATCATCAAAACCTAGGTACCTTTTGAAACCAATATTTTAAATTTGTCAAATAAAGGGTGTCATTGAAAAATTGACCCTAAAAATATTTCAAGTAAAATAAACTTAGAGTAAATTCGTAATAACTATCAAATGTCAATCCATAATCCTTCTATTATTATTCGATACCTAGGTAATTGTGTGACCCCATTTTTTCACTTTAATTTTCCCATTTTGATTCTTAATTAATCTCATTCAAAACCAAAAAAAAGGATTGGGCACTCCTTTCGTAAATTCACCCTTTTTGACTCATCAAAGTTTTACATCAAAAAATAAAAACTCATAACATGTTAATTTGGTCAGTTTTTGGTTGAGCAAATATGCATTTCCCAATTATTATTGGAATAATTAATCAATGATATATATGTTTTGTACATATTGTCCCCATTTGTACGTGTTGAATTTTTTGCCCATTTTTCATGTCTCATCATCGTTTCTCTAAATGTAGTGTTTTATCACATGTCATGTTGTCTTGTCAACCATGTTACACATAAATATCATTGTCTTTTGTAATTTGTTAATAAGAATTAAATAGTTATCACAAACCTTTACATTGTCTTGTTCAATCATATTCTTAGTTTTTTTGGAAAATTAAGTATTTTTTGATATTCAACCATGCCCATTTGATCCAATCAACCTTTCTCAATCTTTGTTGTGTTCTAAGGAGATTTTAGCCTTCCCTCAACTGACTTGAGCTCTTTATTAGACCAATCACATATCACACTTCAATTAAATCTTGATTTTAAGGAAGATAACACCATGAATTTAGTCTTTTCATAAAGAAAAAATTTTCTTCCTTTATCCTATCATTCACATAATATAAATTTGAGGATTCACTTACAAGTTCCAAAAAAGAGAGAAAGAGAATAATACATTTAATGAATAAGGATAGCACCCAAACACATTTTTCCTTGGTCCCCTCAGGTACTACAAGCACATCGACTGAGGCTATATACACCTAGTTGGTAGTGGAACTACATCGAAGAATTATGTAGCTAACCTCCATCAAGGCTATAGATGACTGACTAATAGTGGAGTATGCCTTCTGAGTGGTGACATATCTATCATATTAGAGACCTTATTTTGTATAGATATCTAAATGCTTCTATATGATATGGCTTATATTATCTCAATTTCACAATTAGTTAGTCCAACCTTACTTAAAATAGGAAATGAACATCATCATTGATCTTCATTATGTTAGAAAATTTAACCAGATTTAACATCTCTAACAAATTGATCCAGTACATAATTCTTCGGATTCTGTTGCAATAAAATTAATTACTGGTAGTTGAGATTGACATTCAATTTGGCAAATGGATGGAAACCCTATTTTTGAGTTAATTGCATGTCAGAGAAGTTGGTGTATCTCTCCCGCCTCATGGATGAATCCCTAGCTATATTTTTATTTCAAGGTTCTATTTTATAAGGTTAGAGAAAATTACAGTAGAGCGAAGAGCATAAGAAGAATGCAACATCGTTGTATGGAGAAGAAGGAGTAGCACAACTCAAAAGTGTAGCAGAATGACAGTGTATACCTTGCAAACTATCATAGTTGCAGATGATCGTAGATGTATTTTCAATTTGAGTATGTGGTTGTATATTCAGTTTTAAGCAATAAATAAATACTTGCATGTATTTTGTCCTCTGTGTATGGTTTATAACTTAGCTAAGTTTCTATCGATATGTCCTCCATTAAATTTTGAAAACCTTGTAAATATTGCAGTAGAAGGTTGTGTTTCAATTCCACATCAATCTCTTTGTTAAGTCTTGTGGATTAGAATTACCTGCATTCCGCTCCATTTATTTATATTTTTTTAGTGAAAAATACCTTAGGTTATTTATATTATAAAGTTGCATTATTAATATTTTCCTAATATTTGGTGAAGTCTGTAACCTTAAACTTGCTTCAAAATTCGCATGCACAATAACCTAAATTCCATTCCACACTTATTTTCTAGGAATAGTGACGTCAGCCATAATCTTGTGTAGATTTCAAATTTGGGCCTCTCCCCTTGTTAAACCCAGTGGAATCCATTCCACTCTTGTTTGTTCACATTTGCTCCTGAAATGGAGACTTGCTAAAATCTGCATGCTCTCTCTATTTTTAATTATAAATTTATATTCTACTGGTTCCCCGTGTTCCTAAGTACAAATTCCATCCCGCACTGTTTACTTTGTTAATAGTTACGGATTTTCATTATCCTTCCATTTGTAAAGAAATGTTGTAGATTTTTGTTGACCGCATTCTACATCTACTTGCATGATGTTTTATAAACTTCAAATTAGTATCAGAGCTTGTGTCCTCCCATAGAATATTAAAGCAATGGGTTCTAAAAATAACTCATTGCAATTGCAGATCCCACGATTCAACGACAAGAATTATGATTCCTGGAGTAGTCAGATGAAAATTCTTTTTGGGTCTCAAGAGCTATGGAACTTGGTCAATAATGGTTATGCAGAACCATAAGATGTAGCAGCATTGGCCACTCTCCCAAGCATACTCAAACTTATTAAAGAAGAATCAAAAGAAAGATAAAAAATAATTATTTTATATAATGCACGATGTTGAGGAGACCATTTTTCTATGGATTACAACAACATCCAAAGCAAAGCAAGTTTAGAAAATTATAGCTAGTTCTTATTCGGGTACCAACAAGGTGAATTTGATGAAGTTGTATATTTTGAGAAGATATTTCGAGAATATTTAGATGAGTGAATCAAATTTTATGAGTGAATTATTCATCCAAACAATGGATATCATCAACCAGATGTGGTAGAATGGGGAGAACATGGATAACCAGAGAATAGTGGAAATTTTTTTGATAAGCCTGCCAACAAGGTTTGACTTTGTTGTGATAGCAATTAAATATTTTAAGGATTTGACAACCCTCTTTTTAGATGAGCTCATGGATTCTATGTAAACACATAAGTAGAGGCTGAGCTAGTAAACTCAGTCCTCTCTAGAGCAAGCATTCAAGACATATGTCTTATTTTGAAATAGTGGCAGAAGATATGAATCCCATTAAGGCACCTCATGTTCTCAAGGAGTAAGAAGATAGATCAATCGAGGTAAGCATGGAAGAGGTAAAAAGTGATGAGGAAGCACAAACTCTAATGACAGAGAGAATAGTTGCAACTTCCATCAGAAAAGAGGAAGACGTAATGATAAAAATCAACAAACTGGATCTACTCAAAATTTTGACAAATCTAAGATCCAATGCTATTACTGCAAGAAATTTAGCGATTATAACTATGAGTGTAGAAATAAATTGACCAAGGATAAAAAACAATAAGCCCAATACACAAATGAAGCTGGAAATACAGAGTGTATAGATGCATGTAGGAATATGTTGCTGACTTGCAGTACTAAGGAGAAAAGCTAGAAGGACACATAGTATTTTGATAGTGGGTGCAACAATCACATGTCTAAGAACAAATAAATATTATCATAATTATATGAAATAGTCCAATATAAAGTGAAAATATGGAACAAAAATAAGGTTCCTATCAAAGAAAGAAGAAAAATCATCATCCACACCAGGCAAGGTGAAAGAAAGTAAATACAAGATGTGTATTATATGTCTGGGTTGAAGCACAACTTGTTAAGCATTGGATAGCTTGTGTAGAAGGGGTACACTGTTCAATTTAAATATGGAGTATGTACCATTAAAGATAAATAGCAAGGGGAAATTGCAATAGTATTCATGAAACGGAACAAAATGTTCACTTTGCAGATTCAGAATGAATTTTTGATGTTATTGAGTGTAGTGGTGAAGGATGCTACGTGGCTATGGCATCTTAAATTTGATCACCCGACTTTCAATGGCCTGAACCTGCTACACAAGAAGCAAATGGTGAAGGTTTTACCCCTCATTGACCAACCCAATCAAGTTTATTAAGGTTTCTTAGTTGGAAAGCAACACAAAGATGCATTCCCTACAAGACAGTATTGGAGAGCTTCACATTCATTGGAGCTGGTGCACTCAAATATATGCGGTTCAATGCAAACCAACACATTTGCTAGAAATAAATATTTTTTGACTTTCATATATAACTTCAGTCAGAGGACATGGGTATATCCCATCAAATAAAATTCAAAAGAATTTGAAAAAGTCAATGATTTCAAGGATTTGGTTTAAAAATATGAAAGCACGAGATTTTGGAAGAAAGAAATACAAATGTGACGCATTCAAAATCAAACAAATGCTTAATTCCTAAGATGTGAAATGCATGAAAGGAAAGAGATGAATTGAATGGAGATAAAAGAAAGTACAGAAAGCACAGCCATTTTTATTTAACTCTTGTAATATCGGTTACAAAGATGCCTCCTCCCTTTTTAGGGGCTAGGAGCGTTAAATGATTTTTGGTTACAATCATGACTTAGTGTTCCTCCTTTCGCGTGCCCACATGCAGAATGGGCGGGCCAAAACATTGTCGCCGCTGGTGTTGATGAGTCCTTGATTCTTTCTGCTCCTCCTGCGTTCAAAGAAACAACAAATCGTTAGTAGCACCTGTGACAAAATATGAAGCGTTTGACCTTAAAAACCAATGGAGGATGTATGCATAAGATTAACTAAACCAGTGAATAAAATGACTCCAAGTAACCTACAATTTTGACAGAGACTAGATAACATTACCAAAGGGCCACTGCCATCAAAATAGTTGGGGAAACTCCACCGATTTGAGTTCGACTGTAATTCGTCCCTGGTCAGGATGAATTCTAATGTAATTCGTCCCTGGGTAGGACGAATTTGCCTACGACAAAATGCCGAAGTAATCCTGCCCAAATGTCGCATGGATCTCCAAAAGTCTTGCAAACATAGGGGTTAGCTAATTGGGGGCATTTCGGGACGACCCAGATGGTCGGATTTCCCCAATTTGACCTCCATCAATGAGAATTTGATGTTGTTATCTGCAAGTTAGTGGGGACAACAAAAGCGACAAAAAATGATAAGATTTGATCACAACATTATAAAATTGAAATTACAAACTATTGAAACAACATAAAATGAAATGCAAGATAAACAAGTGACAAAGAGGAACAATTTGCTATGAATTCCTAATCGTTATAAAAAGAATATTATGCTCGCATCAATGTGGGGCGCCCAGGTGGGCTGCCCACCGTTGGAACCTGATTTCGGCACCAATCCACTTGGGATGGGCCCAAAATATCTTGTAATGGGTTGTTTACGAATTGGTAGATCTATGTGGTCAAATGTTGGGTTTTGGGTCCGAATTCACACTTCCAAAAGCCATCCAATAACCTCTCTTGCGAAAGAGATCAAGGATGTGGAAGAGGTGAATCAAAAGGGTAGAATGTGATATTCGATTTGGCAACACTTCGTTGCTTGAAAAATGCCTCCAACTTGTCCTTTTTTTGGGTGAGAAAGTTCACCATTTTATAGACCCAAGGGGTCTCTTTGGAGGGGCATGCATAAGCGCCATGTGGCAATCATGCCTTCTTAAGATGGAGGAGACTCCTCCCTAACTTGGGCTTCCATGACTACCCTTGTGATAGTCCTCTAACGCCCAATCTGCCCACCTACACATGCATGCAAGGCAGGAGGCATTAATTGACTGTCCTCGACTGCCACTTGGCACCATTTTTCTTTTTTCCCGTTGAACCTGGAATTTGTCCTCACCCAGAGCGAATTCAGAATTCGTCCCTGGGTGAGACGGATCCCAATTTGAATTCGTCCCTAGGCGGGACAGATACTATGCAAAGTTCCTGAATGTACCAAATTGCCTTCTGACCTTACAAAATTGCTACAAAAGTGGTTAGGACCACTGTTTAACCTCTGAGGGCTGCCATGGGGGCTGTGTGTGTCAAAGCGATCAGTGTTTGTAGTCACATAATCGGATTGGTGTTGTTTTGGTGTCTACATATGCCCATTTTTGAGATGCGCTGTGCATGGCACAGCGCCGAGCAAAAATAGATAACCAAAGCACTAATGATTAGGGTTTCTTGGTAACCTAACAAACTTTTGATGCCCCAAGTATGGAAAGGGCATACATTCTTGAATCCTTGCTTTTGACGAGCTAAGGAATTTGATTTCAAGTATTAACCTGTTTTGGTGAGGTGTGACTTGAGCTTGGACATTGATCAATCGTGATTAGGCAAAGGGCGCAACATTTTGTCCATAGGGGAACCTTATGTTCATGCTTCAAAAATGCCAAGTGTTTGATCAATTTGTTATTATTGCTTTTTTACTACCCCAAGCAGGAGCGTGATTGTCTTTGTCAATGATTCTTTGAATGTATGTCGTTTTCCTTAATTGGGTGTGTGCTTGTTGATTGGTGACTAAGTGTGACTACCCCCTCAAGCGAAGAATCGATGAGGGAATGACCTTCGTGAGAAAAGCGACGAGTCACTTGACCCAAGATGACTTGTGCAAGGGTGCCTTTAGATGTTTTACCATTAAGCATGTGCAGTTTTTTGATATTTAGACCTATTTTTGGTGGGTGTTAACCCTTTTGGTGATGCCGTAATGGGGTGAAATCATCGAAAACCCGTCTTCCCATGGAGCGGTCCGGCTATGGTAGCCTTCTTGGGGAAGTAGGAGAGTGACAATTTGAGCCCCGACATCGATTTTCTATGCCAAGAGGTTAAGTGCAAGAGCACTTGTGTTTGGCAATGCTTATTGCTTTGTTTTTATGTTGCATTTATTTGCTGTTTTTGTTGTTTTGATTTTCTTGTTGTTTTTGAGTGGGCTTTGACCCATTTTGGGATGCCATTTAGGATAAAATTGGCAAAAATCCGATCTCCCATGGAGCGGTCCGGCTATGGTAGCCTTCTTAGGGAGTAGGATAGTGACAATTTTATACCCTGACATCGTTTTTTTAATGCCAAGAGGTTAAGTGCAAGAGCACTTGTGTCCGACAATTTTTATTGTTGTTTTTGTTGCATTTTTTGTTATTTTTGTTGTTTTGATTTTTTTTGTGACACCATTTGGGGATTAAATTGTCGAAAATCCGTCCTCCCGTGGAGCGGTCCGGCTATGGTAGCCTTCTTCGGGAGTAGGGTAGTGACAATGTAAACCCCGACATCAATTTTATATGCCATTGAATGTCAGGCGCAAAGGTGCCTTTGTTCAACATTTTTATTGCTATTGTTTGTGGATATTTGCTGTTTTTGTTGTTTTGATTTTCTTGCTTTGTGTATGTCATAATTTCATGTTATGCACAATGATTGATGTTGATGGATGCATGCTACTTTATATTGATGTATGCTTATGGTATGATAAATGCGAATGTTGTTGATTTATATGATAGGTAATGGAATGGATGAAATGATTTGTTGATAACTTTGCATTGGCACCATATACTATACAGGACTTTGTGATTTTGTTTTTAGGCGATTTTTGTGGTAAATGACTTTGTATGTATACATGTGGTTTTTTGTATTTTTTGATGGTATTTGTAAGGATGAAAAGTAGCGCAGTTGGTTTAGAAATGTAGCTAAGGTTTTTTGAGACTCAGACGGTTTTAACTCACTAGCCATGACCGTACTTTATCTTACAAGACTTTTGAACAAGGTATTAATCGAACTTGTTTTTGACCAAGTTATTTCACATCCCTGTGTGTGCAATTGAGTTCATTTATGTGGTATTTGTCAGGATACCGCCGATTGCAGGATGGGCTTTCAACCGAACCTGTATCGACAATCACCTAATTAGCTCCACTAACTCCTTTATTGTATTTAGTCAGATTAATCTGCGATGTTATCTAGGATACCATAAGCTAGCTCATCCACATGCAAACATTGATCTGCACACAAGTTAATGTGGCAGATATATCATCATGCGGGGGGTTTACCGCCAGTGACCGATAGGCTATCAACCAAACCGATATTAAGGCTTGCCTCATGACCTATCAAAATGTTGAGAGTTCTAAGGATTCAAGTTTGACTCCCTTCTTTTCTTCAATTGTATTGGGATACTTGCTCTTTGGTAGTGATAAAATCACTGTTTATTTTTATATGTCTTTCTTTTGAGCAAGGGATTTGGATTCGAGTGATAGGAATCACTATTGTTTGTGCCTTTTAATGTGTGCACTTTGGGATGTCAAATTTTGGAGTTTTGACTTTTGCAAATTTTTGATGTTTTGCAACTATTGAGAACTTTGGGATTCTTGGGGAATTGGGTAGGGAGGATGCTTGTCCTTTTGCCAACTCTCAGCATTCATTGGGTCATTTACACAGGGGGATGAGCAAGATAACTGTTTCGCTTATGGTGACCTGGATTACTGTGCAGGTTTCATATTTCGTTCACACAACTTAGGAATTTTTATGTGTTTTAATTTGTGTTGGGATGCTACGTAACAATGTGTGATTCAAGTAGAACTCTACCTTCGCAAAATATTTCTGACTGTGTACAATTTTGGCTAGAAATTTAACGACATCTAAATGACGAAAACTCTAGATACATTAAATGACAACCTGACTTATGATATGGTGACTCTATGTATGGTGTTGTTTTTGCGATATTGTATGGAAAATGTGAAAAATGGTATGCTTGCTAAGTAATGACAGTCCATGGTGCCTTTGATTTCTATGATCAACAAATGTGTGATATATGGATGTAATGGTTAATGCATCTATTATGTAGTGCTTTGATTGATGAAGTATGCATGAGAATGAGATGCAGATTTCTTTTTGAGATTTTGATGGTTTTTTTTGTTTTTGAATTTTCTTTATGGTGACCAAGGGATTTCGAGAATCCTTTGGGGCATTTTTGGGGTGACCAAGCGATTGTGATAATCCTTCGAGCTTTTGGGGTGACCAAGTGATTGCGATAATCCTTGGAGCTTTTTGGGTGACCAAGTGATTGCGATAATCCTTGGAGCTTTTGGGGTGACCAAGTGATTACGATAATCCTTGGAGCTTTTGGGTTTTGACCAAGCGATTACGATAATCCTTGGAGCTTTTTGGGTTTTGACCAAGCGATTGCGATAATACTTGGAGCTTTTTGGGATGACCAAGTGATTGCGATAATCCTTGGAGCTTTTGGGTTGACCAAGAGATTACGATAATTCTTGGAGACTTTTGGGATGACCAAGCGATTTTGATAATCCTTGGAGCTTTTGGGTTTGACCAAGCGATTGCGGTAATCCTTGGAGCTTTTGGGTTTGACCAAGCGATTGCGGTAATCCTTGGAGCTTTTTGGGATGACCAAGTGATTGCGATAATCCTTGGAGCTTTTGGGTTGACCAAGAGATTGCGATAATCCTTGGAGCCTTTGGTGTGACTAAAGGGTTTGTAGGCACCTTTGGGGCATTTTGGGTTGACCAAGTGATTGTGATAATCCTTGGAGCTTTTGTGGGATTGACCAAGCGATTTAGGAATCCTTGGAGCTTTTTGGGTTTGACCAAGCGATTGCGATAATCCTTGGAGCTTTTGGGGTGACCAAGTGATTACGATAATATTTGGAGCCTTTTGTGTGACCAAAGGGTTTATAGGCACCTTTGGGGCATTTTGGGGTGACCAAGTTATTGTGATAATCCTTGGAGGTTTTGTGGGATTGACCAAGCAATTTAGGAATCCTTGGAGCTTTTTGGGTTTGACCAAGCGATTGCGATAATCCTTGGGGATTTTGGGGTGACCAAGTGATTGCAATAATCCTTGGAGCCTTTGGTGTGACCAAAGGGTTTGTAGGCACCTTTGGGGCATTTTGGGGTGACCAAGTGATTGCGATAATCCTTGGAGCTTTCGACTTGCTCTTTAGGGGATAGATGTACCCCCAGCTTGATGATATTTGTGCTCCAAATCTGGCTTTGGATGGATTGGCACGAATGGATCGGCCCTATGCACGGATAGGAGGACAAGGTCTACCCTCAATATTGATATTGCTATGGTGTCTCTGGGCGAAAGTTGATCTTTGTGTGCCCAAAGTGGTGGATTCAACAATTGGTTCCACTATGTTGGGTTAACGCACCACTCATGCCCTAGCCTAATGTTTAGCTGTTGAAGTGTGTCATCAATATCCATGAGGTGTTGATGCTATTGCATGTGATTGCTATGGGCCATCTCTATTTTATCCTCACCTTCGGCCAGTGAGTCCAGCTCATCAAAATCTAGCAATTTTGAGACATGGAAGACTGCATCATCAGGTAGCCCTATGGTTAGAGGTTGATCCTCTTCAAAAGGAGCCTCATTTAAGTTGGGCCTTGGGAGCTCCAAAATATTGGTCTCTACCGACTCAAAGTGCTCTAGCGCTTTGCATGTATCAGGGGATTTGAGCTCCTCCTCTTTGGTTGGTTCTTGTTGAGGAACTTGGGGCCTATGGAGGGGTGGCCAGATAGCACCCCCCATGCCTTGGTAGGGCTTTTCATCCGCCTCTTCTTCTCGCTTTGATTCATCAGAGGCTTCTTGATGAATTTCTAAGGGTGGCCCATAAAATTGAGTGGGTTTTTTAGGAAGGCGCCCGTCATTGGTTATATGAGTAGCCTCCCACTCATGTCTAGGAGGCATCGAGGGTGGTGCTCGATAAGGTCGCAGAGACTTGTCTCGCACCCAGGGGTTGTGCCTCTCATAATGTTTTGTCTTATGCGTCTGAGGGGTTGGAGTCCTCTCATAATGTTTTCTCTTATGCGTGTGAGGGGTTGGAGTCCTCTCCTGCATAGTGTGTTGGAACAACTCATCCTTCTGGTGTTGAAGGTGCTCTTTGTTAATATGGTACAGTTCCTCTAACTATAGTCACTCTAGCTCAAGTTGCCTGAGTTCCACCGGTCGGGCGACATGTTTGGCAAATTCTAGGATAGTTGGTCCCATCATCTCATGTCTAGAAGTGCTATATGCCTCTCCTACATATCTATCTCGATCATGGTGATTCGATATCTCTATAGGTCGCCTCCCTCTGTTGGGGGTAGCGACATTCCCTCGGGGCTTTGGCCTCAGTGAGTGGTCCTGATAGATAGCAGGTGCAGAGGTGTATTGCTCCCGCACTATATATTGCTCTCGAGGAAGGTAGGGGTCTTTCTCGTGCTCTCTTTCATAAGTGAAAAAGGGACGGATGGAGTTGGCTCGCCCTGCCTGAAGAGCCATGCTCTTTGGATTTGACCGGTTGTTGCTAATAATGATGCGAGGTGTAGGAGGGATGGCATAGTCATGTGGCCCCCCCTTATGGACCCCCTACCATTCTAGCACTTCATCGCATAGTGGCCACTTATAGCGGGTGTCTAAGGGAGTTCTCTCATGGGTATACCTCTCCTGAACGGGTGTGTGTTGGGTGTTGTGCTGGCAGGGAGTGCCCCTAGAAGGGGTGCCCTTATAGTCCCATTTCGTCAGGGTGCAGAGGGGTTTGCCTTGTGTGTCAGGCCACCAAGGTGGTATGACCAAATCCTTGGGGCTATACCGGAGGTGACTTGTGCCTCCTTGGATATTCAAACAGCGTCCACCCGTGATTGGGCTTGGCTGTAGGTGAGCACCATGATGATGTCTCTCTAAAAACCTTAAAATTGAAAATGAGTCATATGGGGCCAAAAATTGGGGTGTGCATCCCTCTTACAATATATAATCCATAAATAAAGTTTCAAGTCCTAACTCTAAATACATTAGGAGAGATTAACCTTCGAAAAGCTCAAAAAGCATAAAAAATTAGGTTAGCAATTTGAAAACCTAATTTCGGGGTACTAGATGATGGAATTTGGCCCCGAAAACTGGTTTTCTAGGAAAAAAAATCTAGGGAGTTATATTTGTTTAAAAATCTCCCAACTAGCTCCCTGTCAAATTTCACGTCAACCGGAGCTACGGTTGAGAAGTTATGGCCCCGAAAAAATGCACTAAAATTTAGGGAAAAAAATAAGATTTCCCATATTTTGTTGGATGCTCCTACATCACTTATGGGAACCTTTGGGGAACTTTTGGGTTGACCAAAGGGTTCATGGACACCTTTGGGGAATTTTGTAGTGACCAAGCGATTGTAGGAATCCTTGGAGCTTTTGGAGTGAGTGATAAAATGCGTAGATTTTTATCTTTTGTTTATGATTTTTTTGATTTTTTTGTTACACTAAGCAGAAATGAACACACACATACACAAACGGTGATTCTATTTTAAAGATTAATGGTGTTTCCTAGACTGGTTTTAGTGCGTTTTGATGATTTTTTTTTGTTTTTGAAAGTTTTGAAGAATGTTTAAATGCGTAATGAAGGCTCATATAACTCCCATAAATGGTCGCCCCTTCAATATACCATTGCCCGGTCGATATACCAACCTCTCTATATACCCGCCCTTACGAGAGGGAAACTATAGGTACATGAGAGCAGATGGTATGTGGTACGTAGGCGGTATGGAAGGGGGATTGTCCTGTTAATGACACCTACCATAGAAGACTTATCCTCGCGTGCTGGGAATCACCCCAACAACACTCGATCAGCTTTCATCAAGATTTACGCCTAACAACAGTGACAATCGGGGTAAATGGATGCAAAAATCAAGCCAAGGTGGTGATGAACCCACCGTTGGTCTTGATCAAGGGCTAGGGTCTTACGACCAGCTCCTTGGTTTAAAAATGCCAAGTGATGTGTGTGTGGTTCTTTTTATTAAAAAATGAAATAGGCAGAAGCAACTACTTTCCTTAAGAAGGCAAAATTGACAGAAAACAAAAACAAAAAAAAACAAAAAATAACAAGAACATTTTAGGACCCTTACCTTTTCTCTGCATAAACTTGTTGTTTCTGATCCTCGGCCCTGAAAATGTATAGACAGAAATTCGTCCCTGTGTGAGATGAATTACAGAACAAAATTCGTCCCTATCTGAGACGAATTAGAATTCGTCTCCGGGTCAAACGAATTACAGTAAGGTAGTTGCCATAGGCAAAGATGAATAACAGTCAGAGCTCGACCAATGGTACCTGTAAGCACAAAACACAAATTTTTGATCAATTTCTTGATCTCAAAAACCAGGGGACAGGGACGAGTCACAAAACCAATTTTCCGTGAACTTGTCACTTAGGTGGGACGGCAAACTAGAATTCAAATGTGATCGCCATTGAAAGCATGAGATTCTGAAAGAAAGAAATACAAATGTGACGCATTCAAAATCAAACAAAAACTTAAGTCCTAATATGTGAAATGCATGAAAGGAAAGAGACGAATTGAACGGAGATAAAAGAAAGTACATAAGGAACAACCCTTTTTATTTAACTCTCGTAATATCGGTTACAAATATGCCTCCTCCCTTTTTAGGGGCTAGGAGCGTTAAATGAGTTTTGGTTACAATCATGACTTAGTGTTCCTCCTTCCGCATGCCCACATGCAGAATGGGCGAGCCAAAATGTTGTCGTCGCTGGTGTTGATAAGTCCTTGATTCTTGCTGCTCCTCCTGCCTTCAAAGAAACAACAAATCGTTAGTAGCACCTGTGACAAAAGATGAAGCGTTTGACCTTAAAAACCAATGGAGGATGCATGCATAAGATTAACTAAACCAGTGAATAAAATGACTCCAAGTAACCTACAATTTTGACAGAGACCAGAGAACATTACCAGAGGGCCACTGCCATCAAAACAGTTGGGGAAATGCCACCGATTTGAGTTCTACTGTAATTCGTCCTTGGTCAGGATGAATTCTACTGTAATTCATCCTCGGGTAGGACGAATTCGCCTGTGACAAAATGCCAAAGTAATCCTGCCCAAATTTCATGTCTCGAGATCTCCAAAAGTCCTGCAAACATAGGGGTTATCTAATTGGGGGCATTTTGGGATGACCCAGATGGTCGGATTTCCCCAATTTGACCTCCATCAACGGGAATTTGATTTTTTTATCTGCAAGTTAGTGGGGATAACCAAAGCGACAAAAAATGATAAGATTTGATCACAGCATTATAAAATTGAAATTACAAACTATTGAAACAACATAAAATGAAGTGCAAGATAAACAAGTGACAAAGAGGAACAATTTGCCATGAATTCCTAATCGTTCTAAAAATAATATTAGGCTCGCATCAATGCGGGGCACCCAGGTGGGCCGTCCACCATTGGAACCTGATTTTGGCACCAATCCGCTTGGGATGGGCCCAAAATATCTTGTAATGGGTTGTCAGTGAATTGGTAGATCTATGTGGTCAAATGTTGGGTTTTGGGTCCGAATTCACACTTCCAAAAGCCACCCAATAACCTCTCTTGCGAAAGAGATCAAGGATGTGGAAGAGGTTAATCAAAAGGGTAGAATGTGGTATTCGATTTGGTAGCACTTCGTTGCTTGAAAAATGCCTCCAACTTGTCTTTTTTTTGGGTGAGAAAGTTCACCATTTTATAGACCCAGGGGGTCTCTTTGGAGGGGCATGCATAAGCGCCATGTGGCAATCATGCCTTCTCAAGAGGGAGGAGACTCCTCGCTGACTTGGGCTTCCATGACTGCCCTTGTGACAGTCCTCTAATGCCCAATCTGCCCACCTACATGCGCATGCAAGGCATGAGGCATTAATTGACTGTCCTCGGCTGCCACTTGGCACCATTTTTCTTTTTTCCTGTTGAACCTAGAATTTGTCCTCACCCAGAGCGAATTCAGAATTCGTCCCTGGGTGAGACGGATCCCAATTTGAATTCGTCCCTGGGCGGGACAGATACTAGGCAAAGTGCCTGAATGTGCCAAATTGCCTTTTGACCTTACAAAATTGCTACAAAAGTTGTTAGGACCACTGTTTAACCTCTGAGGGCTGCCCTAGGGGTTGTGTGTGTCAAAGTGATCAGTGTTTGTAGTCACATAATCGGATTGGTGTTGTTTTGGTGTCTATAGAATATATTGGATATTATATGAATAATCTCTAGACATATGGAGGAGGTGAGTATATCTCCAATGAATTCCACAAATTTTTTAAGGTAAATGGAATTCGAAGGCAGTTCAATGCTAGATATACACCACAACAGAATGGTGTTGTAGAGAAGAAGAACATAACCATTATGGAGATGGAACGAACTGAAGGTAAAGGGATTGCCACATGAGTTCTAGGTAGAAGTTGTATACTGTGTAGTTGATCTGCTAAATAGATGTACCACAAAAAGTGTGAATGATAAAATTCCTCAGGAGGCTTGGAGCAAACAAAAACCTAATGTGGTTCACTTAAGAGTTTTTGGGTGCATTGCATATGCATACATCCTAGATGAGAAGAGTAAGAAGCTAGATGACAAATCAGATAAGTGTATCTTCATGGGATATAGTGAACAAGCAAAATCTTATAGGTTGTATAATCCTATAACAAAGAAGCTTATCATTAGTAGAGATGTGAAGTTCCTGGAGGATGAACCATGGAACTGGAAGTAGTCAAAGACTGGCTAGCCAGAGCCAAAAATTATTGAAACTTTGGATTTGGAAGGAGATAGAGTGCTTACTCCTATATCTTCAAGGAGTAACAACGGTGCTAGTAGTAGCACAATCTCATCATCTTGATCACCTCCACTTGCAACAAGGATCTCCAACTTGAAGACACCATCAAAGATAAGGAGCTTGCAAGATATTTATGAGGTAACTAGAATTGAAACTGATGAAGAACATTTTGATTTTGATTTATTTTCTAAGTGTGATCCAATTACTTTTGAAGAAGTAATTCAAAATATAAAATGGGTGAATGCTATGGATGATGAGATAGCAGCAATAGAGAAAAATTAGACCTTGGAGTTAATGGATCTTCCATTAGGTAAGAAGACCATTGGGGTCAAATGGGTGTATAAAACTAAGTTTAATTCCCAAGGTGAATTTGATAAGCATAAGGCCATATTGGTGGTAAAATGCTACAAACACAATTTAGGGATTGGTTATCATGAATTTTATTCACATGTAGCCCTATTTGACACAATCATAATGATCCTAGCAATGGCAGCCCAGAAAGGTTGGAATATTTACCAGATAAATGTCAAGTCTGCATTCCTAAATGGAGTATTGGAAGAAGAGGTCTATATAGACCAACCACCTGACTATGATATGGAAGGGCAAGAAGGTAAGGTCCTGAAATTGAAGAAATATCTTTATAGGTTGAAGTAAGCACTCGAAGCTTGGTACAACAAAATTGATGCTTACTTTTAGGACAATGGGTTCATAAAATACCCATATGATCACAATATGTAAATAAAGACAAATGCAGAGGGGAGATGATAATTGTATGCTTGTATGTAGATGATATGATATATTGGCAACAACAATATGCTATTTGAGCAGCTCAGAACAACCATGAAGAAGGAGTTCAAAATGATGGACTTGGGGTTGATGAAGTATTTTATTGGCATTGAAGTTGACCAATCTACAAATGACATCTTCATTTCTCAGGGTAAGGATGAAAAGGATCTCCTGAAGAGGTTTAATATGGAGGACAAAAAACCTGCCATCACACCTATTGCCACAGGTCTGAAGTTGAGTAAAACTGATAATAGAAAAAGTGTTGATCCAACTCTTAAAAGAGGGCACAAGCTTTGATACCAATTTAAAATTTATAAAATATCATGCAAATAGATGCATAATATGATCAATAGAAATCCATAGAATTTCTTCACAAACAAAAGTGGAATGAAAATATACAACTATTAACAAAGGAAACAGTGTGGGATGGAATCTGCACTTAGGAACATAGGGAAACCAGTGAATAGAAATCAACAATTAAAAATAGAGGGAGCATGTAGATTTTAGCAAGTCTCCATTTCGAGATAAAATGCGAACAAACAAGAGTAGAATGGATTCCACTAGGTTTAACAAGGAGAAAGCTCTAGATTCAGAATCCGCACAAGATTATGGTTGATGTCACTATTCCTATAAAATAAGTGCAGAATGGAATTTAGGTTGTTGTGCATGCGGAATGGAATTTAGATTATAGTTTATGTCACTATTGCAAGTTTAAGGTTGCAAAATTCACCAAATATTAGGGAAAATATTAATAATGCAACTTTATAATATAAATAACATAAGCTATTTTTCACTAGAAAAATATAATGAAATGGAGTGAAATGTAGGTAATTCTAATCTATAATACTTAACAAAGATATTGATGTGGAATTGAAACATAACCTTCTACTATGATGTTTACAAGATTTTCAAAACTGAATGGAGGAAATATTGAGAGAAACTTTGCTAAGTTATAAACCATACACAAAGGACAAAATATATGTAAGTATTTATTTATTGCTTAAAACAAGAAATACATCCACATACTCAGATTGGAAAAACATCCACAATCATATGCAATTGTGATATATTGCAAAGTATACATTATCCTTCTACTGCACTTTTGAGCGCATATGCTCCTTCTGCTCTACACAATGTTGTTGTGTTTTTATTATGATCTTCACTTTGTTGTGCTTTTCTCTAACCTTACAAAATTGAACCCTGAAATAAATATATAGCTAGAGATTCATCCATGAGGTGGGAGAGCTACACCAACTTATCTAACATGCATTTAACTCAAAAATAGGGTTTTCATCCAATCGCTGAACTAACTGACAGTCTCAACTACCAGTAACTAATTTGAATGCAACAAGATCCGACGAATGGTGCAGTGGATCGATTTTTTAGAGGTGTCAAATCTAGTTTAATTTTCTAACACCCTCCTTTAAACTATATTTCATAAAAAATTTGACACCTAGCATCACCCTCACCCTGTTGAAGTCTTCCTCCTTCAAAGGTTTTGTGAATATATCTGTGATCTGCTCCTTGGACCTACAAAATGGTAACTCAATATTATTAAATTTCACCAGCTCTCTGATGAAATGATATCATATGTCAATGTGCTTGGTCCTTCCATGAAATACTAGATCCTTCAACAGTGCTATGGTAGAATTGTTATCACAAAATATAGTTGTTTCCCCTTTCTGTGCATGATTCAGTTCACTCAAAACTCCTCTTAACCAAACTATATAAATATATATTGCATATAACTTACAATTATGCAAATTTTAAAATTTATTTTATTTTAATATTAAATCATAAAACCTAAAAGAAGCCTAATACAAAACCTTAACACAAATTTAAAAGGTCTAAGCTTATCTTTGTCAACCCTGTCAGTTGGTGAGAATTACCTAAACACATGGTTCTTTATCATATTTTATTATCTAACATATTGAAAACCTTTTTAAAAATAAGATTGTGAAAATTCAAATTCCATTTAAACCTTTATTGAACCATGTGTCTTAGTTATATTTAAAATATAAATTATTGACATCTTTAGTTAAATTGACCTTTAAAAAAAAACATGCGTAAGGCCAAATCCCTCTAGTTCAATTACAATAAGAAAGATACTTTGCTTATACATTCTTAAAATTTTGATACATCCTATTATAAATTTGAAGAACATTTTAGAATAATTCCTATAACAATACATTTTAAATGTTTTGATATTTTTAACAATGAATAATATTAATATCCATTAATATTCAATAGATGCACTATATTTCAACCATTTTGTTATATTTTATGTTATGTTTTAGACTCAACATTGCCATATTATTTGCTTATTTAAAAATAAAATTAATACTTTGAGTTATTGACCCTGTTTCTACGAGAGATCCTAATACAATACATATACATTTCAAATAAGATGAATATACAATATTATACCATACTATACTATGTATAGTATAGTATATCCATCTTATTTGAAAGATGTATGTATTGTATTAGGAGATATTTTTTATAAGTATGGCTAATAAATTCAATTTTATATTATATTTTTAGATAAACAAATAATACACATACATGGGTTTTTTAAGCATGGTTGTTGAATATAAAGCATTATAACCTGGTCTAAATATAGTGCATCTTAATAAATATTAATACCATATTAAAAGAAATCAAAACATTTGAAGTATTTTTTTAGAAATTATTCTAAAAAATGAAATGGTGTTTGAATTTGTAATGGCACTTATCATAATTTTAAGAATGCATATGCAGGGTCTCTTTTCTAAAATTTATTTTAATTGGACTAAGGTTTATGGTTTAGAAGGATCTAGTCTCGGGAATCTTACATCTGAATAGGACACATGTTGTTAGTTTAAAGGTCAAAATAACTCTTTAGATTAATGGTTTTGATAATGGTGGTTTGAAGGTTACTTTAATTAGAGATTTGAATGGTTTTGACAAAGGTTTAGATGCCTTTAACTCTTTACCATTTTTTTTTAAGAGATTTTAATATGCTTGGTATGGAAATATGATGAAGAACCACGTGTTTAGGTCATTCCTACCAGCTGATTTGGGTTGACTTTGCATTTTATCTGGGGTTCATTGGGTTTATTTAATTATAATAACCCCAAATTACCCAACCCAAACTAACCATCACATCCATATTTAAAAAAAAAAATTACATACATGTGAGAATATTTTTATATATTTTTACATTGAGCAAGTAGTCTCATGTATTTCCAAGGCTATGCACCACATAGGAATCAACTTGATAAGATTTTATCCATGTGCATAGGAGTGGCTAGTGTTACATATCGGTAAACGAGAATTTTCCATTCTATTTCAACCATAATGCACATTTCCCTTATTGTTTAACCCCATGTTAAACTTGTTCCAACCATAGGTGTCACTCAACCTAACATTAAGTGTGTGCCTTGTTGACTACACATTATTTTCCAATGAGATAATATTTGTAGGTGCAATGCTTAACCAAATCACCATACCACATGTGGTTTGTTAATGGAATCATCAAATATATTCTCATAGGCATATTATTGCCTACCATTATGTCTCATAGACTTCTACTCTTTAGATCTCTCAATTATAAATTATTTGATATGTTTATGTTCCTTCTATGCTTCCACGTTTTTGTTGATAGGAAATAAAGATATAATTTATTCATATATAAATAAAGCATCCACTTGAGAGTCCAAGTAACATAATAAATCAAGTAAATAACTTATTTTCCCATGAACATAAAACTTCAAGATATTACATTGTTCTTATCCAATACAACTAGATACTTGGGAGTTACATTTTTGATACTTTCTACAATAATTCATAAGCTCCTACAAGCTATTACATTATTTCTTCTGCAAGAAATATTTTCATGTTACAACAATAGCCTCATCATTTTGAATACAACTTTCTGTAATATTCAACTCTCTTTCAGGTTCAACAGGTACTTCAGGTACTAGATGCCTCAGTCCCACCAGTACTAAGTGATTGATTACTCGGACCAGGATAATCCAATATATGAACATGCATATCTAACTCAAAATACCATGAAACTGTAATCCATTCCCATTCATATACATAATTTCTTAAGATTGAAACTTTTCCCATTAGTTTCATCCCATATCCCATCACACAAGAAACACGTTCTTAAAACTATACTAATTGCATCCATTGACATGGCCACGGAGAACACCCATAAATTCCCAAGAAATGCAACCTAGTAATATTTTCTCCCATATTAGACTATGCCCTCATAATATTTTATTCCTAATTCAAGCATGCATGATTGCATATACATGATTCTATTTGTTCAATGCATTGAAATCAGAGTATTGCAAATATGCTATTATTTTCTTCATCTAGGTTACCAAAACTTAAAGATAAAAGCACCCAAAAATAACATTTAAACAAACTTGTGCACAACATAAAATCACAATATCAAAGGAAAACATTACTAGCATCTTACTTAGATTTTTCAAAGAGCATTCATCATAAATATCCAAACTTTCTATGAGTAGGCTAATCTATATTTACCTCATATAATCAAACCTATAAATGTCTACTCTATTTAGAGTAAGTCAATCTAAGTTTCATCATAGATTTAACTTCTTTCACTGAGACATATAGCATTGGATTCCATAAAATATATTTGATTCATAACAATATTGTACAAGCCTAGGTATATTCACAACCCCATAAATATTTCAAACCCTACTCAATAAATGGACATGGTGCCAATATAAGTTTTCCTATGATGAACTTTAACTTTTTTCTAAAGTCTTAGTTTGAGTATTTTAGGATAATTATATAATACTTCCATTTAAATCATTTCATCCCTTTTATATCTATTTTAATATAAATCTAAGACCCAAACTTATTATCTTAAGATAACTTAAACAATCCAAACCATAAAATTTAGGTCTATGATTCCTATCCATAAACCTTGTCATACCACTTTATTTTATTTCACCACCCATACCTTAGTTTAACTTAAAACTTATCATACTTCATAAAATCAATATGGTGATATTATAGTTAGATACATTCCTCCCTAATGTTTTAAATGTTTGCAATGTAGGGTCTACGCTAGGTGCTAGCACCTTAGCCTAACGACTAAGTGCTTAGCACGTCAATCAAGGCAAATACCTCCCTGGACCCCATGGGTGTCATGGACCTTGGACACTTGCTCTTCTGGAATAAAATTCACATCCTACGTGTATTTAATCACATTTGGAATGTACAAATCCTAAGCATCTAACCAAATAGATACACATAATCTATTCCATGGACAGGTTTCATCAATGCTGAATATGTTTTATTATTATTATTATTACTATTATTTTTAACAATAAGGAAATAACCCAAAGGTAAATTACCAAAAATAAAATTCGATTATAGGCTTTCACAGAGCAATGTTTGTGCTTCTCATTGAATGTGATCTGCATCATGTAGTTTTTCTTAAAACATAACCTAAGCCAAATTGGAAGTCCCCTACGCTCATCGAATAGGACCATAATTTTGATGTTCATCTAGAGGATGAATTGTTTCTCATTCAAGAGATGATGTTCAAGAATTATTATTGCAGGCACTGGACCATAATGTCTACATTTTCCATGGCACACCTCCCCCTAGATGGTAGATGAAGATAAACAACACCAATACACAAAACGTAAGCCAACAAGACCTTCATATATACCAATAGAGTGATTTTTATCCCACATATCACAAATAGATCATTTGACCTATGTATTGGCTACCCAAAATATTCTTCACATCACACAAAGGTCCTATAATGGAGCCTTGAGTGTTCTTATCGAAGGTAAAGCTACGCTCAAGATCGTGTAGCAAGGTTTATTCTATAGAAAGCTTGATATCACTCTGTGTCTACCAAGGTTAATGTTCAATCTTCTTTTTTTTAAAATCTAAACATAGCCCTTGTACCTATTATGCGTACGCTTCTATATTTCCCATGCAATCTCACATAAAGACTTATTAGTTTTCGTAAGATCATTATAAAAAGGGTCCCTCATATTCGAGACATGCAACTTATTTAAAAGGAAATTTCTATATAATGCTAATGCAAACCATGCTTCCAAGGGAAGAACCTCACAAATTGTAGAATAATATTTTTTTTATTTACATAGAGCTTATCTTTTTTTTATTTCATTAAAACGTTTAACCTTTACAACATAAAGGCTACTACTATATTTTTATTTCATTCACCAGAACAAGCATACTCAACATTCATACTATAGTTGGGATCTTAATCCTAATCTGAGTCTTTCAATGACTTTCTTCGATACAAGATTCAGTAAGTCTTCCAATGCTCTGAATTACATGCGACTCTTTTTATTTTAGCAAAATAACGAGGCGAGGAAAAACTATGGCAACTATCACAAGGCCCTTAGTAAAAATTGTTGGGGATGAACCCATCATAAATGCTATCTAGAATTTGAAGTTATCTTTGACTTTGCAACTGGGGTGGTCCAATCACAATCAAACACATACCAAATCTTCAACTAATATTTAATTCATTGTTAAGCAACTAATTAATTAACCTTGTTAATTATAATTAACTTGTAACTAATCTAGGGATAAAATAACATTAAATTTAATTCTTCTTCAATGCTATCCAATAATCAAGCTTAAAACAAGTTAAAGATCTTGGTTAACTAATTAAACCAGTCTTAGCAATTAATTTCCCAACTAAGGAGAAAAATAAACATTCCAAGTAAATTCCTTAAATTCCACTAACAATTCACGTTTAGCATCAAATTCTCCTAATTTAGTAAAACAGACTTGACCATTTCTATTTCATAATCATCTCTATGAAATAAAACCTTAAGCTATATAATGCAAACACAAATTAGGGTAAAAATTGTGATGTTACATACTCCCCCCATAGGCTAAACACAATATTATGTGTTTCATTCCTAAAGTTAGTCAAATGCATTTCCATTCATCACAAAGAGTAAATCAAGCATTGAGCTAATATTTTGCAACCACCTTCTAATCATGCAAACAGTGTTATGTAATTTGATCATGTAAACCCCATTTCCACACTATTATTTTTCTATGGTTGACATTTTTATGATAGTCAACTATCACCATCCTACTAGGAGACTAGTCTAGGACATCATGGTCCAATAGTGTAGTCATGGTTAGTGAGGGTAAATATCTCTACTTTTTCTTTTTTACCCTCTAGATTGTTTTTGTCATCCTTTCCCTTTTGCCAGTTCCCTGTCCTTTTTTTTTATTGTTGTGTTTGTGTTTGTTTGTGCTTTTGTTGTTTTAGGCATGCTCTTTAAGTGTGCTAAATAGGACAAGCCAAGTGTGATTTCTAGGTGATTTTGGTGGAATAGATACCCCTACATCCTTGGGAATTACCCAAAAGTGGCATCCCAATTAGGGTATTTTCCACAAAATAAAAGGATACTTCCACATATTTTTAATTAAATAAGTTAAATATTTGGCGGTACATTAGGGGCCACCCTCCTTATGAATTGAATTCATATCTTCTCTAGTATATCCCAATACTTTTTACCATTATGGTGTTCCTATCGGAACAAAATAAAATTGAGTTTAAAAACATTGGTTTTTATGAGGGATCCCAGTCCCCTTGTATTAGGGTTTGATTATGGTTCTCTTCAATAAAAACCCAAAGACATACCAGTATTATATCCCTCATGGGATCAAGTATTACATGCATTTAAATACAATCCTAAATACCTTAGAAGGTATTTAAAATTTTTATATATGCCACTACATGACATAATATCACTTTCCAAATATCTTCCTCAAGATCTGCATACTTTTTATTTGCTTGGCTTATCAATGAGTGATTTTATTTTAGGAGTGACTCATTGTAGGTCGATGAGTGATTTACTCTTACTAGATTGATAAAACCTCTTGGAGTAGGCACCTATAGACTTGATTTTGTAAATTTGGCTCTCTAGAGCCAACAACTGCTTATTTTTTTAGTTTTGCAAATCTTATAGGTGTTGCCAACCCAAAGGTAGTAACTAGGTCATTATAATATTCTAGATAAAAGTATAAGGTTTGAATATGAAGGTGGGTTGGATATGTACGCTCCATATTTGGAAAACATAATATAAGTAGCTCCTACTATGCATAGTAGATCCAATGAAGTATGAGATAGTCTAATATCCACAATGATAGCAAATATTAAAAAAATCACTTTACTAGTATAATATTTCCTTGATCATGTGGATGCACACTTACAATATAAAATAATCAAAATAGTGAAAAAAACATGTATATAGTTTCTATATGCAATCCTTTATAAATATACGCTTCAAAAATACCTTTGAAAGATCCAATATAACCAATTTATCTATTTCCCTAGCTAAAAATTTCACCTCATTATCTTGAATATATACATGTTGTAAGATATTAAAAGATCTAAATTTTTTCTAAAATTCAATTCAAATCTAGCAAAAGTTTTAATAAAATACAACATAGATGAAATGAAGTTAAACATGTAATCAAAGGTATTGATGTGTATCCATATTAGTTATAGATGAGGGTGGTTTCCACATGTAAATCTAATATTAAGCCAAACATGTAATTTATTCACATTAATTGGAGTGTATTAGAGATAGGGTTGATTGTCCTATACTAATATAACCCTAGATAAACATTTATATTCCTTTGTACATATTAAGTGATAGAGTGAAGGCTTAAGTATTTTAGATATAAGGTCTAATGTTAAAATTCAAAGGAGCTAAGTTGTAAAGGATTGGTTATTTTAGAGATAAGGTATAAGGTTCAAATTCCAATGAGTTATGGTATGTCTCTTTCCATTATGTAAGGAAGTATGAGATGGTCTAATATAAGGATTTAAAATATACAATATAATCAATTTTATCTATATTCTCAACTAAAAAAACCAACTTTTCACCTTGAATATATGCATGTTGTAAGACGTTAAAAGACATAAAAAATTTACTAAAATTTAATTCCAACCTGAAAAAATATTTAACAAAAAACAATTAAATTTTGATTGAATCTAAACATGTAATCTGAGCTATTGATGTGTATTCATATTAATTATAGATGAGGGTTATTGTCATGTGTAAATTTAAACCTATGCCAAACATGTAATTTATTCAAATTAATTAAAGTGAATTATATATGGGGTTGATTGTCATATATTAATTTAACCCTAGCTAAGCATTAATGTAGTCATATTGATTAAAGTGATGTGCAAGGTAGTACATCCCTTATTTTCTATTCCTTTATACACTTGAGTGGGATAGTGAAGACTTGCATATTTTAGATATAAAGTCTAACATTCAAATTCGAAGGAGCTAATGTTTGAAGGCTTGAGTATTTTAGAGATAAGGTCTATGGTTCAAACTCAAAGGAGTTAAGGTATGTCTATTTCCACATATAATTGACCTAATAAAGTATGTGATGGTATAATATAAGGATAAAGGACCTAAAGACCTACAAAGTAATGTAAACCTTCAAAATTATTTGTCATGTATGCAACTTTATCAATAAGTTAGATATGTAATTTATTTATATTAATTGGAGTGAACTAAATATAAGGTTGATTGTCACATATCAATCCAATCCTAACTTAACATCAATATAGTTTTTATTGATTGGAGTGATTTGAAACCTAGTACATCTGTACATCTTAAGTGACATAGTTAATGCTTGGTTACTTCATATATAAGGTCTAATGTTCAATTTCAAAGGATCTAAGGTGTGAAGAATTAGGTATTTTACAGATAAGATCTAAGGTTTAAACTCAAAGGAGTTAAGGTATGTCTCTTTCTATGTATAATTGACCTAAGGAAGTATGTGATGGTCTAATATAAGGATAAAGGACCAAATACCTACAAGGTAATTTGAATCTTAAAAACTATTTATCATATATGCAACCTTACAATTTTGAGTGATTTCCATTGGATTTTTTGTTCTCATATTGCTTGCATCCCATAAATTTAATGATCATCCGTACATTCCCTAAGTTTCTATCTCTTAATCTAGTCATAAGCACTCCTCAAGAAACTGTTGACCTTAGTGACTGAAAGGTATCCCTATTCCATATTGTTTTCATCCCTCCTAAGTAGCCCTGAGTAGCAATCATGTATGCAACTTTACCAATACGTTAGATATGTATATTATTCATATTAATTGTAGTAAACTAGATATAAGGTTGATTTTCATATATTAATCCAATCCTAGCTTAACATAAATATAGTAATATTTATTGGAGTGATATGCAACCTAGTATATCCCTTACTTTATATACCTATGTACATCTTGAGTGAAAGTTAATGCATGGGTACTTCATATATAATATCTAATATTTAGTTTAAAAGGAGCTAATGTGTGAAGTATTAGGTTTTTTATAGATAAGGTCTAAGTTTTAAACTCAAACGGGTTAAGGTATGTCTCTTTCTATGTATAATTGACTTAAGGAAGTATAGGTGAACCTTCCCCATCTTCCCAATATCTTCCTCATCCCCATTCTAGTCAACCTTACTTATTCACCCAACCTTCTTCATGTAATCTTACTCAACCTACCTCTCCTCTATAGAAACCACTTCCATCCACCTCTTATTAGTGGGCACAATCATGTTCATAGGTTAAAATTTAGATCCCACAAATCCAAAGTCGAGTTGCACAAGATAACCAAGTCAAGGTACATCCCATGTGAGTGCACATTTGTCTAGTCCTAATCAAGGTGAATATGTTCTACATAATTTTACTTTCTCTCCTCCTAACATAAAATCCATTAGATATTTTGGTCTTCCTTTAGACACACCCCTAAGTATAGTTTCTCTTATTTCCATTGGCTTCTTGTCTAATCAAACCAATTTTGTGTTTGGGCGAGTTGACACTCCTAAATTACGTTTTCTCACTTCTAATATATTCATGTTGATGCTTTCAATAATTTTAACTCCTCTCTTATTTGTTTCATATTGACATCATCAAAACCTAGGTACCTTTTGAAACCAATATTTTAAATTTGTCAAATAAAGGGTGTCATTGAAAATTTGACCCTAAAAATATTTCAAGTAAAATAAACTTAGAGTAAATTCCTAATCACTATCAAATTTCAATCCATAATCCTTCTATTATTATTCGATACCTAGGTAATTGTGTGACCCCATTTTTTCACTTTAATTTTTCCATTTTGATTCTTAATTAATCTCATTCAAAACCAAAAAAAGGATTGGGCACTCCTTTCGTAAATTCACCCTTTTTGACTCATCAAAGTTTTACATCAAAAAATAAAAACTCATAACATGTTAATTTGGTCAGTTTTTGGTTGAGCAAATATGCATTTCCCAATTATTATTGGAATAGTTAATCAATGATATATATGTTTCGTACATATTGTCCCCATTTGTACGTGTTGAATTTTTTGCCCATTTTTCATGTCTCATCATGGTTTCTCTAAATGTAGTGTTTTATCATATGTCATGTTTTCTTGTCAACCATGTTACACATAAATATCATTGTCTTTTATAATTTGTTAGTAAGAATTAAATAGTTATCACAAACCTTTACATTGTCTTGTTCAATCATATTCTTAGTTTTTTTGGAAAATTAAGTATTTTTTGTTATTCAACCATTCCTATTTGATCCATTCAACCTTTCTCAAACTTTGTTGTGTTCTAAGGAGATTTTAGCCTTCCCTCAACTGTCTTTAGCTCTTTATTAGACCAATCACATATCACACTTCAATTAAATCTTGATTTTAAGGAAGATAACACCATGAATTTAGTCTTTTCATAAAGCAAAATTTTTCTTCCTTTATCCTATCATTCACATAATATAAATTTGAGGATTCACTTACAAGTTCCAAAAAAGAGAGAAAGAGAATAATAGATTTAATGAATAAGGATACCACCCAAACACATTTTTCCTTGGTCTCCTCAGGTACTACAAGCACATCGACTGAGGCTATATAAACCTAGTTGGTAGTGGAACTACATCGAAGAATTATGTGGCTAACCTCCATCGGGGCTATAGATGCCTGACTAATAGTGGATTATGCCTTCTGAGTGGTGACATATCTATCATATTAGAGACCTTATTTTGTATAGATCTCTAAATGCTTCTATATGATATGGCTTATATTATATCAAGTTCACAATTAGTTAGTCCAACCTTACTTAAGATAGGAAATGAACATCATTGCACACACTTTGGTCCATGATAAGCTTGATCTTATTTGGGATGATATAGATATATATAGAATATTGACTAACATGATTCTGATTGTTGAAAATAGGGTGTTTAAATTTCCTAATATTCTCTTAGCATTCAAAAATTCTAGGATATATGGGTAAAAAACATCTTGGATAGTCATCATTCAATGTTAATATACCCTAAATATTGATCTATGTCACTAATCATTAGTCAATATCCAATGTTCGTTCGGTTACCAAATTAACTATTGCATTTTATCTTAATATCTATGTCCACACATCATTTTTTCAATATTAATTTATTTTATTTCTTATGATTATTATTCCTTGGTATTAGGTTCATGGTTAATTCTTTATCTCTATTAGTGTATCAATTATTCTTATTATCTTGTATTATGGTGTTCATTATCTTGTGTTCATTATTGTTCTCTTGTTTTATGTATTCGTGCATTATGTTAATATGTTATTGTGACTATTAAATAATTATTGATTTATTGAGCCACTTTCAATTATGAATATTATACACAAACATCCAAAAAGTGATCAAAAAAATACATTTGGATCTAAATCATGTAAATAAATATAAAAACCAATCATACATATACGCATGTCACATATATATCATCTAACAAATATTATAAATATATGAATTACATCATCCATCCATAACATCATATCACGCCAACCATCAACTAAACATTATGTGTATATATCATGGAAGAATAAAGTATAGTCCATAAAGTCCATCACATGTCCATATACATACAAATCATCATCAATACAAAATCATTTATTTTATTTCTTATGATCATTGTTTCTTGGTATTAGGTTCATGGTTAATTCTTTATCTCTATTAGTCTATCAATTGTCCTTATTATCTTGTATTATGGTGTTCATTATCTTGTGTTCATTGTTGTTCTCTTGTTTTATGTATTTGTGCATTATGTTAATATGTTATTGTGACTATTAAATAATCATTGATTTATTGAGCTGCTTTCAATTATGAATATTATACACAAACATCCAAAAAGTGATCAAACAAATAAATTTAGATCTAAACCATGTAAATAAATATAAAAACAATCATACATATATGCATGTCACATCTATATAATCTAACAAATATTATAAATATATGCATTACATCATCCATCCATAACATCATATCATGCCAACCATCAACTAATTATTATGTGTATATATCATGGAAGAATAAATATAGTCCATAAAATCCATCAAATGTCCATATACATACAAATCATCATCAATACAAAATCAGTAATACATCATCATCATCAATGCCCATAGGGCTACATCAAAAATATCCTTGGGGCTACATACATACATACATACATACATACATACATACATACATACATACATACATACATACATATATATATATATATATATATATATATATATATATATATATATATATATATATATATATATATATATATATATATATATATATATATATATATATATATATCGTAATACATACACCATCCTCATCTCGTAAAAATGCTTCATATATTGTGGTTAATCTACCACACAAAAAATAGAACTCACTATTGCTGACATAGTGAGTTCTATTTTTTGTGTGGTAGATTAACCACAATATATGAAGCATTTTTACGAGATGAGATGTGTATGTATTACGATATATATATATATATATATATATATATATATATATATATATATATATATATATATATATATATATATATATCGTAATACATACACCATCCTCATCTCGTAAAAATGCTTCATATATTGTGGTTAATCTACCACACAAAAAATAGAACTCACTATTGCTGACCTCTTGGAGTGTCTCCACTCCTCTCTTATACCAAATACATACCTTTTATGATTTCTTCCAGTCTCATCGTACTAGCATTTGAACTCCATTCACCTGAATGAAAACCCAAATACATACCACTATTATATCCTTATAGGATAAAATGTTGCATGCATTTAAATACACTCATAAATACCTTAGAAGACATATGAAATGGTTAGCGATGCCACTACATGATATAATATCACTTTCCAAATATCTTCCTCAAGATCTATGTACTTTTACTTTGCTTAGCTTATCAATGAGTGATTTGCTCTTACTAGACTAATAAAACCTCTTGGAGTAGGCACCTCTAGACTTGATTTTGTAAAAATAAATCTTTAGAGCGTCTAATTGCTTAATTTTTTAGTTTTGAAAATCTTCTAGGTTTTTTCAACCGAAATGTAGTAATTGGGTCATTATAATAGTCTAGATAAGAGGTTTAAGTTTTGAATATGAAATAGGGTTGGATATGTATGCTCCATAGGTGAAAAACACAATATAAGTGCCTCCTACTATGCATAGTTGATCGAATGGAGTATGAGGTAGTATAATATCCACAATGATGGAAAATGTTTTAAAAAATCACTTTACTAGTATAAGATTACCTTAATCATGTGGATGCATACTTAATATTAAAAGAATAAAAAATAGTAAAAAAGAACATGTATATAGTTTCTCTATGCAATATTTTACAAATATACATGTTGGTCACGAATCCACCTAGTCATATAAAATGCACCCTAGACCCGACCAACATTGAAAGGCCGAGAGAAAGAGAAGTCTCCCGGGCCAATCTCCAGAGAGGGTTGGCTCCCAAACTAATCTAAACTGATTTCAAGGTTTAGGGTTAGAAATAATAGAAAGAGATGGAAATATGGTTGAAGCCGACAGTTGATAGGGAGAACAACCTCAGATAGAAAATAACCTCAAACTAAATCCCGAAGATAAGCAGCAACTGATTCTTAGAATGCACATACAAAAATTGTATCAAACATTGACCATAAGTTTGCATTCAATTATACTTCAAATGTTCAAATGAAAACATAGCCAAATTCAGAATAGTAGAATTCAACTTATATTTTAGCACTTGACTAAGCAGAAGTGAATTACACAAAAAGCATCACATGAACATCAGTTTGGATCACCAACTCAAAAGACTCTAAGAACAGAGAAAAATGCGTTTAGGATTTCTGCTTCAATTTTTGCAAAAAGGTCCTCCTCCCCTTTTTCTTGAGATGTACATTAGTATTTATAGAGGTTTTCCCTCTCCCTTTTGAATCACAACATTTAAAACATAAAACAGATTTTGAAGAGGAGATACACAAAATATGCACTTGAAAAGGGAAACAATCCCCCTAAATCTGCCTCAGAGAAATCACATTCCCTATTTTTATGGATCAAGTTTGAAAATCGAATAGAAATAAGGAACCACATTTCTTCATTAAATGACTGTTCTCGGGGCAAGCTTGAAGTGTAAGGATATCACGAACAAGAGCTTTTAATATCCAATACATATTTAATTTTGGTGGCTTTGAAAATTGCATGATTTAACATGTTCTCCCATCTTACGCACATAGGTAAACAGCGAAACATTTAATTTTCGAGCCTCTTTGACCTCGATTTCAAAACCAATTGGAAAGCTTTTAAAACATTACTTCATTCGATCCTCATTTTCCTCTTCTCCTTACGTTCTCCTATGCAATATGAAGAAAAATGCGAACAAAACTTTATTGGGCCTTTGTTGTCACTTTTGTCACGAAAATATGACGTGTCGTGAAATCGCAACATTTTTCCCTCGCTGCTTTCTCCTATTGCTACCAGTCGTGAAAACGTGACGTGTCACAAAATCGTGACAATCTTCTCTCGCTTTGCCCTTTCGTTGCCTTTAGTCACAAAAATGCGACATGTCACAAAATCGCGACATCCTCCTCTCGCTTGGCTTTCGTCTTCATGCACTTTCGCGAAAATGTGACAAGTCATGAAATCATGACAATCTGCCTTCATTTTGTTCCTTCGCTGCTCCTCGTCACAAAAATGTGACAAGTCATGATTTCGCATCATTACGTACTTGGTGTTGTACCTTTCCGCTTTCTCCCCATGAAAATGCGTTATGTCACGATTTTGTGAAATTTTTTTTTCTTCTCCTTCGTTGCCACCTCCATTGTGAAAATTTGATGTGTCGCAAAATCACGACATTCCATATCATTTTTCTCCTTCCTTGCTTTCCTATCGCAAAAACGTGACAGGTCATGATATCACGTCAATCCATCCTTGGCGCTCCCCTTTGCTGCTGTATTGCATGAAAATGTGACATGACGCCTATCACTTTGCTTTCTTTCCACTATCTGTCGTGAAAATGTGACAGATCACGAAAATGCGACATGTCGTGATTTCATGACAATTTTGCCTTTACTACTCCCTTTTGCAGTTTTCTAGCGCGAAACTGCGACAGGTCGCGAAAATGCAACATGTCACGATTTCACGACAATTTTGCCTTTACTGCTCCCTTTTGCTGCTTTCTAGCGCGAAACTACGACAGGTCACAAAAATGCAACATGTCATGATTTCGCAACAATTTTGCCTTTACTGCTCCCTTTTGCTAATTTCTAGCACGAAACTATGACAGGTTGCGAAAATGCGACATGTCATGATTTCACGACAATTTTGCCTTTACTACTCCCTTTTGCTACTTTCTAGCATGAAACTGTGTCAGGTCGCGAAAATGTGACATGTTGCGATTTCACGACAATTTTCTGTGCTTAGCTTTTTCTGCATCGGACGCCGCGAAACCGCAACAGGTCGCAAAAATGCGACATGTCACAATTTCGTGACATTTTTAACTTACTTTTCTTTGGCACAAAACTTGTAGAGATTTTTTTTTTTACTAATTATCCCTTTCGAGCTGCTTGGAGGGACAAACAGAAGAGTGAGTATCTTTACAATTTGTGCATTATTTTGCATGAACAACAACAAAAAAAATGTGGTAAAAATGCCAACATTCTTGGCGGCTCTCGGGCTATACAGTTCTATTGTATGCATGAACCCCAGGCCTTTATTCATTGGGCAACAGAATCAAGAAGTTGGAGGAGCGAAGAAGTGAGTGCTTTTTGATGTTGGACATTTCTGCGGGATGCTGCAACAAGCTCTTGCTGGCGCTCGACACTCAAAATAGGACTTTCAACAGAAATTTGAGGAATAGCAAAACTTCCCTTCTTCCTTTAACTACTGTATTTTGCCTAGCTCGGTTGAGCTGGGTAATCACTGGGTGCTATGAAAGGGTATCCATGGCAGTGATGAGAAGCACTTGGGTTGAAAAAATGGGAATGAATAGAGTGATGACCGACAGATGTGTAGGCCATGGAACGGGAATGGTGAATGATGGAATGGTGGAAGATGGAGGAGTGTGCTACCAGCTGTTGGGATTCCATGAAAACATATAATGAAATGGAAGTAGATGGGATGGAGAAAGCAGTGGGAACTGTGGAGAAGTGCTCAAAAGACAAAGGATTGGAAGAAAATGGAAGTGAAGAAATGGTAACATCAGAGAGGGGAGTAGAAACAACAGCAGTGGCTTGATTATGTACAGTGGAAGGAGTGGGAGAGGAAGGGAATGAAAATAAGGAAGTGGAAGAAAGAAGTAGATGGAAGCCACTACCTGTTGGGAAGGAAAAGAAAAAGAGAGAGAAATAGACATACCTGCGAGCTCGTGTGCAAAAGGAGCCAAAGTTGACGAATTATGTACAAAGGGGGACTCCTACAAGTGGTGTTTTTTTTTTTTTTTAAAGCAAAAAACAAAAAAAAATGTACAAGGTAACACTGTGTTTTCACATCATGAAATGTAGGCTTTCAAATGAAATCCATTCACTAAAATAGGAAGTGAATTACCTTCCAAGTCCTCAAGATAAAATGAATTTTCTGCACTTGTATTGGCAATCCGGAATGGACCCTCCCACAAAGCATCAAATTTCTTGTGCATCCCTGGCTTGGCCTTCTTTTCATTCCACTTTAAGACTAAATCACCCACTTTGAATGTGTGGTTAGTAGAACCTTTGTGAAACCATTTTGAAACCACCTATGAATGCTTAGAAAACTCATCATAGTCCAAAGAACGTTGCTCTTCCAACTGTAACAACTGAGCCAATCGTATGTTCATAGGATCCATATTTTCTTCATCGTTCGGAAATTCCTTCAATTGCTACAAGGTAGGCAGTTCTAAATGAATAGGCAATCTTGCCTCTTTCCCGTATACCAGGGCATACAATGAAGTCTTGATAGACTTCTTGATTGAAATTCTATCTGCCCATAAGGCCTGATTCAACAGAAGGTGCCAAGATCTCTTATTATCCCCCAAGGATCTCTTTAAAATCCATAGCAAGTTCTTTTTTGTAGATTTTGCCAAGCCATTCCCTTGAGGGTAATAATTAGAGGATGTCTTCAGAAAAATACCGTACTTATTTGCAAATTCCCCTAGCTTGGCTCCAATGAATAGAGTTTTGTTGTCTGTGATAATGGCGTCAGGAATGCCAAAATGCATGATCAGTCCTTCAATGAAAGTGATTACCACATCTTGATTTGTAGCCTTGGTTGGAATGGCCTCAGACCATCTTGTAAAATAATCAGTAGCCGTCAATATGTACTTGTGTTCGACTAAAATGTTTGGATCAATGATCCCAATAAAGTCTAGTCCCCACTGCTAAAAAGGTGCTTCTACTTGAATTGGATGTAGGGGCAATGGTGCATTTCTAATCTTTCCCGTATACCTTTGGCATTTGTCGCAAGCTTGAGCAATCTTGAGAGTATCCGCAAACAATGTTGGCCAATAATAACCAGCTCGAATAATCTTTAAGGCCATAGGCCTACCAACGTAATGTCCTCCCGACATGCCAAAATTAAACTCCTCCAGGAATCTAGCTTTCTCGGGTTCCTTAACGCACCTTAGGATAACTCCATCAATTTTTTTGAATAACAATCCCTCGGGAAACAATACATACCTAAGAACTTGTAGGCGAAACCTTCTCCGTTGTGAAGCATTTAATTATGGGGGACATCTACCCATTGAAAAATACTTAACAAGGTCATCTGCCCAATCATGGTCTTGTGCAAAGATGTTCACTAGATTCCTTTCTTCAGTAGGGTCGTCCACTTGATGATCAACTATCTCAGAGGCTGCAGTTTTTGCTAATTGCTGGCATAAGACCTTACCTTGCACCAAATTGGTTGGATGGATCTCAACATTGAACTCTTGAATTTTGGTGACCCAACCGGCACGCTTATCACCCATCTCGCCCTGAATGATGAAGTTCCTTACATCGGGGTGGATGACGTAGACGATTGTCTTGCTCTTAGATACGAAGTTCCTAAAATTTTTGAGAGACTTCATGATAGCGTAGACCTGCTTCTCAATGAAATTGTATCTCTCCTCATGGGGTAAGATAAACTGGCTAAGGAAAGCAATGGGTATTTCTTCCCCATCGTCTCCTTTCTATGTAAGCACTGTAGCATAGCTTTCGTCCTATCCAACTACGTACAGAATGAAGTCCTTAGAATAACCCGGATTGATCAACATAGGGGCTTGTGCAATTATATATTTAATCTCCCAAAATGCGTCTTTCCTCTAAGTTGTCCACTTGAACTCCGCATCTTTCTTTAATAGCTCAGTCATGGGCTTGACTACTTGGGAAAAGTTGAAAATAAATTTTTTGAAAAAATTGATTTTCCTGAAGAAAGATTGCAACTCTTTCTTATTAGCAGGGAGTGAGATTTTCTTCAAAGCTTTAGCTCTTGATGGATCAATTGCCAAACTGTTCTCTCAGATGACATGTCCCAAGATCTTACCTTCCTTTACTACGAAAATGGACTTCTTTGGGTTAATTGAAATGCCAAACTCCCGATATTTCTCAAATATCTGCCTCAAATGAGAACAGTGTTCTTCTTGTTTGTACAAAAATATAGTCATATCATCAAGATAGATGACAATGATCTTATTCAAAAGCTCCCAAAATGTGATGTCCATGGCCCTTTGAAATGTAGCCCCAGCATTGGAAAATACGAACGGCATGTGCTGATGGGCAAAGGTACCCCACTTGGTTGTGAATGCGGTTTTGAGCTGATCCTCATCCCTGACCCAAATTTGATTGTATCCATAGAATCCATCTAGCAATGAAAAGTGTTGAGCCCCAACAACAACATGAAGGATATGATCAATGCGAGGCAATGGGTAGTGATCCTTCAAGGATGCTCGGTTCAAGTTTCGAAAATCCATGCACAGTCGTATATCTCTGTTTTTCTTATGGACCAAAACCAAATTAGCAACCTAAGTTGAGTGCTTAATCGGATATATGATCTTGGCCTGCAACATATTCACAAGTTCGGCCTTCATGAGGGCTTCAATATTTGGGTTCATCGATCTCTGCTTATGCCTGAAGGGTTTGACTCCTTCCAGCTCGATAGTGTGTTGAATGATATCTTTATCATATCCCCTCAGATCCTCATAGCTCCAGGCCACGATGTCAGAAAACTCTTGACACAATTGTCTGATCTCTTGGAATTCAGCGGGAGTAGAATCAATCCCAATTTTGATGACCTTATCAGCCTCCAATTGAAGATCCATGTACTCTTTCTTGTCAACCTCGATCCGATGCTTCTTGGACTGATCATTCTGATCAAACAAGATTTCTAGATTGATGAGGCCTTTAGGAATGTTGTTATTCCACAACTAAATCAGGCCTTCAGTTTCTTCATGCTCCAAGGTCCTTCCCTTGATGGTGGCAGCTTCTTGAACAAAAAAGTTAACAATTTGCTCATCGCTATTGAAGACTTGCAAAAAGGTGTCCTTGTCTGGGACAAAGGGCCTATACACCATTCTTACTATTTTTGGCCTTCTCACCACCTGCTCGATTGGTGAAAAATTTGCTCCCAAGGAAGCCAGCAGGTCAGCATGTCTATTTTGTTCTCGTGGAATGACATGCATGCTGAGAGTAGAGAACAATTCGAATAGGTCCCGGACCTTGTTGCGATAGTTCTTGAGATAGTGGTGCTTGGACACACACTTATTGGTCACCTGATTGATAATCAACTTGGAGTCACCAAATATTTGCAACTGTCGCACTCCAATTTTCTCAGCCTTCTTGAGGCCTAGGCATAAGGCCTCATATTCTGCTGCATTATTTGTGTAGCTCTAGGTCAAACAATATGAATAGGATATTTGAATCCCATAAGGTAATACTAGAACAATCCCAGCTCCAGCATAATTTCTACATCGTGCTCCATCGAAATAGAGCTTCCAGAGCTAGTCTTGACTTTCATAATTCTTTTCTTTAGCCTTTTCAGGCTTAAAAATGGAGTAACACCCCAAGTCAGTTTCCATCATGGCGTTGAAATCGGCCATGGAAAATTCATTTTCTGGGTGGAGCTCTTCCAAAGCTTCTTCCATTAAGTCAAGCTCGCCAAATTCTTCAGACATCATGTGCACCGAATTTGCTAACATGTCCATTTCATCTATTCTTTCCACATGAAATGTGGAAGGCCTCTCATTGAAAATTTTCACCTTTTTACCTTTATGGATCACCTCCAAATGAGTAAAATCCAAAGAAAGGTAACCCCCGAGTTTAGCCATGAACTCTCGGGAGAGACACATACCAAAACATGGCTCTAGGTCCACTACTATGATCTCTTGGATCACAGTAATCTGAGGCATGACATGCAGGGAGATAGGAACATCCTTAATTACACCCACCATCTTTACTGAGGTACCATCTAGCTACAAAACTCCCGTGCTAGTCCTTGTATATTCCATTCCTATGACATCACGTACTGCCTTAGACATGACAGTAGTAACTACTCTTGAGTCAACGAGGCAATTGTGCACCACATGTCCCTTCATTATCAATGAAAGATAAAAAGGTGGTGGTCTATTTTTTCTAATGATTGAAGAGGTCATAGTTTGAGCCATAACTACCTAGGCTGGATCCTTCCCCTTAATTTGTCTGGTCTTCAAGGATTCTTGTAAGAGATTCACCTATCCAGGCAGCTGCAAGGTGTCATACAGACTTACCCTGGCTGGTATCCTTTTGAGTTCTTCGACGATGTTGTAATCCATCAAAATCGGCTCTCTCCCTCCACTAGTAGATTCAAATCTACTTCTATATTGTTGGGTGGTCTCCACTCACTGTCGTTTAGTCAACTATGGATACCGCAGCTTCTCTCTAGCTTATTCCTTCATTTTCACTTGCGACTAGGAGGTAGAAGACTTAGCTTGCAACCTTTATTTTGCTTATGGTGGAAGCAAATCCTTCAACAAAATAGGTGGGTCTTATTGCGGGGCTAGAGGATCATGAGTCTTTGTAGGTATTTGTTGCTTTTTTTCTTGTGCAGGACGTACTTTCAATGACTCCATCTTAGCCGGATCTACCACCATTGGTTTCTTTCCGCTGCATGTCAAGACTGACATGTATTCCTCAGGAGACATCGTGGAATTATGATCCACCTCTCGAATCATGTTTATACGGCTCCCCGTAAGAACTTGTAAATAATTTTGGTGGACCATGCAAGTGGACTCATCATGTGGGTCGTTGCATGAAGAACACCAGCAAGATGGCTCATGTGAAACTTCAGAGGGGCCAGCCTCTTCACTTACCAGGATCGCTAAGTTCCACTCAGGTACTTTCTCTATAACCTTGCTAGGAGCAACTTGATCTCTAGTTACCGCCGAAATAAATATTCGTGGCTGAAAGTTCCTTTTCACATATCTCTGGTCCATAGATGTCATCTTGTTAGTGAGGGCTCTCATGACGGACTGAATTTCTTGCAAAATAGCCAACTGAGGATCTGGGCTTGAGGACATAGGCGATGCCGATAGAGGTAATGGAACTGGTGGAGAAGGTAATGCAGGAGTTGGAACTGGAGATGTTAACTGTGGAATGGGAATCATAGGTACCAAAGTTGTGGGAGTATTCCATGAAGATGAAGGGTACATGGATGGAGCAGTGTAAGATGTGGAGGCTGCACCTGTAAGTTGGTATTGTGGAAGCTCGGGAAAAATGGGCGTAGTCATTTTTGTAGGCAATTTCCCAATGGCAATCAGATCGGCTTGAGCCTTCTATGCCTGGGAATATAGTGCAGGAAAGGTTTGAACATTGGACATCCTAATGTTCATACTAATATCTAAGTGGAAAGCCCTAAGATAGTAAAATGTCGCTTGGTCATTAGTAGGGCGGAAACCATCAGGAACTCTCTACCAAGTTTGGGCAAACCTAATGTTGAAATCCACTATCTCCTCTTAAGGATGCCTCTTGATATTAATAAATTGATGCAACAAAGAAAATGGGTCCGCTTGCTCATTGAACCCTTTGATTAGCATCTTTGCTAATTGATCCCATGAATTTATGGAGTTGGGAGACAAGGATCTATACCAGGACAATAACTTACTGCGGAGTGACAGCACAAGCAATTTTATCATGACATATTCGTCTGTGATATTATGAATTATATCCAAATATGCCACATCTGACACATGCTCATACATGGTCTTTCCAGTCCCATCGTATGTAGGCAAAGCCTTTAATGCTGCAGTAGGAACTAGATTTTGAACAGGTAGGCCCAACGCTCCCGAATGGTTCCAAGCAAGAAATTGACATGGAGGAGGTTGTTGACCAGCCATTTGCACTGCTGGATTTGGATGTACTAGCAAGCTCGTAGCAGTACTGGGAGGAGTCGAAGATGGCACAAACTGACCCACTGCCTACGAAGAGGTAGAAAATGACAGGCTCACAGGACTTACAAATCTTGAGCGCTCCTTCCAGTCTTGAACATCGATCTCGAAGAATTAGATTGGGTCTTTTGATTCTTTGGCTCTTGATCTCGTGATCATGAAGCAAATATTTTCACCAGCTTCACGATTGGAGATTTCTAGGTACTATATAGTCGCCCCCAGTAGATTCACCATATGAACTTACAATCTCCGCTTTGAGGTCAATACAGTTCATCAAAATCTTGAATCCTCTTGGTGTCAAACTATGGGACTTGTGAGTCCCATCGGGTGTGCCAAAAACTGTTGGTCATGAATTCTCTTAGTCATATAAAATGTGCCCTAGACCCGACCAACATTGAAAGGCCGAGAGAAAGAGAAGTCTCTCGGGCCAATCTCTAGAGAGGGCTAGCTCCCAAACTAATCTAAATTGATTTCAAGGTTTAGGGTTAGAAATAACAGAAAGAGATGGAAATATGGCTGAAGCCGACAATTGATAGGGATAACAACCTCATATAGCAAATAACCTCAAACTAAATCCCGAAGATAAGTAGCAACTAATTCTTAGAATGCACATACAGAAATTGGATCAAACATTGACCATAAGTTTGCCTTCAATTATACTTCAAATGTTCAAATGAAAACATAGCCAAATTTAGAACAACATAATTCAACTTATATTTTAGCACTTGACTAAGCAAAATTGAATTACATAGAAAGCATCACGTGAACATCAGTTTAGATCACCAAATTAAAAAACTCTAAGAACAGAGCAAAATGTGTTTAGGATTTCTGCTTCAATTTTTGCAAAAAGGTCCTCCTCCCTTTTTTCTTGAGATGTACATTACTATTTATAAAGGTCTTCCCTCTCCATTTCAAATCATAGCATTTAAAACATAAAAAATATTTTGAAGAGGATATCCACAAAATATGCACTTGAAAAGAGAAACAATCCCCCTAAATCTGCCTCGGAGAAATCACATTCCCTATTTTTATGGATCAAGTTTGAAAATCGAACGAAAACAAGGGACCACATTTCTTCATTAAATGACTGTTCTCGGGGCAAGATTGAAGTGTTAGGAGATCACGAACAAGATTTTTTAATATCGGAGGTATATTTAATTTTGGTGGCTTTGAAAACTACATGATTTAACACGTTCTCCCATCTTGTGCACATAGGTAAACAGTGAAAAATTTAATTTTGGAGCCTCTTTGACATCAATTTCAAAACCAATTGGAGAACTTTTAAAACATTACTTCGTTCGATCCTCATTTTCCTCTTCTTCTTACGCTCCCCTATGCAATATGAAGAAAAATGCGGACAAAACTTTATTGGGCCTTTGTTGTCGCTTCTGTCACGAAAATGCGATGTGTCGCAAAATCATGACATTTTTCCCTCATTGCTTTCTCCTGTTGCTACCAGTCACGAAAATACGTGTCACAAAATCGCAACAATCTTCTCTCGCTTTGCCCTTCCATCGCCTTTAGTCATGAAAACGCGACGTGTCGTGAAATCACGACATCCTCCTCTCACTTGGCTTTTGTCTTCATGCACTTCCATAAATATGCGACAATTCTCGAAATCATTACAATCTACCTTTGTTTTGTTCCTTCGCTGCTCCTTGTCACGAAAATATGACAAGTCACGATTTTGCCTCATTCCATACTTGGCGCTGTACCTTTCCGCTTTCTCCCCACGAAAATGTGTTATGTCGCGATTTCTCAACATTTTTCTGTCTTCTCCTTCGTTGCCACCTCCATTGCAAAAATTTGACGTGTCGCGAAATCGTGACATTCTGTATCATTTTGATCCTTGCTCGCTTTCCTGTCACAAAAACGTGATAGGTCGTGATATCGCATCAGTCTGTCCTTGGCGATCCCCTTTGCTATTGTATTGCACAAAAATGTGACATGTCGCCTATCACTTTGCTTTCTTGCCACTGTCTATCGTGAAAATGCGACAGATCGCAAAAATGTGACATGTCACGATTTCGCGACAATTTTGCCTTTACTGCTCCATTTTGCTGCTTTCTAGCGTGAAACTACGACAGGTCGCGAAAATGCGACATGTCGCGATTTCGTGACAATTTTGCCTTTACTGCTCCCTTTTGCTACTTTCTAGCGTGAAACTGTGACAGGTCGTGAAAATGCGACATGTCACAATTTCACGACAATTTTGCCTTTACTGCTCCCTTTTGCTGCTTTCTAGAGCAAAACTGCGACAGGTCGCAAAAATGCGACATGTCACGATTTCGCGACAATTTTTTGTGCTTAGATTTTTTCTGCATCAGATGTCACGAAACCGCAACAAGTCACGAAAATGCGACATGTCGCAATTTCGCGACATTTTTAACTTACTTTTCTTTGGCACAAAAATTGTAGAGATTTTTGTTTTTTACTAATTATCCCTTTCGAGGTGTTTGGAGGGACAAACAAAGGAGTGAGTATCTCTACAATTTGTGCATTATTTTGCATGAACAACAACAAAAAAAATGCGGCAAAAATGCCAACAATACACTTCAAAAATACCTTTGAAATATCCAATACAACAAATTTGTCTATTTCCTTAGCTAAAAAATTAACCTCATAATCTTGAATACATACATGTTGTAAGATATTAATAGATATAAAATTTATCTAAAAGTCAATTACAATCTAGAAAAAATTTTAATAAAAAGAAACATAGATGAAATGAAGCTAAACATGTAATCAAAGATATTGATTTGTATCCATATTAGTTATAGATGAGGGTGGTTTCCACATGTAAATCTAATATTAATCCAAACATGTAATTTATTCATATTAATTGGAGTGTATTAGATATGGGATTTATTGTCATATAATAATCTAACCCTAGCTAAAAATTTATATTCCTTTGTACATCTTAAGTGATAGAGTGAATGCTTGAGTATTTTAGATATAAGGTCTAATATTTAAATGCAAAGGAGCTAAGCTATGAAGGCGTGGGCATTTTAGAGATAGGTTCTAAGGTTCAAATTCAAAGTACTTAAGGTATGCCTCTTTCCATTATGTAAGGAAGTATGTGATGGTGTAATATAAGGATTTAAAAGATCTAGTATAACCATTTTTATCTATTTTATTAGCTAAAAAATCCAACTTCTAATCTTGAATATATGCATGTTGTAAAAGATTTAAATACTTAATTTTACTAAAATTTAGTTCCAATCTGACAAAAGGTTTAATAAAAAATTAATTAAATATTGAATGAAGCTAAACATGTAATATGAGTTATTGATGTGTATCCATATTAATTATAGATGAGGGTTATTATGACATGTAAATTTAACCCTAGGTAACATGTAATTTATTCAAATTAATTTGAGTGAAATAGATATGGGGTTGATTTTCATATATCAATTTAAGCCCTAGTTAAACATTAATATAGTCATATTGATTAGAGTGATGTGCAACATAGTACATCCCTTATTTTATATTCCTTTATACATTTGAGCGACATAGTGAAGGATTACGTATTTTAGATATAAAGTCTAACATTCAAATTCAAAGGAGCTAAGGTGTGAAGGCTTGGGTATTTTAGAGATAAAGTCTAAGGTTCAAACTCAAAGGAGTTAATGGTGAAGGACTACACCACCCAACACTCACACAATACTCAAAATCACATAAAATTCTAGAAGAAACCTCAAAATATGATATTATTTCATGGAAATACACATTCAAAAAAATTACACAATTATGACCACAAGGCCGATTCTATTACTAAGAAAATATACTAGAAAACTACAAGTTGAAGCCATGATCCATCAATTTGGACTACCTTCGGTAAACCTCTATTCCCCCTTTAATAACTTTCATAGAAGATTCTGGAAAGTGCAAGTCCTCTTTTCCCGTCATTCATTTTTCTGCCAATATTTTTCCTACCATTCATTTTTCTGCCGTTCATTTTCCCACCATTCATTTTCCTGCCCAGGAAGATATTTTGGTGGCACAACTTCCTGAAGCCATAAATTTTGACTCGGTTTTCCGATTGGCTATTATAATATATCATTGGAAAACTTATAAAGAGGTCTACAAAAACAAAATGATCTAAAGATAATCCTTTTTTCAGGGCCACTAATGTCTTCAAATTTTATTTTTAAACTTTATTCATGGGATTTCTCAGGATAAAAACTTTAATATCTCCTAAACCATTCAGGATATTAGGGTGATTCTTTCACCACCGGTTACAATTTTCAATTTTGCTCCTTGGGATAAATTTTTAAGTCCATACGTGTCCATTTAGGCTAACTTACTAAAAATAGCTGATGATTGTTTTTTGCCTTTTTGGACTTCAAATTGACTTACACCTCTCAAGTGTCATAATGGACTCCAAAACAACTAAAGAAACCTACAATTGAAATAGAAACTGTAAATGTTTGGTGATGCAAGATTGCCATTACACCACTGGATGCTCCTACATCAGACACCCAAGGTAAATTGAGAAGTGATTTTCACTTCTTTGGAAGAAAACCAAGATGGTCAACCTCAGTATTAGACAACCATGATGAATCTTGAATAGGCCTTCCTTTCCACTTAACCATATATTATTCATACTACCTATTTCACGTACTTCTGCCTGTACAACTATTCAATATTTCTTCTATCTCTTCTTTCTCTAGAGTAGATGTTGGAAAATTCCATTGTTTTGCTATTGGTACATCCTCAATGTCTCCTTCATGATACTTTTTCAAGTCAAAAATGTTGAACATAGATGATATGTTAAGTCCACTTGGTAATTCCACCTCATATGTATTTCCTGAATCATGTTTCTTTATGATCTTGCATGGTCTAAAATTCTTCATTTTCAACTTGTTATATATTTTAATAGGAAATATTTATTTTCTTAGGTGAACCATAACTTCATCTCCAACCTGGAATTCCTTAAACCTCTCATTTTGGTCTGCATTTACCTTGAAATGAGTATTAATCTTATTAATATACTCCCGTACCTCTTCATGCAAGTTCTTCAAGTGCTCTACAAAAACCTAGATATCAACACTACTTCTTTATCCTTTGTCCATATTCCTAAACTCAGAAGCATTCCTTGGACTACTCCCATATACAATATGGAATGGGAATTTACTAGTACTCCTATTGATAAAATTATTATAAGAAAATTTTACTTGTGCTAAAACCAAATATTATCCCTTGGTCTTATCTCCTACTAAGCATCTCACTAGGTTTCCCAAACTCCTATTCACTACTGTTATTTGTCCATCAATCTGCAGATGGTGTGCAAAACTAAACTTCAAATCTATCTTCAACTTCTTACATAAGGTCTTATAGAAATAACCAACAAATTTGGTATCTTTATCTGAAACTATACTCTTTGGTAGACCATGTAGTCATACCACCTCTCTAAAAAACAACTCTGCAATATGAACTGCATCACTAGTTCTTTGGTAGGGAATGAAATGTGCCATCTTAGAAAACCTGTCAACAACCACAAATATTGAGTCATGTCCTCTTTGTATCCTTGGTAAGCCAAGAATGAAGTCCATGCTAATATATTGCCATGGTTTCTCTGGTATAGGTAATGGATGATATATCCTGGTGTTCTATATTACACCTTTCACAATCTGACATACTCTACAAATTTGTACAAACTTCTTCATATCTTGTTGTAACTATGGCCAATAATAGTTCTCAATAATAAGTGCAATGGTCTTATCTCTACCAAAGTGTCAAACCAACCCTTCACTATGCTTCTCCTTGATCAATTTCTCTCATAGAACTCCTTGGAATGCACAATTGGTTTCTTCTAAACAATATTCCATCTTGGATTAATAAATCCAACCATTTTTTTCTATTCAAAATAACAAGTTTCATGCAAGCTCTCCAGGCTTCTGCAAAATCTAGATTTATAGGGTACAAACTCTTGATTTCATCAAACCCAAAAACCTCCACCTTCATCTCTATTAATAAATTTTACCTTCTACATAAGGCATCTGCAACTCTATTTGATCTCCCACTCCTATGATTCAACACAAAAGTATAACTTTGCAAGAACTCAACCCATTTTAAGTGCCTTTGATTTAAAATTCCTTGACTATTAATATACTATAAATCTTGATGGTTAGTATATAGAACAAACTCTTTTGAAAAAAAATAGTGTCTCCATTTCTTCAAAGCCTGAACGATGGCATAAAACTCCTAATCATAGATAGAATACTTTTTCCTGAAATCATTAAGCTTCTCACTAAAATAGGCAACATGCTTATCTTATTTACTCAAAACAACTCTTATGGCGCTACCACTAGCATCACAATCTACCTGTAATACCTTATTGAAATCTAGAAGTGCCAAAATAGGTTGCTCTATGATTTTCTTATTCAAAATATCAAAAATAATGGTTGCTATTGTAGTCCACTTAAACTCTTTCATATTCCCTCTCATTGTGTTCATTAGGGGTGCACCAATACTACTAAAATTATTAATAAAATTTCTATAAAAACTTGCTAGACCATAGAATTATATTACCTCTGTAATACTCCTCGATGGAGGCCATTCAATGATAGGCCTCACTTTTTTTTGGTCCATTTTAAGACCTTCATCTGAGATAACAAATCCCAAATACACTAATTCTTTCTTCACAAAACCACATTTCTTTAGATAATTAGAAATTTCTCCTCCCTTAGCTTCTAAAAAACTCTTTCAATATACATCAGATGCTCCTATAATGTCTTACTAAAAATGAAAATTTCATCCAAATAAACAATAACAAATTTTCCCAAAAATTATTTCAATACCTTATTCATAAGCTGCATAAATGTGTTTGGTGTATTGTTTAGCCCAAATGACATGACTAATTACTAGTACAAGCCCTCTCTAGTCTTGAAGGTTGTCTTACACTCATATCCTTATCTAATAGATATCTAATGATACCCACTCTTAAGGTCAATCTTACTAAAGTACTTGGCTCCACTAAAACATTCCATAAGTTCATCCATCCTTGGCAATGAAAATATGTATTTGATTGTAATCTTATTAATGGCTCATGAGTCTGTACACATTCTCTATTTTTCATCTTTCTTTGGTTCTAGTACTGCAAGTACTACACATGGAATCAAACTCTCCCAAATAAATCCTTACTTCAATAGCTCTTAAACTTATATTTTCAACTCTTCATTCTCTACAGGAGTCATTCTATGGGCTACCTTATTTGGTAAATTAGCTTTTAGTATCAAATTCCTCTAGTGACTAATCTTCCTTACTGGTGGAAAACCTTTAGGTACATTATTGATACAATATATTAGAATTCTCCCACCATATCTACAACTTCTACTAGTATATATTCACATTTTTTCATTGACTCTAGGAATCAATGCATAGCACATATGCTCGTGCTTCATACCATCAAGAAATTTTCTACCATCAACTAAATAAATTATTGCACTACTACATACCTTCTCTTCCATATCTTTCAGGGGCTTCAACTTCGGGTGAAATCCATCCTTTATCAGAGAATAAGTGTTGATATGTCCCTCATGTACTACATACCGATCAAATTACCACAACCTCCCGGTAGCATATGACAAGCATCCATAGGCATGATGTCACATAATACCTCATCATGGTAATTCCTAATTTTGAACTTCATTAAACATTGGTCATTGAACAAAGCTCTATGGTATTTTTGCAACTATGCAATTCGATAAGGATATGGATGTCTCCTTCTCTTCAATTGTAATTTGTTAACCACATTTTTTAAAACTAGATTACCAGTGCTACCATTATCAATGATAACATTACAAACTTTACCTTCACATTTACACCTTGGGCAAAATAAACTCTTTCTCTAGATTGGATATTTCTCCTCATTTAGCAAGGATCTCCTTGTGACAAGAACTCCTCTTTTTGCCTCTTTAGAATTCTCAAATTCAATACCTTCAACTACATAAGAAACTTGTTTATTACCTTCAGGTCTCTTATTTGTCTTTCCTTGATGTTGTGGAAACTTGTATGCTCGATGTCCTTCTTCTCCATATTGGAAATAGGTTCCATGAAATCATCCTCTTCTAGGTCCTCGTCCAAACCTTCTTCTTCCTCTTTGGTCACCATTATTTCTCTCACATGGATGGTAGGTATTATCCCATTTCTAGTTGTGACTGTTTCTAACTTCTCCATACTTCTTTTGATCTTCATGTTGTCATTTATTTGGTATTCTACCAGTACTTCTACCACAACCTCTTTCTCTATGCTTCCTTTTAAATCTTTTATTTAGCTTCTCTTCTACCTTCAGGGTAAATTGATAAACATCTTCTATTGTAGTCATTCTGACCAAACTTAGCTCCTCTTGAATACTTCGATTCAATCCATTTATATAACAAGCTACCTTCTCCTTGTTAGCCTCAAAATGGCTCGTTCTAATCATGACATTATAGAACTCTTATGTATACTCTTTGACAAACTTACCTACCTACCTCAAACCTTATATTTTCTTTAGAAAATCTATCTCATAATTAATTGGAATGAATTATCTCTTAAAATTTTCCACCATCCGATCCCATCTTGTTATTATTTCCTTTCATATTCTATTTCTATCTAGTTGTACTCCTTTTCACTAGATATTAGTGTGATACTTTAGCTTGATATTTTCAAATTTGACCCTCTCAAGATCTTCCACCTCCTCATACTCAAAGTATTCCTCCATATCATTGATCCAATCGATCAACTCTTATGGTTTAATATTCTCAGAAAATATAGAAACATCAATATTCAGCCTTTTTCCAATCTTAAAGATGGTCCTAAATAATCTGACTTACTTAGGCTCTACTACATCCTGTTCTTCTTCGAATTGGGCTTCTTCTTTAGCTTCATCTTCACTTTCCTCCTCTCTTCTTGGATTAAACCCTCTACACAACTCCTCTTGCAGTGCTTGAACTTATCTCTGAATGGCTCTAAAATTATTTTCTAGTACCACAATATTTCTTCCACCATAATGGATTATTTATGGAGGCATTCTGATCACTTTTCTCACAACCGAAAATCCTAATTCTTGGTGCAAAGTACCTCATGTTTAGTAATTTGTTTACACACTCAAGAACTATCGCTCTGATACCACTTGGTGAAGGGCTACACCACCCAACACTCACACAATACTAAAAATCACAAAAAAATCTAGAATAAACCCCAACATATGATATTATTTCATGGAAATATAGAATCAAAAAATTTACACAGTTACCATAACAAGGCAAATTCTATTACAAATAAAATCTACTGGAAAACTACAAGATGTAACCACGATCCATCAACTTGGACTACCTTCAGTAAACTTCAGTTCCCCCTTTAATAACTTCCATATAATATTATGGAAAGCATAACTCCTCTTTTCCTATCGTTCATTTTCCTACCATTCATTTTCCCGTCGTTTATTTTCTCACCGTTCATTTTCCCTCCCAGGAAAATATTTTGGTGGCACAACTTCTTGGGGCCATAACGTTTGACTTGGTTGGCCTCTAAGATCTTCAAATTTCATTTTTAAACTTTATTGACAAGATTTCTCGGGACAAAAACTTTAATATCTCTCAAACCGTTCAAGATATTGGGGTGATTATTTAACCATCGATTATAATTTTGCATCAGTTAAGATATGTCTCTTTCCACATGTAATTGACCTAAGAAAGTATGTGATGATTTAATATAAGGATAGAGGACCTAAAGACCTAGAAAGTAATGTAAACCTTAAAATTTATTTATCATGTATGCAATTTTACGAATAAGTTAGATATGTAATTTATTCATATTAATTGGAGTGAACTAGATATAAGGATGTCTATCACATATCAATCCAACCCTAGCTTAACATAAATATAGGAATATTGATTGGAGTGATGTGCAACCTAGTAGATCCCTTCCTGTGTATACCTCTATACATCTTGAGTGACATAGTTAATGCTTGGGTACATTATATATAAGGTCTAATGTTCAATTTCAATGGAGCTAAAGTGTGAAGGTTTAGGTATTTTACAAATAAGTTCTAATGTTTAAACTCAAAGGAGTTAAAGTATGTCTCTTTCTATGTATAATTAAGGTAAGGAAGTATGTGACGGTCTAATATAAGGATAAAGATCAAATACCGACAAAGTAATGTGAATCTTAAAAGTTGTTTATCATGTATGCAACTTTACAAATAACTTGTATATAAACTATTATACATTCTTTAGAATAATTGATCAAATATTATTTTAATATAAAGGTAAAAAGTAAAAAGTAATTTTTAATGTCCATGAGATCATAGGCCATATGATATGACCCTTGTAGAATGTGTTATTTACCAGTATATGTTTATTAAACCAAATTTTGGTTATTCAAGTATGGTATACAACTCTACCTCCATTGGATTTTAACATTGAACTTCCTATTTGGAGTTTCAAAGCATTATCACTGGCCTACTCATGTTATATATGAAAAGCTTCCACTATTTTCTTGTCTCAATAAAAATTCTAGATAAAATTAAAACTCAACCTAATTATAACTTACATATATTCTATTATAGATTTATTAAAATAACTAATCAAATATCCTTTTAATATATGACCAAACCAATGTAATGTTTGACCAATTGGTTTGATCAAACTCCATAAGGGGACGGAGGTCTAAGGTTCAAATCTTGGGCCTCGTCGAACTAACCACTTGTCCTTTTCTTGGTGATTTTATCACCATAAAAGGTTTAAAATGATTGTGGCAGTGGTTATAGGGGTGAATTGCACGAAGAACTGTGTGGCAGCTTTCAGGATGGCATCTATAAAAGCTAGATAGCTTACTTAAATTCGTGGTCGCTATTGATTCCACCATGTAAAATTCAAATATATATATATATATATGATCAAAACTCAAATCTAATAAATTATATAAACAAGTCCGAGGTAGAATAACATAACAGTTTGGACTTTGGCTCTTCTTTGGGAGGTTCAAGGTTCAAACCACCACATGGACAAGTGTGTGAAGGGATCAATGTGTGGTGGGTGTGTGTTAAATTTTCTATTGGTAAGCATAACTCTCGACTTTTCAAGAGATCATGGTTGGGAGGATAGTGCTCAACCCTATGCATTGTTCATAGGGATTTATCACACTAACCAAATAAATAATATAAATAGTATATGGTCTAACTAAAATAAAATAAGAGATATAATATTTAAATTCAATAAAAACATAATTATACATCATATTATAATAATTAAAGGTTAATTAAATAAACATATATCCATATATAATTATAACTCAATAAAATTCAAAATTTATTTAATATTAAATCAAAAAACTTAAAAAAAAAAAAAAAAAAAAACTTTATCACAAATTTTAAATGTTTAATCCTCATCCTTGTCATCAAATAAATCCAAGACAATAAAAATTCAACGTCATCCCATTGATGGAATTGACTTCATCTACGGTCAAATGCCATTTGAGCGTTTATTTAATAATACTAAGACTTAACCATACCAAAACCAAAACCATTTAAATTCTAGTTAGACGGATCTTTAAACCAACAACATTAGTCCAATTCAAATTTAAAACTCTTAAGACCTACTAAACCTAACTCTATCTACATTGGTGTTCTTCCATAAGATTTAGAAAAGGGTACCACGGCAAACCTAAACCATTCTTAATTTTTTGGTAAGGCCATGTCAAATTTCAATGTCATTTATTTATTTTTATATATTTTTATAGTAATAACAAATTAAAGCGAAAAATTCTTTGTGGGGCTGCTTTGGTTTGAGAGACCACGAATAGGGTTTTACACCATCAAAGTCATTAGGAGTCGTACCCAACCCTGCCCGTACCAACATTATCAATTGGATTTTGGGTACCCAATTCAACTTTTTGGTAGGATGGAGATTCGAACCTGAAACATCCCTAAGAAGATTGTTCTTTCCTCTCCAACTCACCAGGTTCCGGTTTTTAAACACTTTAAATGTTAAAATTTTCAATAATTTTTAATAATAATTTATTTGCGTGAAAAGGACTATATTCTTAAAATTTTTTTAAAATCCATTGTAAATTCTAACATCATTTATTTTTTTAGTGTTACAATAACTCTTACAATAAAATAATTTAAATTTATTAATATTATTTTAAGAATATATTATATATGGACCACATTATTATCTTCTAGATGCAACAATCCATGCTCAAATAACCTTAAGAAGTTGGTAAAATTATTTGTTTATTTAAAAGTTAATTTGAATATTTAAAAAAGAAATCAAACGATCGAATCTTATCAACAATACATAAATAATATCTTAATTTTGTTATAATACTACTAATACAGGTGAAACCCATTTTTATTCCATAAACCAAAAAAAATTAATAAACAAGAAACAACTACTTTTGAAAATTTGAATTTGAAAAAATAAACTAATTTATATTTAATATTTTGGACAAATATAACAATCCCTATAAACAATAAAATCACTATAATTCTTAATATATTTTTATAAATAAACTAAATTGCTCGGTGAACCCATTAACCACATTGTTGTGTATATATATCTTGCATTTCCATTTCATTTCAAACAAGTGTGTGTTAGGATCTCTCTCGCTGAAGCAGAAGTCTCCAATGGTCTCTTGCGGAAGGAGAGTCTGCAATATCAGAGTCTCCAGGTTAGTATTTTTACAGTATGTTGTGGTTTTTGTTGTTCATAATATTATTGTGTTCCTGCATGCGGTCCTGTGGTGTTATGCTTCGATTTGTTTTTTATAAAATTTATATTATATTAAACATTTTTTAAATTCGTATCACAATTAAGCTCACCCCTCACCATTGATCAGTGAGAAACCCGTTGTTTCTCCAACATCTCTATCCCTGCACACAGAGCAGCAGCCAACGCTGGAGGCACCACAATCGTCGCGACCTCTTAACCCCAAGACATCGATTCCGTCCCCTCCCCTAATGATTGCGACCTCTTAGCCCCAACTTGTCTCGACACCCTAAACCCCGTTGCCGTCAACATTTTGGAATGTAAAACAAATTGTTTTTTTGGTTTTTCTTTCCTCTTGTGATGGTTGGTCTCAGCTCTGGAATAGTGGATCAGTACAGTATTATACTGATATATATTTTCTAATCTTTTTAAATTTTTTGTTTTATTTTTAAAGTGCTTCTACTTGGTTTATAATAAATTTTGAGATCTATAAAACAGTCTATAATAGAGATCCATAAAACCTTAGACAATTTAATTAAAAAGTGGATTTAGGTCATCCAATCCAAGTGCCTCATAAGATTTCCTACCCTAAACTTGTTTTGTATGAAGCCTACTTAAGGTTGTTAAGGTGATCTTGGCTCAACATGTTGCACTTTTTGGTTCATATGGCTTTAAATAGAGTGTGTATAACTAATTGCAATTAATATAAGTGAGACATGGTAATATAGGTGAAATATGGCAAGGTGTATTACATGCCTCAAATTAAATGGAAAAATGAAGAGCCTTATTGAAGAGCCATGACATGGTTTTGTTTCAATTTCTGTAAGTAAAATTTATGCATGTAAGCATCATTCTTTATTTTCATTTTTTATTTATTTATTATTTTTGATATACAGAAGAATTGGTTATATCCACAGTCATTTTTCTATTATCAAACATGGTTCAAATTTTGTAATTTCTCTTTCACCTCGTCGTTCTATAATCCTCTGAGGTGAAATAGTATTTTATTTATAATTAGAGATGAAATGGACCATTGGTGGCTTGGGATTCTTACTGTTGTTGTCGAATGCCCACTCACAAGATTTAGATCAGTCTACTACCTTTGCAACAGACATGACCCCAATATTTGAACTTCCAAACACTTACCAATCCACTAACTCTTAGGATATAAGGCATCATCTTGAAAAATGGGTCTGAGTGAAACCAAGCTGTAACATTTCAATCACATTGCAGTAAGGGCAAACTTTGCATCTGCAATATCATTGTTATGTTGTTAGTATGTATTATGACTGCAATTGCAATGACATGCTCTAAGACACTCCCATCCCTTCCAAGGTAGACAGACTACAGAGCTCGAAAATCCCCTGCAGACAGACTACAGAGCTCGGAAATCCCCTGCCCTGCCTCTGCTCTATCGCCACTCCCTGACTCTGCCCTCTGCCGTACGAGTCTCTCAGCGAATATTGGCCGGGTAAATCGTTGATATTGACAGCTACTACTATGGGCAGGGGACCCAATGAATCCACACAAGATAAAAATGATAGTGAACAATCAAGTTGTGTGTCATTCTATAGACACCAAAACAGCACCAATCCGATTATGTGACTGCAAACACTGATCGCTTTGACAAACACAACCCCCAGGGCAGCCCTCAGAGGTTAAACAATGGTCCTAACCACTTTCATAGCAATTTTGTAAGGTCAAGAGGCAATTTGGCACATTCAGGCACTTTGCTTAGTATTCGTCTCACCCAGGGATGAATTCAAACTGGGATCCGTCTCACCCGAGAGACGAATTCTGAATTCGTCTCTGGTCGGGACGAATTCCAAGTTTAACGGAAAAAAATAAGAATGGCGCCAAGTGGCAGCCAAGAACAGTCAGTTGATGACTCCTGCCTCGCATGCGTGTGTGGGTGGACATATGGGCCGTTAGAGGACTGTCACAAGGGCAATTATGAAAGCCCAAGTCATGGAGGACTCCCCTCCCTCATGGGAAGACATGACCGCCACATGGCACCTATGACCAACACATGGCGCTTATGCTTCCCTCTCAAAAGAGACCCCATGGGTCTATAAAATGTGGGACTTTTCTCACCCAAAGAGGACAGATTGGAGGCGATTTCAAGCAACGAAGTGCTGTCCAATTGAATACCCATTTGCATCCTTTTGATTCACCTTCTCACATCCACTAATCTCTTTTGCAAGGGAGGTTATTGGGTGGCTTTTGGAAGCGTGGATCCAACCCAAATCCAACATTTGACCACCTTACACCACAAATTCGCAGACATCCCAATCCTAAGAGGTTTTGGGCCCATCCCTAGTGGATTGGCGCCGGAATCAAGTGCCAACGGTGGGAGGCCCACTTGGGCACCCCCGCACTTTCTAAGTTTTATTCTAAAGCATTCTAGATTATTTTTTCATGTTGCATCTTATGTTATTCTGTCTGGTTAACTCATAGCTTCAATTTCATAACATTTTGATCGAATTTTATCATGTCTTTTGTCGCTTTGTTGTCCTACTAACTTGTAGGTGGCGATATCGAATTCTCGAGGATAGAGGCCAAATTGGGAGAATCCGACCATCTGGGTCATCCCAAAATGGCCCCAATTACATAACCCCTCTGTTAGCAGGTGTTTTGGAGGTCTCGGGAGTCAACATTGGAGTAGCATCACTTTGGATATTCCAACACAGGCAAATTCGTCCCACCCAGGGATGAATAGCAGTCAGAATTCGTCCTGCCCAGGGATGAATTCCAGGTGAAGGCAGATTGGCCGACTGTTTCAGTGGCAATGGCCTTCTGGTAATGTCTTATGACCTCTGTCAAATTTGCAGGTGACTTAGATCCATTTTATTCACTGTATTCGACAATCTTTTGCATGCATCTTTTGGCAATTTCAAAGAACAAACACTTCTTATTTGCAGCAGGTGCTACTGACATCTTTGTTTTTTCTTTGTTCACAGGAGGAGCAGCAGAGGTTAAGGACTCATCAACAATCAGCGGCGGCATCGTCTTGGCCCACCCATCTCAAGTGTGGGCACGCGGGAAAAAGGAACATCAAGTATTGACTGTAATCAAATTCTTTTAACGCTCCTAGCCCCTGAAAAGGGAGGAGGCGTCTTTGTAACATAGATCAAGAGAGTTTAATAAAAGGGCTATGTTTTCTCCATTTTCTTGTATCTCATTTCAATGCGTCTCTTTCATTTCATGCATTCTACATTTCTAGGACTTAAGCGTATTTGATTTTGAATGCATCGCAATTAGTGTTTCCTTCGCTCGAAATCTCGTGCTTTCAGTGGTGATCACGGTGGGACCCTGTCCCCTAGTTTTAAGATCAAATAACTGATACTTTTGTGTTTGGTGCTTGACAGGTACAATTTTTTTTGTAGACTGTTATTCGTCTCTGACTGTGACGAATTCTTTACTGTAATTCTTCTGACCCTGAGACGAATTCAAATTCGTCCCTGGCAGGGACGAATTCTGTTTTGAAATTCGTCTCACAGAGGGACAAATTCCTGCATGCAGATTTTCAGAGTAGAAAGTCAGAAGCAACCGGTCCAGGTAGAGAAGAGGTAGGGATTTTTATAATATCTGTTAAATTTTTTTGTTTCTGTTTCTGTTTCTTTGGTTTTTTTTCAGTTTATCTTGCTTGCTTAAAGAAAGTAGTGTTGCTGCATGTTTCATTTTTCAAATAAAATGAATCCCACACACATCACGTGGTAAATTAAACCAAGGAGCTGGTCGTAAGACCCCAGCCCTTGAGCAATACCAACGGTGGGTTCATCACCACCTTGGCTTAGCTTTGCATCCATTTCCCCGATTGTCACTGTTGTTAGGCGTAAATCCTGATGAAAGCTGACCGAGTGTCACTAGGGTGATTCCGATGCACGCGAGGATAAGTCTTCTATGGTAGGTGCCATTAACAGGACAATCCCCCTTTCGTACCGTCTACGTACCATGTACCATCTGCTCTCACATACCTATAGTCTCCCTCTCGTAAGGGCGGGTATATAGAGAGGTTGGTATATCGGCCTGGTTGGTATATTGAAGGGGCGACCATTTTGGGAGTTATATGAGCCGTCATAATGCATTTAAACGTTCTTCAAAACTTGTAAAAACAAAACAAAACATCAAAATGCACTAAACCAGTTTAGGACACACCATTAATCCTTAAAAGAGATAATCACTGTTTGTGTATGTGTGTGTTCATTTTTGCTTAGTGTAGACAAAAATAAAAATCATCATAAACGAGAAAAATCTGCTTAGATAGTAGAGAGGCACAACAATGGTGTACACCCGTAGCCAAGCTCAATCAAGGGCAGAAGCTCCGGAAGGTACACAAGAAGCAGGCACAAGTCGCCTTCGCTTTAGTCCCGAAGACTTGGTCATATCCCCTTGGCGGTCTGGCCCACAAGAAGGTCCACGTCAGACCACATCAAAAAAGAATTATTGGGACCCTCCTCATTGGAGTATACCCATTCAACACAGCCCCTTTCGGGAAGACGCTTTACATGTAGATCTTAATGTATGTAGACAATTGCCTTTTGAGGCTAGATCTGAGTGGCCGTAGTGCGATGAAGCGCTGGAGAGGCATAGTGTCCATGAAGAGAGACAGTGTGAACACGCTACCTCTTCTTTGCCTCCCATTAGGACAAAAATACAAAATCCAGAGCATAGGGCTCTTTACACAGGGCGAGCTCACTCCGCCCACCCCTTTCACACCCATGAAAGGGAGTACGAGGAAGATCATCGCATTCCTCGGGGACAACATACAGCGTGGGAACCTTGCATTTCCGCACCTGCTAGGTATCATGATCACACCTTGAGGCTAGAGCCTCAAGTAAATGTCGCCTACCTCGATAGAGGGAAGCAACCCATTGAAATTTTAGATCATCAAGATCGAGGCAAATACATAGAAGAAACATTCAAGCCTCCTGAGCAAAAGAGGGCGGACCAAATTGACCCGATAGTTGCCAGACATGCCACCCATCAAGCCCAAATCATGTGGCTTGAACAAGGTCATCAGGAGTTAGAGTACCGATACCGCTTGGATAGAGAGCGCATGCAACGCGAAGTGGATGAGTTGTGCTATAAACTGAAAGCACGAGATTCCGGGCGAAGCAAACACTAATTGCGATGCATTCAAAATCAAATACGCTTAAGTCCTAGAAATGTAAATTGCATGAAATGAAAGAAACGCATTGGAAGAGACACAAGCAAATGGAGAAAACACAGCCCTTTCATTAAACTTTCTTGATCTCTATTACAAATACGCCTCCTCCCTTTTCAGGGGCTAGGAGCGTTAAAAGAATTTGACTACAATCGAGACTTAAGGTTCCTCTTTCCGCGTGCCCACACTTGAAATGGACGGGCCAAGATGATGTCGTCGCTGATGTCGATGAGTCTTTGACCTCTGCTGCTCCTCCTGCGAACAAAGAAACAACGAAGATGTCAGTAGCACCTCCTTGCAAATAAGAAGTGTTTGTTCTCTAAAATCGCCAAAAGATGCATGCAAACATTTGTCTGAAACAGTGAGTAAAATGACTCTAAATGACCTGAAAACCTGACAGAGGACAGAAAACATCACCAGGAGGCCACTGCCACTGAGACAGTCGGCCAATCTACCTTCAACTGGAATTCGTCCCTGGGCAGGACGAATTCTGACTGCAATTCGTCCCTGGGTGGGACGAATTCTTCTGTGTTGGAAAAGCCGACCTGCTGCTGCTCCAATGTCGAATCCCGGGACCTGCAAAATGCCTGCAAACAGGGGGGTTATGTAATTGGGGCCATTTTGGGACGACCCAGATGGTCGGATTCTCCCAATTTGGCCTCTATCCTCGGGAATTCGATATCGCCACCTGCAAGTTAGTGAAACAACAAAGCGACACAAAGCATGATAAAATCTGATCAGAATGTTATGAAATTGAAGCTATGAATTCACCAAATAGAATAACATGAAATGCAACCTGAAACAATAATCTAGAATGCTTTTAAAACAAAACTTAGAAAGTGCGGGGGTGCCCAAGTGGGCCTCCCACCGTTGGCACTTGATTTTGGAGCCAATCCACTAGGGATGGGCCCAAAACCTCTTAGGATTGGGGGGTCGGCAAATTGGTTGATTCAGGTGTCCATATGTTGGATTTGGGTCAGATTCAAGCTTCCAAAAGCCACCCAACAACCTCCCTTGCAAAAGAGATTGGTGGATGTGAGAAGGTGAATCAAAGGGGATGCAAGTGGGTGTTCAACTCGGCAGCACTTCATTGCTTGAAATCTCCTTCAACTTGTCTATCTTTGGGTGAGAAAAGTCCCACCTTTTATAGACCCATGGGGTCTCTTTTGAGAGGGAAGCATAAGCGCCATGTGTTGGTCATAGGTGCCATGTGGCAGTCATGTCTTCCCATGAGGGAGGGGAGTCCTCCATGACTTGGGCTTTCATAATCGCCCTTGTGACAGTCCTCTAACGGCCCATCTGTCCACCCACACACGCGTGCGAGGCAGGAGTCATCAACTGACTGTCCTGGGCTGCCACTTGGCGCCATTCTTCTTTTTGCCCGTTAAACTTGGAATTCGTCCTACCCAGGGACGAATTCAGAATTCGTCCCTGGGTGAGACGAATTCCAGTTAGTATTCGTCCCTGGGTGAGACGAATAGTGAGCAAAGTGTCTAAATGTGCCAAATTGCTTCTTGACCTTACAAAATTGCTATGAAAGTGGTTAGGACCACTGTTTGACCTCTGAGGGCTGCCCTGGGGGCTGTGTTTGTCAAAGCGATCAGTTTTTGCAATCACATAATCGGATTGGTGCTGTTTTGGTGTCTACAGATGCCCCTTTTTGGGATGCGCTGTGCATAGCGCAACGTCGAGCAAAAATAGATAACCAAAGCACTAATGATTAGGGTTTCTTGGTAACCTAACCAAATTTTGATGCCCCAAGCATGGAAAGGGCATGCATTCTTGAATCCTTGCTTCTGACGAGCTAAGGAGTTTGATTTCAAGTGTTAACCTATTTTGGTGAGGTGTGACTTGAACTTGGACATTGATCAGTCATGATTAGGCAAAGGGCGCAACCTTTTATCCTCAGGGGAACCTTGTGTTCATGATTCACGAAATGCCAAGTGTTTGATTGATTTGATTGTTGCTTGTTTACTGCCCCAAGCGGGAGCGTGATTGTCTTTGTCAATGATTCTTTGAATGCATGTCGTTTTCCTTAATTGGGTGTGTGATTGTTGATTGGTGACTAAGTGTGACTACCCCCTCAAGCGACGAATCGATGAGGGAATGACCTTCATGAGAAAAGCGACGAGTCGCTTGACCCAAGATGACTTGTGCAAGGGTGCCTTTAGAGTGTTTACCGTTTAGCATGTGCAATTTTTCCAACATCTGGACCTATTTTTGGTGGGTGTTAACCCTTTTTGTGATGCCATAATGGGGTGAAATCGTCGACAACCCATCTTCCCGTGGAGCGGTCCGGCTATGATAGCCTTCTTGGGGAAGTAGGAGAGTGACAATTTGAACCCCGACATCGATTTTCTATGCCAAGAGGTTAAGTGCGAGAGCACTTGTGTCCGGCAATGCTTATTGCTTTGTTTTTATGTTGCATTTTTTGTTGTTTTTGTTGTTTTTTTTGTGACACCATTTGGGGATTAAATTTTCGAAAATCCGTCTCCCGTGGAGCGGTCCGGCTATGGTAGCCTTCTTAGGGAGTAGGATAGTGATAATTTGTGACCCTGATGTCTAATTTGTTACTATGCCACGAGTATGACGTGGTGGGTACTAGGATGGAGAGGAGCAGGAGGCTGGAGGTGCCGGCAGGGATGATTAGGGAGTTCCGTTGGATGATGCATACATGTTGGATGTGGGGGATGAGGATTTAGACTTGGGCCTCCGATCAGTCGGACATGGGACGTGGAGGAGGAGTGGGAGCGAGCAGTCTGTTCCGAGGGTCCTGTTCGTAGGGACAGAGAGGAGGTGGAGTCCAAGATACGTGCTAAAATGCGTGATCGCAAGCTACTGCAGATACGAGATCTAGAGTTTGGGGATGCGAGGCGGGGGGGATGCGGGAGAGGGATCTCCGGCTGGGAGCGAGATAGGGTTCCGCAGGACGATGCAGTGTCATACTATCATCGGTGAGAGGGAGTGGTGTCGGCACCGGATAGAGTTGGAGAGGGAGGTCATCCGCCTTGGTGGGCGGCTACCTGAGCCCTCGGTCGGTGGATCTTCATGGCGAACGAGGGATAGTGCGTCGAGCGATCAGCATCATCTCGTCGCGATGATTAGATGAGGGAGGCGGTAGAGCATGATGCGGGGGCGGGAAACCCCAGGTCCCATAGGACCCACACAACCAGGGGTAGTTCCCATCGCACCGATCCTACGTGATCATGGTGGTCGACGCCTTAGGTTGGGTTTTTGGATATGATTGCGGGGTCTGAGGACCAATTTTGTAGCCTGCGGGCATTTTTTTTTTTTATATATATATATATACCGGTTTTATTGTGGTTTTTTACATGTGATGATTTGATTTTTGTTATGCATGATGGCTAATGACTATGGATGTATGCATGTTTATTTATTTTGATGAATGCAAATGTTTTTTATTTTTATGTGATATGCAAATGTTGAAATGGATGAATGATATTTGTGGTGTTTGGCTATGGCACCATAGACCGTTTAAGACGCTCTTTATTTTATTTTTAGGCGATTGCTATGATGTATGGCTCTTGTATGTATACATGTGGTTTTCTCTTTTTGTATTTTGTATTTTGATGGTATTGTAAGGATGAAAAGCAGCGCAGTTGGTTTAGAAATGTAGCTATGGTTTTCTGAGACTCAGACAGTTTTTAACTCACTAGCCATGACTGTACTTTATCTTACAAGACTTTTGAACAAGGTATGAATCGGACTTGTTTTTGACCAAGCTATTTCACATCCCTGTGTGTGCAATTGAGTTCATTTATGTGGTATTTGTCGAGGATACCGCCGATGCCAGATGGGCTTTCAACCGAACTCGTATCGAGGATCACCTAATTAGCTCCACTAACTCCTTTGTTGTATTTAGTTAGATTAATCTGCGGTGTTATCCAGGATGCCATAAGCTAGCTCATCCACATGCAAACATTGATCCGTACGCAAGTTAATGTGACGAGATATATCGTCATGCGGGAGGATTACTGTCAGTTACCGATAGGCTATCAACCAAATCGGTACTGAAGCTTGCCTTATGACCTATAGAATGCTGAGAGTTCCAGGGATTCAAGTTCAACTCCCTTCTTTTTTTTCAATTGTATTGGGATACTTGCTCGTTTGTAGTGATAAGATCACTGTTTATTTTGATTTGTTTTTTCTTTTGAGCAAGGGATTGGGGATATGGAGTGACGAAAATCACTGTTGCTTGTGCCTTTTGATGTGTGCACTGTATGATGTCAAATTTTGATGTTTGACGTTTTGCAAATTTTTGATGTTTTGCAACTATTGAGAACTTAGGGATTCTTAGGGAATTGGGTAGGGAGGATGCTTGTCCTTTTGCCAACTCTCAGCATTCTTGGGGTCATTCGCACAGGGGGATGAGCAAGATAACCGTTTCGCTTATGGTGACCTGGATTACTCTGCGGGTTTCATCTTTCGTTCACACAACTTAGGAATTGTTTTATGTGTTTTAATTTGTGTTGGGATGTTACGTAACAAGGTGTATTTCAAGTATGACTCTACCTTCGTAAAATCATGTCTGACTTGATACAGTACATGGCTAAAGAGCAAAGTGATGACTGAATCACGAAAAACTCTTGATACATTAAAAGACCACTAGCTCTAGTTTGGTAAAAGCAATGCATGGTGTTTTTGTTGTTTTTGTATTACGGAACAGTGGGGAACAAGATGGACTAGCAGAGCAATTACAGCCTATGGTGCCTTTGACCTATACGACCACAAATATGCAATGTATGGATGCAATGCTTAATGCAGCTACATATTTTTGTATTTTTGATGGATTGATTTTTGTGAATATGAATATGAGGTGCGAGAAGAGCTCTCGATTGATGAATTTGAGTATGCCTAGAAATGAGATGCAAATTTTTGTTGTTTTTGATTATTTTTTTTTTTTGACCAAGTGATTGTGGACATCCTTGGAGCATTTTGGTGACCAAGTGATTGCGATAATCCTTGGGGCTTTTGGGGTGACCAAGTGATTGCGATAATCCTTGGAGCTTTTTGGGTGACCAAGTGATTGCGATAATCCTTGGAGCTTTTTGGTTTGACCAAGTGATTGCGATAATCCTTGGAGCTAGTTGGTGACCAAGTGATTGCGATAATCCTTGGAGCTTTTGGTGACCAAGTGATTGCGATAATCCTTGGAGCTTTTTGGGTTTGACCAAGTGATTGCGATAATCCTTGGAGCTTTTTGGGTTTGACCAAGTGATTGCGATAATCCTTGGAGCTTTTTGGATATAATCCTGAGCTTTTGGACCAAGTGATTGCGATAATCCTTGGAGCTTTTTGGGTGACCAAGTGATTGCGATAATCCTTGGAGCTTTTTGGTTTGACCAAGTGATTGCGATAATCCTTGGAGCTTTTTGGTTTGACCAAGTGATTGCGATAATCCTTGGAGCTTTTTGGTTTGACCAAGTGATTGCGATAATCCTTGGAGCTTTTGGTTTGACCAAGTGATTGCGATAATCCTGTGGGAGAGCTTTTGGTTGACCAAGTGATTGCGATAATCCTTGGAGCTTTTTGGTTTGACCAAGTGATTGCGATAATCCTTGGAGCTTTTGGTTGACCAAGTGATAATCCTGGTTTTTTTTTTGACCAAGTGATTTTATGGATCCTTGGAGCATTTTTGGGATATGGCTCTCTTAGATATAAAATGGTCGCAAATGACTGATATTCAAGGGTTCTGTTTCCTTGATACCGTCAAGAGAAGCTAGTCGGTACGTCCCGGGTCCTATTTTGCTATCAATGACATATGGACCTAACCAATTTGCCGCGAACTTGTCCCTTAGGTGGGACGGCAAATTAGAGTTCTGTTGGTTTTCCTTCAAAACCAAATCACCAACCCGAAAGTCCCTTAGGTGAACTTTCATGTTGTAAGCTTTCTTAAGCCGCTCTTGATAGATACGTAAGTGCTCGAGAGCATTAACGCGTCGTTCGTCAAGCAACGTAAGTTGGTCTAACCGGGCCTGCCGCGCAGGTGTCATCATCGATGAACTCCCACATTGATATGCGAAGGGAAGGAATTTCCAACTCGAGAGGCATTACCGCCTCTGAGCCATACACGAGCGAAAACGGAGTTGCCCCAGTTGGCGTCCGAATGCTAGTGCGGTAAGCCCAAAGGGCAAGTGGGATTTGTATGTGCCAATCCTTATGACTGTCTGCGACTGTCTTTTTAAGGATGGCCACTAGTGTTTTGTTTGATGCCTCTGCTTGCCCGTTTGCTTGCGGATAATAGGGCGTTGAAAAGTTGTGCTGAATTTTGTACTTTGTGGTCAAAGCACGCACGTCTTTGTTCTTGAATGATGGCCCATTATCCGATATTATTTTGGATGGAATACCAAAATGACATATGATGTTATGCAAGATGAACTCCACAATGCGGGGTCCTTTCGTTGAGGTTAACGGAATTGCTTCCACCCATTTAGTAAAATACTCTGTGGCCGTTATGATAAACGTGTGACGGCCTGACGATGCAGGGGAGATATTTCCGATTAGATCGAGGCCCCACTGCAAAAATGGCCAAGCAGACTGGACTGTCTGTAGGGCCTGGGAAGGTACGTGCATCAAATTGGCATGATGTTGACATTTCACGCACTTCTTGACATATTCGCAACAATCTCGCTCTAAAGATGGCCAATAATAGCCCATGCGGAGAATGCGCTTTGCAATGGCCATACCACTAAAGTGGCCACCACATGTACCGTCGTGCGCTTGGGCGACTGCCCAAGTGGACTCTTGCTTGTCCAAGCAACGAAGAAGAATCCCGTCATAGCTGCGACGATACAAAATGTCTCCTATCAAGACATACTTAGCCGCTTTCTGCTTGAATGTTCGTTTTGCGGCATGCGTCAATCCAAAGGGAAGATTACCTAACTTGAGGTAATCTCTGATGGGTAAATACCAGTCCTGTTGATCGGAAACCTCGACGATGATGAATAGCCAATCCCTTTTGAAGTTCTTCCCTAACAAATGCTGAATGGGATAGAACTTGTAAGAATAGCGTTGTGTTGCTATTAATGGGAGTGGGGGAAAACAAGGACCCCTAGTTGGCACGTTTCAGACGGTCTCGGATTCGAAAGAACTTATCCGAGGATGGTTCAATCTGGATCATGTGGATTCCTGGCGTCAAGTCTGAGCTTGCACGCTCCATCACGGATTGCGATAAGGTTTTGACTTGAATGGTTGTCATATCACCGGAAAGGTCTTGCGGGATTAGTGACCCCAAGGAGGCCATTGTGTCCGCAAAATGATTCGATGATCGAGGGAGTGCCTCGATGTCGTACCACTCAAGTTTTGCCAGGAATTTGTCCACGAGGGCTTTATAGGCCTTCAGAACTGGGCATTTGCATTGATATACCCCTTTGACTTGATTGACTATTAACAGCGAATCACCAAAGATATTCAATCATTTGATGTTCATGGCGATTGTTGTCTGAAGACCTAGGAGCAAGGCTTCATATTCTGCATTATTGTTGGTGCACTGGAAGTTTAATTTAAATGACAGGGGCATTGGAGCGCCCTACGGTGTGAAGAATACAATTCCCGTGCCACCACCTTGCTCGCATTTAGAACCATCGAAGAATAGGGTTATGTCGGCCTGTGACTCAGGCTCATCGTAATCTGGCGATTTTGAGACATGGAAGACCCCATCATCGGGTAGTTCTATGACCAGAGGCTGATCGTCTTCAAGAGGAGCCTCTGCTAGTTGATCGGCTATGACTTGTCCTTTGATAGATTTTTGCCCAATAAACTCTATGTCAAATTCCGTCAACAACATGATCCATTTCGCCGTGCGACTACTATGATAAGTACGACTCATCATGTATCGCAATGGATTCTCCTTAGACACAACATACGTAGTGTTGCTCAACATGTAGTGGCGTAGCTTTTTGGTAGCAAACACCACTGCCAAGCGTAGTTTCTCAACGTATGCATAGTTAAGTTCGTAACTGACCAGGGTGCGGCTAAGATAGTAAGTAGCCTGTTCTTTGTGAAGTTCATTCTTCTGGGCTAGCATGGCTCCCAGTGCCACCTTAGTAGCTGAGATGTATAAGTAGAACGGCACTCCTGGTCTAGGTGGTGCCAATACTGGCGACGAAGCCAAGTATTGTTTGATTTCGTCAAAGGCTGACTGGCACTCGTCATCCCAATGAAATGTGACCCCCTTGTGCAATAATTTGTTCATGGGTCGGCATTTGTCAGATAATTGCGCTATGAAGCGTTTAATCGACGTGACCTTTCCCTGCAGACTTCTAGCTGCTTGATGGTAGTTGGGGGAGCCATTTCAAGGATTGCCTTGACTTTCTTTGGGTCCACTTCGATGCCTCATTTTGAGACTATAAAACCCAAGAGTTTTCCAGATGTGACGCCAAATACGCACTTCTTGGGATTCAGTCTGACCTTATGCTCTATGAGGCGATCGAGGATCTTGCTTAAGTCACCGAGATGATCTGAGCGCAAAAGAGACTTGGCTAACAAATCATCCATGTAATCTTCCAAAGTTTTGTGCATGTAATCGTGGAAGATATATGTCATGGCACGTTGGTAGGTAGCGCCAGCATTTTTAAGGCCAAAAGGCATGACCTTATAGCAAAATGTCCCCCAAGGCGTTGTGAACGCCGTTTTAAGTTGATCCTCAGGATTGATACGAATTTGATTGTATCCTGAGAAGCCATCCATTAGGGAGAGCATTTCGTGACCTGCTGTAGCGTCTACCAACGCGTCGATGCTTGGGCAAGGGGAAATCATCCTTAGGACTCGCTTTGTTTAGGTCTCAAAAATCGGTGCATATGCGAATCCTCCCGTCGGGCTTCTTGACGGGAACCATGTTGGACAGCCATGGCGGATAATCCACGCAGATGACAAACTGTGCATCCAACAGCTTTTGCAATTCATCTTTGACCATCAAGGCCACCGTTGGGTGCATCTTTCGTAGTTTTTTCTTTACGGGCTTGATTGTCGGATCAAGCGTTAAATTATGCATGACTAGCTGCGGGTCTAGTCCTGGCATATCCTTGTATGACCATGCAAAAACTTCCTTCTTCGCTTTGAGAAGGGCGATGTAATCGGCTTGCTCTTCGGGGGAAAGACTTACCCCCAGCTTGATAATCTGTGGACTCGTTGGGTCTAAGCCGATGTCTACGTCAGTCGTTTCCTCAACTGACATGTGGGATCCGTCCTCCAACTGATGTGGAGTTGGGATCAAATGGATATCATTAGCTGAGTTTAGATCTGCGTTTGGAACCTCGGGTCCCTCTTCAGCTTGAAAAATATCCCGAGTTGTCCTTGGGGTGGAATGAAGCATTTCACCGAAAGGCCAGTACTCTGATGGTGATAAAGGTGAATTGACGCGATCCCAGTCGATGGCATCTATGTCTAGGTGCAATGATTGTGATGGATCGGCCGGATTGCGGATGGGTGCGGTCAAATCAATGGAGATCATGTGGATGGAATGAATTTGGTCTCCAGAACCGCGGGTGTGATAACTCGATTCTTTTAGATGCTCCCTATACTCTGATCCGGCTCTACGGGAACGGGCACGAATGGATCTTCCCTTGGTGCGAATTCGTCCCTATTTGCGAAAAGGAGGGCGGGGTCTTCCCTCGGCACCGCTGTCATGATGGGATCTCGAGGTGGACGATGCTCATCTTGAATTTGGAGCCATGGATCCAATACTTGGTCCCACCTTGCAGTGTCTACCCACCATTCATGCCCTAGCAGTATGCCCATCTGTCCCATTAGATCTTCATGAGTTAAAGGGCGGTGATGTCGTCGCGCATGTCTGAGATAGTCCATCTCAGTCTCATCTTCTGAATCACTTTCGGAGACCCAAAAATGTTCATCCTCTTCAGCAACTCGTTACTTGCGACGTTGAGTGCTCTCCTTGTTCCAAGTAAGTTAATCTGGTCTCCTTGTGGTTGTTCCACTCTTGGTGGAGGGACCTGACTCTCTTGACACTGTATTGTTTCATCTGGAACCTCTAAGGGGAACAGCTTCAGAAAGATGTCCGAAAGTCGTTGATGTTCTCTTTGAGGATTAATGTCCGAACTTTCACCTCTCTCTAGCAAAGGAGAGGGATTACTGTTGTTTCCAAGGGTGTTTGTTGACCATGGGAGGTAATCTCCCAATGTGTATTCTCGTATTTGGATTGGCATAAGGATCTAATGCCAATCCCCCCTTGTTGCCTATTTCTAGGCCTTGCATATTTTCAACCAAGATGTCTAAGGGCAGGGGGTGGTTGAACCCTACTCCTGACTTGTCATATGGCATCTGATATCTTGGTTGGCAAAGGACCCGCATCCCTTGCTCATATCTGCCTAGCCCGTATCCATGCCAATTGCATTGGCCGAGATATTTTAGGGCAAAATCTGGGTTTGACAGATAGTTGATGTTTTCAACAAAAGGCTCTTCGTCTGCTTCCTTTTGTTGGCATGGTTCAAGACCATGATCAAGGCCCCCATACACGAAATTCGTCTGGTTTGGAGGGTAGCCTAGAGGGACAACTGTCCCTATGGGAAAGCGAGGTCTTCCCATGTCTTGTACTGACTCCAATGCTGGCGTCGCCACAACATTTTGCACTAAATATTCCCCCAGGCCCGTACTGGCCATTTCAACAGTGATTGTTGATGATTGGGTGGGAGGAAACGGGAGTCCTTCCTGAGTCCATTCCATGTTCGGCATTTTAGGAGTCTCCACTTCCGTTGTGCGAGGTGTTTCTTCTGTTGATACCGTTGAAATTGTGGGCAACCTTTCTTCTAAGGGTTTAACCTCTTCCATGATCTGTTTTCCCTTGTCCTTCTGTTTGGCCATAACAGGTGGCGTTGATGATGAAGGAGCAGATGATGAAGTTTCACCTGGCTGGGATTTTGCCTTGTTGGTCACCAGTGGTGCCTGCGGTATCGGACCTTGTTTAGATGGATTTAACTGGAAATCCAAATGCATTGAAGGGAGGGTCGATTGAGGCATAAATTGTACCGCATTGCAATACTTGAAGGGCTCTAAGTCCATTGGGACTACATGTATTTCTCCTTCATAAGCATACTTTAAGCACTGGTGGGCGATCGAAGGGACACACTTCATGTCCCTGATCCAAGGCCGCCCTAGCAGTATATTATAAGCCATCTCGCCTTCTAACACATGGCACAGTGTAGGTATTGACTTTTGTCCTACCTGGACAGGAAGAACAACCGTGCCGACTGTCGAGCATATTGCATCGTTGAAAGCTCGCAGTGTGTACGTGGAGGCTGTGATGTGAGAGGCTGGCGGCTTCAAATGTTTTAAGGCTGTAGTGGTAATGATGTTACTGGACGAGCCAGTATCTACCAACACTCTCTTGTACGGAATCCCGTTGACCCGCGCGATAACGTGCAGGGGTGGATCTGCCATGTCATTCGATATCGTTTTGACCTCATCTTCTCTGAATGTGATGACCGGCTCCGTACATTGTTTCACATGTCCCACGAAGTTGTTGAAAGAATTTGCTTCGTGAGGTTGTAATTCGATGGCTTTTAAAATGTCCATAAGAGCTTCCCTATGGGGTGCTGATCGTTGAATAAGCTCGTAAATGGACAGCCTAGCCGATGTGGTCCGCAAACTCTGTGTGAGTTTGGTCCGTATCGTGACCTCGGGTCTAGGCGGAGGCAACTGCGTTGGGCGTTGTTGAGGCTGCGATGTTGTCGAAACTTCCCTCGTAGCTACCTCGGGGGCAACTCGCTGGGTACCTTCTGTTCCTTGTCACTATGCTAATCATTCCCACAAATCCTCGCATGGGAAGATTCTGTCGCACCTCGTTAATCTGGAGTGGTTTTGCCTGTGCCTCGTGGGCAGGCAAAGGGTCCTTGAATACCCCCATTTGTTGATTGTTTGGCGCTATGGGGTTGTCCACGGCCAATGTTCTATTGTCGATCAAATCTTGGATTAATTCTTTGAACTTCCAGCATCCATTCAAGTTGTGTCCTCTGCGCCTATGGAATCTACAATACAATTCCTCTCTGTATCCCCTAGGCTTAGGAGCATTAGGGTCTATATTTTGGATTTCTGGCAGAGTGACTAAATTTGCCGCTGACAAGCGGTCAAATAGGGAGTCCCTGGACTCCGTGTAAGGGGTGAATTGTCGCCTAGGGCGACGCTGCTGATTCTGCTCCTGTCTTCTATTATCTCTTTCATAACCAGGAGGCACTGCTTGGTAATTAGCCTTTTGGGGCTGCATTTCTTGCACAGGCGTGGGAACATTTATCGCAACTTGGTTGACCGCAGCGTGTTGTGATTGCGTTGTCCCGATTTTAGTGGTTTTATTCCACTCTTTCTTTTTAGGCTTGGCGATTGCGCCTTCGCCTATCTTAATCTCTTCTATAACTCTGGCTTGCGCCAAAGCTTCTTCTAAGCTGTCGTATTGCCGCAGCAACAATAGACCAGAGATTGATTTTAAGCAACTTTTTGCGAACATCTGCGTGAGATCAGACATAGGGGGATGGTAGGGTAACTTAGAAAGCAAAGCTCTCCATCGATTCCCATATGCTGCCATTGTTTCTTCCTCAAATTGCTCGAGGCTCGCCAGATCACTCAGTGATGCCTTCTTCCTTGTGTTGAAGGCAAAGCGTTCAAGAAACGCATCTACTAATTGATCTAGGTTGCTTATGCTGTGTTTGGGTAGTTGTGTGAACCAATCCGAGGCAGGGCCTACGAATGTGGTTATGAATGTTCTAAGCAACAATGCGTCATTATCTTGGATGCCGAAGCATTGGCTTAGAAATCTTGTAACATGTTCTTGTGCGTCCTCTTCACCTTTAAAGATTGCCAATTGAGGCAACTTGAAGTGCTCGGGGTAAAGAGGTGTAGGCACTGAGGGATGCACCGGATGACTGCGGAGTTGACGTAATGTGGGTTTTTGATGCCCAGAAGCTTTTGTCTCCATAGACTCCAAACGCTCTAATAGCGCTTGGTATGCATCGAAAGATTTTATTTCTTCCTCTCTTGTTCGCTCCCGTTGTAAGTTATGGTAGACTGGGGGCCTATGGAGGGGTGGCCGAATGGCAATCCTCCTGCCTTGATGGGGAGTTTCAGCATATTCTATTTCTGGTTCGTACTCCTCATAAAGTTCTTGAGGAGTCTCTGGGCGAGACCTATGACCTTGATCGAGTCCTTGCTGAAGGTACCCATCATTGTTTCGGGGAGTGGCCTCCCTCTCGGGTCTATAAGGTCTCGGAGGCAAAGCTTGACGAGGTCGTGGAGACCTGTCCTGCACCAACGGATTATGCCTCTCATATTGTTCGGCTCTTTGGATGCGAGGGGTTGGCTCCCTCTCAGGTAGTTCATAGCGTAACTCATCCGCTTCGCGTTGCATGCGCTCTCTATCCAAGCGGTGTCGATACTCTATCTCCTGATGACTTTGTTTAAGCCGCGTGATTTGGGCTTGACGGGTGGCCTGTCTAGCAACTATCGGGTCAATTTGGTCTACCCTATTTTGCTCAGGAGGTTCGAATGTCTCTCCTATGTGTTTGCCTCGATTTTGATGATCTAAAATTTCAATGGGTCGCTTCCCTCTGTCGAGGTAGGCGGCATGTACTCGAGGTTCGGCCTCAAGGGGTGATCATGATGTCTAGCAGGTGCGAAAGCGCAAGGTTCCCACGTTGTATGTTGTTGTCTTTGAGGAATGCGATGATCTTCCTCGTGCTCCCTCTCATAGGTGTGAAGGGGGCGGGCGGAGTTAGCTCGCCCTGTGTAAGGAGCCCTACGCTCTGGATTTTGTCTCTCTATTCTGATGGGAGGTAAGGAAGGGATGCCATATCCACGTTGTCCCTCCAAATGGATAGTGTGCCTCTCTAGCGCTTCATCGCGCTGTGGCCACTCATGTCTAACCTCAGAAGGTGATTCTCTATTTACATCAAGGTCTACATGTAGGGCGTCTTCCCGAAAGGGGCTGCTTTGAATGGGCATACCCCACCGAGGATTCTGAATTGGATTCTTTTGTAGGCCAGACCGATAAGGCGGTATGACCAAGTCCTCAAGACTGAAGCGAAGGCGACTTGTGCCTCGCTTCTTGTGTACCTTCCGGAGCTTCTGCCCTTGATTGGGCTTGGCTACGGGTGTACACCATTGCGGTGCTTCTATACTATCTAAGTAGATTTTTATCTCGTTTATGATGATTTTTCTTTTTGTCTACACTAAGCAGAAATAAACACACACATACACAAACCGTGATTATCTCTTTTAAGGATTATTGGTGTGCCCTAAACTGGTTTAGTGCATTTTGATGTTTTGTTTTGTTTTTGTAGGTTTTGAAGAACGTTTAAATGCATTATGACGGCTCATATAACTCCCAAAATGGTCGCCCCTTCAATATACCAACCAGGCCGATATACCAACCTCTCTATATACCCGCCCTTACGAGAGGGAGACTATAGGTACGTGAGAGCAGAAGGTACATGGTACGTAGGCGGTACGGAAGGGGGATTGTCCTGTTAATGGCACCTACCATAGAAGACTTATCCTCGCGCGCATGGGAATCACCCCAGTGACACTCGGTCAGCTTTCGTCAGGATTTACGCCTAACAACAGTTGACAATCGGGAAATGGATGCAAAGCTAAGCCAAGGTGGTGATGAACCCACCGTTGGTCTTGCTCAAGGGCTGGGGTCTTACGACCAGCTCCTTGGTTTAAAATTATTGCGTGAAGTGTGTGGGATTCATTTTATTTAACAAAAATGAAACAAGCATAAATGACTTTCCCTATGCAATGCGAGATAAAATGAAAACAGTTAAAGAAACAGAAACAGAAACAAAAAATTTAACAGAGATTATGAAAATCCCTACCTCTTCTCTGCTGGACCGGTTGCTTCTGAATTTCTGCTCTGAAAAGTTGCATACAGAAATTCGTCCCTCGGTGAGACGAATTGCATAACATAATTCGTCCCTCCCAGAGACGAATTTGAATTCGTCTCAGGGTCAGACGAATTTCAGTAAAGCAATCGCCACAGTCAAGGACGAATAATAGTCAAAAACCAAAAAGGTACCTGTCAAACACAAAACACAAAAATTTAATCAGTTTTTGTGATCTTAAAAACCAGGGAACAGGGTCCCACCGTGATCGCCACTGAAAGCACGAGATTTCGGGCGAAGGAAACACTAATTGCGATGCATTCAAAATCAAATACGCTTAAGTCCTAGAAATGTAAATTGCATGAAATGAAAGAAACGCATTGGAAGAGACACAAGCAAATGGAGAAAACACAGCCCTTTCATTAAACTTTCTTGATCTCTGTTACAAATACGCCTCCTCCCTTTTCAGGGGCTAGGAGCGTTAAAAGAATTTGACTACAATCGAGACTTAAGGTTCCTCTTCCCGCGTGCCCACACTTGAAATGGACGGGCCAAGATGATGCCGCCGCTGATGTCGATGAGTCCTTGACCTCTGCTGCTCCTCCTACGAACAAAGAAACAACGAAGATGTCAGTAGCACCTGCTGCAAATGAAAAGTGTTTGTTCTCTAAAATCGCCAAAAGATGCATGCAAACATTTGTCTGAAATAGTGAGTAAAATGACTCTAAATGACCTGAAAACTTGACAGAGGACAGAAAACATCACCAGGAGGCCACTACCACTGAGACAGTCGGCCAATCTGCCTTCAACTGGAATTCGTCCCTGGGCAGGACGAATTTCGATCGCAATTCGTCCCTGGGTGGGACGAATTCTTCTGTGTTGGAAAAGCCGACCTGATGCTGCTCCAATGTCGAATCCCGAGACCTGCAAAATGCCTGCAAATAGGGGGGTTATGTAATTGGGGCCATTTTGGGATGACCCAGATGGTCGGATTCTCCCAATTTGGCCTCTATCCTCGGGAATTCGATATCGCCACCTGCAAGTTAGTGAAACAACAAAGCGACACAAAGCATGATAAAATCTGATCAAAATGTTATGAAATTGAAGCTATGAATTCACCAAATAGAATAACATGAAATGCAACCTGAAACAATAATCTAGAATGCTTTTAAAACAAAACTTAGAAAGTGCGGGGGTGCCCAAGTGGGCCTCCCACCGTTGGCACTTGATCTTGGCGCCAATCCACTAGGGATGGGCCCAAAACCTCTTAGGATTGGGGGGTCGGCAAATTGGTTGATTCAGGTGTCCATATGTTGGATTTGGGTCAGATTCAAGCTTCCAAAAGCCACCCAACAACCTCCCTTGCAAAAGAGATTGGTGGATGTGAGAAGGTGAATCAAAGGGGATGCAAGTGGGTGTTCAACTCGGCAACACTTCGTTGCTTGAAATCTCCTTCAACCTGTCTATCTTTGGGTGAGAAAAGTCCCACCTTTTATAGACCCATGGGGTCTCTTTTGAGAGGGAAGCATAAGCGCCATGTGTTGGTCATAGGTGCCATGTGGCAGTCATGTCTTCCCATGAGGGAGGGGAGTCCTCCATGACTTGGGCTTTCATAATCGCCCTTGTGACAGTCCTCTAACGGCCTATCTCTCCACCCACACACGCGTGCGAGGCAGGAGTCATCAACTGACTGTCCTGGGCTGCCACTTGGCACCATTCTTCTTTTTGCCCGTTAAACTTGGAATTCGTCCCTACCAGAGACGAATTCAGAATTCGTCCCTGGGTGAGACGAATTCCAGCTTAGTATTCGTCCCCGGGTGAGACGAATAGTGAGCAAAGTGTCTAAATGTGCCAAATTGCTTCCTGACCTTACAAAATTGCTATGAAAGTGGTTAAGACCACTGTTTGACCTCTGAGGGCTGCCCTTGGGGCTGTGTTTGTCAAAGCGATCAGTGTTTGCAGTCACATAATCGGATTGGTGTTGTTTTGGTGTCTACATAAACTACCTGAGAGGGTGCCAACCCCTCGCACCCAAAGAGTAGAACAATATGTGAGGCACAACCCGTTGGTGCAGGACAGGTCTCCGTGACCTCGTCAAGCTTTGCCTCCGAGACCTTATAGACCCGAGAGGGAGGCCACTCCCGAAACAATGATGGGTACCCTCAGCGGGGACTCAATCAGGGTCATAGGTCTCGCCTAGAGACTCCTCAAGAACTTTATGAGGAGTATGAACCAGAAATAGAACATGCCGAAACGCCCCATCAAGGCGGGAGGGCTGCCACTCGGCCACCCCTCCATAGGCCTCCAGTCTCCCATAACTCACAACGGGAGCAAACAAAAGAGGAAGAAATAAAATCTTCAGATGCATACAAAGCGCTATTAGAGCGTTTGGAGTCCATGGAGACAAAAGCTGCTGGGCATCAAAAACCCACATTACGTCAACTCCGTAGTCATCCAGTGCATCCCTCAGTGCCCACACCTCTTTACCCCGAACATTTCAAGTTGCCTCAATTGGCGGTCTTTAAAGGTGAAGAGGACGCACAAGAACATGTCACAAGATTCCTAAGCCAATGCTTCGGCATCCAAGATAATGACGCATTGTTGCTTAGGACATTCATAACCACATTCGTAGGCCCTGCCTCGGATTGGTTCACACAATTACCCAAACACAGCATAAGCAACCTAGATCAATTAGTAGATGCGTTTCTTGAACGCTTTGCCTTCAACACAAGGAAGAAGGCATCACCGAGTGATCTGGCCAGCCTCAGGCAATATGAGGAAGAAACAATGGTAGCATACGGGAATCGATGGAGGGCTTTGCTTTCTAAGCTACCCTACCGTCCCCCTATGTCTGATCTCACACGGATGTTCGCAAAAAGTTGCTTGAAATCGATCTCTGGGCTATTGCAGCTGCAACAATACGCCAGCTTAGAAGAAGCTTTGGCGCAAGCTAGAGTTATAGAAGAGATCAAAATAGGCGAAGGCGCAATCACCAAGCCTAAAAAGAAAGAGTGGAATAAAACCACTAAGACCGGGACTACGCAATCACAACCCACTGCGGTTAACCAAGTTGCGATAAATGTCCCCAAGCTTGTGCAAGAAATGCAGCCCCAAAAGGCTAATTACCAGGCAGTGCCTCCTAGTTATGAAAGAGAAAATACAAGACAGGAGCAGAATCAGCAGCGTCGCCCTAGGCGACAATTCACCCCTTATACGGAGTCCAGGGACTCCTTATTTGACCGCTTGTCAGCAGGCAAATTTAGTCACCCTGCCGGAGATCCAAACTATAGACCCTAACGCTCCCAAGCCTAAGGGATACAGAGAGGAATTGTATTGTAGATTCCATAGGCGTAGGGGACATGACTTAAATGGATGCTGGAAATTCAAAGGATTAATCCAAGATTTGATCGACAATAAAACATTGGCCGTGGACAACCCCATAGCGCCAAATAATCAACAAATGGGGGTATTCAAGGACCCTTTGCCTGCCCACGAGGCACAAGCAAAACCTCTCCAGATTAATGAGGTGCGACAAAATCTTCCCATGCAAGGATTTGTGGGAATGATCAGCATAGTGACCAGGAACAAAAAGTACCCAACAGTTGCCCCCGAGGTAGCTACGAGGGAAGTTCCAACAACGTCGCAGCCTCAACAACGCCCTGTGCAGTTGCCTCCGCCTAGACCCGAGGTCACGATACGGACCAAACTCACGCAGAGTTTGCGGACCACATCGGCTAGGCTTTCCATTTACGAGCTTATTCAATAGTCAACACCTCATAGGGAAGCTCTTATGGAAATTTTAAAAGCCATCGAATTACAGCCTCACGAAGCAAATTCTTTCAACAACTTCGTGGGACATGTGAAACGATGTACGGAGCCGGTCATTACCTTCAGAGAAGATGAAGTCAAAACAATATCGAATGACATGGCAGATCCACCCCTGCACGTTATCGCGCGGGTCAACGGGATCCCGTACAAGAGAGTGTTGGTAGATACTGGCTCGTCCAAGTAACATCATTACCACTACAGCACTAAAACATTTGAAGCTGCCAGCCTCTCATATCATAGCCTCCACATACACACTGCGAGCTTTCAACGATGCAATATGCTCGACAGTCGACATAGTTGTTCTGCCTATCCAGGTAGGACAAAAGACAATACCTACATTGTGCCATGTGTTGGAAGGCGAGATGGCTTACAATATACTGCTAGGGCGGCCTTGGATCAGGGACATGAAGTGTGTCCCTTCGATCGCTCACCAGTGCTTAAAGTATGCTTTTGAAGGAGAAATACATGTAGTCCCCATGGACTTAGAGCCCTTCAAGTATTGCAATGCGGTACAATTAATGCCTCAATCGACCCTCCCTTCAACGCATTTGGATTTCCAGTTAAATCCATCTAAACAGGGTCCGATACCGTAGGCACCACTGGTGACCAAATCAACAAAATCCCAGCCAGGTGAGTCTTCATCATCTGCTCCTTCATTATCAATGCCACCTGTCATGGCCAAATAGAAGGACAAGGGAAAACAGATCATGGAAGAGGCTCAGCCCCTAGAAGAGGGGTTGCCCACAATATCAACGGTATCAACAGAAGAAACACCTAGCACAACGGAAGCTGAGACTCCTAAACCACCAAACATGGAATGGACTCAGGAAGGACTACCGTTCCCTCCCTCCCAAGCATCAACAATCACCGTTGAAATGGCCAGTACGGGCCTCGGGGGAGTATTTAGTGCAGAATGTTGTGGCAACGCCCGCATTGGAATCGATGACGAGACATGGGGAGACCTCGCCTTCCCATAGGAACAGCTTGTTCCTCTAGGCTACCCACCAAACCGGACAAATTTTGTGTATGGGGGCCTTGATCATGGTCTTGAACCATGCAAGCAAAAGGACGAAGACGAAGAGCCTTTTGCTGAAAATATCAACTATCTGTCAAACCCGGACTTCGCTCTAAGATATCTCGACCAATGCAATTGGCATGGATACGGGCTAGGAAGATATGAGCAAGGGATGCGTGTCCTTTGCCAACCAAGATATCAGATGCCATATGATAAGTCAGGAGTAGGGTTCAACCACCCCCTGCCCTTAGACATCTTGGTAGAAAATATGCAAGGCCTAGAAATAGGCAACAAGGGGGGATTGGCACCAGATCTTTATGCCAACCCAAATACAGAATATACATTGGGAGATTACCTCCCATGGTCAACAAACACCCTTGGCAACAACAGTAATCCCTCTCCTTTGCTAGAGAGAGGTGAAAGTTCGAACATTAATCCTCAAAGAGAACATCAACGGTGTCCGGACATCTTTTTGAAGCTGTTCCCCTTAGAGGTTCCAGTTGAATCAACACAGTGTCAAGAGAATCAGGTCCCTCCACCAAGAGTGGAACAACCGCAATGGGACCAGATTAACTTACTGGAACAAGGAGAACCCTCAATGTCGCAAGTAACAGTTGCTGAAGAGAATGAACATTTTTGGATCTCCGAAAGTGATTCAGAAGATGAGACTGAGATGATCTATCTCAGACATGCGCGACGGAATAATCGCCCTTTAACTCATGAAGATCTAATGGGACAGATGGGCATAAGGTTAGGGCATGAATGGTGGGTAGACCCAGCAAGGTGGGACCAAGTGTTGGATCCATGGCTCCAAATTCAAGATGAGCACCGTCCACCACGAGACCCTATCATGACATCAGTGCCAAGAGAAGACCCCGTCTTCCTACCAACACATAGGGCCGATCCGTTCATACCCGTCCCTACAGAACCAGATCCAGAGCATAGGGAGCATCCAGAATGTTCGAGTTATAACACCCACGGTAATGGAGACCAAACTCATTTCATCCACATGATCTCCATTGACTTGACCGCACCCATCCGCAATCCGGCCGATCCAGCATGGTCATTGCATCTAGACATAGATGCCATCGACTGGGATCGCGTCAATTCACCTTTATCACCATCAGAGTACTGGCCTTTCGGTGAAATGCCTCATTTTACCCCAAGGACAACTCAAGATATTTTTCAAGCTGAAGAGGGACCCGAGGTTCCAAACGCAGATCTAAACTCAGCTAATGATATCCATTTGATCCCGACTCCACATCAGTTGGAGGACGGATCCCACATGTCAGTCGAGGAGACGACTGACGTAGATATCGGCATAGACCCAATGAATCCACAGATTCTCAAGTCAGGGGTAAGTCTTTCCCCTGAAGAGCAAGCCGACTACATTGCCCTTCTCAAAGAGAAGAAGGAGGTTTTTGCATGGTCATACAAGAGATATGCCGGGACTAGACCCGCTAGCTAGTCACGCATAATTTAACGCTTGATCCGACAATCAAGCCCGTAAAGCAAAAACTACGTAAGATGCACCCAACAGTGGCCTTGATGGTCAAAGACGAATTGCAAAAGCTGTTGGATGCATAGTTTGTCATCTGCGTGGATTATCCGCCATGGTTGTCCAACATGGTTCCCGTCAAAAAGCCCGATGGGAGGATTCGCATATGCACTGATTTTTGAGATCTAAACAAAGCGAGTCCTAAGGATGATTTCCCCTTGCCAAGCATCGACGCATTGGTAGACGCTACAGCAGGTCACGAAATGCTCTCCCTAATGGATGGTTTCTCAGGATACAATCAAATTCGTATCAATCCTGAAGACCAACTCAAAACGGCGTTCACAACGCCTTGGGGGACATTTTGTTATAAGGTCATGCCTTTTGGCCTTAAAAATGTTGGCGCCACCTACCAACGTGCCATGACGTACATCTTCCATGATTACATGCATAAAACTTTGGAAGATTACATGGATGATTTGTTAGCCAAGTCTCTTTTGCGCTCAGATCATCTCGGTGACTTAAGCAAGATTCTCGATCGCCTCATAGAGCATAAGGTTAGACTGAATCCCAAGAAGTGCGTATTTGGCATCACATCTGGAAAACTCTTGGGTTTCATAGTCTCAAAACGAGGAATCGAAGTGGACCCAAAGAAAGTCAAGGCAATCCTTGAAATGGCTCCCCCAACCACTATCAAGCAGCTCAGAAGTCTGCAAGGAAAGGTCGCGTCGATTAAACGCTTCATAGCGCAATTATCTGACAAATGCCGACCCATGAACAAATTATTGCACAAGGGGGTTACATTTCATTGGGATGACGAGTGCCAGTCAGCCTTTGACGAAATCAAACAATACCTGGCTTCGCCACCAGTATTGGCACCACCTAGACCAGGAGTGTCGTTCTACTTATACATCTCAGCTACGAGGTGGCACCGGGCGCCATGCTAGCCCAGAAGAATGAACTTCACAAGGAACAGGCTACTTACTATCTTAGCCGCACCCTGGTCAGTTATGAACTTAACTATGCATACGTTGAGAAACTCTGCTTGGCAGTGGTGTTTGCTACCAAAAAGCTACGCCACTACATGCTGAGCAACACTACGTATGTTGTGTCTAAGGAGAATCCATTGCGATACATGATGAGTCGTACTTATCATAGTAGTCGCACGACGAAATGGATCATGTTGTTGACGGAATTTGACATTGAGTTTATTGGACAAAAATCTATCAAAGGACAAGTCATAGCCGATCAACTAGCAGAGGCTCCTCTTGAAGACGATCAGCCTCTAGTCATAGAACTACCCGATGATGGGGTCTTCCATGTCTCGGAATCGCCGGATTCTGATGAGCCTGAGTCACAGGCCGACATAACCCTATTCTTCGATGGTTCTAAATGTGAGCAAGGTGGTGGCGCGGGAATTGTATTCTTCACACCGCAGGGTGCTCCAATGCCCCTGTCATTTAAATTAAACTTCCAGTGCACCAACAATAATGCAGAATATGAAGCCTTGCTCCTAGGTCTTCAGACAACAATCGCCATGAACATCAAACGACTGAACATCTTTGGTGATTCGCTGTTAATAGTCAATCAAGTCAAAGGGGTATATAAATGCAAATGCCCAGTTTTGCAGGCTTATAAAGCCCTTGTGGACAAATTCCTGGCAAAACTTGAGTGGTATGACATCGAGGCACTCCCTCGATCATCGAATCATTTTGCGGACACAATGGCCTCCTTGGGGTCACTAATTCCGCAAGACCTTTCCGGTGATATGACAACCATTCAAGTCAAAACCTTATCGCAATCCGTGATGGAGCGTGCAAGCTCAGACTTGACGCCAGGAATCCACATGATCCAGATTGAACCATCCTCGGATAAGTTCTTTCGAATCCGAGATCGTCTGAAACGTGCCAACTGGGGGTCCTTGTTTTCCCCTACTCCCATTAATAGCAACACAACGCTATTCTTACAAGTTCTATCCCATTCAGCATTTGTTAGGGAAGAACTTCAAAAGGGATTGGCTGTTCATACTGTCGAGGTTTTCGATCAACAGGACTGGTATTTACCCATTAGAGACTACCTCAAGTTAGGTAATCTTCCCCTTGGATTGACGCACGCCGCAAAACGAACATTCAAGCAGAAAGCGGCTAAGTATGTCTTGATAGGAGACATTTTGTATCGTCGCAGCTATGAAGGAATTCTTCTTCGTTGCTTGGACCAGCAAGAGTCCACTTGGGCGATCGCCCAAGCGCACGATGGTACATGTGGTGGCCACTTTAGTGGTATGGCCATTGCAAAGCGCATTCTTCGCATGGGATATTATTGGCCATATTTAGAGCGAGATTGTTGCGCATATGTCAAGAAGTGCGTGAAGTGTCAACATCATGCCAATTTGATGCACGTACCTTCCCAGGCCTTGCAGACAGTCCAGTCTGCTTGGCCATTTTTGCAATGGGGCTTCGATCTAATTGGAAAGATCTCCCCTGCATCATCAGGCCATCACACGTTTATCATAACGGCCACAGAGTATTTTACCAAATGGGTGGAAGCAATTCCGCTAACCTCTACGACAGGACCCCGCATTGTGGAGTTCATTTTGCATAACATCATATGTCATTTTGGTATTCCATCCAAAATAATCTCGGATAATGGGCCATCATTCAAGAACAAAGACGTGCGTGCTTTGACCACAAAGTACAAAATTCAGCACAGTTTTTCGACACCCTATTATCCACAGGCAAATGGGCAAGCAGAGGCGTCAAACAAAATGCTAGTTGCCATCCTTAAAAATACGGTCGCAGACAGTCATAAGGATTGGCACATCCAAATCCCACTTGCCCTTTGGGCTTATCGCACTAGCATTCGGACGCCAACTGGGGCAACTCCATTTTCGCTCGTGTATGGCTCAGAGGCAGTAATGCCTCTCGAGTTGGAAATTCCTTCCCTCCGCATATCAATGCAGGAGTTCATCGATGATGACACTGCACGGCAGGCCCGGTTAGACCAACTTACGTTGCTTGACGAACGACGCGTTAATGCTCTCGAGCACTTACGTATCTATCAAGAGCGGCTTAAGAAAGCTTACAACATGAAAGTTCACCTAAGGGACTTTCGGGTTGGTGATTTGGTTTTGAAGGAAAACCAACAGAACTCTAATTTGCCATCCCACCTAAGGGACAAGTTCACGGCAAATTGGTTAGGTCCATATGTCATTGATAGCAAAATAGGACCCGAGACGTACCGGCTAGCTTCTCTTGACGGTATCAAGGAAACAGAACCCTTGAATATCAGTCATTTACGACCATTTCATATCTAAGAGAGCCATATCCCAAAAATGCTCCAAGGATTATCGCAATCGCTTGGTCAATCCCAAAAATGCTCCAAGGATTATCGCAATCACTTGGTCACCCCAAAAGCTCCAAGGATTATCGCAATCACTTGGTCACCAAAAAAGCTCCAAGGATTATCGCAATCACTTGGTCACCCCAAAAGCTCCAAGGATTATCGCAATCACTTGGTCACCCCAAAATCTCCAAGGATTATCGCAATCACTTGTAGTCACCCCAAAAGCTCCAAGGATTATCGCAATCACTTGGTCACCCCAAAAGCTCCAAGGATTATCGCAATCACTTGGTCACCCCAAAAGCTCCAAGGATTATCGCAATCACTTGGTCACCCCAAAAGCTCCAAGGATTATCGCAATCACTTGGTCACCCCAAAAGCTCCAAGGATTATCGCAATCACTTGGTCACCCCAAAAGCTCCAAGGATTATCGCAATCACTTGGTCACCCCAAAAGCTCCAAGGATTATCGCAATCACTTGGTCAACCCCAAAAGCTCCAAGGATTATCGCAATCACTTGGTCACCCCAAAAGCTCCAAGGATTATCGCAATCACTTGGTCACCCCAAAAGCTCCAAGGATTATCGCAATCACTTGGTCACCCCAAAAGCTCCAAGGATTATCGCAATCACTTGGTCACCCCAAAACTCCAAGGATTATCCAATCACTTGTCACCCCAAACTCCAAAAAGCCCAACTCCAAGGATTATCGCAATCACTTGGTCACCCCAAAAGCTCCAAGGATTATCACAATCACTTGGTCACCCAAAAGCTCCAAGGATTATCCAATCACTTTCACCCAAAAGCTCCAAGGATTATCGCAATCGCTTGGTCAATCCAAAAATGCTCCAAGGATTCTCCACAATCCCTTGGTCAAAAATCAAGAAAATTCAAAAACAACAAAAATCATCAAAAACAACAAAAATTTGCATCTCATTTCTAGGCATACTCAAATTCATCAATAGAGAGTTCTTCTCGCACCTCATCTTCATATTCACAAAAATCAATCCATCAAAAATACAAAAATACATAGCTGCATTAAAGCATTGCATCCATACATTGCATATTTGTGGTCATATAGGTCAAAGGCACCATAGGCTGTAATTGCTCTGCTAGTCCATCTTGTTCCACACTGTTCCATTTTACAAAAACAACAAAAACACCATGCATTGCTTTTTACCACACTAGAGTCAGTGGTCTTTTAATGTATCAAGAGTTTTCATGATTCAGTCATCATTTTGCTCTTTAGCCATGTAATGTATCGAGTCAAACAGATTTTACGAAGGTAGAGTTATACTTGAAATACACCTTGTTACGTAACATCCCAACACAAATTAAAACACATAAAACAATTCCTAAGTTGTGTGAACGAAAGATGAAACCTGCACAGTAATCCAGGTCACCAAAAGCGAAACGGTTATCTTGCTCATCCCCCTGTGCGAATGACCCCAAGAATGCTGAGAGTTGGCAAAAGGACAAGCATCCTCCCTACCCAATTCCCTAAGAATCCCTAGTTCTCAATAGTTGCAAAACATCAAAAATTTGCAAAACGTCAAAACTCAAATATTTGACATCCTACAAGTGCACACATCAAACGGCACAAACGATAGTGATTTTCATCACTCCATATCCCCAATCCCTTGCTCAAAAGAAAAACAAATCAAAATAAACAGTGATCTTATCACTACAAACGAGCAAGTATCCCAATACAATTGAAGAAAAGAAGGGAGTTGAACTTGAATCCCTGGAACTCTCAACATTCTAACAGGTCATGAGGCAAGCCTCGCATCGGTTTGGTTGATAGCCTATCGGTAACTGGCGGTAAACTTCTCGCATGACGATATATCTGTCACATTAACTTGCGTACAGATCAATGTTTGCATGTGGATGAGCTAGCTTATGGCATCCTGGATAACACCGCAGATTAATCTAACTGAATACAACAAAGGAGTTAGTGGAGCTAATTAGGTGATCCTCAGTACAGGTTCGGTTGAAAGCCCATCTGGCACTGGCGGTATCCTGACAAATACCACATAAATGAACTCAATTGCACACACAGGGATGTGAAATAGCTTGGTCAAAAACAAGTCCGATTCATACCTTGTTCAAAAGTCTTGTAAGATAAAGTACAGTCATGGCTAGTGAGTTAAAAACCGTCTGAGTCTCAGAAAACCTTAGCTACATTTCTAAACCAACTGCGCTACTTTCCATCTTTGCAATACCATCAAAATATACAAAAAGAGAGAAAAACCACATGTATACATACAAAGTCATTTACCATAGCAATCGTCTAAAAATGAAATAAACAGAATCCTAAACAGTCTATGGTGCCATAGCCAAACATCACAAATTCCATTCATCCATTTCATTTTTGCATATCACATATAAAATCAAAAACATTTGCATTCATCATAACATATGCATTCATCAAAATAAATATACATACATCCATATTCATCAACCATCATGCATAAAGATCAAATCATCACATGTACATAAACAAAATAAAACCGGTATATATATATATATATCATCAAAAAAATGCCCGCAGGCTACAAAACTGGTCCTCAGACCTCGCAATCATATAACAAAACCCAACCTAAGGCGTCGACCACCATGATCACGCAGGATCGGTGCGACGGGAACTACCCCCCGTGGTGTGGGTCCTATGGGACCCTGTAGGGCGGCTACTACTAGCCCCCGCATCACGCCTGCTACCGCCTCCCTCATCTAATCGCCTGCGACGAGATGATGCTGACTGCTCAGTCGCACTATCCCTCGTCTGCATGAAGATCCACTTCCCGAGGGCTCAGGTAGCCGCCCACCAAGGCGGATGACCTCCCTCTCCAAGTCTAGCCGATGTCGGAACCACTCTGCCTCCCATCGATGATAGTAAGATACCGCATCATCACGCTGTGCCAAAACCCTATCCCGCTCTGCTAGCTGAGCCCGTAGGAGATCCCTCTCCCACAGCGCGTCCCCTAGCTCCAGATCCCGTATCCGTAGCAGCTCTGTCAGTCATGCATTCTCAGCATGTATCCCAGACTCCATCTCCTCTGTATCTACCTGACGTACAAGACCCTCCGGAACAGCAGCCTGCTCTGGCTCCCACTGCTCCTCCATGTCCTGCATGTCCGGCTGATCCGGAGCTCCCAAATCTACATCCTCATCCCCCACCTCAACCATGTCCGCGTCATCCAATGGAACTCCCCAATCATCCCCTGCTGCCTCAGCACCCTCCACTGCCGCCTCCGTGCCTCCTAGTGGCCCCTCTCCTCTCCATCGACGCAGTACCCACCACGAGTCATACTCAGTGGTAGTCCCGACGTCATCCACGTCCGGGACGTCAATCACCGCATCTGACTCCTCGCCCAATGGCACGATGACCGATCGATCTAGAGCCCTCTCATCTCCCCGACGTCGATAGACCACGGGCTCACCAGGAAACCCCTGGCGCACCCCAAACTATCGTGTAACCCGGCCATAGGAGAAGAACTCATGCTCGGTCCCGTGCCGCCCGATCAACCACCGCTCCCTGCGTACACGTCGGAGCCACTCTCCAGCCTCCGGCCAGGCTGGACAGTCCCGATAAGGGCGCCAAACCACCTCCCCTAGAGTGAGCCGAGAGAAGGCATCAGTATAGTGCTCTACGGCACCTGCCCATCGCCGACTCTGCCCCTGCTCCGTAGACCGCCGCCACAGAACTGCGTAACCTATCTCCTTGTCCTCCATCGCCGCCCGAGTCATCCATGGTAACCCGGTTGGCCTCTCAACAGATATGTGCTGCCAACCCCAGCACTGCAATAGATAACTACAGCTGACCCCCTTTCATTGCCGACAACGGACCCCATACAGCTCCCCGTAGAGCTGTGCCAACAATGTCTGTCCCCATCTCAAGATCAGCGGTGCCTCTATCGGGCACTCTACCAACTGCCACACCAAATCCAGCAGGTTCCACGGGAACCTCGCGCCTGACGAGTCAGGTAAAAGCATGTTAGAAATGAGGCCCATCAAGAATGCGTGCCTCACTCCTAACACCCCCCTCTCCTGCCACCATCCAACCAAAATCCTGCCAGCCTGGCAGTCCACCTCGGCTGTCTCCACTGGGTTCTCTACACCCAGCCGCTCCCCATGCCCGAAGCATCTCGTAAGTACAGCAGTCCGCTGATCAAACGATGATGTCCTAATAGGCAGTCCATCTATCGAAATCCGAAGCAGTCGATAGACATCCTCCAGAGTCACAGTCATCTCCCCTATCGAGAGATGGAAGGTGTTGGTCCACGGATCCCAAAGTTTGATCAGGGCCGTCAGATAGGCCTGATCCGGGACCACAAGCTCCAGTCGAGCCACTCGCTTGAGCCCAAGGGCATCAAGCCATTCCCAGTCATCATCAGTCAGTGCCACCCGTGCCTCAGTAAAAGCAGCAGGTACACGGTACCGGCTCCTAACAACCTGCAAAAGAAAATAATTCAACAAAAAAAATTAATTAAAATCATAGAAAAAAAATTGTACAGAAAAACACACTTACAGCTTTAAAAAACAAAAATAAACTCTAGGGAGCACTTACAGGTCTCGCTTCGGCCCCGCCGCTCGAACCAGTTTGTGCACTCATGATGGCAAGGAAAATTTCAGCAGCGCTTCGCTTCGCAGAATTACCTCCTCCTCCCAGAGCTCCAAAATCGCAAGAAAAATTTGACACAAATGAGCCCAAATTCAAGTTTTGGCCCTTAAATAGGCCTTTTGAGCTGGAATTCATCCTTGACTGGGATGAGCGCTCTGGTTAGCGCTCGTCCCACCCAGGGACGAATTCTACAGCTGGAATTCGTCCCACCCTGGGACGAATTCAGGCCAAAAAATTCAAAAACATCAAAAAATGATCAAAAATGCACTAAAAACCAACAATAAATTTGCCCGATAAGAGTGCTGTTGCACTTGACATCCCGGGCATACAAAATAGATGTTGGGGTCACAAATTGTCATTATCCTACTCCCTAAGAAGGCTACTTTAGCCGGACCGCTCCATGGGAAGACGGATTTTCGCCAATTTCAGCTCCAAATAGCGTCGCAAAAAGGGTCAACACCCACCAAAAACAGGTCCAAATGTTGGAAAAATTGCACATGCTTAACGATAAAACATCTAAAGGCACCCTTACAAGTCATCTTGGGTCAAGCGACTCGTCGCTTTTCTCACGAAGGTCATTCCCTCATCGATTCGTCGCTTGAGGGGGTAGTCACACTTAGTCACCAATCAACAATCACACACCCAATTAAGGAAAACGACATGCATTCAAAGAATCATTGACAAAGACAATTACGCTCCTGCTTGGGGCAATAAACAAGCAACAATCAAATTGATCAAACGCTTGGCATTCGTGAATCATGAACACAAGGTTCCCCCGTGGACAAAAGGTTGCGCCCTTTGCCTAATCATGACTGATCAATGTCCAAGCTCAAGTCACACCTCACCAAAATAGGTTAATACTTGAAATCAAACTCCTTAGCTCGTCAGAAGCAAGGATTCAAGAATGCATGCCCTTTCCATGCTTGGGGCATCAAAAGTTGGTTAGGTTACCAAGAAACCCTAATCATTAGTGCTTTGGTTATCTATTTTTGCTCGGCGCTGCGCCATGCACAGCGCATCCCAAAAAGGGGCATCTGTAGACACCAAAACAACACCAATCCGATTATGTGGCTGCAAACACTGATCGCTTTGACAAACACAGCCCCCAGGGCAGCCCTCAGAGGTTAAACAGTGGTCCTAACCACTTTCATAGCAATTTTGTAAGGTCAAGAGGCAATTTGGCACATTCAGGCACTTTGCTCAGTATTCGTCTCACCCAGGGACGAATTCAAACTGGGATCCGTCTCACCCAGGGACGAATTCTGAATTCGTCTCTGGTCGGGACGAATTCCAAGTTTAACGGGCAAAAAGAAGAATGGCGCCAAGTGGCAGCCAAGGACAGTCAGTTGATGACTCCTGCCTCGCACGCGTGTGTGGGTGGACAGATGGGCCGTTAGAGGACTGTCACAAGGGCAGTTATGAAAGCCCAAGTCATGGAGGACTCCCCTCCCTCATGGGAAGACATGACCGCCACATGGCACCTATGACCAACACATGGCGCTTATGCTTCCCTCTCAAAAGAGACCCCATGGGTCTATAAAAGGTGGGACTTTTCTCACCCAAAGAGGACAGATTGGAGGCGATTTCAAGCAACGAAGTGTTGTCCAATTGATTACCCATTTGCATCTTTTGATTCACCTTCTCACATCCACTAATCTCTTTCGCAAGGGAGGTTATTGGGTGGCTTTTGGAAGCGTGGATCCAACCCAAATCCAACATTTGACCACCTTACACCACCAATTTGCAGACACCCCAATCCTAAGAGGTTTTGGGCCCATCCCTAGTGGATTGGCGCCGAAATCAAGTGCCAACGGTGGGAGGCCCACTTGGGCACCCCGCATTTTCTAAGTTTTATTCTAAAGCATTCTAGATTATTTGTTCATGTTGCATATTGTGTTATTCTATTTAGTGAACTCATAGCTTCAATTCCATAACATTTTGATCAGATTTTATCATGCCTTTTGTCGCTTTGTTGTCCTACTAACTTGCAGGTGGCGATATCGAATTCCCGAGGATAGAGGCCAAATTGGGAGAATCCGACCATCTGGGTCGTCCCAAAATGGCCCCAATTACATAACCCCTCTGTTTGCAGGTGTTTTGGAGGTCTCGGGAGTCGACATTGGAGCAGTATCACTTCGGCTTTTCCAACACAGTAGAATTCGTCCCACCCAGGGACGAATAGCAGTCAGAATTCGTCCTGCCCAGGGACGAATTCCAGGTGAAGGCAGATTGGCCGACTGTTTCAATGGCAGTGGCCCTCTGGTAATGTCTTCTGACCTCTGTCAAATTTGCAGGTGACTTAGATCCATTTTATTCACTGTATTTGACAATCTTTTGCATGCATCTTTTGGCAATTTCAAAGAACGAACTTTCCTTTTTGTCACAGGTGCTACTGACATCTTTGTTGTTTCTTTGTTCGCAGGAGGAGCAGCAGAGGTTAAGGACTCATCAACATCAGCGGCGGCATCGTCTTGGCCCGCCCATCTCAAGTGTGGGCACGCGGAAAAAGGAACATTAAGTCTTGATTGTAATCAAATTCTTTTAACGCTCCTAGCCCCTGAAAAGGGAGGAGGCGTCTTTGTAACAGAGATCAAGAGAGTTTAATAAAAGGGCTGTGTTTTCTCCATTTGCTTGTATCTCATTTCAATGCGTCTCTTTCATTTCATGCATTCTACATTTTTAGGACTTAAGCGTATTTGATTTTGAATGCATCGCAATTAGTGTTTCCTTCGCCCGAAATCTCGTGCTTTCACATTCTTATCCTGTGTGGCTTCATTGGGTCCCCCATGGCCTCCACCAGAGGATGGAAGTGTGCAGGCCTTGCCTTGCACAGAGAAAGGATATGAGGAAATTTCAAATGGATGACACACTAACCCAGCAGGAATATGCAAGGCAGTTGAAGGGGAGGACTGTAATATGTTTGAGTGACTGTACAATTTTTGCCAGGTCTCTACAGGGGTTCCATGGGCGTTTTTGTGAAGATCAAAAAGAGGGATTTTGACATTGCCATCAATTGGGTTGGGGGCCTTCACCATGCCAAAAAAATGTGAGGTCTCTGGTTTTTGTTATGTCAAGGATATTGTTCTTACAATCCTCCAACTCTACAACTTTCACCAAGTAAGTCTTATCCTTTTCCTTTTGGTAATTATTGTTGGTGGATGTTGTTTATCAAAATTCTCTTTAGAAATTATATTGTAGTTTGGACAAGGTGGGATTTAGGAAATGATCAGATATAATTGCTAGTTGGTTATTTAGAGGAAGGATGCGAGCTTTAAATACATTGGTTCTCGGTTCTGATAGAGAAGTTTCCTCTATTTTTATGCCTTATGCCTTTGATAGATTTCAACTTGGATCTTTTGGTTATTGTAATGATTGTACCTCAGGTTTAACAAAACTTTTCATTTATAGTGATCTTCTTTAAATGATCCATGTCGCTAGAGATACACCATTGAATTAATGTGTAAAGTGAGAAGCTTTTATTTTCTTAGAAAAAAATTCTAGTATGTCCAAAATATATAGTTGGGCTGTAACTTTAAAAAAAAATCTCTTGTTTTGAAACATTAGGGTATATTCTCATTGATGTAAGTTTAGAAAACATAAGTTTAAAAACATGGACTTGTGTATATATATGTCTTTAGATATCTTAAGATTTGTATTTGTGGTGGTTTTTCTTATGAACTTCTATTCGTTGATTTTTCTGTGTAGATAAACAAAGGTTTTACAACCAATCATATATAAGTTAAAGCACAGGCCTTATATAATTCTCCTAGTCTTAGGGCCCATTATTTTTATATAATTCTCCTAGTATTTTTTCTATTTTTTTAGCGAAAAACCCCTTACGGAGCCGCCTTGGTCTGAGAGACCACGAACAGGGGGTACTATACCGTCAAAGTCATTCGGGAGTTGCACCCGACCCCTACCCGCACCAACATTATCAATTGGATTTTAGATATCCAATTCAGCTTTTTGGTAGGGCGGAGATTTGAACCTAGGACCTCCCTTGGAGGATTGCCCTCTCCTCTCCAACTCACCTACAACACCGAGTTAATTCTCCTGGTCTTTGGGCCCATTAGTTTTTATTTGAATCTTGGAAATGAACTTGCCTTTCATGATGTTGTCAATAGGAACTAGTTGATGGAGAGAGGTTTTTTCTTTTATTTATCTTTAAAATCCCAATTTTATTTATTTTTTAAATGATACAAACTTAATAATTAAAATTTAGTTAAATAAATATATATTAAATAAATATATATTACACATAACTTATAATTATATAAAATTTAAAATTTATTATATTTTAATATTATATCATAAAACCTAAAAGAAAGTCTAAGATAAAACCTTAACACAAATTTAAAGAGTCTAAGTTTTATAGTTGTCAACCCAATCCGTTGGTGGGAATGACCTCAACACATGGTTCTTTATCATATTTCTTAGAGCATATTAAAACAGTGAAATGTTAAATGCCATCTACATATTTATCAAAGATATATCTATTTAAACTATAAATTATTAACATCTCAAGTTAAATTGAACTTTAAATAAAAACATGATGCATTCAATTTAAATGTAAGAATCTTAAGGCCAAATCCCTCTAAACCTTAGTTTAAATATAATACATTTTAGAAAAGAGACCTTACATATACATTCTTAAAAATTTTGTAAGTCCCATTATAAATTTGATGACCATTTTATTTGTTAGAATAATTGTTATGTTTGACCTTTTTATTTTATTTGTTAAAATAATTCTTTGACCATTTTATTTGCTAGAATAATTCCTATAATAAAACCTTTCAAATGTTTTGATATCAGTTAACAATAAATACTATTGATATCATGTAGATACACTATATTTGGACCATGTTATTATTTTTAAACTCAACATTACTTAAATAATCTATATTATTATTTTTGTTTAAAAATAAAATTATTATTTTAATCTATTAACCCTATTTTCATGAAAAAAATATCTTAATAATATAATATAATATATTATGTATGAGGAGATTTCTTAAGATGTTTCAAATAAGATGGATATCTTATACCATACAATACTATGTAGTATATTATATCATATTATTTGAAACACATATGTAATGCATGAGGAGATTTCTTGTAAAATCATGGCTAATTAAATTCAATTTTATATTATATTTTTAGATAAAAAAATAATACACTTATAAGGGATTTTTAAGCATGGTTGTTGAATATAAAGCATTATAACCAGATATTAATATCACTTTGAAAGGTATCAAAACACTTTTTTGTTTTTTTTTAAACACATTTTTTAACAAATAAAATGATGTTTGAATTTTTAATGTGACTTATCATAATTTTAAGAATGCATATGTAGGTCCTTTTTCCAAAATTTATTGTAATTAGACTAAGGTTTAAGGTTTTAGAGGGAGCTAGCCTTAGGAATCTTATATTTGAATTGGACACATGTTTTTGGTTTAAATATCAAATTAACTCTCTAGGTTAATGACTAATAAGGACTAGTGGACCATAAACAAATGATTTTTTTTTGTTAGAATTAAATAATTTGCATTGTTTATATATATCAAAGAAATCAAAATTAAATAAGCATTCAAATACTTATAGTTAATGCCCTACCTTTAAGAAGTTTTATATTTTCCATTGAATCACCAGTACCAATATTTGTTACCTTTCTACGTACAATAATATCTCTCCATCATACACACTTCAAATTAGGGAAAAATTCAAAGTGATTAAACAAAACTATTTTGTTGGGCTATAAAATTAATATTTGAAACAAAATACTCAATCAATATTCAATCAATATTGTTAGAACATACCTATTGACTAATTACTTATTTTCATCAACACCAGAACTATGACCCTTTCGGTCTTGCTCAAATTTTGAACCAACATATTTCCCTTTTCGAATACAATGTTTTGCAAGTCTTTCCATGTTCTCTTCTTCGTGTAAAAGTAAAAACTATTAATTTAATCAAATAGAAAAATATCAATACATCATTACATTCAAATAGGATAAGGAAAACATCAAACTTACATATTCATAAAATTGTATTTATGAGGGTCTTTCTTGAAATGGTACACTTAAGATATGCTCTATAGGTATTAGTAATGTTCTAGGAGAAATCACATTATAAATTGGGTTTAATGATCAAAAATTTTACTAATAAGTAATCACAAATAGATGGAAATACATTATAGCTATTTAAGTAATAAGTTTACGAGATACCTAATCTCAAGGATGAAAACAAACAATTATCGGATAACTATGTTCTAACAATGTTGATTTTGTAATTTTTTCAAATGTTAATTTCATAACCCAAGCAAATAGTTTTGTTTAATTACTTTGTATTCTTCTCTATTTTAAAATTTATGTGTATGTGTAATGAAGAGATATTATTGTATGCACAAAGGTAACAATTATTGATATTCATTAAACTTATTGAAGATGGAGCATCCACTGTAAGTATTTGAATGTTTATTTATAGTTATTTCATTGATATATATATATATATATATATATATATATATATATATATATATATATATATATATATTTCAAATTATTAATTTCTAACAAAAAAAATAAATCCTTTGTTTATAGTCCCCTAGTCCTTATTAGTCATCAACTCATATGAGCACAATTGTAATTTCATGGTATATTGGACATATTGAGTTAAACTTGTGTCTTCTCTATCAATTAATTATTTATTTTTATTGAAGTTACATTTACTTTTGTAGACACCAAAACAACACCAATCCGATTATGTGACTGCAAACACTGATCGCATTGACACACCCAGCCCCCAGGGCAGCCCTCAGAGGTTAAACAGTGGTCCTAACCACTTTTACAGCAATTTTGGGAAGTCAGGGATCAATTTGACACCCTTTAGGCACTTTGCTCAGAATCCGTCTCACCCTGAGATGAACTCAAAATGGGATTCGTCTCACCCAGGGACGAATTCTTAATTCGCTCCTAGGTAGGATGAATTCTGGGTTCAACGGGAAAAAAGAAGAAACTTGACAAGTGGCAGCCAGGAATAGTCCATTAATGCCTCTTGCCTTGCATGCACGTGTAGGTGGGTAGATTGGCCGTTAGAGGATTGTCACAAGGGCAGTTATGGAAGCCCAAGTCAGGGAGGAGTCTCCTCCCTCTTAGGAAGGCATAGCCGCCATGTGGCACCCCTGCATGCCCATCCAAAAGAGACCCCTTGGGTCTATAAAATGGTGAACTTTCTCACCCAAAAAAAAAGAGGTGGGAAGCATTTTCAAGCAACGAAGTGTTGCCCAATTGATACCGCGACTTTGCCCTTTTGATTCATCTCTTCCACATCCTTGATCTCTTTCGCAAGAGAGGTCATTGGGTGGCCATTGGAAGTGTGAATCCGGATCCAATCCTGACACTTGACCACATTACCCCACCCATTCGATGAAAACCAGTTATAAGAGATTTTGGGCCCATCCCAAGTGGATTGGTGTCGAAATCAGGTTCCAACGGTGGGCGGCCTGCCTGGGCGCCCCGCAATGCTGCGGGCCTAATATTCTTTTCTAAGAATGATTGGGAATTCATGGCAGATTGTCTTTTGTCATTTGTTTACTTAGCATTCCATTTTATGTTGTTCAAATAGCTTCTGATTTTGATTTAATGCTTTGATCAATTTTACCATGTTTTGTCGCTTTTGTGGTTCTCACTAACGTGCAAGTAGCGGTGTCAAATTCACGTGGATGAAGGCCAAATTGGGGAAATCCGACCATTTGGGTCTTCCCAAAATGCCCCAAATTAGCTAATCCCTATGCTTGCAGGTCTTTTGGAGCACCCGAGACGCAACATTTTGGCAGCAGCACTTCGACATTTTATCACAGGAGAATTCGTCCCACCTAGGGATGAATTACAGTGGAATCCATGCCGCCCAGGGATGAATTCAAATCGACGGCCAATTTCTTGACTTTTTTGATGGCAATGGCCCTCTGGTAATGTTCTTTTGTCTCTGTAAAATTTGCAAACTATTTAGGATCCGTTTAGTCCTCGTTGTAATCAAATTTTCGCATGCATCCTTCATTATTTTTAGAAAACAAGCATTCCATATTTTGTCACAGGTTCTACTAACGAGTTTGCTATTTCTTTGAATGTAGGAGGAGCAGCAAGGGTCAAGTCTTCAATCACACCAACGACGGCAATGTTTTGGCCCATCCATTTTACATGTGGGCACGCGGAAGAGAGATAACTTTCCATTGATGTGACCAAGAGACAAGTTTGATGCTCCTCTCCCCTAAAAATGGAGGAAGCGGATTGTAACCAGATTTGAAACATATTAATAAAATAAGAGGGTTGTTTCATTCCATTTGGGTTCCAATTTGTTTATGCTTTCTCCATTTTATGCATTTCTAATTTGTAGCATCAAGTTTAGTTTCATTCTTGCATCGTGTTTGGAGTTTTCCCTTTTTGTTTTCGGAATCTCGTGCTTTCAGTGGCGATCATGGTGGGACCCTATCCCCTGATTTTTGAGATCAAGAAACTAATAAAAATTTGTGTTTTTGTGCTTACAGGCACATTTTTTGAATTTTGACTGATATTCATCTCTGCCTGTGTCAAATATAGTACTGTAATTCGTCTGACCCTGAGACGAATTCAAATTCGTCTCAGATAGGGATGATTTTTGTTCTGTTATTCGTCTGACCCAGAGACAAATTTTAGTCTGTGCAGTTTCAGAACCGAGAGTTAGAAAAAATCCTTTTGGGCAGAGAAGAGGTAGGGGTTTTTAACCAGCTTCTTTCAAATTTCTATTTTTTGTTTTCTGGTTTTCAGTTTTTGTATGGCTTAGGGAAAGTTTCCTTTTGTCTGCCTATTTCATTTTTGCAAATTAAAATGAACTCCACACACATCAGTAGCATTTTTAAACCAAGGAGTTGGTCGTAAGACCCCAGCCCTTGATCAAGGCCAACGGTGGGTTCATCACCACCTTGGCTTGATTTTTTCATCCATTTACCCTGATTATCATTGTCGTTCGACGTAAATCCTGACGAAAGCTGATCGAGTGTCGTTGGGGTGATTCCCAATGCATGAGGATAATTCTTCTATGGTAGGTTTCATAGATAGGACAATCCCCCTTCAGTATAGCCTACGTACCACGTACCATCTGCTCTCACGTACCTATAGTCTCCCTCTCGTAAGGGCGGGTATATAGAGAGGTTGGTATATCGGCCTAGCATGGTATATCGAAGGGGCGACCATTTATGGGAGTTATATGAGCCTTCATTATGCATTTAAACGTTCTGCAAAACTTTCAAAAACAAAAACAAAATCATCAAAATGCACTAAAACCATTCTAGGACACACCATTAATATTTAAAAGAGATAATCATCGTTTGTGTATGTGTGTGTTCATTTCTGCTTAGTGTAACAAAAAAAAAATCATAAAAGAGATAAAATCTACATAGCTTATAGGAAAGCACCACTATGGTGTACACACGTAGCCAAGACCAATCAAGGTCGGAAGCTACAAAAAGTGTAGAAGGGGGCAGTACAGGTCACCTCCGCTATAGTCCTAAGGACTTAGTTATACCGCCTTGGCGGTCTAACCCGTAAGATATTTCGCATCAATCCAGGTCAAGATGGAATTATAGAGACACCCCATTGGGGGACATGCCAGTCTGTCATAGCCCCTTTTGGGAAGAAGCCTTACATGTAGCACTCAACGTAGATACAAGGCCTCCCATGGAATTTCAATACGAGTGTCCACTACGCAATGAAGCACTGGAACGACAGAGGGTCCATGAGGAGAGGCTTCAAGATAATAGCATACCTTTATTGCCTCCTCTTATAGTAAAAAACAATAGGAAAAATTTAGAGCACAAGGCTCCTCTGATAGGGTGAGCCAAGTTCACCCACCCCTTTCATACTTATGAAGGGGAGAATGAGGAAGATCCTTATCTTCCTCGAGAGTAATATACAGCACGGGAGCAATGTGCCTCCGCACCTGCTATGTACCAAAACCATTCTTTGAGGCCAGAGCCTCGAATAAATGCCGCCAACCTCGATAGGGGAAAGTGACCTATGGAGATCTCGGATCACCACAACTAAGATAAGTACATGGGAGAGGCATCTAGGCCACCGAGACTCAAGATGATAGAACCGATCGACCTGGCAGTCGCCAGACATACCGCCCTCCAAGCGGAGATTACACAGCTTAAATAAGATCAACAACAACTGGAGCATTTATATCATCTCAATGAAGAGAGCATTAGGTGCCAAATAGATGAGTTGTTCGATAACACTGTGTCGAAGAGGGTTTCAACCCCTCGCATCCAAAGGGCAAAACCATACAAGAGGCGTAACCCCTTGGTATAAGATAGGTCCCCGTGACCTAACCAAGCGCTGCCTCCAAGACCTCTTAGATCGGAATGGGAGGCCACTCCTCAGAATAATGACGGGTTCCCTCTACAGGGACCCACTCATGGTCATAGGTCTCACCCAAATACTCCTCAAGAAGCATACAAGGAGTACGAACAAGAAGAAGAGTGGGCTGAAATGCCCTCTATCTAGGCGGAGGGGTTGTTTTTCGACCATCTCTCAATAGGCCTCAAGTCTACCCCAACCCACAACGAGATAAAATTAGAGAAGACAAGATTAAGTCTTCTGATGCATATAAAGCACTATTAGAGTGTTTAAAGTCTATGGAAACCAAAGTTGTTGGGCCCCAAAAGCCCACATTACGTCAACTTCGTAGTCATTCGGTGCATCCGTCCGTGCCTGCACCTCCTTATCCTAAGAATTTTAAGTTGCCCCAGTTGGCACTCTTTAAAGGCAAGTAAGATGCCCAAGAGCATGTGACAAGTTTCCTGAGCCAATGCTTTGGCATTCAGGACAATGATGCGTTGTTGCTTAGGACATTCATAACCACATTCGCAGGCCCTGCCTTGGATTGGTTCACCCAGTTGCAAGCACAGCATCAATAACTTAGATCAATTAGTGGATGTGTTCCTTGAACGTTTCACCTTCAACACCAAGAAGAAGGCGTCACTGAGTGATCTGGCCAGCCTTAGGCAATATGAGGAGACAATGGCGGCCCATGGGAATCGGTGGAGGACTCTACTTTCCAAGCTACCTTACCTTCCCCCTATGTCAGATCTTACATAGATTTTTGCACGAAGTTGCTTGAGATCGATCTCTGGGCTATTGCAGCTGTAGCAATATGCCACCTTAGAAGAAGCTCTGGCACAAGCCAGAATTATCGAAGAGATCAAAATAGGGGAGGGCGAAATCACCAAGCCTAATAAAAAAGAGTGGAATAAAAACACCAAAACGGGGACTACACAACAAAAACCTGCTGCGATTAACCAAGTTGCTATAAATGTTTCCAAGCCTGCACAAGACATACAGCCTCAATGGGCTAATTATCTGGTAGTGCCCCCTAATAATTATGAAAGGGAAAACCAAAAATAGGGTCAAAATTAGTAGCGTCGCCCTAGGCAATAGTTTACACCCTACACGAAGTCTAGGGACTCCCTATTTGACCGCTTGTCAGCGGCAAATTTGATCAACCTCCCGAAAATTCAAACCATAGATACAAATGCACCGAAGCCTAGGGGGTACTGGGAGGATTTGTATTGTAGACTCCACCGGCGACAAGGACATGACCTTCATACATGTTGGACATTCAAAGGCTTGATACAAGAATTTATTGACAACAAGACATTGGTTGTAGACAACCTTGCAGTGCCAAACAACCAGCAAATGGGAATTTACAGAGATCCCTTGTCTGCTCATGAGGCATAAGCAAAACCCCTCCAAATAAATGAGGTGCAACAAAACTTCCCAATGCAAGGATATGTAGGGATGATTTCCATAGTGACGAGGAACAAGAAATACCCAGGAGCTGCTCCCGCGATAGCCACAAAAGAAGTTCCTTCAACGTCATAGTCTCAACAAAACCCTACACAGCTACCTCCGCCTAGAACTGTGCCCACGATTGGGACTAGACTTACCCAAATTCTATGGACCACGTCGGCTAGGCTCTCCATATATGAGCTGATTCAACAATCAACACCCCATCAGGAGGCTCTTATGGAGATAATGAAGGCTATAGAGTTGCAGCCCCAGGAACCGAATTCTTTCAACAATTTTATGGGGCATTTCAAAAGATGCACCGAGCCAGTCACCACTTTTTGGTAAGATGAAGTGAAGTTAGTGGCTGATGACATAGCGGATCCACCCCTACAAGTTATCACACGGGTCAACGAGATCCCATATAAGAGGGTGTTGGTAGACACTGGCTCGTCTAGAAACATCATCACTACAGTGACATTGAAACATTTGAAACTGTCGACTTCTCACATCATGGCCTCCACGTATACACTATGAGCATTTAACGATGCAATCTGCTCGATAGTCGGCACAATCGTCCTACCCATTCAAGTGGGACAAAAGACAATACCAACATTGTGCCATATTTTGGACGATGAGATGGCTTACAACATCTTGTTGGGCAAGCCATGGATAAGGGACATGAAGTGTGTCCCGTCAATAGCACATCAATGCCTGAAGTATACATTTGAAGAGGAAGTACATGTGGTTTCGACAGACCTAGAACCCTTCAAGTACTGTAATGCAATGGACCTGATGCCGCAGCTGACCCTCCTATCAACGTATTTGGATTTCCAATTGAATCCATCTCGACAGGGTCCGATTTTTTGAGCATCCCCAAAGGTATATCCACCAAAACCCCAGTCAGGTCCATATTCATCAGTTAGTCCTTCATCAACGATGCCACCTATCATGGCAAAAAAAAAGGACAAAGGGAAGAAACCCCTGGAGGAGGCACAACCTCTTGAAAATGTGCAACAATCAGTCTCCAACAGCTCTACTAAAGAGGTGCTTAGTACAATGGAAGTGGAAGATTCTAGCCCACCCTACATGGAGTGGAGTCTAGAAGAAATTTTGTTCCCTCCCCCTCGATCGCCAACAATCACTGTTGAAATGGAAAATATGGGCCTGGGGGAGTATCTGGTGTGGAATGTTGTGGCGACGCCCGCACTAGAATCCATGCAAGACATGGGGAGGCCTCGCCTTCCCATTGGTACAATTGTTCCTCTAGGCTACCCACCCAACCAGACTAATTTTGTGTATGGGGGCCTTGATCATGGCAATGAGCCATACATGCGAGAGGACAAGGATGAAAAACCTTTCATAGAGGATGTAAACTATCTGTCCAACTCGGACATCACTCTGAGATATCTTGGCCAATGCAATTGGCATGGATACAGGTTAGGCCGATATGAGCAAGGGGTGTGTGTCCTTTGTCAACCAAGATACCAAATGCCTTATGACAAGTCAGGTGTAGGGTTCAATCACCCCCTTCCCTTAGACATATTGTTCAACGACATGCAAGGCCTGAAAATAGACCACAAGGGTGGATTGGCATCAGACCCATATGCCAACCCAAATACAACATACACATTGGGAGATTATCTCCCAGGGTCAACAATCACCCTTGGTAACCTAAATCGCTCTACCCCTTTGCTAGAAATAGGTGAAAGTTCAGGGACCCACTTTCAGGGCAGATGTCCACAGTATCAAGAAGGATCTTCGAAGGATGAGTAAGACTATGAGCCAACATCATACGACTCCTTCAACTCAGATTACAATCACTCACAAGTGATTCCTATGGATGACTATCATGAAAATCTTTTGACAATGTTTCCTCTAGAGGCTCCAGTCGAGCGAATGATATGTCAAGAGAATCATGTCCCCCCACGAAGAGTGGCATAACCATAGTGGTGCCAGATAAATTTGCTTGAGCAAGGCGAGCCCTCAATATCGCAAGTGGTCAGAGCTAATACAGGTCTATGGATCTCCGACAGTGATTATGATGACAAAATAGAGATGGCTTACCTCAATCACATGCGGCAACATCAACACCCCATGGGTATCAATGACGCACTTCAACAGCTAAACATAAGGCTAGGGCATGAGTGGTGCGTTAACCCAGTGTTGTGGGACCAAGCATTGCATCCGCTACTTTGGGTATACAGAGATCAACTTCTGCCCAGAGACCCCATAGCTATATTGGTGCCGAGGGTATACCCTATCCCCCTATCCATGCATAGGACCGATCCATTTGTGCCCATACCTCCAGAGCTAGATCCGGAGCACAAGGCATCAAGCTGGGGTTACCTCTATCCCTTGAGGAGCCATAGTCCAAACCAAAAAGCTCCAAGGATTATCGCAATCGCTTGGTCAAAACCCAAAAAGCTCCAAGGATTATCGTAATATCTTGGTCACGGCAAAAAGCTCCAAGGATTATCGCAATCTCTTGGTCACCCCAAAAGCTCCAAGGATTATCGCAATCTCTTGGTCACCCCAAAAATCTCCAAGGATTATCGCAATCTCTTGGTCACCCCAAAAATCTCCAAGGATTATCGCAATCTCTTGGTCACCCCAAAAGCTCCAAGGATTATCGCAATCTCTTGGTCACCCCAAAAAGCTCCAAGGATTATCGCAATCTCTTGGTCACCCCAAAAAGCGCCAAAGATTATCGTAATCACTTGGTCACCCCAAAAAGCTCCAAGGATTATCGCAATCGCTTGGTCATCCCAAAAAGCTCCAAGGATTCCTGCAATCACTTGGTCAATCCCAAAACACTCCAAGGATTCTTGCAATTGCTTGGTCAAACCAAAATGCTCCAAGGATTATCGCAATCTCTTGGTCAACCCCAAAAGCTCCAAGGATTATCGTAATCGCTTGGTCAAGAAAATCCAAAAAAAAAAAACAAACAAAATCATCAAAAACAAACAAAATTTGCATCTCAAATTCATGCATACTTCAAAATTCAAAATACATATAGCTACATAAACACTGAATTCATCTAGTGCATATTGTTGATCACACGAGGCAAAGGCACCATAGAATGTTATTACTTGGCAAATCCATCACCTTTCACATTTTCCATTTTGAAAACAATTCAGCAAAAATAAACGACAACCACCATTTCACCATACCATAAATTAGTTGTCATCCAACGTATCGAGAGTTTTCATCATTCATGAATCATTAGCTATCAAGCCACATACCGTACAAAGTCAAACAAATTTTACACAGGTAGAATTCTACTTGGATCACACCTTGTTACGTAGCATCCCAGCACAAGTTAAAACATATAACAAAATCCCCAAGTTGTGTGAAATAAATATGAAACCTGCAAAGTAATCCAGGTCACCATAAGCGAAATGGCTATCTTGCTCATCCCCCTGTGTGAATGACCCCAAGAATGCTGAGAGTTGGCAAAAATATAAGCATCCTCCCTACCCAATTCCCCAAGAATCCCAAGTTCTCAAAAGTTGCAAAACATCAAAAATTTGCAAAAAGTCAAAACTCCAAAATTTGAAATCCTAAAGTGCACACATAAAAAGGCACAAACAATAGTGATTCTCATCACTCCATATCCAAATCCCTTGCTCAAAATAATAACAAATAACACAAAAATAAACAGTGATTTTTATCAATACAAAAGAACAAGTATCCCAATACAATTGAAGAAAAGAAGGGAGTTGAACTTGAATCCCTAGAACTCTCAACATTTAGAAGGTCATGAGATAAACCTCAGTACCGGTTTGGTTGATAGCCTATCGGTCACTCGTGGCAAAACCTCCCGCATGACGATATATCTGTCACATTAACTTGTGTGCAGATCAATGTTTGTATGTAGATGAGCTAGCTTATGGTATCCCAGATTGCACCATAGATAGGTGATCCTCAGTACAGGTTTGGTTGATAGCCTATCTGGCACTGGAAGTATCCTGAAAAATGCCACATAAAATGAACTCAATTGCACCCACAGGTATGTGACATAACTTGGTCAAAGACAAGTCCGATTCATACCTTGTTCAAAGTCCTGTCAGACAAAAGTACAGCCTTGGCTAGTTAGTTAAAACATCTGAATCTTAGAAAACCTAACTACATTCTAAACCAACTGTAACATCTTTTCAGATTTACTTCACCATCAAAAAATACAAAAATAACATACAAGAAAAGAAATGTATGCCTACAAAGCTATTCACCGCGCAATCACCTAGGACACAAAGCCAAAGTCCTAAATAATCTAGGTGCCCTAACCAAACAACACAAATTCATTTCATCCATTACATTTTGCATATCACATATATATCAAAATAATTCGCACTTATCATACCATATACATCCATTACCATAAGCATGCATCCATAAACATCAATCATTGTGCATAACATAAAATAATGACATATACATAAAGCAAGAAAATCAAAACAATCAAAAACAACAAAACAACAAAAATGCAACACAAAAAAACTGCAATAAAAATTGTTGGACACAAGTGCTCTTGCACTTAACCTCTTGGCATAGCAAAACAGATGTCAGATTCACAAATCCTCACTATCCTATTCCCTAAAAATGCTACCATAGCCGGACCACTCCATGGGAAGACGAATTTTTGAGAATTTCATCTCTAAATGACATCAACAAAAAAAATTCAAAAACATCACCAAAAATAAGTAATAACACTGCCGAACGAAGGCACTTTCATGCTTGACATTCTTGGCATCCAAAACTGATTTCAGGGTTTACATTGTCACTATCCTACCCCCTAATAAGGTTACCATAGCCGGACCGCTCCACGGGAGGTCAGATTGTCGCCAATTTTAATCCCAAAGGGCATCACACCAAAAAAAAAAAAAATCAAAACAACAAAAAAATGCAAAACAAACACACAGCAATAAAAATTGTCGGACACAAGTGCTCTTGCACTTAACCTCTTGGCATAGCAAAATAGATGTCGTGGTCACAAATCCTCGCTATACTATTCCCTAAGAAGGCTACCACAGCTAGACCGCTCCACAGGAAGATGGATTTTCAAGAATTTTATCCCCAAACGACATTAGCAAAAAGGTCAAAACCCACCCAAAAATAGTAATAACATTGTTGAACGAAGGCGCCTTCATTCCTGACATTCTTGGCATCCAAAAATAGATGTCGAGGTCACAAATTGTCACTATCCTACTCCCTAAGAAGGCTACCATAGCCGGACCGCTCCACGGAAGGAAGGATTTTTTCCAGTTTTAGCTCCAAGAAGCGTCGCAAAAGGGTTAACACCCACCAAAAACAGGTCTAAAGGTCAAAAAATTGCACATGCTTAATGCTAAATCATCTAAAGGCACCCTTGCACAAGTCATATTGGGTCAAGCGACTCATCATTTTTCTCATAAAGGTCATTCCCTCATCTATTCATTGCTTGAGGGGGTAGTCACACTTAGTCACCAATCAACACGCACACACCCAATCATGGAAAATGGCATGCATTCAAAGGATCATTGACAAAGAAAATTATGCTCCTACTTGGGGTAGTAAACAAGCAATAATCACAAGCTGATCAAACACTTGGCATTCTTGAAGAATGAACACAAGGTTACCCCATGGACAAAAGGTTGCGCCCTTTGCCTATTCATGACTGATCAATTTCCAAGCTCAAGTAACACCTCACAGAAAAAGGTTAACACTTGAACTGAGTTCCTTCGCTCGTCAGAAGCAAGGATTCAAGAATGCATGCCATTTCCATGCTTGGGGCATCAAGAGTTGGTTAGGTTACTAAGAAACCCTAATCATTAGTGCTTTGGTTATCTATTTTTGCTCGACGGTGCGCCATGCATAGCGCATCCCAAAAAGGGGCATTTGTAGACACCAAAACAGCACCAATCCGATTATGTGATTGCAAACACTGATCGCATTGACACACCTAGCCCCCATGGCAACCCTCAGAGGTTAAATAGTGGTCCTAACCACTTTTACAGCAATTTTGGGAAGTCAGGGATCAATTTGGCATCCTCTAGGCACTTTGTTCATAATCCATCTCACCCTAAGACGAACTCAAAATGGGATTCGTCTCACCCAGGGACGAATTCTGAATTCGCTCCTGGGTAGGATGAATTCTGGGTTCAACGGGCAAAAATAAGAAACTTGACAAGTGGCATCCAGGAACAGTCCATTAATGCCTCCTGCCTTGTATGCACGTGTAGGTGGGTAGATTGGCCGTTAGAGGACTGTCACAAGGGTAGTTATGGAAGCCCAAGTTAGGGAGGAGTCTCCTCCCTCTTAGGAAGGCATAGCCGCCATGTGGCACCCCTGCATGCCCATCCAAAAGAGACCCCTTGGGTCTATAAAATGGTGAACTTTCTCACCCAAAAAAAAAAAAAATGTGGGAAGCATTTTCAAGCAATGAAGTGCTACCCAATTGATACCGTGACTTTGCCCTTTTGATTCATCTCTTCCACATCCTTGATCTCTTTCGCAAGAGAGGTCATTGGGTGGCCATTGGAAGTGTGAATCCGGATCCAATCCTGACACTTGACCACATTACCCCACCCATTCGACGACAACCAGTTATAAGAGATTTTGGGCCCATCCCAAGTGGATTGGTGTCGAAATCAGGTTCCAACAATGGGCAGCCCGCCCGGGCGCCCCGCACTGCTACGGGCCTAATATTCTTTTCTAAGAACCATTGGGAATTCATGGCAGATTGTATTTTTTTATTTGTTTACTTAGCATTCCATTTTATGTTGTTCAAATAGCTTCTGATTTTGATTTCATGCTTTGATCAATTTTACCATGTTTTGTCACTTTTGTGGTTCTCACTAACGTGCAAGTAGTGGCATCAAATTCACATGGATGGAGGCCAAATTAGGGAAATCCGACCATCTGGGTCTTCCCAAAATGCCCCCAATTAGCTAACCCCTATGCTTGCAGGTCTTTTGGAGCACCCGAGACGCGACATTTGGGCAGCAGCACTTCGACATTTTATCATAGGAGAATTCGTCCCACCCAAGGACGAATTACAGTGGAATCCGTCCTGCACAAGGAAAAATTCAAATCGACGACCAATTTCCCAACTGTTCTAATGGAAATGGCCCTCTAGTAATGTTCTTTTGTCTCTGTCAAATTTGCAGACTGTTTAGGATCCGTTTAGTTATCGCTGTAATCAATTTTTCACATGCATCTTTCATTATTTTTAGAAAACAAGCATTCCATATTTTTTCACAGGTGCTACTAATGAGTTTGTTGATTATTTGAATGCAATATGAGCAGCAAGGATCAAGTCTTCATTCGCACCAGCGGTGGCAACGTTTTGGCCCGTCCATTTTACATGTGATCACGCGGAAGAGAGATAACTTTCCATTGATGTGACCAAGAGACAAGTTTGATGCTCCTCTCCCCTAAAAAGGGAGGAAGCGGATTGTAACCAGATTTGAAACATATTAATAAAAGAAGAGGGTTTTTTCATTCTATTTGGGTTCCAATTTGTTTATGCTTTCTCCATTTTACGTATTTCTAATTTGTAGCATCAAGTTTAGTTTCATTCTCGCATCGTGTTTGGAGTTTTCCCTTTTTGTTTTCGAAATCTTGTGCTTTCAGTGGCAATCACGATGGGACCCTGTCCCCTAATTTTTGAGATCATGAAACTGATCAAAATTTGTGTTTTTGTGCTTACAGGAACATTTTTTGAATTCTGACTGATATTCGTCTTTGCTTGTGTCAAATATAGTACTGTAATTCATTTGACCCTGAGACGAATTCAAATTCGTGTCAGACAGGGACGAATTCTGTTATGTTATTCGTCTTACCCGGAGACAAATTTCAGTCTGTGCAGTTTCAGAACCGAGAGTCAGAAAACATCCTTTTGGGTAGAGAAGAGGTAGGGATTTTTAACCGGCTTCTTTCAAATTTCTATTTTCTGTTTTCTATTTTCTGGTTTTCAGTTTTTGTATGGCTTAGGAAAAGTTTCCTTTTGTCTGCCTGTTTCATTTTTGCAAATTAAAATGAACTCCACACACATCACTGGAATTTTTAAACCAAGGATTTGGTTGTAAGACCCCAGCCCTTGATCAAGACCAACGGTGGGTTCATCACCACCTTGGCTTGATTTTTTCATCCATTTACCCCGATTGTCACTGTTGTTCGATGTAAATCCTGACGAAAACTGACCGAGTGTCGCTAGGGTGATTCCCAGCGCACGAGGATAAGTCTTCTATGGTAGGTGTCATAGACAGGATAATCCCCCTTCAGTACAGCCTACGTACCACGTACCATCTGCTCTCATGTACCTATAGTCTCCCTCTCGTAAGGGCGGGTATATAGAGAGGTTGGTATATCGGCCTGGCATGGTATATCGAAGGGGTGACCATTTATGGGAGTTATATGAGCCTTCATTATGCATTTAAATGTTTTGTAAAACTTTCAAAAACAAAAACAAAATCATCAAAACACACTAAAACTAGTCTAGGACACACCATTAATCTTTAAAAGAGATAATCACTGTTTGTGTATGTGTGTGTTCATTTCTGCTCAGTGTAGCAAAAAAAAAAATCATAAAAGAGATAAAATATACATAGCTTGTAGGAAAGCACCACTATGGTGTACACACGTAGCCAAGCCCAATCAAGGGTGGAAGCTATGAAAAGTGTACAAGGGGGCGGCACAGGTCACCTCCGCTATAGTCCTAAGTACTTAGTTATACTGCCTTGGCGGTCTAACCCGCAAGAGATTCCACATCAGTCTAGGTCAAGATGGAATTATAGAGACACCCCATTGGGGGACACGCCAGTCCGTCATAGCCCCTTTCGGGAAGAAGCCTTACATGTAGCACTCAATGTAGATACAAGGCCTCCCTTGGAAGTTCAATATGAGTGGCCATTGTGCAATGAAGCGCTAGAACGATGGAGGGTCCATGAGGAGAGGCTTCAAGATAATATCTGAAAGCATGAGATTCCGAAAGAAAAACAGTATTGCCGCAATGTAAACTAACTAGCTTGATGCATGAGATAAAGCAGATATAATCGAATTAAAGCCAAATGTAAAAGGAGAAAGCAGGAGCACAACCCTTTTTATTAGATTCCAAACTCGGTTACAATACATCTCCTCCCTTTTTGGGGGCTAGGAGAGTTAGCATGTTTCCATTACAATAGTGCAATACTGATCTTCTTCCGCATGCCCACATTTGAAATGGGAGGGCCAGAGTGTTACCGTCGCTTGCGATAATGAATCCTTGCTTACTGCTTCTCCTACGATCAAAGAAACACGGAGACGTTAGTAGCACCTGTAACAAGAGGTTAGAACATTTGACTTTAGAAATCAATAAGAAATGCGTGCAAAAATATTGATTAATCTGCACTCTGACAGAGACTCGAAAACATCACTAAAAGTTGCTACCAGCAGAACAATCGGTGAAACTGATCACTGTTACCTGCAAGTTAGTGAAGAACCAACAGCGTAGAACATAGAACGTAATGCAAGATGTCTTCGATAAATATCTTCTAAAATTCAATTAGACGTAAAGCATAATATATATATATATTCGAACATAAAGCATAATCTATTTAAAACGTAATACAGGATATATTTGCAATGACAGAATAGATTAAAATGAAACAAAAAGGTGTGGGGTGCCCAAGCGGGCCGCCCCCGTTAAAACTTGATTTTGGCGCCAATCCACTAGGGATGGGCTCAAAATCTCATAGAATGTGGTGTCGTCGAATTGATGGATTACGGTGGTGAAATGTCGGGTTTAGGTCCGGATCCACGCTTCTAAAAGCCACCCACTAACCTCTCTTGCGAAAGAGATTACGGGTGTAGAAGAGATGAATCGAACAGGAGTGCAATCGGGTGTTTAATTTGGCAGCACTTCGTTGCTTGAAAAATGCTTACCAACTTGTCTTTTTTGGGTGGGAAAGTCCACCATTTTATAGACCCATGGGGTCTCTTTGGAGGGGCACGCAGGGATGCCACGTGGCGGCCATGCCTTCCCAAGAGGGAGGAGACTCCTCCTTGACTTGGGCTTACATGACTGCCCTTGTGACAGTCCTCTAACTGCCAATCTGCCCACCTACGCGCGCATGCACAGCAGGTGGCAATAACTGACTGTCCTCGGCTGCCACTCGTTTAATGTCCGCTTTAATGGTTTAATGTTGCCTCAATGGTTTAAAGTTCGCCTCTGATTTGGGTTAAAGGTCTGCCTTTGATTGGTTAAATGCGCCTTTGATTGGTTGAATGTCTGCCTTTGAATGCTTGAATGTCTGCCTTTGAGTGTTTAATGCCACCTTGAGCGCCAAAGTTTGTCACGATATCGCGACGTCGCGATATCGCGACACTTCAGCCAAGGCTCTCCTTGGGCGCTGAAGTGTCACGATATCGCGACACCAGCAAGCTCCCTTGCCGAAGTGTCGCGATATCGCGACACTTCGGCCAAGGCTTTGCCTTGAGCGCCGAAGTGTCGCGATATCGCGACACTTCGGCCAAGGCTTTCTTTTGATTAAGGCTCACTTTTAATTAAGATTTTCTCTTGCCTAAGGCTAGCTTTTGCTTAAGGATTGCCTTTAATTAAGGTTTGCTCTTGCTTAAGGCTTTCTTTTGCTTAAGGCTTGTTAAAATGACCAACTTTGCTTTGTTTACTTTTTGACCTTCTAAAGCTGTTGTGTAAGTGGCTAGGACCACTTGTTTGACCTCTGAGGGCTGCCCTGAAAGTTGTGTGTGTCAATGCGATCAGTGTTTGTAGTCACATAATCGGATTGGTGCTGTTTTGGTGTCTACAGATGCCCCTTTTTGGGAAGCGCTGCGGGTGACGCAGTGCTGAGCAAAAATAGATAACCAAAGCACTAATGATTAGGGTTTCTTGGTAACCTAACCAACTTTTGATGCCCCAAGTATGGAAAGGGCATGCATTCTTGAATCCTTGCTTCGACGAGCTAAGGAATTTGATTTCAAGTGTTAACCTATTTTGGTGAGGTGTGACTTGAGCTTGGACATTGATCGGTCATGATTAGGCAAAGGGCGCAACCTTTTGTCCATAGGGGAACCTTGTGTTCATGCTTCGGGAATGCCAAGTGTTTGATCAATTTGATGATTGCTTGTTTACTGCCCCAAGCAGGAGCGTGATTGTCTTTGTCAATGATTCTTTGAATGCATGTCATTGCTTTGATTGGGTGTGTGCTTGTTGATTGGTGACTAAGTGTGACTACCCCCTCAAGCGACGAATCGATGAGGGAATGACCTTCATGAGAAAAGCGACGAGTCGCTTGACCCAAGATGACTTGTGCAAGGGTGCCTTTAGATGTTTTACCATTAAGCATGTGCAATTTCTCGACATTTGGACCTATTTTTGGTGGGTGTTAACCCTTTTGGTGATGCCATAATGGGGTGAAATCGTCGAAAACCCGTCTTCCCGTGGAGCGGTCCGGCTATGGTAGCCTTCTTGGGGAAGTAGGAGAGTGACAATTTGAGCCCCGACATCGATTTTCTATGCCAAGAGGTTAAGTGCAAGAGCACTTGTGTCCGGCAATGCTTATTGCTATGTTTTTGTGTTGCATTTTTGTGATGTTTTTGTTGTTTTGATTTTCTTGCTTTGTGTATATGTCATGATTTTATGTTATGCACAATGATTGATGTTGATGGATGCATGCTACTTTATATTGATGTATGCATATGGTATGATAAATGCGATTGTTGTATGTTGATTTATTTTGATGGATGCATATGTTATGATGAATGCAAATGTTTTTGATTTATATGTGATATGCAGAAATGAAATGGATGAATGGAATTTGTGATGTTTGGCTATGGCACCATAGACTGTTTAGAACTTTGTTATTTTGTTTTTAGGCGATTGCTGTAGTGGATGACTTTGTATGTATACATGTGGTTTTTCTTTTTTTGTATTTTTTGATGGTATTGTAAGGATGAAAAGTAGCGCAGTTGGTTTAGAAATGTAGCTAAGGTTTTATGAGACTCAGACGGTTTTAACTCACTAGCCATGATTGTACTTTATCTTACAAGACTTTTGAACAAGGTATGAATCGGACTTGTTTTTGACCAAGCTATTTCACATCCCTGTGTGTGCAATTGAGTTCATTTATGTGGTATTTGTCAGGATACCGCCGGTGCCAGATGGGCTTTCAACCGAACCTGTATCGAGGATCACCTAATTAGCTCCACTAACTCCTTTGTTGTATTTAGTTAGATTAATCTGCGGTGTTATCCAGGATACCATAAGCTAGCTCATCCTTATGCAAACATTGGTCTGCACACACGCAAAGCGAATGTGACAGACATATCGTCATGCGGGTAGGATACCACCATTGCCAGATAGGCTATCAACCAAACCTGTAATGAGGATCACCTAGATGGTTTTCGAATGCTGAGAATTCCAGGGATTCAAGTTCGGGATATTTGTTGGCTGAATGATTTAGAAAGTTGCTCGTCTATATAGTGATGAAAATCACTGTTTATTTTCTATTAATTCTTTTTGAGCAAGGATTTTGAATAGTGGTGATAACCACTTGTTATTTGATTTTGTATTTTGAGTATTGTGAGTTTGGGCTGGTGAGTGGCCTTGATCCTTGTGGCCTTGGGGACGACTACGCATCCTTTGCGGGGACGTGTAGTACGAATCCTTACGACGTTGGGAACCAAGGGGGTGATGGAGATTATGGAGTAAGGGCATTGATCTTTTAGGCCTTGGGGATGACTACCCATCCTGGTTAGGGGCGGATAGTACGAATCCTTACAACTTGGAGACCAAAGGTGAATGGAAAGTGTTAGGATGATGATTTGTTGGAATTTTGTTTGTGAATGGCGTTGATCCCTTTTGGGTCTTGGGGATGACTACCCATCCTTGGCAGGGACGTGTAGTACAAATCCTTACAACTTTGGGAACCAACTATGATTGGGATTTGGTAGTGGTGAAAACCACTGTTTATGGAGGTGAATGGATAGGAAAGAGCTCGTCCTTTTGTCAATTCTCAGCATTCTGGAACCATTCGCACGGGGGGATGAGCAAGATAACCGTTTCACTTATGGTGACCTGGATTACTGTGCAGGTTTCATCTTTCGTTCACACAACTTGGGAATTTTTATGTGTTTTAATTTGTGTTGGGATGTTACGTAACAAGGCGTATTTCAAGTGTAACTCTACCTTCATAAAATCTATCTGACTCGGTACATTACGTAGCTAAAGAGCAAAATGATGACTGAATCACGAAAACTCTTGATACATTAAAAGACCACTGACTCTAGTGTGGTAAAAAGCAATGCATGGTGTTTTTGTTGTTTTTGTAAAATGGAACAGTGTGGAACAAGATGGACTAGCAGAGCAATTACAACCTATGGTGCCTTTGACCTGTACGACCACAAATATGCAATGTATGGATGCAATGCTTTAATGCGGCTATGTATTTTTGTATTTTTGATGGATTGATTTTTGTGAATATGAAGATGAGGTGCGAGAAGAGCTCTCTATTGATGAATTTGAGTATGCCTAGAAATGAGATGCAAAAATTTTTGTTGTTTTTGATGATTTTTGTTGTTTTTAAATTTTCTTGATTTTTGACCAAGCGATTGTGGAAATCCTTGGAGCATTTTGGGATTGACCAAGCGATTTTAGGGATCCTTGGAGCATTTTTGGGATTGACCAAGCGATTGCGATAATCCTTGGAGCATTTTTGGGATTGACCAAGCGATTTTAGGGATCCTTGGAGCATTTTTGGGATTGACCAAGCGATTTACTATAATCCTTGGAGCATTTTTGGGATTGACCAAGCGATTTTAGAATCCTTGGAGCATTTTTGGGATTTGACCAAGCGATTATGAGAATCCTTGGAGCATTTTTGGGATTGACCAAGCGATTTAGATAATCCTTGGAGCATTTTTGGGATTGACCAAGTGATTTGGATAATCCTTGGAGCATTTTGGATTTGACCAAGCGATTATAATCCTTGGAGCATTTTTGGGATTGACCAAGCGATTACTAGAATCCTTGGAGCATTTTTGGGATTTGACCAAGCGATTGCATAATCCTTGGAGCATTTTGGGATTGACCAAGCGATTTAAATCCTTGGAGCATTTTGGTTTGACCAAGCGATTAATCCTTGGAGCATTTTGGTTTGACCAAGCGATAGAATCCTTGGAGCATTTTTGGGATATGGCTCTCTTAGATATGGAATGGTCACAAATGACTGATATTCAAGGGTTCCGTTTCCTTGATACCATCAAGAGAAGCTAGCCGGTACGTCCCGGGTCCTATTTTGCTATCAATGACATATGGACCTAACCAATTTGCCGCGAACTTGTCCCTTAGGTGGGATGGCAAACTAGAGTTCTGTTGGTTTTCCTTCAAAACCAAATCACCAACCCGAAAGTCCCTTAGGTGAACTTTCATGTTGTAAGCTTTCTTAAGTCGCTCTTGATAAATACGTAAATGCTCGAGAGCATTAACGCGTCGTTCATCAAGCAACGTAAGCTGGTCTAATCGGGCCTGCCGCGTAGCGTCATCATCGATGAACTCCTGCATTGATATGCGTAGGGAAGGAATCTCCAACTCTAGAGGCATTACTACCTCGGAGCCATACACGAGCAAAAATGGAGTGGCCCTAGTGGGCGTCCGAATGCTAGTGCGATAAGCCCATAGGGCAAGTGGGATTTGGATGTGCCAATCCTTATGACTATCTACGATGGTATTTTTAAGGATGGCAACTAGCATTTTGTTTGACGCCTCTGCTTGCCCATTTGCCTGCGGATAATAGGGTGTCGAAAAACTATGCTGAATCTTGTACTTTGTGGTCAAAGCACGCACGTCTTTGTTCTTGAATGATGGCCCATTATCCGAGACTATTTTGGATGGAATACCAAAATGACATATGATGTTATGCAAAATGAACTCCACAATGCGGGGTCCTGTCGTAGAGGTAAGCGAAATTGCTTCCACCCACTTGGTAAAATACTCTGTGGCCGTTATGATAAACGTGTGACGGCCTGATGACGTAGGGGAGATCTTTCCAATTAGATCGAAGCCCCATTGCAAAAATGGCCAAGAAGACTGGACTGTCTGCAAGGCCTGGGAAGGTACGTGCATCAAATTGGCATGATGTTGACACTTCACGCACTTCTTGACATATGCGCAACAATCTCGCTCTAAAGATGGCCAATAATAGCCCATGCAAAGAATGCGCTTTGCAATGGCCATACCACTAAAGTGGCCACCACATGTACCATCGTGCGCTTGGGCGACTGCCCAAGTGGACTCTTGTTGGTCCAAGCAACGAAGGAGGATTCCTTCATAGCTACGACGATACAAAATGTCTCCTATCAAGACATACTTAGCCGCTTTCTGCTTGAATGCTCATTTTGCGGCATGCGTCAATCCAAGCGGGAGATTACCTAACTTGAGGTAGTCTCTAATGGGTAAATACCAGTCCTGTTGATCAGAAACCTCGACGGTATGAACAGCCAATCCCTCTTGAAGTTCATCCCTAGCAAATGTTGAACGGGATAGAACTTGTAAGAATAGCGTTGTGTTGCTATTAATGGGAGTAGGGGAGAACAAGGACCCCAGTTGGCATGTTTCAGACGATCTTGGATTCGAGAGAACTTATCCGAGGATGGTTCAATCTGGATCATGTGGATTCCTGGCGTCAAGTCTGAGCTTGCACGCTCCATCATGGATTGCGATAAGGTTTTGACTTGAATGGTTGTCATATCACCGGAAAGGTCTTGCAGGATTAGTGACCCCAAGGAGGCCATTGTGTCCGCAAAATGATTCGATGATCGAGGGAGTGCCTCGATGTCATACCACTCAAGTTTTGCCAGGAATTTGTCCACAAGGGCTTTATAAGCCTGCAGAACTGGGCATTTGCATTGATATACCCCTTTGACTTGATTGACGATTAACAACGAATCACCAAAGATGTTTAGTCATTTGATGTTCATGGCGATTGTTGTCTGAAGACCTAGGAGCAAGGCTTCATACTCTGCATTATTGTTGGTGCACGGGAAGTTTAATTTAAATGACAGGGGCATTGGAGCACCCTACGGTGTGAAGAATACAATTCCCATGCCACCACCTTGCTCACATTTAGAACCATCGAAGAATAGGGTTATGTCGGCCTGTGACTCAGGCTCATCAGAATCTGGCGATTCTGAGACATGGAAGACCCCATCATCGGGTAGTTCTATGACTAGAGGCTGATCGTCTTCAAGAGGAGCCTCTGCTAGTTGATCGGCTATGACTTGTCCTTTGATAGATTTTTGTCCAATAAACTCTATGTCAAATTTTGTCAACAACATGATCCATTTCGCCGTGCGACTACTATGATAAGTACGACTCATCATGTATCGCAATGGATTCTCCTTAGACACAACATACGTAGTGTTGCTCAGCATGTAGTGGCGTAGCTTTTTGGTAGCAAACACCACTGCCAAGCAGAGTTTCTCAACGTATGCATAGTTAAGTTCATAGCTGACCAGGGTGCGGCTAAGATAGTAAGTAGCCTGTTCCTTGTGAAGTTCATTCTTTTGGGCTAACATGGCACCCAGTGCCACCTCAATAGTTGAGATGTATAAGTAGAATGGCACTCCTGGTCTAGGTGGTGCCAATACGGCGGCGAAGCCGAGTATTGTTTGATTTCATCAAAGGTTGACTGGCACTCGTCATCCCAATGAAATGTAACCCCCTTGTGCAATAATTTGTTCATGGGTCGGCACTTGTCAGATAATTGCGCTATGAAGCGTTTAATCGACGCGACCTTTCCTTGCAGACTTACGAGCTGCTTGATAGTAGTTGGGGGAACCATTTCAAGGATTGCCTTGACTTTCTTTGGGTCCACCTCGATTCCTCGCTTTGAGACTATGAAACCCAAGAGTTTTCCAGATGTGACGCCAAATACGCACTTCTTGGGATTTAGTCTAACTTTATGCTCCATGAGGCGATCGAGGATCTTGCTTAAGTCATCGATATGATTTGAGCGCAAAAGAGACTTGGCTAACAAATCATCCATGTAATCTTCCAAAGTTTTATGCATGTAATCATGGAAGATATACGTCATGGCACGTTGGTAGGTGGCGCCAACATTTTTAAGGCCAAAAGGCATGACCTTATAACAAAATGTCCCCCAAGGCATTGTGAACGCCATTTTTAGTTGGTCTTCGGGATTGATACGAATCTGATTGTATCCTGAGAAACCATCCATGAGGGAGAGCATTTCGTGACCTCCTGTAGCGTCTACCAACGCGTCGATGCTCGACAAGGGGAAATCATCCTTAGGACTCGCTTTGTTTAGATCTCAAAAATCGGTGCATATGCGAATCCTCCCGTCGGGCTTCTTGACGGGAACCATGTTGGACAGCCATGGCGGATAATCCACGTAGATGACAAACTGTGCATCCAACAACTTTTGCAATTCATCTTTGACCATCAAGGCCACTTTTGGGTGCATCTTACGTAGTTTTTGCTTTACAGGCTTGATTGTCGGATCAAGCGTTAAATTATGCGTGACTAGCTGCGGGTCTAGTCCTGGCATATCTCTGTATGACCATGCAAAAACCTCCTTCTTCTCTTTGAGAAGGGCAATGTAGTCGGCTTGCTCTTCGGGGGATAAGACTTACCCCTGACTTGATAATCTGTGGATTCATTGGGTCTAAGCCGATGTCTACGTCAATCGTCTCCTCGACTGACATGTGGGATCCTTCCTCCAACTGATGTGGAGTCGGGATCAAATGGATATCATTAGCTGAGTTTAGATCTACGTTTGGAACCTCGGGTCCCTCTTCAGCTTGAAAAATATCCTGAGTTGTCCCTGGGGTAAAATGAGGCATTTCACCGAAAGGCCAATACTCTGATGGGGAGAAGCGGTGAATTGACGTGATCCCGATCGATGGCATCTATGTCTAGATGCAATGACCATGTCTTGGATCGGCCGGATTGTGGATGGGTGCGGTCAAATCAATGGAGATCATGTGGATGGAATGAATTTGGTCTCCATTACCGTGGGTGTGATAACTCGAACATTCTGGATGCTCCCTATACTCTGGATCTGGCTCTAGGGGAACGGGCATGAACGGATCGGCCCTATGTGCTGATAGGAAGACGGGGTCTTCTCTCGACATCGATGTCATTATAGGGTCTCGAGGTGGACGGTGCTCATCGTAGATTTGGAGCCATGGATCCAACACTTGGTCCCACCCCGCTGGGTCTACATACCATTCATGCCCTAACCTTATGCCCATCTGTCCCATCAGATCTTCATGAGTTAAAGGGTGATTGTGTCGTCGTGCATGACGAAGATAGTCCATCTCAGTCTCATCTTCTGTAATCATTGTCGGAGATCCAAAACTGTTCATTTTCTTCAGCAACTGTTTGCGACGTTGAGGGTTCTCCTTGTTCCAGCAAATTAATCTGGTCCCATTGCGGTTGTTCCACACTTGGTGGAGGGACCTGATTCTCTTGACACTGTATTGGCTCAACTGGAACCTCTAAAGGGAACAGCTTCAAAAAGATGTCCGGACATCGTTTATGTTCTCTTTGGGGATTAGTGTCCGAACTTTCACCTCTCTCTAGCAAAGGAGAGGGATTATTGATGTTACCAAGGGTGTTTGTTGACCATGGGAGGTAATCTCCCAATGTATATTTTGTGTTTGGGTTGGCATAAGGATCTGATGCCAATCCACCCTTGTTGCCTATTCCTAGGCCTTGCATGTTTTCTACCAAGATGTCTAAGGGCAGGGGGTGGTTGAACCCTACTCCCGACTTATCATATGGCATTTGATATCTTGGTTGGCAAAGGACACGCACCCCTTGCTCATATCTACCTAACCCGTATCCGTGCCAATTGCATTGGCCTAGATATCTTAGAGCGAAGTCCGGGTTCGACAGATAATTGATATTTTTGGCAAAAGGCTCTTCGTCCTCATCCTTTTGCTTGCATGGTTCGATACCATGATCAAGGCCCCCATACACAAAATTTGTCTGGTTTGGTGGGTAACCTAAAGGAACAATTGTCCCTATGGGAAGGCGAGGTCTCCCCATGTCTTGCATTGTTTCTAGCGTGGGCGTTGCTAAAACATTTTGCACCAGATATTCTCCCAAGCCCGTATTGGCCATTTCAATAGTAATTGTTGATGATTGAGAGGGAGGAAATGGAAGGCCTTCCTGAGTCCATTCCATGTTGGGTGGATTAGGAACCTCAGCTTCCATTGTGCTAGGTATTTCTTCTATTGAGACAGTTGATATTGTTGGCAACACCTCTTCTAGGGGTTGAGCCTCTTCCAAGATCTTTTTTCCTTTGTCCTTCTGTTTAGCCATGACAGGTGGCGTTGGTAATGAAGGAGCAGATGATGTAGATGCACCTGGTTGGGGTTTTGATGGATTAGTCACCCGTGGTGCCTACGGCATCGGACCCTGTCTAGATGGATTTAACTGGAAATCCAAGTGCGTCGACGGGAGGGTCGATTGCGGCATCAAATGCATTGCATTGCAATATTTTAAGGGTTCTAAGTCCATCGGGACTACATGTATTTCTCCTTCAAATGCATACTTTAGACATTGGTGAGCTATCGAAGGGACACACTTCATGTCCCTGATCCATGGTCGCCCTAGTAGTATGTTGTATGCCATCTCGCCTTCCAAAATGTGGCACAATGTGGGTATCGTCTTTTGTCCTACCGGATAGGGGAGAACAATTATGCCGATTGTCGAGCATATTGCGTCGTTGAATGCTCGCAATGTGTATGTTGAAGCCATGATATGAGAGGTCGGAAGCTTTAGATGTTTTAATGCTGCGAGTGGTAATGATGTTACTTGGATGAGCCAGTATCTACCAACACTCTCTTGTACGGGATCCCGTTGACCCGCACGATAACGTGCAGGGGTGGATCTGCCATGTCATTTGGTACTGCTTTAACTTCATCCTCTCTGAAGGTAATGACTGGCTCCGTACATCGTTTTACATGTCCTACGAAGTTATTGAAGGAATTTGCTTCGTGAGGCTATAATTCGATGGCTTTCAGAATTTCCATGAGAGCTTCTCTATGGGGCGCTGATTGTTGTATAAGCTCATAAATGGAAAGCCTAGCCGATGTGGTCCGCAAACTCTGCGTGAGTTTGGTTCGTATCGTGACCTCGGGTCTAGGCGGAGGCAATTGCACAGTGGGTTGTTGAGGTTGCGACGTTGAAGGAACTTCTCTTGTAGCTACCTCCGGGGCAGCTCCTGGGTATTTCCTGTTCCTAGTTACTATGCTGATCATTCCCACATATCCTTGCATGGGGAGATTCCGTCGCACCTCATTAACCTGAAGAGGTTTTTCCTGTGCCTCATGGGCAGGCAAAGGGTCTTTGAATACCCCCATCTATTGATTATTTGGTGCTATGGGGTTGTCCACTGCCAATGTTTGATTATCAATTAAATCTTGTATCAGTCCCTTGAATTTCCAACATCCATTTAGGTCATGTCCCCTTCGCCTATGGAACCTACAATATAAATCCTCTCTGTATCCCTTAGGCTTGGGAGCGTTAGGATCTATGGTTTGGATTTCAGGAAGGTTGATTAGATTTTCCGCTGACAAGCGGTCAAACAGGGAGTCCCTGGACTCCGTATAAGGGGTGAATTGTCGCCTAGGGCGACGCTACTGATTTTGCTCCTGTATTTTATTTTCTCTTTCATAATTGGGAGGCACTACCTGATAATTAGCCTTTTGAGGCTGTATTTCTTGCACAGGCTTGGGGACATTTATTGTGACTTGATTAACCTCAGCGGGTTTTTGTTGCGCATTCCCTGTCTTAGTGTTTTTATTCCACTCTTTCTTTTTAGGCTTGGCGATTGCGCCCTCGCCTATTTTGATCTCTTCTATAACTCTGGCTTGCGCCAAAGCTTCTTCTAGGCTGGCGTATTGCTACAGCTGCAATAGCCCAGAGATCGATTTCAAGCAACTTTTTGCAAACATCTGTGTGAGGTCAGACATAGGGGGAAGGTAGGGTAGCTTAGAAAGCAAAGCCCTCCATCGATTCCCGTATGCTGCCATTGTCTCTTCCTCATATTGCCTGAGGCTAGCTAGATCACTCAGTGATGCCTTCTTCTTTGTGTTGAAGGCAAAGCGTTCAAGAAACGCATCTACTAATTGATCTAGGTTATTTATGTTGTGCTTTGGTAACTATGTGAACCAATCCGAGGCAGGGCCTGCGAATGTGGTTATGAATGTCCTAAGCAACAATGCATCATTATCCTGAATGCCAAAGCATTGGCTCAGGAATCTTGTGACATGCTCTTGAGCATCCTCTTCACCCTTAAAAACGCCAACCGAGGCAACTTGAAATGTTCGGGGTAAAGAGGTGTGGGCACCGACGGATGCACTTGGATGACTGCGGAGTTGACGTAACGTGGGCTTTTGATGCCTAGAAGCTTTTGTCTCCATAGACTCCAAACGCTCTAATAGCGCTTTGTATGCATCGAAAGATTTAATTTCTTCCTCTTTTGTTTGCTCCCGTTGTGAGTTTTGGGAGACTGGAGGCCTATGGGGAGGTGGCCGAATGGCAACCCTCCCACCTTGACAGGGCATTTCGGCCCATTCTATTTCTGGTTCATACTCCTCGTAATCTTCTTGAGGAGTCTCTGGGCGAAACCGATGACCCTGAGCGAGTCCCCGCTGAGGGTACCCATCATTGTTTCGAGGAGTGGCCTCCTTCTCAGGTCTATGAGGTCTCGAAGGCAAATTTTGACGAGGTCGTAGAGACCTATCCTGCACCACGGGATTATGCCTCTCATATTGTTCTGCTCTTTGGGTGCGAGGGGTTGGCACCTTCTCAGGTAGTTCATAACGTAGCTCATCCGCTTCGCGCTGCATGCGCTCTTTATGAAAGCGGTATAAGTGCTCTAACTGCTGATGACCTTGTTCAAGCCGCATGATTCGGGCTTGGCGGGCGGCATGTCTGGCGACTGTCGAGTCAATTTGGTCCACCCTCTTTTGCTCAGGAGGCTTGAATGTTTCTTCTATGTATTTGCCTCGATCTTGATGATCTAAAATTTCAATGGGTCGCTTCCCTCTGTCGAGGTAGGCGACATTGACTTGAGGCTCTGGCCTCGATGTGTGACCGTTGTATCTAGCAGGCGTGGAAATGCAAGGCTCCCGCGTTGTATGTTGTTCTCGAGGAATGCGATGGCCTTCCTCGTACTCCCTTTCATGGGTGTGAAAGGGGCGGGCGGAGTTAGCTCGCCCTATGTGAAGAGCCCTACGCTCTGGGTTTTGTCTTTCAGTTCTAATGGGAGGCAAAGGAGAGATGCCATATCCATGTCTGACGTGGAATCTCTTGTAGGCCAGACCGCCAAGGCGGTATGACCAAGTCCTCAGGACTAAAGCGAAGGCGACTTGTGCCTACTTCTTGTGCACCCTTCGGAGCTTCTGCCCTTGATTGGGCTTGGCTACGGGTGTACACCATTGTGGTGCTTTCCTACTAGCTAAGCAGATTTTTATCTTTTTGTTTATGATTTTTGATTTTGATTTTTTTTTTGTTACACTAAGCAGAAATGAACACACACATACACAAGCGATGATTATCTCTTTTAAAGATTAATGGTGTGTCCTAGACTGGTTTTAGTGCATTTTGATGATTTTGTTTTGTTTTTGCATGTTTTTGAAGAATGTTTAAATGCATAATGAAGGCTCATATAACTCCCAAAATGGTCGCCCCTTCAATATACCAACCAGGCCGATATACCAACCTCTCTATATACCCGCCCTTACGAGAGGGAGACTATAGGTACGTGAGAGCAGATGGTACGTGGTACGTAGGCGGTACGGAAGGGGGATTGTCCTGTTAATGGCACCTACCATAGAAGACTTATCCTCGCATGTTACGGGAATCACCCCAGCAACACTCGGTCGACTTTCGTCGGGATTTACGCCTAACAACAGTGACAATCGGGGTAATGGATGCAAAATCAAGCCAAGGTGGTGATGAAATCCACCGATGGTCTTGATCAAGGGCTGGGGTTTTACGACCAGCTCCTTGGTTTAATTTTACCACGTGAAGTGTGTGTGGTTCTTTTTATTTAAAAATGAAACAGCAAAAAAAAAAAGAAACTTTCCCTAAGCCATACAAACACTAAAAACCAGAAAACAACAAATAGAAATTTGACGGAACGTAAAAAAAAAAAAAAAAATGATCTTTTTTTTTTTTGAATTTTTTAATGGATTAAAACTTTTCCTAAGAAGGCAAACATGACAGAAAATAGAAATATCACAGCAGAAAATGACAGGGACAGTTAGAAACCGTTACCTCTTTTTCGCCCAAATCGGCTGTCTTTTTCGCCCAAATCGGCTTTTTCTGATTCTCGGCCCGGTACCTGCAAGCACAAAAACACAAGCTTTAATCAGTTTCCGAATCTTAAAAAAAAAATAGGGGACAGAGTCCCACCGTGATCGCCACTGAAAGCATGAGATTCCGGAAGAAAAAGAAACACTAATTGCTGCAATGTAAACTAACTAGCTTGATGCACGAAATAAAGCGGATATAATCGAATCAAAACCAAATGTAAAAGGAGAAAGTAGGAACACAACCCTTTTTATTAATGTGATTCCAACTCGGTTACAATACATCTTCCGCATGCCCACATTTGAAATGGGCGGGCCAGAGTGTTGTCGTCGCTTGCGATAATGAATCCTTGCTTGCTGCTTCTTCTGCGATCAAAGAAATAATGAAAACGTTAGTAGCACCTGTAACAAGAAGATATATCGTTTGAATTTAGAAATAAATAAGAAATGTGTGCAAAAATATTGATTAATCTGCACTCTGACAGAGACTCGAAAACATCACTAAAAGTTGCTTCCAGCAGAAAAATCGGTGAAACTGATCACTGTTACCTGCAAGATAGTGAAAAACCAACAGCGTAGAACGTAGAACGTAATGCAAGATGTCTTCGATAAATATCTTCTAAAATCTAAACTAGACGTAAAGCGTAATGCAGTATATATATATATTCGAATAGAAAGCATAATCTATTTAAACACTGTTAACTGCAGGATATATTCAAAAATAGCATAAATTAAATTGAAACTAAGAACGTGTGTGGGGTGCCCAAGCGGGCCGCCCCCATTAAAACTTGATTTCAGTGCCAATCCACTAAGGAAGGGCCCAAAATCTTTCAGGTTGAGTTGTCGTCGAATTGATGGAATACTGTGATCCACTGTCGGGTTCTAAGGTCCATATCCACGCTTCTAAAAACCACTCACTAATATTTCTTGTGAAAGAGATTAAGAGTGTAGAAGAAATGAATCATAAAGGAATGCAATTAGGTCTCTAGTTTAGCAGCACTTCGTTGCTTTAAAAATGCTTGTCAACCTGTCTTTTCTGGGCAGGAAAATCTGCCATTTTATAGACCCACGAGGTCTCTTTGGAGGGGCATGCAGGGATGCCACGTGGCAGCCATGCCTTCCCAGAAGGGAGGAGACTCATCCTTGACTTGGGATTACATGACTGCCCTTGCAACAGTCCGCTAACTTCCAATCTTCCCACCTACACGCGCATGCACAGCAGGCGGCAATAACTGACTGTCCTCGGTTGCCACTTGTTTAACGGTCGCTTTGATGGTTTTAATGTTGCCTCTGAATGTTTGACTTCCACCTTTGATTGATTAAATGTCTGCCTTTGATTGGTTTTAATGGTGCCTTTGATTGGTTGAATGTCTACTTTTGAATGCTTGAATGTCTGCCTTTGAGTGTTTTAATGTCCGCCTTTGAGCACCGAAGTGTCGCGATATCGTGACACTTCGGCCAAGGCTCTGCCTTGGGCGCCGAAGTGTCACGATATCGTGACACTTCAGCCAAGGCTCTACCTTGGGCATCGAAGTGTCATGATATCGCGACACTTCGACCAAGGCTTTGCCTTGGGTGCCGAAGTGTCACGATATCGCGACACTTTGGCCAAGGCTTTGCCTTGGGCGTCGAAGTGTCGCGATATCGCGACGTCGTGATATCGCGACGTCGTGATATCACGACACTTCGGCCAAGGCCTTATTTTGATTAAGGCTCACTTTTAATTAAGGTTTGCTCTTGCTTAAGGCTTGCTTTTGCTTAAGGCTTGCTTTTAATTAAGGTTTGCTCTTGCTTAAGGCTTGCTTTTGCTTAAGGCTTGTTAAAATGACCAACTTTTCTTTGTTTACTTTCCGACCTTCTAAACTACTGTGTAAGTGGCTAGGACCACTGTTTGACCTCTGAGGGCTACCCTGAAAGTTGTGTGTGTCAATGCGATCAATGTTTGTAGTCACATAATCGGATTGGTGCTATTTTGGTGTCTACAATATCATACCTTCATTGCCTCCTCTTATAGTCAGAAACAATAGGACAAATTTGGAGCACAAGGCTCCTCTGATAGGGCGAGCCAACTTCGCCTGCCCTTTTCATACTTATGAAGGGGAGAATGAAGAAGATCCTTATCTTCCTTGAGAGCAATATACAGCGCGTGAGCAATGTGCCTCCGCACCTGCTATGTACCAAAACCATCCTTCGTGGCCAGAGCCTCGAATAAATGCCACCAACCTCGATAAGGGAAAGTGACCTATGGAGATCTCGAATCATCATGACGGAGATAAGTACATGGGAGAGGCATCTAGGCCATTGAGACTCAAGATGGTAGAACCGATCGACTTGACAGTTGCCAGACATATTGCCCGCCAAGCGGAGATTACATAGCTTAAACAAGATCAACAACAACTATAGCATTTATATCACCTCAATGAAGAGCGCATTAGGCACCAAACAGATGAGCTGTTCGATAACACTGTGTCGAAGAGGGTTTCGACCCCTCACACCCAAAGGGCAGAACCATACGAGAGGCATAACCCCTTGGTACAAGACAGGTCCCCGCGACCTAACCAAGCGTTGCCTCCAAGACCTCTTAGACCAGAACGGGAGGCCACTCCCCGAAATAATGATGGGTTCCCTCCACGGGGACCCACTCATGGTCGTAGGTCTCACCTAGAGACTCCTTAAGAAGCATACAAGGAGTACAAACAAGAAGAAGAGTGGGGTGAAAAACCCTATCTAGGCGGAGGGGTTGTTTTTCGACCACCTCTCCATAGGCCTCAAGTCTACCCCAACCCACAACGAGAGAAATTTAGATAAGACAAGATTAAGTCTTCTGATGCATATAAAGCGCTATTAGAGCGTTTGGAGTCTATGGAAACCAAAGCTGTTGGGCCCCAAAAGCCCACGTTATGTCAACTTCGTAGTCATCCGGTGCATCCGTCCGTGCCTGCACCTCCTTATCCTGAGCATTTTAATTTGCCCTAGCTGGCACTCTTTAAAGGCAAGGAAGATGCCCAAGAGCATGTGACAAGGTTTCTGAGCCAATGCTTTGGCATTCAGGACAATGATGCACTGTTGCTTAGGACATTCATAACCACATTCGTAGGCCCTACCTAGGATTGGTTCACCCAGTTGCTGAAGCACAACATCAATAACTTAGATCGATTAGTGGATGTGTTCCTTGAATGTTTCGCCTTTAGCACCAAGAAGAAGGCGTCACTGAGTGATCTGGCCAGCCTTAGGCAATATGCGGAGACAATGGCGGCCTACGGGAATCGGTGGAGGACTCTACTTTCCAAGCTACCTTACCTTCCCCCTATGTCCAATCTTACACAGATGTTTGCACGAAGTTGCTTGAGATCGATCTCTGGGCTATTGCAGCTACAACAATATGCCACCTTAGAAGAAGCTCTGGCACAAGCCAGAATTATCGAAGAGCTCAAAATAGGGGAGGGCAAAATTGCCAAGCCTAAGAAAAAAGAGTGGAACAAAAAAACCAAAACGGGGACTATGCAACAAAAACCCATTGTGATTAACCAAGTTCCTATAAATTTTCCCAAGCCTGCATAAGACATACAGCCTCAAAGGGCTAATTATCAGGTAGTGCCCCCTAATAATTATGAAAGGGAAAACCAAAAACAGGGGCAAAATCAGCAACGTTGCCCTAGGCGATAGTTTACACCCTACACGGAGTCTAGGGACTCCCTATTTCATCACTTGTCAGTGGCAAATTTGATCAACCTCCCAAAAATTCAAACCATAGATCCAAATGCATCGAAGCCCAGGGGGTACCGGGAGGATTTGTATTGTATATTCCATCGACGATAGGGACATGACCTTCATACATGTTGGAGATTCAAAGGCTTGATACAAGACTTGATTGACAACAAGACATTGGTTGTAGACAACCTTGTAGCGCCAAACAACTAGAAAATGGGAATTTACAGAGATCCCTTGCCTGCTCATGAGGCACAAGAAAAACCCCTCCAAATAAATGAGGTGCAACAAAACTTCCCAATGCAAGGATATGTAGGGATGATCTCCATAGTGAAGAGGAACAAGAAATACCCAGGAGCTACTCCCGCGATAGCCACAAAATAAGTTCCTTCAATGTCATAGTCTCAAAAAAACCCTACGCAGCTACCTCTGCCTAGACCCGTGCCTATGATTCGAACTAGAATTACCCAAAGTCTACAGACCACATCGACTAGGTTCTCCATATATGAGCTGATTCAACAATCAACACCCCATCAGGAGGCTCTTATGGAGATACTGAAGGCTATAGAGTTGCAGCCCCAGGAACTGAATTCTTTCAACAATTTTATGGGGCATGTCAAAAGATGCACCGAGCCAGTCATCACTTTTCAAAAATATGAAGTGAAGTTAGTGGCTGATGACATAGCGGATCCACCCCTGCACGTTATCGTGCGGTTCAATGGGATCCCCTATAAGAGGGTGTTGGTAGACACTGGCTCTTCTAGCAACATCATCACTACAGTGACATTGAAACATTTGAAGCTATCGACTTCTCACATCATGACCTCCGCGTATACACTACGAGCATTTAACGATGCAATCTGCTTGATAGTCGGCACAATCGTCATACCCATTCAAGTGGGGCAAAAGACAATACCAACATTGTGCCATATTTTGGATGATGAGATGGCTTACAACATCTTGTTGGGCAGGCCATGGATAAGGGACATGAAGTGTGTCCTGTCAATAGCACATCAATGATTGAAGTATACATTTTAAGGGGAAGTACAAGTGGTTTTGGCAGACCTAGAACCCTTCAAGTACTGCAATGCAGTGCACCTGATGTCGTAGCCGACCCTCCTATCAACGCATTTGAATTTCCAATTGAATCCATCTCGACAGGGTCTGATTTCATGAGCATCCCCAAAGGTAGATCCACAAAAACCCCAGTCAGGTCCATCTTCATCAGTTTGTCCTTCATCAACGATGCCACCTATTTTTGCCAAAAAAAAGGACAAAGGGAAGAAACCCCTGGAGGAGGCACAACCTCTTGAAAAGGTGCAACAATCAGTCTCCAACATCTCTACCGAAGAGGTGCTTAGTACAATGGAAGTGGAAGCTTCTAGCCCACCCCACATGGAGTGGAGTCCAGAAGAACTTATGTTCCCTCCCCCTCGATCGCCAACAATCACTGTTGAAATGGCCAATACGGGCCTAGGGGAGTATCTGGTGCAGAATGTTGTGGCGATGCCCGCACTAGAATCCATGCAAGACATGGGGAGGCCTCGCCTTCCCATTGGTACAATTGTTCCTCTAGGCTACCCGCCCAACCATACTAATTTTGTGTATGGGGGCCTTGATCATGGGAATGAGCCATACATGCGAGAGGACGAGGATGAAGAACCTTTCGTAGAGGATGTAAACTATCTGTCTAACCCGGAAATCTCTTTACGATATCTTGGCCAATGCAATTGGCATGGATACGGGTTAGGCCGGTATGAGCAAGGGGTGCGTGTCCTTTGTCAACCAAGATACCAAATGCCTTATGACAAGTTAGGTGTAGGGTTCAATCACCCCTTCCCCTTAGACATCTTGGTCGACAACATGCAAGGCCTGAAGATAGACCACAAGGGTGGATTGGCATCAGACCCATATTCCAACCCAAATACAACATACACATTGGGAGATTCTCCCAGGGTCAACAACCACCCTTGGTAACCTAAATCGCTCTATGCCTTTTCTAGAAATAGGCAAAAGTTCAGGGACCCACTTTCAGGGTAGATCTCCACAGTATCAAGAACGATCTTCAGAGGATGAGTCAGACTATGAGCCAACATCATACGACTCCTTCGACTTAGATTACAATCACTCTCAAGTGATTCCTATGGATGACTATCATGAAAATATTTTGACAATGTTTCCTCTAGAGGCTCCAGTCGAGCCAATGATACGTCAAGAGAATCAGGTCCCCCCACGGAGAGTGGCATAACCACAGTGTGGCCAGATAAATTTGCTTGAGCAAGGCAAGCCCTCAATATCGCAAGTGGTCGGAGCTAATACAGGTCTATGGATCTCCGATAGTGATTATGATGAAAAATTAGAGATGGCTTACCTCAATCACATGCGACAACATCAACACCCCATGGGTATCAATGACGCACTTCAACAACTAAACATAAGGCCAGGGCATGAGTGGTGCATTAACCTAGTGCTGTGGGACCAAGCATTACATTCGCTACTTTGGGCATACAGAGATCAACTTTCGCCCAGAGACCCCATAGCTATATCGGTTCCGAGGGTATACCCTATCCCACTATCCATGCATAGGGCCGATCCATTTGTGCCCATACCTCTAGAGCCAAATCCGGAGCATAAGGCATCAAGCTGGGGGTACCTCTATCCCTTGAGGAGCCATAATCCAAACCAAAAAGCTCCAAGGATTATCGCAATCGCTTGGTCAAAACCCAAAAAGCTCCAAGAATTATTACAATCTCTTGGTACCCCAAAAAGCTCCAAGGATTATCGTAATCTCTTGGTCACCCCAAAAATCTCCAAGTATTATCGCAATCTCTTGGTCACCCCAAAAAGCTCCAAGGATTATCGTAATCTCTTGGTCACCCCAAAAATCTCCAAGGATTATCGCAATCACTTGGTCACCCCAAAAATCTCCAAGGATTATCGCAATCTCTTGGTCACCCCAAAAAGCTCCAAGGATTATCACAATCTCTCGGTCACCCCAAAAGATTCAAGGATTATCGCAATCTCTTGGTCACCCAAAAAATTTCCAAGGATTATCGCAATCACTTGGTCACCCCAAAAATATCCAAGGATTATCGCAATCACTTGGTCACCCCAAAAATCTCCAAGGATTATCACAATCTCTTGGTCACCCCAAAAAGCTCCAAGGATTATCGCAATCACTTGGTCACCCCAAAAAGCTCCAAGGATTATTGCAATCTCTTGGTCACCCCAAAAAGCTCCAAGGATTCTCGCAATCGCTTGGTCAATCCCAAAATGCTCCAAGGATTCTCGCAATCGCTTGGTCAAACCAAAATGCTCCAAGTATTATCGCAATCTCTTGGTCAACCCCAAAATTTCCAAGGATTATCGTAATCGCTTTGTCAAGAAAATCCAAAAAAAAAACAAACAAAATCATCAAAAACAAACAAAATCTGCATCTCAAATTCATGAATACTTCAAAATTCAAAATACATATAGCTACATAAACACTGAATTCATCTAGTGCATATTGTTGATCACACGAGGCAAAGGCACCATAGACTGTTATTACTTGGCAAATCCATCACCTTTCACATTTTCCATTTTGAAAACAATACAGCAAAAATAAATGACAACCACCATTTTGCCATACCATAAATTAGTTGTCATCCAACGTATCGAGAGTTTTCATCATTCAGGCGTCATTAGCTGTCAAGCCACATACAGTACAAAGTCAAACAGATTTTACATAGGTAGAATTCTACTTGGATCACACCTTGTTACGTAGCATCCCAGCACAAGTTAAAACATATAACAAAATTCCCAAGTTGTGTGAACGAAAGATGAAACCTGCAAAGTAATCCAGGTCACCATAAGTGAAACGACTATCTTGCTCATCCCCCTGTGCGAATGACCCCAAAGAATTCTAAGAGTTGGCAAAAGGATAGGCATCCTCCCTACCCAATTCCCCAAGAATCCCAAGTTCTCAAAAGTTGCAAAACATCAAAAATTTGCAAAAAGTCAAAACTCCAAAATTTGAAATTCTAAAGTGCACACATCAAAAGGCACAAACAACAATGATTCTCGTCACTCCATATCCAAATCCCTTGCTCAAAAGAATAACAAATAACACAAAAATAAACAGTGATTTTTATCAATACAAAAGAGCAAGTATCCCAATACAATTGAAGAAAAGAAGGGAGTTGAACTTGAATCCCCGGAACTCTCAGCATTTAGAAGGCCATGAGATAAACCTCAGTACCAGTTTGGTTTATAGCATATCAGTCACTCATGGCAAAACCTCCCGCATGACAATATATTTGCCGCATTAACTTGTGTGCAGATCAATGTTTGTGTGGATGAGCTAGCTTATGGTATCCCAGATTGCACCGTAGATTAATCTGACTAAATACAACAAAGGAGTTAGTGGAGCTAATTGGGTGATCCTCAGTATAGGTTTGGTTGATAGCCTATCTGGCACTGGTAGCATCCTGAAAAATGCCACATCAAATGAACTCAATTGCACCCACAGGGATGTGACATAACTTGGTCAAAGACAAGTCTGATTCATACCTTGTTCAAAGTCCTATCAGACAAAAGTATAGCCTTGGCTAGTTAGTTAAAACATCTGAATCTTAGAAAACCTAACTACATTCTAAACCAACTGTAATATCTTTTCAGATTTACTTCACCATCAAAAAATACAAAAATAACATACAAGAAAAGACATGTATGCCTACAAAGTTATTCACCACGCAATCGCCTAGGACACAAAGCCGAAGTCCTAAATAATCTAGGTGCCCTAACCAAACAACACAAATTCATTTCATCCATTACATTTTGCATCTCACATATATATCAAAATCATTTGCACTTATCATACCATATACATCCATTACCATAAGCATGCATCCATCAACATCAATCATTGTGCATAACATAAAATAATGACATATACACAAAGCAAGAAAATCAAAACAATCAAAAACGACAAAACAACAAAAATGCAACACAAAAAAACTGCAATAAAAATTGTTGGACACAAGTGCTCTTGCACTTAACCTCTTGGCATAGAAAAAAAGATGTCAGGGTCACAAATCCTCACTATAATATTCCCTAAAAAGGCTACCATAGTCAGACCGCTCCACAGGAAGACGAATTTTTGAGAATTTCATCCCTAAATGGCATCAACAAAAAAAATTCAAAAACATCACCAAAAATAAGTAATAACACTGCTAAACGAAGGTGCTTTCATGCCTGACATTCTTGGCATCCAAAACTGATGTCGGGGTTTACATTGTCACTATCCTACTCCCTAAGAAGGCTACCATAGCCAGACCACTCCACGGGAGGTCGAATTGTCACCAATTTTAATCCCAAAGGGCATCACACAAAAAAAAAATCAAAACAACAAAAAAATGCAAAACAAACACACAAAAATAAAAATTGCCAGACACAAGTGCTCTTGCATTTAACCTCTTGGCATAGAAAAACAGATGTCGGGGTGACAAATCCTCGTATCCTATTCCCTAAGAAGGCTACCATAGCCGGACCGCTCCACGGGAAGACGGATTTTCGATAATTTTATCCCCAAATGACATTAGCAAAAGGGTCAAAACCCACCCAAAAATAGTAATAACATTGCTGAACGAAGGCGCCTTCGCGCCTGACATTATTGGCATCCAAAAACAAATGTCGGGGTCACAAATTGTCACTATCCTACTCCCTAAGAAGGCTACCATAGCCATACCGCTCCACGGAAGGAAGGATTTTCGCCAGTTTCAGCTCCAAGAATCATCGCAAAAGGGTTAACACCCACCAAAAAATAGGTCTAAAGGTCAAAAAATTGCACATGCTTAACGCTAAACCATCTAAAGGCACCCTTGCACAAGTCATATTGGGTCAAGCGACTCATCATTTTTCTCATAAAGGTCATTCCCTCATCTATTCGTCGCTTGAGGGGGTAGTCACACTTAGTCACCAATCAACACGCACACACCCAATCATGGAAAATGGCATGCATTCAAAGGATCATTGACAAAGACAATTACGCTCCTACTTGGGGAAGTAAACAAGCAATAATCACAAGCTGATCAAACATTTGGCATTCCTGAAGCATGAACACAAGGTTCCCCCGTGGACAAAAGGTCGCGCCCTTTGCCTATTCATGACTGATCAATGTCCAAGCTCAAGTAACACCTCACCGAAAAAGGTTAACACTTGAATTGAGTTCCTTCGCTAGTCAGAAGCAAGGATTCAAGAATGCATGCCCTTTCCATGCTTGGGGCATCAAGATTTGGTTAGGTTACTAAGAAACCCTAATCATTAGTTCTTTGGTTATCTATTTTTGCTCGACGCTGCGCCATGCACAGTGCATCCCAAAAATGGGCATTTGTAGACACCAAAACAACACCAATCCGATTATGTGACTGCAAACACTGATCGCATTGACACACACAACCCCCAGGGCAGCCCTCAGAGGTTAAACAGTGGTCCTAACCACTTTTACAGCAATTTTGGGAAGTCAAGGATCAATTTGGCACCCTCTAGGCACTTTGCTCAGAATTCGTCTCACCTAGGGACGAATTCAAATTAGGATCTGTCTCACCCAGGGACGAATTCTGAATTCGCTCCTGGGTAGGACGAATTCTGGGTTCAACGGGCAAAAAGAAAAATCTTGACAAGTGGCAGCCAGGGGTAGTCCATTAATGCCTCCTGCCTTGCATGCACGTGTAGGTGGGTAGATTGGCCGTTAGAGGACTGTCACAAGGGCAGTTATGGAAGCCCGAGTCAGAGAGGAGTCTCCTCCCTCTTGGGAAGGCATAGCCGCCATGTGGCACCCCTGCATGCCCATCCAAAAGAGACCCCTTGGGTCTATAAAATGGTGAACTTTCTCACCCAAAAAAAAAGAGGTGGGAAGCATTTTCAAGCAACGAAGTGCTGCCCAATTGATACTGCGCCTTAGCCCTTTTGTGATTCATATCTTCTACATCCTTGATCTCTTTCGCAAAGGAGGTCATTGGGTGGGCATTGGAAGTGTGAATCCGGATCCAAAATCTGACACTTGACCACATTACCCCACCCATTCGCCGACAACCAGTTATAAGAGATTTTGGGCCCATCCCAAGTGGATTGGTGCCGAAGTCAGGTTCTAACGGTGGGCGGCCCGCCCCGGGCACCCGCACTTCTTAGTGTCATTTTAATTTGTTCTTTTGTCACTTGTTTATATTCCATTCCATTTTATGTTGTTTAGATAGTTTGCAATTTCGATTTCAACATGTTTTGATAAAATATTGTCATCTTTTGTCGTTTTCGTTGTCTTCACTAACTTGCAGGTAGCGACGTCAAATTCCCAGTGATGGAGGCTAAATTGGGGAAAACCGACCATCTGGGTCATCCCAAAATGCCCCCAATTAGCTAACCCCCATGTTTGTAGGTGTTTTGGAGATCCCGAGATGCGACATTTGGGCAGGGTCACTTCGGCATTCTGCCACAGGCGAAATTCGTCCCACCCAGGGACGAATTACAGTAGAATCTGTCCCACCCAGGGCCAAATTCAAATCGATGGCCAATTTCATGACTGTTCTGATGGCAATGGCCCTCTGGTAATGTTCTTTTGTCTCTGTCAAATTTGCAGACTGTTTGGGATCCATTTAGTTATCGTTGTAATCAATTTTTTGCATGCATCTTTCATTATTTCTAGAAAACAAATATTTCATATTTTGCTACAGGTGCTACTAACGACTTGTTGTTTCTTTGAACGCAAGAGGAGCAGCAAGAATCAAGGGTTCATCAACGCAAGCGGTGGCAACACTTTGGCCCGCCCATTTCAAACGTGGGCACGCGGAAGGAAGAAGACTAAGTCAAGATTGTAATCAAGATCCATTTAACGCTCCTAGCCCCTAAAAAGGGAGGAGGCGCCTTTGTAACCGAGATTAAGAGAGTTGAATAAAAGGGTTGTGCTTTCTCTAATTTCTTTTGTCTCCGTTCAATTTGCTTCTTTCATTTCATGCGTTTCACATTTTAGGACTTAAGCGTTTGTTTGATCTTGAATGCATCACATTAGTATTTCTATCTTCCGAAATCTCGTGCTTTCAGTGGCGATCACGGTGGGACCCTGTCCCCTAATTTTTGAGATCAAGAAACTGATCAAAATTTGTGTTTTTGTGCTTACAGGTACATTTTTTGAATTCTGACTGTTATTCGTCTCTGCCTGTGTCGAATACAGTACTGTAATTCATCTGACCCTGAGACGAATTCAAATTCGTCTCAGACAGGGACGAATTCTGTTTTGTTATTCGTCTGACCCGGAGACGAATTTTAGTCTGTGCAGTTTCAGAACCGAGAGTCAGAAAACATCCTTTTGGGCAGAGAAGAGGTAGGGGTTTTTAACCAGCTTCTTTCAAATTTTTGTTTTCTGTTTTCTGTTTTCTGGTTTTCAGTTTTTGTATGGCTTAGGGAAAGTTTCCTTTTGTCTGCCTGTTTCATTTTTGCAAATTAAAATGAACTCCACACACATCATTGGCATTTTTAAACCAAGGAGCTGGTCGTAAGACCCCAGCCCTTGATCAAGACCAACGGTGGGTTCATCACCACCTTGGCTTGATTTTTGCATCCATTTACCCCGATTGTCACTGTCGTTCGACGTAAATCCTGACGAAAGCTGACCGAGTGTCGCTGGGGTGATTCCTAGCACACGAGGATAAGTCTTCTATGGTAGGTGTCATAGACAGGACAATCCCCCTTCAGTACAGCCTACGTACCACGTACCATCTGCTCTCACGTACCTATAGTCTCCCTCTCGTAAGGGCGGGTATATAGAGAGGTTGGTATATCGGCCTGGCATGGTATATCGAAGGGGCGACCATTTATGGGAGTTATATGAGCCTTCATTATGCATTTAAACATTCTACAAAACTTTCAAAAACAAAAACAAAATCATCAAAATGCACTAAAACCAGTCTAGGACACACCATTAATCTTTAAAAGAGATAATCACCATTTGTGTATGTGTGTGTTCATTTCTGCTTAGTGTAACAAAAAAAAATCATAAAAGAGATAAAATCTACATAGCTTGTAGGAAAGCACCACTATGGTGTACACACGTAGCCAAGCCCAATCAAGGGTGGAAGCTACGGAAAGTGTACAAGGGGGCGGCACAGGTCACCTCCGCTATAGTCCTAAGGACTTAGTTATACCGCCTTGGCGGTCTAACCCGCAAGAGATTCTACATCAGTCCAGGTCAAGATGGAATTATAGAGACACCCCATTGGGGGACACGCCAGTCCGTCATAGCCCCTTTCGGGAAGAAGCCTTACATGTAGCACTCAACGTAGATACAAGGCCTCCCTTGGAAGTTCAATACGAGTGGCCACCATGCAATGAAGTGCTGGAATGACGGAGGGTCCATGAGGAGAGGCTTCAAGATAATATCATACCTTCATTGCCTCCTCTTATAGTCAGAAACAATAGGACAAATTCGGAGCACAAGGCTCCTCTGACAGGGCGAGCCAACTCCGCCCGCCCCTTTCATACTTATGAAGGGGAGAACGAGGAAGATCCTTATCTTCCTCGAGAGCAATATACAACATGGGAGCAATGCGCCTCCGCACCTGCTATGTACCAAAACCATCCTTCGAGGCCAGAGCCTCGAATAAATGCCGCCAACCTCGATAGGGGAAAGCGACCTGTGGAGATCTCGGATCACCATGACCGAGATAAGTACATGGGAGAGGCATCTAGGCCACCGAGACTCAATATGGCAAAACCGATCGACCTGGTAGTCGCCAGACATACCGCCCGCCAAGCGGAGATTACGCAGCTTAAACAAGATCAACAACAACTGGAGCATTTATATCGCCTCAATGAAGAGCGCATTAGGCGCCAAACAGATGAGCTGTTCGATAACACTATGCCGAAGAGGGTTTCGACCCCTCGCACCCAAAGGGCAGAACCATACGAGAGGCGTAACCCCTTGGTACAAGATAGGTCCCCGTGACCTAACCAAGCGCTGCCTCCAAGACCTCTTAGACCGGAACGGGAGGCCACTCCCCGGAATAATGACGGGTTCCCTCCGTGGGGACCCACTCATGGTCGTAGGTCTCGCCCAGAGACTCCTCAAGAAGCATACGAGGAGTACGAACAAGAAGAAGAGCGGGCTGAAATGCCCTATCTAGGCGGAGGGGTTGTTTTTCGACCACCTCTCCACAGGCCTCAAGTCTACCCCAACCCACAATGGGAGAAAATTAGAGAAGACGAGATTAAGTCTTCTGATGCATATAAAGCGCTATTAGAGCATTTGGAGTCTATGGAAACCAAAGCTGTTGGGCCCCAAAAGCCCACGTTACGTCAACTCCGCAGTCATCCGGTGCATCCGTCCGTGCCTGCACCTCCTTATCCTGAGCATTTTAAGTTGCCCCAGCTGGCACTCTTTAAAGGCGAGGAAGATGCCCAAGAGCATGTGACAAGGTTCCTGAGCCAATGCTTTGGCATTCAGGACAATGATGCACTGTTGCTTAGGACATTCATAACCACATTCGCAGGCCCTACCTCGGATTGGTTCACCCAGTTGCCGAAGCACAACATCAATAACTTAGATCAATTAGTGGATGCGTTCCTTGAACGTTTCGCCTTCAGCACCAAGAAGAAGGCGTCACTGAGTGATCTGGCCAGCCTCAGGCAATATGAGGAGGAGACAATGGCGGCCTATGGGAATCGATGGAGGACTCTGCTTTCCAAGCTACCTTACCTTCCCCCTATGTCCGATCTTACACAGATGTTTGCACGAAGTTGCTTGAGATCGATCTCTGGGCTATTGCAGCTGCAACAATATGCCACCTTAGAAGAAGCTCTGGCACAAGCCAGAATTATCGAAGAGATCAAAATAGGGGAGGGCAAAATCACCAAGCCTAAGAAAAAAGAGTGGAACAAAAACACCAAAACGGGGACTACGCAACAAAAACCCGCTGCGGTTAACCAAGTTGCTATAAATGTTCCCAAGCCTACACAAGACATACAGCCTCAAAGGGCTAATTATCAGGTAGTGCCCCCTAATAATTATGAAAGGGAAAACCAGAAACAGGGGCAAAATCAGCAGCGTCGCCCTAGGCGATAGTTTACACCCTACACGGAGTCTAGGGACTCCCTATTTGACCGCTTGTCAATGGCAAATTTGATCAACCTCCCAAAAATTCAAACCATAGATCCAAATGCACCGAAGCCTAGGGGGTACCGGGAGGATTTGTATTGTAGATTCCACCGACGACAGGGACATGACCTTCATACATGTTGGACATTCAAAGGCTTGATACAAGACTTGATTGACAACAAGACATTGGTTGTAGACAACCCTGTAGCGCCAAACAACCAGCAAATGGGAATTTACAGAGACCCCTTGCCTGCTCATGAGGCACAAGCAAAACCCCTCCAAATAAATGAGGTGCAACAAAACTTCCCAATGCAAGGATATGTAGGGATGATCTCCATAGTGACGAGGAACAAGAAATACCCAGGAGCTGCTCCCGTGGCAGCCACAAAAGAAGTTCCTTCAACGTCACAGTCTCAACAAAACCCTACGCAGCTACCTCCGCCTAGACCCGTGCCCACGATTCGGACTAGACTTACCCAAAGTCTATGGACCATGTCGGCTAGGCTCTCCATATATGAGCTAATTCAACAATCAACGCCCCATCGGGAGGCTCTTATGGAGATACTGAAGGCTATAGAGTTGCAGCCCCAGGAACCAAATTCTTTCAACAATTTTATGGGGCATGTCAAAAGATGCACCGAGCCAGTCATCACTTTTTGGGAAGATGAAGTGAAGTTAGTGGTTGATGACATAGCGGATCCACCCCTGCACGTTATCGCGTGGGTCAATGGGATCCCCTATAAGAGGGTGTTGGTAGACACTGGCTCGTCTAGCAACATCATCACTACAGTGGCATTGAAACATTTGAAGCTGTCGGCCTCTCACATCACGGCCTCCACGTATACACTGCGAGCATTTAACGATGCAATCTGCTCGATAGTCGACACAATCGTCCTACCCATTCAAGTGGGACAAAAGACAATACCAACATTGTGCCATATTTTGGAGGGTGAGATGGCTTACAACATCTTGTTGGGCAGGCCATGGATAAGGGACATGAAGTGTGTCCCGTCAATAGCACATCAATGCCTGAAGTATACATTTGAAGGGGAAGTACACGTGGTTTCGACAGACCTAGAACCCTTCAAGTACTGCAATGCAGTGCACCTGATGTCGCAGCCGACCCTCCCATCAACGCATTTGGATTTCCAATTGAATCCATCTCGACAGGGTCCGATTTTGTGAGCATCCCAAAAGGTAGATCCACCAAAACCCTAGTCAGGTCCATCTTCATCAGTTGGTCCTTCATCAACGATGCCACCTATCATGGCCAAACAGAAGGACAAAGGGAAGAAACCCCTGGAGGAGGCACAACCTCTTGAAAAGGTGCAACAATCAGTCTCCAACATCTCTACCGAAGAGGTGCTTAGTACAATGGAAGTGGAAGCTTCTAGCCCACCCCACATGGAGTGGAGTCCAGAAGAGCTTCCGTTCCCTCCCCCTCAATCGCCAACAATCATTGTTGAAATGGCCAATACGGGCCTGGGGGAGTATCTGGTGCGAAATGTTGTGGCGACGCCCGCACTAGAATCCATGCAAGACATGGGGAGGCCTCGCCTTCCCATTGGTACAATTGTTCCTCTAGGCTACCCGCCCAACCAGACTAATTTTGTGTATGGGGGCCTTGATCATGGCACTGAGCCATACATGCGAGAGGACGAGGATGAAGAACCTTTCGTAGAGGATGTAAACTATCTGTCCAACCCGAAATTCGCTCTGAGATATCTTGGCCAATGCAATTGGCATGGATACGGGTTAGGCCGGTATGAGCAAGGGGTGTGTGTCCTTTGTCAACCAAGATACCAAATGCCTTATGACAAGTCAGGTGTAGGGTTCAATCACCCCCTGCCCTTAGACATCTTGGTCGATGACATGCAAGGCCTAAAGATAGACCACAAGGGTGGATTGGCATCAGACCCATATGCCAACCCAAATACAACATACACATTGGGGGATTATCTCCCAGGGTCAACAACCACCCTTGGTAACCTCAATCGCCCTACTCCTTTGCTAGAAACAGGTGAAAGTTTGGGGACCCACTTTCAGGGCAGATCTCCATAGTATCAAGAAGGATCTTCGGAGGATGAGTCAGACTATGAGCCAACATCATACGACTCCTTCGACTCAGATTACAATCACTCGCAAGTGATTCCTATGGACGACTATCACAAAAATATTTTGACAATGTTTCCTCTAGAGGCTCCAGCCGAGCCAGTGATACGTCAAGAGAATCAGGTCCCCCCATGGAGAGTGGCACAACCACAGTGGGGCCAGATAAATTTGCTTGAGCAAGGTGAGCCCTCAATACCGCAAGCGGTCGGAGCTAATACAGGAGGTTGGATCTCCGATAGTGATTACGAAGATGAAACAGAAATGGCATACCTTAATCACATGCGGCAACATCGGCGCCCCTTGGAGATTAATGACCTACTTGATCAGATGGGCATACTGCATGGGCATGAGTGGTACGTAGACCCAGTAGGGTGGGACCAAGTGTTGGATCCATGGCTCCAAGTTTACGATGAGCACCGTCCACCCCGAGACCCTATAATGACATCAGTGTCGAGGGAAGACCCTATCCTCCTCTCGCACATAGGGACGATCCATTCATGCCCGTCCCTCTAGAGCCAGGATCCGGAGCACAAGTCATCAAGTCGGAGTACATCTATCCCCTAAAGAGACAAGCCAAAAGCTCCAAGGATTATCGCAATCTCTTGGTCAACCCCAAAATCTCCAAGGATTATCGCAATCACTTGGTCATCCCAAAAGCTCCAAGGATTATCGCAATCACTTGGTCACCCCAAAAGCTCCAAGGATTATCGCAATCACTTGGTCACCCCAAAAGCTCCAAGGATTATCGCAATCGCTTGGTCATCCCAAAAAGCTCCAAGGATTATCGCAATCACTTGGTCAAAACCCAAAAAGCTCCAAGGATTATCGCAATCACTTGGTCAAAACCCAAAAAGCTCCAAGGATTATCGCAATCACTTGGTCACCCCAAAAGCTCCAAGGATTATCGCAATCACTTGGTCACCCCAAAAAGCTCCAAGGATTATCGCAATCACTTGGTCAAACCCAAAAAGCTCCAAGGATTATCGCAATCACTTGGTCACCCCAAAAAGCTCCAAGGATTATCGCAATCGCTTGGTCAAACCCAAAAAGCTCCAAGGATTATCGCAATCACTTGGTCAAAACCCAAAAAGCTCCAAGGATTATCGCAATCGCTTGGTCAATCCCCAAAAGCTCCAAGGATTATCGCAATCACTTGGTCAACCCAAAAAGCTCCAAGGATTATCGCAATCACTTGGTCAATCCCAAAAGCTCCAAGGATTATCGCAATCACTTGGTCACCCCAAAAGCTCCAAGGATTATCGCAATCACTTGGTCACCCCAAAAGCCCCAAAGGATTCTCGAAATCCCTTGGTCACCATCAAGAAAATTCAAAAACAACAAAAATCATCAAAAACAACAAAAATTTGCATCTCATTTTCATGCATACTCAAATTCATCAATAAAATCTCTTCTTACATCTCATCTTCATATTCACAAAAATCATTCCATCAAAATACAAAATATATATAGCTGCATTAAGCATCGCATCCATACATTGCATATTTGTGGTCATACAAGTCAAAGGCACCATAGACTGTAATTGCTTGGCTAGTCCATCTTGTTCCACATTTTTCCATTTTATAAACAATACAACAAAAATAAACACAACCACCATTTCACCATACTATAATGTATCGAGTTTTCATCTTAATGTATTTTCTTTAGCCATATACTGTACATAGTCAAAAATATTTTATGAAGGTAGAGTCATACTTGCAATACGCATTGTTACGTAACATCCCATCACAAGCTAAAACACAAAACAATTCCTAAGTTGTGTGAACGAAAGATGAACCCTGCAAAGCAATCCAGGTCACCATAAGCGAAACGGTTATCTTGCTCATCCCCCTGTGCGAATGACCCCAAAGAATGCTGAGAGTTGGCAAAAGGACAAGCATCCTCCCTACCCAATTCCCCAAGAATCCCAAGTTCTCAAAAGTTGCAAAACATCAAAAATTTGCAAAAGTCAAAATTCCAAAATTCAATATCCCAAAGTGCACACATCAAAAGGCACAAACAACAGTGATTCTCGTCACTTCATATCCCAATCCCTTGCTCAAAAGAAAAACAAATAAAACAAAAATAAACAGTGATTTTTATCACTACAAAAGAGCAAGTATCCCCTTACAATTGAAGAAAAGAAGGGAGTTGAACTTGAATCCCTGGAACTCTCAGCATTTCGACAGGTCATGAGGCAAACCGCAGTATCGGTTTGGTTGATAGCCTATCGATCACTCGTGGCAAACCTCCCGCATGACGATATATCTGCTGCATTAACTTGTGTGCAGATCAATGTTTGCATGTGGATGAGCTAGCTCATGGTATCCTAGATTGCACCACAGATTAATCTGACTAAATACAATAAAGGAGTTAGTGGAGCTAATTAGGTGATCCTTAGTACAGGTTCGGTTGAAAGCCCATCTGGCACTGGCGGTATCCTGACAAATACCACATAAATGAACTCAATTGCACACACAGGGATGTGAAATAACTTGGTCAAAAACAAGTCCGATTCATACCTTGTTCAAAAGTCTTGTAAGATAAAGTACAATCATGGCTAGTGAGTTAAAACCGTCCGAGTCTCAGAAAACCTTAGCTACATTTCTAAACCAACTGCGCTACTTTTCATCCTTACAATACCATCAGAAAATACAAAAAAAACAAAAACCACATGTATACATACAAAGTCATTCACCACAGCAATCGCTTAAAACACAAAGCCAAAGTCCTAAACAGTCTATGGTGCCCTAACCAAATATCAACACAAATTCATTTCATCCATTACATTTTGCATATCACATATATATCAAAAACATTCACATTTATCATACCATATACATCCATTACCATAAAGTAGCATGCATCCATCAACATCAATCATTGTGCATAACATAAAATAATGACATATACACAAAGCAAGAAAATCAAAACAACAAAAACAACAAAAACAACAAAAAATGCAACACAAACAAACAACAATAAAAATTGCCGGACACAAGTGCTCTTGCACTTAACCTCTATGGCATAGCAAAAGAGTGGGTACAAATTTAAACCAAGAAGAAGACAACAAACAAACGAAAAAAAAAAAAAAAAAAGAAAGTAAATGCATAGCAAAACTGATGTCGGGGTTTACATTGTCACTATCCTACTCCCTAAGAAGGCTACCATAGCCGGACCGCTCCACGGGAGGACGGATTTTCGACAATTTCACCCCCAAACGGCGTCACAAAAGGGTCAAACCAATCAAAAACAACAAAAAATGCAACACAAACACAAAGCAATAAGCATTGCCAGACACAAGTGCTCTTGCACTTAACCTCTTGGCATAGCAAAATCGATGTCGGGGCACAAATTCTATCCACTCCCTAAGAAGGCTACCATAGCCGGACCGCTCCACGGGAAGACGGATTTTCGAGAATTTCATCCCCAAACGACATCAGCAAAAGGGTCAAAACCCACCCAAAAATAGCAATAACATTGCCGAACGAAGGCACCTTCGCACCTGACATTCTTGGCATCCAAAAATAGACGTCGGGGTCACAAATTGTCACTATCCTACTCCCTAAGAAGGCTACCATAGCCGGACCGCTCCACGGAAGGAAGGATTTTTGCCAGTTTCAGCTCCAAGAAGCATTGCAAAAAGGGTTACCACCCACCAAAAATAGGTCTAAATGTCAAAAAATTGCACATGCTTAACGCTAAACCATCTGAAGGCACCCTTGCACAAGTCATCTTGGGTCAAGCGACTCGTCGTTTTTCTCATGAAGGTCATTCCCTCATCGATTCGTCGCTTGAGGGGGTAGTCACACTTAGTCACCAATCAACAAATACACACCCAATCATGGAAAATGGCATGCATTCAAAGGATCATTGACAAAGACAATCACGCTCCTGCTTGGGGCAGTAAACAAGCAATAATCACAAGCTGATCAAACACTTGGCATTCCCGAAGCATGAACACAAGGTTCCCCCATGGATAAAAGGTCGCGCCCTTTGCCTATTCATGACTGATCAATGTCCAAGCTCAAGTCACACCTCACCAAAAAAGGTTAACACTTGAATTGAGTTCCTTCGCTCGTTAGAAGCAAGGATTCAAGAATGCATGCCCTTTCCATGCTTGGGGCATCAAGAGTTGGTTAGGTTACTAAGAAACCCTAATCATTAGTGCTTTGGTTATCTATTTTTGCTCGGCGCTGCGCCATGCACAGCGCATCCCAAAAAGGGGCATCTGTAGACACCAAAACAGCACCAATCCGATTATGTGACTGCAAACACCGATCGCATTGACACACACAAGCCCCGGGGCAGCCCTCGAGAGGTTAAACAGTGGTCCTAACCACTTTTCCAACAATTTTGGGAAGGTCAAAAGGGTCAATTTGGCACCTTCAGGCACTTTGCTCAGTATTCGTCTCACCCAGGGACGAATTCAAATTAGGATCTGTCTCACCCAGAGACGAATTCTGAATTCGCTCTTGGGTAGGACGAATTCTGGGTTCAACGGGCAAAAAGAAAAATCTTGACAAGTGGCAGCCAGGGGCAGTCCATTAATGCCTCCTGCCTTGCATGCGCGTGTAGGTGGGTAGATTGGCCGTTAGAGGACTGTCACAAGGGCAGTTATGGAAGCCCGAGTCAGAGAGGAGTCTCCTCCCTCTTGGGAAGGCATAGCCGCCATGTGGCACCCCTGCATGCCCATCCAAAAGAGACCCCTTGGGTCTATAAAATGGTGAACTTTCTCACCCAAAAAGAAAAGAGGTGGGAAGCATTTTCAAGCAACGAAGTGCTGCCCAATTGATACTGCACCTTAGCCCTTTTGTGATTCATATCTTCTACATCCTTGATCTCTTTCGCAAAGGAGGTCATTGGGTGGGCATTGGAAGTGTGAATCCGGATCCAAAATCCGACACTTGACCACATTACCCCACCCATTCGTCGACAACCAGTTATAAGAGATTTTGGGCCCATCCCAAGTGGATTGGTGCCGAAGTCAGGTTCTAACGGTGGGCGGCCCGCCTGGGCGCCCCATTCTTATTAGTGTCATTTTAATTTGTTCTTTTGTCACTTGTTTATATTCCATTCCATTTTATGTTGTTTAGATAGTTTGCAATTTCGATTTCAGCATGTTTTGATCAAATATTGTCATCTTTTGTCGTTTTCGTTGTCTTCACTAACTTGCAGGTAGCGACGTCAAATTCCTGGTGATGGAGGCTAAATTGGGGAAAACCGACCATCTGGGTCATCCCAAAATGCCCCCAATTAGCTAACCCCCATGTTTGCAGGTGTTTTGGAGATCCCGAGATGTGACATTTGGGCAGGGTCACTTCGGCATTCCGCCACAGGCGAAATTCGTCCCACCCAGGGACGAATTACAGTAGAATCCGTCCCACCCAGGGACGAATTCAAATCGACGGCCAATTTCATGACTGTTCTGATGGCAATGGCCCTCTGGTAATGTTCTCTTGTCTCTGTCAAATTTGCAGACTATTTGGGATCCGTTTAGTTATCGTTGTAATCAATTTTTTGCATGCATCTTTCATTATTTCTAGAAAACAAATATTTCATCTTTTGCTACAGGTGCTACTAACGACTTGTTGTGTCTTTGAACGCAGGAAGAGCAGCAAGAATCAAGGGTTCATCAACGCAAGCGGCGGCAACACTTTGGCCCGCCCATTTCAAACGTGGGCACGCGGAAGGAAGAAGACTAAGTCAAGATTGTAATCAAGATCCATTTAACGCTCCTAGCCCCTGAAAAGGGAGGAGGCGCCTTTGTAACCGAGATTAAGAGAGTTGAATAAAAGGGTTGTGCTTTCTCTAATTTCTTGTGTCTCCGTTCAATTCGCTTCTTTCATTTCATGCGTTTCACATTTTAGGACTTAAGCGTTTGTTTGATCTTGAATGCATCATAATTAGTATTTCTATCTTCCGGAATCTCGTGCTTTCAGTGGCGATCACGGTGGGACCCTGTCCCCTGATTTTTGAGATCAAGAAACTGATCAAAATTTGTGTTTTTGTGCTTACAGGTACCATTTTTCGAATTCTGACTGTTATTCATCTCTGCTTGTGTCGAATACAGTACTGTAATTCATCTGACCCTGAGACGAATTCAAATTCGTCTCAGACAGGGACGAATTCTATTCTGTTATTCGTCTGACCGGAGACGAATTTTAGTCTGTGCAGTTTCAGAACCGAGAGTCAGAAAACATCCTTTTGGGCAGAGAAGAGGTAGGGGTTTTTAACCAGCTTCTTTCAAATTTCTATTTTTTGTTTTCTATTTTCTAGTTTTCAGTTTTTGTATGGCTTAGGGAAAGTTTCCTTTTGTCTGCCTGTTTCATTTTTGCAAATTAAAATGAACTCCACACACATCACTGGCATTTTTAAACCAAGGAGCTGGTCGTAAGACCCCAGCCCTTGATCAAGACCAACGGTGGGTTCATCACCACCTTGGCTTGATTTTTGCATCCATTTACCCCGATTGTCACTGTCGTTTGACGTAAATCCTGACGAAAGCTGACCGAGTGTCGCTGGGGTGATTCCCAACGCACGAGGATAAGTCTTCTATGGTAGGTGTCATAGACAGGACAATCCCCCTTCAGTACAGCCTACGTACCACGTACCATCTGCTCTCACGTACCTATAGTCTCCCTCTCGTAAGGGCGGGTATATAGAGAGGTTGGTATATCGGACCTGGCATGGTATATCGAAGGGGCGACCATTTATGGGAGTTATATGAGCCTTCATTATGCATTTAAACGTTCTGCAAAACTTTCAAAAACAAAAACAAAATCATCAAAACGCACTAAAACCAGTCTAGGACACACCATTAATCTTTAAAAGAGATAATCACCGTTTGTGTATGTGTGTGTTCATTTCTGCTTAGTGTAACAAAAAAAAATCATAAAAGAGATAAAATCTACATAGCTTGTAGGAAAGCACCACTATGGTGTACACACGTAGCCAAGCCCAATCAAGGGTGGAAGCTATGAAAAGTGTACAAGGGGGCGGCACAGGTCACCTCCGCTATAGTCCTAAGGACTTAGTTATACCGCCTTGGCGGTCTAACCCGCAAGAGATTCCGCATCAGTCCAGGTCAAGATGGAATTATAGAGACACCCCATTGGGGGACACGCCAGTCCGTCATAGCCCCTTTCGGGAAGAAGCCTTACATGTAGCACTCAACGTAGATACAAGGCCTCCCTTGGAAGTTCAATACGAGTGGCCACCATGCAATGAAGCACTGGAACGATGGAGGGTCCATGAGGAGAGGCTTCAAGATAATATCATACCTTCATTGCCTCCTCTTATAGTCAGAAACAATAGGACAAATTCGGAGCACAAGGCTCCTCTGACAGGGCGAGCCAACTCCGCCCGCCCCTTTCATACTTATGAAGGGGAGAACGAGGAAGATCCTTATCTTCCTCGAGAGCAATATACAGTGCGGGAGCAATGCGCCTCCGCACCTGCTATGTACCAAAACCATCCTTCGAGGCCAGAGCCTCGAATAAATGCCGCCAACCTCGATAGGGGAAAGCGACCTGTGGAGATCTCGGATCACCACGACCGAGATAAGTACATGGGAGAGGCATCTAGGCCATCGAGACTCAAGATGGCAAAACCGATCGACCTGGCAGTCGCCAGACATACCGCCCGCCAAGCGGAGATTACGCAGCTTAAACAAGATCAACAACAACTGGAGCATTTATATCGCCTCAATGAAGAGCGCATTAGGCGCCAAACAGATGAGTTGTTCGATAACACTATGTCAGAGAGGGTTCTGACCCCTCGCACCCAAAGGGCAGAACCATACGAGAGGCGTAACCCCTTGGTACAAGACAGGTCCCCGTGACCTAACCAAGCGCTGCCTCCAAGACCTCTTAGACCGAAACGGGAGGCCACTCCCCGAAATAATGATGGGTTCCCTCCGCGGGGACCCACTCATGGTCGTAGGTCTCACCCAGAGACTCCTCAAGAAGCATACGAGGAGTACGAACAAGAAGAAGAGTGGGCTGAAATGCCCTATCTAGGTGGAGGGGTTGTTTTTCGACCACCTCTCCACAAGCCTCAAGTCTACCCCAACCCACAATGGGAGAAAATTAGAGAAGACGAGATTAAGTCTTCTGATGCATATAAAGCGCTATTAGAGCATTTGGAGTCTATGGAAACCAAAGCTGCTGGGCCCCAAAAGCCCACGTTACGTCAACTCCGCAGTCATCCGGTGCATCCGTCCGTGCCTGCACCTCCTTATCCTGAGCATTTTAAGTTGCCCCAGCTGGCACTCTTTAAAGGCGAGGAAGATGCCCAAGAGCATGTGACAAGGTTCCTGAGCCAATGCTTTGGCATTCAGGACAATGATGCGTTGTTGCTTAGGACATTCATAACCACATTCGTAGGCCCTGCCTCGGATTGGTTCACCCAGTTGTCGAAGCACAACATCAATAACTTAGATCAATTAGTGGATGCGTTCCTTGAACGTTTCGCCTTCAGCACCAAGAAGAAGGCGTCACTGAGTGATCTGGCCAGCCTCAGGCAATATGATGAGGAGACAATGGCGGCCTACGGGAATCGATGGAGGACTCTGCTTTCCAAGCTACCTTACCTTCCCCCTATGTCCGATCTTACACAGATGTTTGCACGAAGTTGCTTGAGATCGATCTCTGGGCTATTGCAGCTGCAGCAATATGCCACCTTAGAAGAAGCTCTGGCACAAGCCAGAATTATCGAAGAGATCAAAATAGGGGAGGGCAAAATCACCAAGCCTAAGAAAAAAGAGTGGAACAAAAACACCAAAATGGGGACTACGCAACAAAAACCCGCTGCGGTTAACCAAGTTGCTATAAATGTTCCCAAGCCTGCACAAGACATACAACCTCAAAGGGCTAATTATCAGGCAGTGCCCCCTAATAATTATGAAAGGGAAAACTAGAAATAGGGGCAAAATCAGCAGCGTCGCCCTAGGCGACAGTTTACACCCTACACGGAGTCTAGGGACTCCCTATTTGACCGCTTGTCAGCGGCAAATTTGATCAACCTCCCGAAAATTCAAACCATAGATCCAAATGCACCGAAGCCTAGGGGGTACCGGGAGGATTTGTATTGTAGATTCCATCGATGATAGGGACATGACCTTCATACATGTTGGACATTCAAAGGCTTGATACAAGACTTGATTGACAACAAGACATTGGTTGTAGACAACCCTGTAGCGCCAAACAACCAGCAAATGGGAATTTACAGAGACCCCTTGCCTGCTCATGAGGCACAAGCAAAACCCCTCCAAATAAATGAGGTGCAACAAAACTTCCCAATGCAAGGATATGTAGGGATGATCTCCATAGTGACGAGGAACAAGAAATACCCAGGAGCTACTCCCGCGGTAGCCACAAAAGAAGTTCCTTCAACGTCACAGTCTCAACAAAACCCTACGCAGCTACCTCCGCCTAGACCCGTGCCCATGATTCGGACTAGACTTACCCAAAGTCTACGGACCACGTTGGCTAGGCTCTCCATATATGAGCTAATTCAACAATCAACGCCCCATCGGGAGGCTCTTATGGAGATACTGAAGGCTATAGAGTTGCAGCCCCAGGAACCGAATTCTTTCAACAATTTTATGGGGCATGTCAAAAGATGCACCGAGCCAGTCATCACTTTTCGGGAAGATGAAGTGAAGTTAGTGGCTGATGACATAGCGGATCCACCCCTGCACGTTATCGCGCGGGTCAACGGGATCCCCTATAAGAGGGTGTTGGTAGACACTGGCTCGTCTAGCAACATCATCACTACAGCGGCATTGAAACATTTGAAGTTGTCGGCCTCTCACATCATGGCCTCCACGTATACACTACGAGCATTTAACGATGCAATCTGCTCGACAGTCGGCACAATCGTCCTACCCATTCAAGTGGGACAAAAGACAATACCAACATTGTGCCATATTTTGGAGGGTGAGATGGCTTACAACATCTTGTTGGGCAGGCCATGGATAAGGGACATGAAGTGTGTCCCATCAATAGCACATCAATGCCTGAAGTATACATTTGAAGGGGAAGTACACGTGGTTCCGGTAGACCTAGAACCCTTCAAGTACTGCAATGCAGTGCACCTGATGCCGCAGCCGACCCTCCCATCAACGCATTTGGATTTCCAATTGAATCCATCTCGACAGGGTCCGATTTCGTGAGCATCCCCAAAGGTAGATCCACCAAAACCCCAGTCAGGTCCATCTTCATCAGTTGGTCCTTCATCAACGATGCCACCTATCATGGCCAAATAGAAGGACAAAGGGAAGAAACCCCTGGAGGAGGCACAACCTCTTGAAAAGGCGCAACAATCAGTCTCCAACATCTCTACCGAAGAGGTGCTTAGTACAATGGAAGTGGAAGCTTCTAGCCCACCCCACATGGAGTGGAGTCCAGAAGAGCTTTCGTTCCCTCCCCCTCAATCGCCAACAATCACTGTTGAAATGGCCAATACGGGCCTGGGGGAGTATCTGGTGCGGAATGTTGTGGCGACACCCGCACTAGAATCCATGCAAGACATGGGGAGGCCTCGCCTTCCCATTGGTACAATTGTTCCTCTAGGCTACCCGCCCAACCAGACTAATTTTGTGTATGGGGGCCTTGATCATGGCACTGAGCCATACATGCGAGAGGACGAGGATGAAGAACCTTTCGTAGAGGATGTAAACTATCTGTCCAACCCGGACTTCGCTCTGAGATATCTTGGCCAATGCAATTGGCATGGATACGGGTTAGGCCGGTATGAGCAAGGGGTGCGTGTCCTTTGTCAACCAAGATACCAAATGCCTTATGACAAGTCAGGTGTAGGGTTCAATCACCCCCTGCCCTTAGACATCTTGGTCGACGACATGCAAGGCCTGAAGATAGACCACAAGGGTGGATTGGCATCAGACCCATATGCCAACCCAAATACAACATACACATTGGGGGATTATCTCCCAGGGTCAACAACCACCCTTGGTAACCTCAATCGCCCTACCCCTTTGCTAGAAATAGGCAAAAGTTTGGGGACCCACTTTCAGGGCAGATCTCCACAGTATCAAGAAGGATCTTCGAAGGATGAGTCAGACTATGAGCCAACATCATACGACTCCTTCGACTCAGATTACAATCACTCGCAAGTGATTCCTATGGACGACTATCACGAAAATATTTTGACAATGTTTCCTCTAGAGGCTCCAGCCGAGCCAGTGATACGTCAAGAGAATCAGGTCCCCCCACGGAGAGTGGCACAACCACAGTGGGGCCAGATAAATTTGCTTGAGCAAGGTGAGCCCTCAATACCACAAGCGGTCGAAGCTAATACAGGAGGTTGGATCTCCGATAGTGATTACGAAGATGAAACAGAAATGGCATACCTTAATCACATGCGGCAGCATCGGCACCCCTTGGAGATTAATGACCTACTTGATCAGATGGGCATACTGCAAGGGCATGAGTGGTACGTAGACCCAGTGGGGTGGGACCAAGTGTTGGATCCAGGCTGCTCCAAGTTTACGACGAGCACCGTCCACCCCGAGACCCTATAATGACATCAGTGCCGAGGGAAGACCCTATCATCCTCTCTGCACATAGGGACGATCCATTCGTGCCCGTCCCTCTAGAGCCAGATCCAGAGCATAGAGAACATTGATATGTCCGAGTAACAACACCTACGGTCATGGAGACCAAAATCATTCCATCAACATAATGCTCCATTGATTTAATCCGCACATCCATCCAAAACCCAAAAGCTCCAAGGATTATCTAGATATCTTGGTCACCCCAAAAACTCCAGGATTATCACAATCTCTTCATCCCCAAAACTCCAAGGATTATCGCAATCTCTTTCACCCCAAAACTCCAAGGATTATCGCAATCGCTTGGTCACCCCAAAAACTCCAAGGATTATCACAATCTCTTGGTCAACCCAAAAGCTCCAAGGATTATCACAATCACTTGGTCACCCAAAAATCTCCAAGGATTATCGCAATCACTTGGTCAAACCCAAAAATCTCCAAGGATTATCGCAATCTCTTGGTCACCCAAAAATCTCCAAGGATTATCGCAATCACTTGGTCACCCCAAAAGCTCCAAGGATTATCGCAATCACTTGGTCACCCCAAAAAGCTCCAAGGATTATCGCAATCACTTGGTCACCCCAAAAGCTCCAAGGATTATCGCAATCACTTGGTCACCCCAAAAAGCTCCAAGGATTATCGCAATCACTTGGTCACCCCAAAAGCTCCAAGGATTACCGCAATCACTTGGTCACCCCAAAAGCTCCAAGGATTATCGCAATCACTTGGTCAACCCCAAAAGCTCCAAGGATTATCGCAATCACTTGGTCACCCAAAAAGCTCCAAGGATTATCGCAATCACTTGGTCACCCAAAAAGCTCCAAGGATTATCGCAATCACTTGGTCACCCAAAAAGCTCCAAGGATTATCACAATCGCTTGGTCAAAACCCAAAAAGCTCCAAGGATTATCGCAATCACTTGGTCAAACCCCAAAAAGCTCCAAGGATTATCGCAATCGCTTGGTCACCCCAAAAGCTCCAAGGATTATCGCAATCACTTGGTCACCCAAAAAGCTCCAAGGATTATCGCAATCACTTGGTCACCCCAAAAACTCCAAGGATTATCGCAATCACTTGGTCACCCCAAAAGCTCCAAGGATTATCGCAATCACTTGGTCACCCCAAAAGCCCCAAAGGATTCTCGAAATCCCTTGGCACCATCACAGAAAATTCAAAAACAACAAAAATTTGCATGCATACTCAAAATCATCAAAAACAACAAAAATTTGCATCTAATTTTCATGCATACTCAAATTCATCAATAAAAGCTCTTCTTCCATCCCACCTCCAATTCACAAAAACATCCTCAAAATACAAAATATATATAGTTGCATTAAGCATCGCATCCATACATTGCATATTTGTGGTAACACGAGGCAAAGGCACCATAGACGGTAATTGCTTCGCTAGTCCATCTTGTTCCACATTTTTCCATTTTATAAGCAGTAAAAAAAAAAAATACACCTTTTACTGCTTTTTACCACACTAGAGTCAGTGGTCTTATAATGTATCAAGAGTTTTCATCTTTTAGTCGTAATTTTTCTTTCTAAGCCATATACTGTACACAGTCAAAAATATTTTACGAAGGTAGAGTCATACTTGCAATACGCCTTGTTACGTAACATCCCATCACAAGCTAAAACATAAAACAATTCCTAAGTTGTGTGAACGAAAGATGAACCCTGCAAAGCAATCTAGGTCACCATAAGCGAAATGGTTATCTTGCTCATCCCCCTGTGCAAATGACCCCAAAGAATGCTGAGAGTTGGCAAAAGGACAAGCATCCTCCCTACCCAATTCCCCAGGAATCCCAAGTTCTCAAAAGTTGCAAAACATCAAAAATTTGCAAAAGTCAAAATTCCAAAATTCAATATCCCAAAGTGCACACATCAAAAGGCACAAACAACAGTGATTCTCATCACTTCATATCCCAATCCCTTGCTCAAACGAAAAACAAATAAAACAAAAATAAACAGTGATTTTTATCACTACAAAAGAGCAAGTATCCCCTTACAATTGAAGAAAAGAAGGGAGTTGAACTTGAATCCCTGGAACTCTCAGCATTTCGATAGGTCATGAGGCAAACCGCAGTACCGGTTTGGTTGATAGCCTATCCGTCACTCGTGGCAAACCTCCCGCATGACGATATATCTGCTGCATTAACTTGTGTATAGATCAATGTTTGCATGTGGATGAGCTAGCTCATGGTATCCTAGATTGCACCATAGATTAATCTGACTAAATACAATAAAGGAGTTAGTGGAGCTAATTAGGTGATCCTCGGTATAGGTTTGGTTGATAGCCTATCTGGCACTGGCGGTATCCCTGACAAATACCACATAAATGAACTCAATTGCACACACAGGGATGTGAAATAACTTGGTCAAAAGCAAGTCCGATTCATACCTTGTTCAAAAGTCTTGTAAGATAAAGTATAGCCGTGGCTAGTGAGTTAAAACCATCTGAGTCTCAGAAAACCTTAGCTACATTTCTAAACCAACTGCGCTACTTTTCATCCTTACAATACCATCAGAAAATACAAAAAAAAAAAGAGAAACACTATACATACAAAGTCATTTACCACAGCAATCGCCTAGGAAACAAAGCCATAAGTCCTAAACGAGTCTATAGTGCCCTAACCAAACAACACAAATTCATTTCATCCATTACATTTTGCATATCACATATATATCAAAATCATTCACACTTATCATACCATATACATCCTAAAAACATGAGATTCCGGAAACAAAAAGGATAAACTAAAAATGCAATGTAAACGAAACTAAAATAACGCTTAAACCCTATGTTATTGAAAAATGCGTAAAAAGAAAGAACATGAACACAAGATATCAAAGCAATATAAAAATCGGCCCTTTTATTGATATGCTTTTCAAATTTGTGTTACAATGCGTCTCCTTCCTTTTTAGGGGATAGGAGCGTTAAATGTTGGTCTTTTACAACTTGTTTCAGAATTCCTTCTTTCGCGTGCCCACATATAAGATGGGCGAACCAAAACGTTGTCGCCGCTTGCGTTGGTAAAGGTAGATTCCTCGCTTGCTCCTCTAATGCTGCAAATCTGCGTTCAAAGAAACAAACAAAGAATCAGTAGCACCTGTGTATGAAAAATAAAAGATAAATCTAACGATGGTTAAAATGAGTCTAAATAAACTGAAAACTTGACAAAAGCATAAACATGAAACTAGCTAAATACTACAAAAGAAATAGTCACCAAAAGCAATAAAGCGGGGGTGCCCGAAGGCAAACCACCCGCGGGTGAAACTTTGCTTCGACACCAATCCGCTTGGGATGGGTCCGAAACCTGATGTGATGTGTTGTCGACAAATTGGTAGGATATTGTGGTCAGAAAAATCGGGGTTGGTTCTTGATTCGTGCCTTCAAAAGTCACCCAATAACCTCTCTTTCGATTAAGAGATTATGGATGTTGAAAGCACAAATCGCAAGTAAGTGAATTAGCAGCACTTCGTCGCTCAAAATGCTCCTTCTCTGTATATCTTTTGGGTGAGGAAGCTCACCATTTTATAGACCCAAGGGGTCTCTTTGAATTAACATGCAAAAGTGTTTCTTTGCATGAATGCTTTTTTTGTGAAGAGAAGACTTCTTCTTGATCAAGGGCTTCTTAACTGCCTCTGTGCATGTCTTTGTATGTTTTAGAAAAGCTCACTCTCATTCCCATGCGGTGAAGGGAGAGTCAATTGGTAGATATGAGTTGTCAAAAGAACTCACTCGCACTCCTATGCCATGCAAGAAAAGCTAAGTGGCAGTTCTGAGTTGTCATGCGTCGAGATCTGACTTTTTGTCGGTCAAACCTGGCGTTCGTCCCACCCCGAAGCGAGCGCTGGTAATCGTCTCTGGGTGAGACGAGTACTAATCCGCACTCGTCCCTGGGTAGGACGAGTACAAATCCGCACTCGTCCCTGGGTGGGACGAATAAGTAGCTGAGTGTCTAAAAGGTGCCAAATTGATCCCTGACTTGTAAAACTATTGTGTGAGTGGTTAGAACCACTGTTTAACCTCTGGGGGCTGCCCTGGGGGCTGTGTGTGTTAGTGCGATCAGTGCTTGTTGTCACATAATCGGATTGGTGTTATTTTGGTGTCTATAGATGCCCCTTTTTGGAAAGCGCTGCACATGGTGCAGTGTTGAGCAAAAATAGATAACCAAAGCACTAATGATTAGGGTTTCTCAGTAACCTAACCAACTCTTGATGCCCCAAGTATGGAAAGGGCATGCATTCTTGAATCCTTGCTTCTGACGAGCTAAGGAACTTAAATCAAGCATTAACCTGGTTCGGTGAGGTATTACTTGAACTTAGACATTGATCGGTCATGAATAGGCAAAGGGCGCAACCTTTTGTCTGTGGGAACCTTGAGTTCATGATTCACGAATGCCAAGTATATGATCAGTTTGTGATAATTGCTTGTTTGCTGCCCCAAGCAAGGGCGCGATTGTCTTTTGCAATGATCCTTTGAATGCGTGTCATTTCCAAGATTGGGTATATTGGTGTTGATTGGCAACTAAGTGTGACTACCCCCTCAAGCGACGAATCGATGAGGGAATGACCGACATGAGAAAAGCGACGAGTCGCTTGACCCAAGATGACTTAAGTGAGGGTGCCTTCAGATGTTATCCGATGCATGCTCGAGCAGTTTCTCGATTGTTTTGACCTATTTTTGGTGGGTGTGAACCCATTTTGGGATGCCATTTGGGGTTAACATTGGCAAAAATCCGTCTTCCCGTGGAGCGGTCCGGCTATGGTAGCCTTCTTGGGGAGTAGGATAACGACAAGGTAGACCCCGACATCAGTTTTCTTATGCCAAGAGGTTAAGTGCAAGAGCACTTTTGTCCGGCAATTTTTAGTGGTTTTGTTGGCATTTGTCATTTTTATGTTTTGGTTGTTTTTTATTTTTTTTTTTTTTTTATTCGTCCCGGGGGGGACGAGCGCCATGATGGTACTCGTCCTGGGGTGGGACGAGCGTGCCTCGAGGAAAAAGCGCTCGTTCCAGTCAGGGACGATTACCAGCAAGCAAAAAGTATAAATATGCGAAAATGACGGATTTGGCTCATTTGCACTGTTCAGCGATTGCGATTTGGAGCTGCGGGGAGGAGGAGGTAGATTTTCTGATGCGAAGCGCTGCCGGATTTTCCAGCCACCATGAGTGCATAGACCGGGTCGTCGAGCGGCGGAGCCGAGGCGAGACCAGTAAGTGCACTATCTCCTCGAGTTTGAATTTGAAAAATGCAAATGTGTTTTTATTATGTTTTTCTTTTGTTTAAGACATGGAACCCTAATTAATTAAATTAAAAGGTGAATGAAATAAAGACCATGAAACCAAATGAAACGTGGATGCAAACCGATGGAAACTTAGATGGAAAACCGTAGGATAAACCCAAAATGAAACTTAGAGTAACACCTTAGGGTAACCATGGTTATAAAAATGTTTTTTTGATGTGAATGGTAAAACTTAGGTCGAAACCGTAGGTAAACCATGCCCATTTTTTTTTTTATTTTTATGGAATTAAAAAATGAAAAATGGATGAATTTTTTTTGTTGAAATGGTAAACTTAGGTCGAAACCATAGGTAAACCATGTCAAATTTTTTGTTATTTTTATGGAATTAAAAAAATGAAAAATGGATGAATTTTTTGTTTGAAATGGTAAACTTAGGTAAAACCGTAGGTAAACCATGTCAAATTTTTTGTTATTTTTATGGAATTAAAAAATGAAAAATGGATGAATTTTTTTGTTGAAATGGTAAACTTAGGTCGAAACCGTAGGTAAACCATGTCAAATTTTTGTCGTTTTTGATGAAATTAAAAAATGAAAAATGGATGAATTTTTTTGTTTGAAATGGTAAACTTAGGTAAAACCGTAGGTAAACCATGTCAAATTTTTGTTGTTTTTTATGAAATTAAAAAATGAAAAATGGATGAATTTTTTTGTTGAAATGGTAAACTTAGGTCGAAACCGTAGGTAAACCATGTCAAATTTTTGTTGTTTTTGATGAAATTAAAGATGAAAAATGGATGAATTTTTTTGTTTGAAATGGTAAACTTAGGTCGAAACCGTAGGTAAACCATGTCAAATTTTTGTTGTTTTTGATGAAATTAAAGATGAAAAATGGATGAATTTTTTTGTTGAAATGGTAAACTTAGGTCGAAACCGTAGGTAAACCATGTCAAATTTTTGTTGTTTTTGATGAAATGTAAGATGAAAACTGGATGAATTTTTTTTGTTTTGAAATGGTAAACTTAGGTAAAACCGTAGGTAAACCATGTCAAATTTTTTTGTTTTTTTTTTTGTGTTGGATGTACATGTGAATGAAAGATGTTACTTTGTACAGTTATGCATTTTTGTACATGTGATGGTAATTTGATGCATGTTTTTGATGTGTGTTATTTTCTGTGATGTGCAGGTGGTGAAGAGTCGACATCGGGTACCGACTATTTTTTCTAATGCCCGTGAGGCGTTGAGTGCGGAGGACTAGGAGTGGCTTGATGCCTTAGGGCTCAAGCATGTGGCTCGGTTGGATGCAGTTGTTGTGGATCGGGCATACATTACAGCTTTGATCGGCCTATGGGATGTTCGGACGAACACCTTCCATCTTTCGATAGGGGAGATGACAGTCACCTTAGAGGACGTGTATCGGATTCTTCGGATTTCGATAGACGGGGTTCCCATCCGGACGACGCCACGAGGCCAGAGGACGGCTATACTGACTCGATATTTTGGACATGGAGAGGATGTGGATGGGATGAGCTCGTTGGAGAGGGTGGAGCTGGATTGTCAGATTGGGGGGATTCTGGTACGATGGTGGTATGCTAGGGGAATGTTGGGAGTGAGGCATGCACTACTCATGAGCCTCATTTCCAACATGCTCCTGCTAGACTCGTCAGGAGCGAGGTTCCCATGGAACCTATTGGAGGTGGTGTGGCAGTTAGTGGATTGTTCGAGTGACAGAGCCGGTGATTATGAGATGGGGCCAGACGCTTTTGGCTCAATTATATGATGAGTTGTATGAGGTCCGCTGTCGGAGGCGAAAGGGGATTGGCTATAGTTACTTGTTGCAGTGTTGGGCATGGCAGCATATAGCCGTAGAGCGACCACGAGGGCTACCCTGGACTACACGGGCGAACATGGTGGACAGAGATATTGGTTATGGTGCTCTATGGTATCGGTCTGAGGAGCGGGGGCAGAGTCGATGGTTTGCGGGAGACGTGGACCATTACAGAGATGCATTGGCACGACTGACTCTCGGAGATGTGGTATGGAGGCCATATCGGGATTGTCCCGCATGGCCAGAGGTGGATGAGTGGCTTCGGCGGGTTCGGAGGGGGAGATGGGTGATTGGACGACATGGGACGGAGCAGGAGTACTTTCACTACCTTCGAGTGACACGACAGTTTGGGGTACGCCAGGGGTTGCCTGGGGAACCCGTAGTCTATCGACGTCGGAGCGATGAGAGGACCCTAGCTGCGCCGATCCTCGAGCCGCTGGGGGAGGAGTCGGATACAGTACTGGACATTCCGGACGTGGATGACGTCGGAGTGACTCGAGTACCAGGAGTGGTGGACGCTCGGCAGTGGCGAGGTGAGGGGCCATTGGGAGGAGATGAGGCAGCGGGAGGCGAAGAGGGTGCGAGAGGCACCGGGGAGAGGGTTGGGGAGCTCCTGCGATGTGGATATGGTGGAGGTGGCAGATGCGGGAGAGGACTTTGGGGATGAGGAGCAGCCGAGAGATGCGAGGATGCTCCGGAGCAGGCCGATGCGCCAGAGAGATCGACACAGTCGACCATGCAGGGGGATACAGAGGCGGGGTTGCATGCGGAGGTGGCACGATTGACAAAGGTGTTACAGAGGTGAGATGGAGAGCTTGGGGAGATGGCACAGGAGAGGGATCTCCTACGGACATAGTTGGCAGAGCGGGAGAGCGCAGGGGCTACGTCTCACCGATAGGAGGGTGATACGAATGCTGCACGGGAGAGGGATCTCCTGCGGGTGCAGCTAGCACAGCGTGATGATGCAATCACGTACTACCGTAGGCGGGAGGCAGAGTGGAGGCAAAATTAGTAAGAGATGGAGGGCGAGATTATCCACCTTGGTGGGCGAATACCAGAGCCTTCGGCGAGTGGCTCGTCGTACCGGACGAGAGACAGCGGGACAGAGCAGTCGGCATCATCCCGTCGCAGGCGACGAGATGAGGGAGGCGCTAGTGGGCGTGATGCAGGGGCGAGCAGTCGCCCTGAGAGGTCCCAGAGGACCGATACTATAGGGGGTAGTTCTCGTCGCACCGATCCTGCGTGATCATGGTGGCCGACGCCCTAGGTTGGGGGTTTTTGAGTTTTTGGATTATGGGAGCGAGGTCCGAGGACCGGTGCACTGTAGCCTGCGAGCAATTTTGTTATGATATATATATACAGATGACTCTTTTTGGTGTTTATACATTTTTCATGATTTATTTTTATGTACATGTTTTTACATTGATGTATGCATATGCGATTATGAATGCGATGGTTCTAATTTGTATGATGTATGCATATGGAATGAATGAAATGAATTGTTTGATGATTTGTCGATGCACCATAGGCTGTACAAGATTTGGATTGACTTGCTATAGTAATGGGATAACTTTGTGGAATGCTTGTGCATGTGAAAACTTTGTTTTTGTATTTTGTCTATTTTTTGATGGTGATGTATGGAATGAAATGTACCGGTTGTTTGAAAATGTAGTTAAGCTTTTCTGAGATGTAGATATTTTAACTAACTAGCCAAGACTATACATTTATCTCGCAAGACTTCTGAACAAGGTCTAAATCCGACTTGAATTTAACCAAGTTATTTCACATCCCTGTGTGTGCAATTGAGTTCGTTTATGTGTTATTCATCAGGATACCGCCAGTGCCAGATGGGCTTTCAACCGAACCTGTATTGAGGATCACCTAATTAGCTCCACTAACTCCTTTATTGTATTTAGTCAGATTAATCTACGATGTTATCTAGGATACCATAAGCTAGCTCATCCACATGCAAACATTGATCTGCACACAAGTTAATGTGACAGATATATCGTCATGCGGGAGGTTTACCGCCAGTGACCGATAGGCTATCAACCAAACCGGTACTGAAGCTTGCCTCATGACCTGTCGAAATGCTAAGAGTTCCAGGGATTCAAGTTCGACTCCCTTCTTTTCTTCAATTGTATTGGGATACTTGCTCCTTTATAGTGATAAAATCACTTGTTTATTTTTGTTTTATTTGTTGTTTTTTTTTTTTTTTTGAGCAAGGGATTTGGATATGGAGTGACGAGAATCACTATTGTTTGTGCCTTTTGATGTGTGCATTGTAGGATGTCAAATTTTAGTGTTTTGACGTTTTGCAAATTTTTGATGTTTTGCAACTTTTGAGAACTTGGGATTCATGGGGAATTGGGTAGGGAGGATGCTTGTCCTTTTGCCAACTCTCAGCATTCCTAGGGTCATTCGCACGGGGGGATGAGCAAGATAGCCATTTCACTTATGGTGACCTGGATTACTGTGCGGGTTTCATCTTTCGTTCACACAACTTAGGAATTTTTATATGTGTGTTAATTTGTGTTGGGATGCTACGTAACAAGGTGTGATCCAAGTAAAACTTTCCCGTGTAAAATCTGCTTAACTATGTACAGTTTTGGCTAGAAATTTAAAGACATCTGAATGACGAAAACCCTATATACATTAGGAGACAACTGACGATGCAAAAAATGGTGATGGTGCTATTCTAGATGTAGGCATTTATGAAAATGGATCTGATGTGGAAAAGGATGGAATTGCCAAGTAATGACTGTCTATGGTGCTTTTGACTTGTATGACCTAGAAAATGTATGCAATGTATGGATGCGATGCTTAATGCAACCTATATTTTTGTATTTTGATTTTTATGAGAATGCATGGAATTGGAATGCAATTGTTTTTGTGATTTTGATTTTTATGAGAATGCATGGAATTGAAATGCAATTGTTTTTGTAATTTTGATTGTTTTTTTTTTTGAGTATGCATGGAATTGAAATGCAATTGTTTTTGTAATTTTGATTTTTTTATGAGTATGCATGGAATTGAAATGCAATTGTTTTTGTGATTTTGATTTTTGTGTTGTTTTTGTTGATTTTTGAATATTTATGTTGACCAAGCAGTTATGGTAACGCTTGGAGCTTTTGGTGTTGACCAAAGGGTTTATAGATACCTTTGGGGCATTTAGGGATGACCAAGCGATTATGATAATCCTTGGAGCTTTTGTCTTGACCAAAGGGTTTATAGATACCTTTGGGGCATTTAGGGTTGACCAAGCGATTATGATAATCCTTGGAGCTTTTGGGTTGACCAAGCGATTGTGGTAATCCTTGGAGCTTTTTGGGTTGACCAAGCGATTGTGGTAATCCTTGGAGCTTTTGGGTTGACCAAGCGATTGTGGTAATCCTTGGAGCTTTTGTGTTGGACTATGGCTCTCTAGATGTGGAATGGCCTCAAATGAATGATATTCAAGGGTTCTGTTTCCTTGATTCCTTCAAGAGAGGCAAGCCGGTATGTTCCAGGTCCTATTTTACTGTCAATGATGTAAGGACCTAACCAGTTTGCCGTGAACTTGTCCCGTAGATGGGACGGCAAATTAGAATTCTCGTTGGTTCTCTTTTAAGACCAAGTCACCAACCTAAAATTCCCTAAGGTGGACTTTCATGTTGTATGCTTTCTTAAGTCGCTCTTGATAGATACGCAAATGCTCGAGAGCATTAACGCGTCGTTCGTCGAGCAACGTCAGTTGATCTAACCGGGCCTGCCACGCAGTGTCATCATCGATGAACTCTTGCATTGAAATGCGCAGGGAAGGAATTTCCAACTCAAAAGGCATGACTACCTCGGAGCCATACACCAACGAAAATGGAGTTGCCCCAGTGGGCGTTCGAATGCTGGTGCGATAAGCCCATAGGGCAAGCGGGATCTGAATGTGCCAATCCTTATGATTGTCTGCAACTATCTTTTTGAGAATGGCGACTAGCATTTTGTTTGACGCCTCTGCTTGCCCATTTGCCTGCGGATAATAGGGTGTTGAAAAGCTGTGCTGAATCTTGTACTTTGTGGTCAAAGCACGCACATATTTATTCTTGAATGGTGTCCCATTATCTGACAGGATCTTGGATGGAATACCAAAATGACATATGATGTTATGCAAAATAAACTTCGCAATGCGGGATCCAGTCGTAGTGGTTAGCGAAATTGCTTCCACCCATTTGGTAAAGTACTCTGTGGCCGTTAAAATAAATGTGTGACGACCAGACGACGTAGGGGAGATCTTTCCAATTAGATCAAAGCCCCACTGCAAAAAAGGCCAAACCGATTGAATCGGTTGCAAGGCCTGAGAAGGTACGTGTGTCAAATTAGCATGGTGTTGACACTTCACGCACTTCTTCACATATGCGCAACAATCTCGCTCTAAAGATGGCCAATAATAACCCATGCGAAGAATGCGCTTTGCGATGGCCATACCGCTGAAGTGGCCACCACATGTACCATCGTGAGCTTGGGTGATCGCCCAAGCGGACTCTTGTTGGTCCAAACAACGAAGGAGGATTCCTTCATAATTTTGATGATACAAAATGTCTCCTAACAAGACATGCTTTGCCGCTTTCTGTTTGAATGATCTTTTCATGGCTTGTGTCAATCCAAGTGGGAGATTACCTAGCTTGAGGTAATCCCGAATGGGTGTGTACCAATCTTGCTGATCAGAAACCTCGATAGTATGAACGGCCAATCCCTCTTGAAGTCCATCCCGAACAAAAGCTGAGCAGGAAAGAACTTGTAAAAACAATGTGGTGTTGCTAGTAAGAGGGGTCGGGGAGAACAAGGACCCCCAGTTGGCTTGAGTCAAACAATCTCGAATTCGAGAGAACTTATCTGAAGATGGTTCAATCTGGATCATGTGGATTCCTGGCGTCAGATCAGAGCTTGCATGCTCCATCGTAGATTGCGATAATGTTTTAACCTGAATGGTTGTCATTTCACCAGAAGGGTCTTGCGGGATGAGTGACCCCAAGGAGGCCATAGTATCCGCAAAATGATTTGATGATCGAGGGAGTGCCTCGATGTCATACCATTCAAGTTGTGCCGGGAATTTGTCCACAAGGGCTTTATAGGCCTACAAAACTGGACATTTACATTGGAATATCCCCTTTACTTGATTGACAATTAACAATGAATCACCAAAGATGTTCAATCATTTAATGTTCATGGTGATTGTTGTCTGAAGACCTATGAGCAAGGCTTCGTATTCTGCATTGTTGTTGGTGCACGAGAAGTCTAATTTAAATGACAAGGGCATTGGAGCACCTTGTGGAGTGAAGAACACAATTCCCGCGCCACCCCCTTGCTCACATTTAGAACCATCAAAGAATAGGGTTATGTCAGCCTGTGACTCAGGCTCATCAGAATCTGGCGACTCTGAAACATGGAAGACCCCATCATCAGGTAGTTCAAAAGTCAGAGGCTGATCGTCTTCAAGAGGAGCCTCAGCTAGTTGATCGGCGATGACTTGACCTTTTATGGATTTTTGTCCAATGAACTCTATGTCAAACTCCGTCAACAACATGATCCATTTCGCCGTGCGGCTACTATGATAAGTACGACTCATCATGTATCGCAATGGATTCTCCTTAGACACAACATACGTCTTATTACTGAGCATGTAGTGGCGTAGCTTTTTGGTAGCAAACACCACTGCCAAGCAGAGCTTTTCAACGTATGCATAGTTAAGTTCATAACTGACCAGGGTGCGGCTAAGATAGTATGTAGCCTGTTCTTTGTGAAGTTCATTTTTTTGGGACAACATGGCGCCTAGTGCCACCTTAGTGGTTGAGATGTATAAATAGAATGACACTCCTGGTCTAGGTGGTGCCAATACGGCGATGAAGCCAAGTACTATTTAATGTCATCAAAGGCATTCTGGCACTCGTCATCCCAATGAAATGTGACCCCCTTATGCAATAATTTATTCATGGGTCGGCATTTGTCAGATAACTATGCTATGAAGCGCTTGATCGACGCAACCTTTCCCTACGTAGACTCTGAGCTGCTTGATGGTGGTTGGGGGACGCATTTCAAGGATTGCCTTGACTTTGTTTGGGTCGACCTCAATTCCTCGTTTGGAGACTATGAAACCCAAGAGCTTTCCAGAGGTGACGCCAAAGACGCACTTCTTGGGGTTTAGTCCGACTTTATGCTCAATGAGGCGATCAAGGACCTTGCTCAAGTCACCGATGTGATCCGGGCGCAAAAGAGATTTGGCCAACAAATCATCCATGTAATCTTCCAAAGTTTTGTGCATGTAATCATGAAAGATGTACGTCATGGCACGTTGGTAGGTGGCTCCGACATTTTTAAGGCCAAAAGGCATGACCTTATAGCAAAATGTCCCCCAAGGCGTTGTGAATGCCATTTTTAGTTGGTCCTCAGGATTGATACGAATCTGATTGTATCCTGAGAAACCATCCATAAGGGAAAGCATTTCGTGGCCCGCTGTAGCGTCTACCAATGCGTCGATGCTTGGCAAGGGAAAATCATCCTTAGGACTCGCTTTGTTAAGATCTCAAAAATCGGTGCATATGCGAATCCTCCCGTCGGGCTTCTTGACGAGGAACCATGTTAGACAACCATGGAGGATAATCCACACAGATGACAAACTGGGCATCCAACAACTTTTGTAACTCATATTTTACCATTAAGGCCACTTTTGGATGCATCTTGCATAGTTTTTGCTTGACTGGCTTGATTGTCGGATCAAGCGTTAAATTGTGCGTGACTAGCTGTGGGTCTAGTCCCGGCATATCCTTGTATGACCATGCAAAAACCTCCTTCTTTTCCTTAAGAAGGGTAACATAATCGGCTCGCTCTTCGGGGGAAAGACTTACCCCCAACTTGAGAATCCGTGGATTCATTGGATCTGTGCCGATGTCTACATCAGTCGTTGCTTCGACTGACATATGGGATCCGTCTTCCAACTGGTGTGGAATTGGGATCAGATGGATATCGTTTGCTGAATTAAGATCATCATTAGGAACGTCAAGTTCCTCTTCAGCATGGAAGACATCCTGAGTCTGTCCTGGAGTGAAATGAAACATCCCACCGCAAGGCCAATACTCTGATGGAGATGGTGGTGTGTCAGTGCGATCCCAATCTATAGCCTCTATGTCTAGATGCAATGATCATGTTGGATTGGCTGGATCATGGATGGGGGCGGTCAAGTCAATGGAGACCATGTTGATGAAATGATTGTAATCTCCATTACCGCAAATGTGACAACTCCGACATTCTGGATGTTCTTGGTGCATTGGATCTGGCTCTGTAGGCACTGGCACAAAGGGATCAGCCCTATGCGTGGACATGCAAATAGGGTCTACCCTAGGCACTGATGGTTTGATAGGGTCTCCAGGCGGAAGATGCTCTCTGTATTCCTAGAGTGGCGGGTGCAGTAATTGCTATAACTGCGCCAGGTTGAAATGCCTCCTATGTCTTGGACCTATGTGTAAGTGTTCAAACATGTCATCTATGTCCAAAGGATATTGTTGTTGTTGAGGTAGCCTATGCTCACTGGGATCATTCAATGGGAACATCATCAGGAAGCTTTCCTGATCGTCATTCATTGGATATTCGTGCGAATGATCGTACTCCGACTCATCTTCAGAAGACCCTTCGTGGTCTTGTCCATCTTCCCCTTGTGGGTGAGTCCATGAGGTTTCTCCTTGTTCGGCCATAGGGAAAGGGTTGTTGAGGTCAACAAGGTTATTTGTTTGTAATGGGAAATAATCCCCCAATGTATAAGTTGTATTTGGATTAGCATATGGATCTGATGCCAACCCATCCTTGTTGCCTATCCCTAGGCTTTGCATGTTTTCGACCAAGATGTCGAGGGGCAAAGGGTGATTAAACCCTACTCCTGACTTGTCATAAGGCATTTGGTATCTTGGTTGGCACAAAACACGCATTCCTTGTTCATACCTGCCTAACCCGTATCCATGCCAATTGCATTGGCTAAGATATCGTAATGCGAAGTCCGGGTTAGCCAGATAGTTGACATCTTCCACAAAGGGATCTTCATCTTCCTCTTCTTGTCGGGAAGGTTCAACGCCATGATCCGGGCCCCCAAAAATAAAGTTTGTCTGATTAGGTGGGTAGCCTAAAGGAACCACGGAGCCTATGGGGAGTCGAGGTCTTCCCATGTCTTGCATAGACTGAAGTGTGGGCGTTGCAACAACATTGCGCACTATATACTCCCCCATGCCTGTGTTAGACATCTCAACAATAATCGTTGGTGATTGAGGGGAAGCGAATGGGAGTTCTCCTTGAGTCCACTCCATGTGGGGTGAACTAGGCGTCTCAACTTCCATTCTATTAGGCGTCTCTTCTGTAGAGATGTTGGAGACTAAAGGTGGTTCCGCTTCCAGGGGCTTCTTTCCTTTGTCCGTTGGTGTGGCCACCGTAGGTGGCATCGTTGTGGGAGGACTGGATGAAGAAGATGAACCCACCTGGGAATTTGATTGATTTGGTAATGGAGATTCTTGCTTAGTCGGACCCCTCTTAGATGGATTTAACTGGAAATCCACATGCGTTGAAGGAAGGGTCGACTGCGGCATGATTTGCATTGAGTTGCAATATTTAAAAGGTTCCAAATCTACGGGGACCACGTGCACTTGTCCTTCAAATGTATACTTTAGACATTGATGAGCAATTGAAGGGACACACTTCATATCCCGGATCCAAGGCCGCCCAAGCAAGATATTGTAAGCCATCTCACCTTCTAAAATGTGGCACAACGTATGAATGGTCTTTTGTCCCACTTGTATGGGCAGGACAATTGTGCCAACTGTCGAGCATATCGCATCATTAAATGCTCGAAGGGTATAAGTGGAAGGTGCAATGTGAGAGGCTGGTAGTTTCAAATGTTTCAGTGCAGCGGTTGTAATAATGTTATTGGACGAACCAGTGTCTACCAACACCCGCTTGTACGGAGTCCCGTTGACCCGTGCAATAACGTGCAGGGGTGGATCCGCTACATCTCCAGTCACCATTTTTAGCTCATCTTCCCTGAAGGTAATGACTGGTTCAGTACACTGTTTGACATGCCCCACAAAATTGTTGAACGAATCCGCTTCGTGGGGTTGCAATTCAATTGCCTTTAATATCTCCATAAGAGCTTCCCGATGGGGCGTCGATTGTTGAATAAGCTCATAAATGGAGAGCCTAGCCGATGTGGTCCGTAGACTTTGAGTAAGTCTAGTTCGAATCGTGGCCACTGGTCTAGGTGGGGGCAACTGTGTAGGATTCGGTTGATGTTGTGACGTGGATGGAACTTCCCTGGTGGCTATCGCGGGGGCAACTCCTGGGTGTCTCTTGTTTCTTGTCACAATGCTAATCATCCCAACATACCCCTCCATGGGGCAACTCTGTTGCACTTCGTTGACATGCAGAGGTTTTGTTTGTGCATCATGTGTGGGTAAAGGATCTTTGAAAACACCCATTTGTTGGTTGTTGGGTGCGATGGGGTTATCCACTACCAATGTGTGATTATCAATGAGATCTTGCACTAAACCTTTAAACGTCCAATAGACATTAAGGTCATGCCCTTTCCTTCTGTGGAATCTATAGAAAAGATCCTCTCTGTAGCCCTTAGGCTTTGGCGCATTAGGATCAATTGTTGGAATCTCTGGCAGATTAATCAAGTTTGCTGCTGACAAACGGTCAAACAAGGAGTCCCTAGACTCAGTGTATGGTGTAAATTGCCGCTTAGGGTGACGCTGCTAATTTTGATCCTACTTTTTATTATCTTTCTCATAGTTATTGTGAGGCACCGCCTGATAATTAGCCTTTGGAGGCTGTGTTGCTTGGGTAGGCGTAGGGGCATTGATAGCAACTTGATTGACCGCGGCGGGTGTCTATTGCGTATTCCCTATTTTGGTGCTCTTATTCCACTCTTTTTTCTTAGGCTTGGCAATTTTGCCATCCTGTATCTTGATCTCTTCGATAACTCTAGCTTGCGCCAGAGCTTCTTCTAAAGTGGTGTATTGTTGCAGCTGCAATAGCACAGAGATCTTTCACAAACAGCTCTTTGCGAACATTTGAGTTAGGTCGGACATAGGAGGGAGGTAGGACAACTTTGAAAGCATCGTCCTCCATCGATTCCCATATGCTACCATAGATTCCTCCTCATACTACTTGAGGCTAGCTAGATCACTTAGTGACGCCTTTTTCTTTGTATTGAAAGCAAAACGTTCTAGGAACGCGTCCACTAGTTGATCCAAGTTGTAGATGCTATGCTTCGATAGATGGGTAAACCAATCCGAGGCAGATCCTACGAATGTGGTTATGAATGTTCTCAATAGCAATGCATCATTGTCTTGTATACCAAAGCATTGGCTCAAAAATCGAGTCACATGCTCTTGAGCATCTTCATCCCATTTAAAGAGTGCCAATTGGGGCAGCTTGAAATGTTTGGGGTATGGAGGTGCTGGAACTGATGGATGCATCGGATGACTACAAAGTTGGCGTAAGGTAGGCTTTTGGGGCCCAGCAGTCTTGAGTTCCATAGTCTCTAAGTGTTCTAACAACACTTTGTATGCATCGGAGTGATGTAACCTCCTCCTTTTTCCCCCCTCTCTCTTGGTGCATTTTTTGCAGCTTCTGCCCATGATTGGGCTTGGCTACGAGTAATCACCATGGTAATGCTAACCTAAAGATGCAGAAATTCTTTTTATGATTTTCTTTTTATGATTTTTTTTGTCTAAACAGAAAATAGCATACACACACAAGCAATGATTATCTCTTTTAAAGATTAATAGTGTGCCCTAAATCTAGTTTAGTGTGTTTTTGTTGTTTTTTTTGTTTTTGAAAATTTTTGTGAAACATTTAAATGCAATTATGAAGGCTCTTATGACTCCCAAAATGGTCGCCCCTTCAATATACCATTGCCGGACCGATATACCAACCTCTCTATATACCCGCCCTTACGTGAGGGAGACTATAGGTACGTGAGAGCAGATGATATGTGGAACATAGGCGGTATGAAAGGGGAATCACTCTGTTTATGACACCTACCATAGAAGACTTATCCTCATGCACTAGGAATCACCCTAGCTACACTCGGTCAGATTTCATCAGGATTTACGTCTAGCAACAGTCGCGATCGAGGTAATGGATGCAATATCTCAAGCCAAAGTGATAATGGAATCCACCTTTGGTCTTGCTCAAGGGTTGGGGTTTTACGACCAATGCCTTGGTTTAAAATACCACGTGATGTGTGGGGTTCATTTTAATTTGCAAAAATTGAAACAGGAAAACGAAAAAGAAATCTTTCCCTAAGCCATACAAAATTGAAAACCAGAAAATAGAAAAATAGAAATTTGACAGAAGCTTTAAAAACCCCTACCTCTTCTCTGCCTAACAGGATGTTTCTGATTTGCTCTAAAAAATGCATAGAACTATACTCGTCCCTGGGTGAGGCGAATATCAGAACAGTAATCGTTCCAGGGTGAGATGAATAGTATATTCGTCCCGGGGTGAAACGAATACCAATTCTATAATCGTCACTTGCAGAGACGAATAACAGTCTGATGTTGAAAAATAGGTACCTATAAAAAAACAAGCAATTTTAGATTAGTAATCTAACCTAAAAAAAAACAGAGGACAGAGGTCCCACCGTGATCACCATTGAAAACACGAGATTCCGAAAACAAAAAGGATAAACTAAAAATGCAATGTAAACGAAACTAAAATAATGCTTAAACCCTATGTTATTGAAAAATGCGTAAAAAGAAAGAACATGAACACAAGATATCAAAGCAATATAAAAAAACGGCCCTTTTATTGATATGCTTTTCAAATTTGTGTTACAATGCGTCTCCTTCCTTTTTAGGGGATAGGAGCGTTAAATGTTGGTCTTTTACAACTTGTTTCAGAATTCCTTCTTTCGCGTGCCCACATATAAGATGGGCGAACCAAAACATTGTCGCCGCTTGCGTTGGTAAAGGTAGATTCCTCGTTGCTCCTCTAATGCTGCAAATCTGCGTTCAAAGAAACAAACAAAGAATCAGTAGCACCTGTGTATGAAAAATAAAAGATAAATCTAATGATGGTTAAAATGAGTCTAAATAAACTGAAAACTTGACAAAAGCATAAACATGAAACTAGCTAAATACTACAAAAGAAATAGTCACCAAAAGCAATAAAGCGGGGGGTGCCCGAAGGCAAACCACCCACGGGTGAAACTTTGCTTCGACACCAATCCGCTTGGGATGGGTCCGAAACCTGATGTGATGTGTTGTCGACAAATTGGTAGGATATTGTGGTCAAAAAAATTGGGGTTGGTTCTTGATTCGTGCCTTCAAAAGTCACCCAATAACCTCTCTTTCGATTAAGAGATTATGGATGTTGAAAGCACAAATCGCAAGTAAGTGAATTAGCAGCACTTCATCGCTCAAAATGCTCCTTCTCTGTATCTCTTTTGGGTGAGGAAACTCACCATTTTATAGACCCAAGGGGTCTCTTTGAATTAACATGCAAAAGTGTTTCTTTGCATGAATGCTTTTTTGTGAAGAGAAGACTTCTTCTTGATTAAGGGCTTCTTAACTGCCTCTGTGCATGTCTTTGTATGTTTTAGAAAAGCTCACTCTCATTCCCATGCAATGAAGGGAAAGTCAATTGGCAGATATGAGTTGTCAAAAGAACTCACTCGCACTCCTATGCCATGCAAGAAAAGCTAAGTGGCAGTTCTGAGTTGTCATGCACCGAGATCTGACTTTTTGTTGGTCAAACCTGGCATTCGTCCCACCCCGAAGCGAGCGCTGGTAATCGTCTCCGGGTGAAACGAGTATTAATCCACACTCGTCCCTGGGTAGGACGAGTACAAATCTGCACTCGTCCCTGGGTGGGACGAATAAGTAATAGAGTGTCTAAAAGATGCCAAATTGATCCTTGACTTGTAAAACTGCTATGTGAGTGGTTAGAACCATTGTTTAACCTCTGGGGGCTGCCCTGGGGGCTGTGTGTGTTAGTGCGATCAGTGCTTGTTGTCACATAATCGGATTGGTGCTATTTTGGTGTCTACACATCCATTACCATAAGCATGCATCCATCAACATCAATCATTGTGCATAACATAAAATAATGACATATACACAAAGCAAGAAAATCAAAACAATAAAAAACAACAAAACAACAAAAATGCAACACAAACAAACAGCAATAAAAATTGTCGGACACAAGTGCTCTTGCACTTAACCTCTTGGCATAGCAAAACAGATGTCAGGGTCACAAATCCTCGCTATCCTATTCCCTAAAAATGCTACCATAGCTGGACCGCTCCACAAGAAGATGAATTTTTGAGAATTTCATCCCTAAACGGCATCAACAAAAAAAATTCAAAAATATCACCAAAAATAAGTAATAACACTGCTGAACGAAGGCACTTTCGCGCCTGACATTCTTGGCATCCAAAACTGATGTCGGGGTTTACATTGTCACTATCCTACTCCCTAATAAGGCTACCATAGCCGAACCACTCCACTGGAGATCGGATTGTCACCAATTTTAATACCAAAGGGCATCACAAAAAAAAAAAAAAAAATCAACAAAAAAATGCAAAACAAACACACATCAATAAAAATTGTCGGACACAAGTGCTCTTGCACTTAACCTATTGGCATAGCAAAACAGATGTCGGGGTCACAAATCCTCGCTATCCTATTCCCTAAGAAGGCTACCACAGTCGGACCACTCCACGGGAAGATGAATTTTCAAGAATTTTATCCCTAAACAACATCAGCAAAAGGGTCAAAACCCACCCAAAAATAGTAATAACATTGCCGAACGAAGGCGCCTTCACGCCTGACATTCTTGGCATCCAAAAATAGACGTCGAGGTCACAAATTGTCACTATCCTACTCCCTAAGAAGGCTACCATAGCCGAACCGCTCCACGGAAGGAAGGATTTTCACTAGTTTCAGCTCCAAGAAGCATCGCAAAAGGGTTAACACCCACCAAAAATAGGTCTAAAGGTCAGAAAATTGTACATGCTTAATGCTAAACCGTCTAAATGCACCCTTGCACAAGTCATATTGGGTCAAACGACTCATCGTTTTTCTCATAAAGGTCATTCCCTCATCGATTCGTCGCTTGAGGAGGTAGTCACACTTAGTCACCAATCAACACGCACACACCCAATCATGGAAAATGGCATGCATTCAAAGGATCATTGACAAAGACAATTATGCTCCTGCTTGGGGTAGTAAACAAGCAATAATCACAAGCTGATCAAACACTTGGCATTCCTGAAGCATGAACATAAGGTTCCCCCATGGACAAAAGGTCGCGCCCTTTGCCTATTCATGACTGATCAATGTCTAAGCTCAAGTAACACCTCATCGAAAAATGTTAACACTTGAACTGAGTTCCTTCGCTCGTCAGAATAAAGGATTCAAGAATGCATGCCCTTTCCATGCTTGGGGCATCAATAGTTGGTTAGGTTACTAAGAAACCCTAATCATTAGTGCTTTGGTTATCTATTTTTTCTCGACGTTGCGCCATGCACAGTACATCCCAAAAAGGGGCATATGTAGACACCAAAATAGCACCAATTCGATTATGTGACTGCAAACACTGATCGCATTGACACACCCAGCCCACAGGGCAGCCCTCAGAGGTTAAACAGTGGTCCTAACCACTTTTACATCAATTTTTGGAAGTCAGGGATCAATTTGGCACCCTCTAGGCACTTTTCTCAGAATCCGTCTCACCCTGAGACAAACTCAAAATGGGATTCGTCTCACCCAGGGACGAATTCTGAATTCGCTCCTGGGTAGGACGAATTCTAGGTTCAACAGGAAAAAAGAAGAAACTTGACAAGTGGCAGCTAGGAACAGTCCATTAATGCCTCCTGCCTTGCATGCACGTTTAGGTGGGTAGATTGGCCGTTAGAGGACTGTCACAAGGGCAGTTATGGAATCCCAAGTCAGGGTCTCCTCCCTCTTAGGAAGGCATAGCCGCCATGTGGCACCCATGCATGCCCATCCAAAAGAGACCCCTTGGGTCTATAAAATGGTGAAATTTCTCACCCAAAAAAAAGAGAGGTGGGAAGCATTTTCAAGCAACAAAGTGCTACCCAATTGATACCGTGACTTTGCCCTTTTGATTCATCTCTTCCACGTCCTTGATCTCTTTCGCAAGAGAGGTCATTGGGTGGCCATTAGAAGTGTGAATCTGGATCCAATCCCGACACTTGACCACATTACCCCACCATTTCGACAACAACCAGTTATAAGAGATTTTGGGTCCATCCCAAGTGGATTGGTGTCGAAATCAGGTTCCAATGGTGGGTGGCCTGCCCGGGCGCCCCGCACTGCTGGGGGCCTAATATTATTTTCTAAGAACGATTGGGAATTCGTGGCAGATTGTCTTTTGTCATTTTTTTACTTAGCATTCCATTTTATGTTGTTCAAATAGCTTATGATTTTGATTTCATGCTTTGATCAATTTTACCATGTTTTGTCGCTTTTGTGGTTCTCACTAACGTGCAGGTAGTGGTGTCAAATTCACTTGAATGGAGGCCAAATTGGGGAAATCCAACCATATGGGTCTTCCCAAAATGCCCCCAATTAGCTAACCCCTATGCTTGCAGGTCTTTTGGAGCACCCGAGATGTGACATTTGGGCAGCAGCACTTCGACATTTTATCACAGGAGAATTCGTCCCACCCAGGGATGAATTACAGTGGAATCCATCCCGCCCAGGGACGAATTCAAATCGGCAGCCAATTTCCCAACTGTTCTAATAGCAATGGCCCTCTGGTAATGTTATTTTGTCTCTGTAAAATTTGTAGACTGTTTAGGATCCGTTTAGTCCTCGCTGTAATCAATTTTTTGCATGCATCCTTCATTATTTTTAGAAAACAAGCATTCCATATTTTGTCACAAGTGCTACTAATGAGTTTGTTGTTTCTTTGAATGTAGGAGGAGCAGCAAGGATCAAGTCTTCATTCACACCAGTGGTGGCAACATTTTGGCCCGTCCATTTCACATGTGGGCACGCAGAAGAGAGATAACTTTCCATTGATGTGTCCAAGAGACAAGTTTGATTCTCCTCTCCCCTAAAAATGGAGGAAGCGGATTGTAACCGGATTTGAAACATATTAATAAAAGAAGAGGGTTGTTTCGTTCCATTTGGGTTCCAATTTGTTTATGCTTTCTTCATTTTATGCATTTCTAATTTGTAGCATCAAGTTTAGTTTCATTCTTGCATCGTGTTTGGAGTTTTCCCTTTTTGTTTCCGGAATCTTGTGCTTTCAACTTTTAACATAAAAACTATCATTTATAATTGTAAATGATTCAAAAGATTAGGAATATAGTTTTTTTTTTTAAATTAAGTTTTAACACAAGGAAATAAATAAAAATATATAAACACATATTTAAATAAATTCAATGTGTTTATATATATTTTTTAAATTAATAATTTAAAATTAAAAAACTATAATCTTAATCTTGTGAAACATTTACATGTATAAATGATAGTTTTGATGTCAAAAGTAAATATAACTTTGATAAAAGTAAATTTAAATTCCATAAGGAAGCCACAATTTAAAATCGCTAAGAGGTGGATACCTAATATGCCACGAAATTACAATTTTGTTAATATGAGTTTATGACTAATCAACATTGATGAACCATAAACAAAAGATTTTTTAAGAATGAAGAAAAAATACTTACAATGTATACTCCATCTTCAAGAAGTTTATATTTTCCATGGAATCATCATTACCAATAGTTGTTACCCTTTTGTATACAATAATATATCTTTGTCATACATGCATAAATTTCAAAATAGAGAAGAATCCAAAATGATTAAACAAAACTGTTTGGTTGGGCTATGAAATTAACATGCAAAAAAATTACTCAAATAACATTGTCATAAAAAGGTTTGAGGTGTAGACCAATTGGTTCGACCAAACCCCATAAGGGGTAGAGGTCCAACGTTCAAATCTCAAGTCCCTAGTGCTTTCAACGACGTAAAATATTTAAAATGATTATGGTATGGTGGTTATAGAGGCAAACTGCATGAAGATAAATATGGCGGTTTTCAAGGCAAACAACGCATAATACTGTTGTAGCCATAAAATCCAGACAACCTGCCTGAATTTGTGGCGGCTGCCAATTCCACCATGTAAATTAAAAACAAATAACATATATAAACAATGCAAATTATTTAATTCTAACAAAAAAAAAACCTTTGTTTATGGTCCACCAATCATTATTAGTCATCAATTCATATTAGCACAATTGTAATTTCATGGCATATTGGGCATCCACCTCTTAGCTAGTTAAAAGTTGTGTCTTACTTATAGAATTTATGTTTACTTTTATTTAAGTTGTATTTACTTTTGACATAAAAACTATCATTTATAATGTAAATTATCAAAAAAATTAGCAATGTATTTTTTTTTAGAGTTTTAATTAAAAAAACATATCTAAACACATGAAAATTATTTAAATATATTTATATAATTTTTTTAATAATAATAATAATAATAATAATAATAAACTATATTCCTAATATTTTGAATCACTACAATTATAAGTGACAATTTTTATGGCAAAAGCAAATATAACTTCAATAAAAGTAAATATAAATTTCATAACGAATACACAAGTTTAACTCACTAAGAGGTGGATTCCCAATACGCCACGGAATTACAATTGAGATAATCTAAGTTGATGACTTGAACCATAAACAAAAGATTTATTTTTTGTTAGAATTAAATAATTTTGAATATATATATATATATATATATATATAAAGAAATCAGAATCAAATAAACATTCAAATATGATGGTTTATCTTCAAAATATTTTATATTTTCCATGAAATCAAAAGTACCAATAGTTGTTACCCTTCTCCATTCAATAATATCCTTAAGTTTGAGGTGTAGACTAATTGGTTCCTCCAAACCCTATAAAGGGATCATAAGTCAAAGGTTCAAACCTCAGGCCTCATTGGACTGAACCTTTCAATGGTGTTAAATTTTATAAAAAGGTTTTAAATGATCGCGGCATAATGGTTATAGGGGTGAATTGTACAAAGATCTATGTGGTGGCTTTTAGGTGGACAACATAGAATACTGTGATGATCATAAAAATTTGGATAACTTGTGGATAACACAAAATAATGTGATGACCATAAAAAATCGAACAACCTACTCGGACTCATGGCAGCTATCAATTTTGCCATGTAAAATAAATAAAAATAAAAAAGAATATCTCTTTGTTATATGCACTTAATTTCAAAATAGAAAATAATCTAACGTGGCTAAAAAAAACTGTTTGGTTTGGCTATGAAATTAACATTTGAAAAATATACTCTGTCACCATTGTAAGAACATAGTTATCAACTAATTACATGTTTTTGTCTTTGAGAAAAAGTAATTCGTCGATAGCTATGTTCACAATGTTGATTCAATAATTTTTTCAAATGTTAATTTCATAGCTTAACAAAATAGTTTTTTTTGTTTAGTCACTTTGGATTGTAATTTTTAAATTTATGTGTATGATGAAGAGATATTATTGTATTCAGAAAGGGTGCTGGTGATACCTAAATATAAAACTTTTTACATATGGAGCATACATTCTAAGTATTTGAATGCTTATTTAATTATGATTTCTTTGTGATATATATATATATATATATATATATATATATATATATATATATAAAATAACAAATAAAAAATAGTTCTTTGTTCATGGTTCACAAAATGATATTAGTACAATTGTGATTTTGTGGCATATTCTGCATCCACCTCTTAGTAAGTTAAACTTGTGTATTCCTTAAGGAGTTTATATTTACTTTTATTGAAGTTATATTTACTTTCAACATAAAAACTATCATTTATAAATGAAAACAATTCAAAATATTAGGAATGTAGTTTTTTTATTTACTTGAGTTTTAATTTAAAAACATATATAAACCATAGTAGCAAGACTCGGATTCGGTTCGAAATCAAATAATTCGACTCGGGAGTAGGACTTGGGACTCGAAAAAAAGCTTGACAAGACTCGAAAAAAAAATCAGACAAAAGAAAATATGATTTTTTTTTTTTTTTTTGTTGAAAAAATAAGTTTTTTCATTCATATTACTAATATTAGTATATTCTAACACACTCACTCAAAATTCAACATTATACAAATAAAAAATTAACAAGAGGAAGAGGCATATTCTAAGAGCATGCTAATTACTTTGTTTTATAAATTATTTTTGGGTACATAGAGGAGTTGGTTCAATTCACACTATTTTTAGTAACAACCAAGTGCAAGGTTCAAACCACAAGAGCTATCCCCAACAATCCAATACCACCTGTTATTTTATAACCAGACATGAAGAAGGTTACCCGTTGCTCAAGATTCATTATTTCTTCGTTGTTTTAGCGTGCCTACAACCTTTGCAAACAAGCATACCCCCCTTTGTTTTATAATATTATAAATAAATAATAAACTGATAAAAAAAATATATATATATTTTTAAGCGAAAAACCCCTTGCGGAGCCGTCTTGCTCTAAGAGACCATGAACATGGGTTCTACACCGTCAAAGTCACCCGGGGGTCGCACCCAACCTTGCCCGCACCAACATTATCAATTGGATTTTGGATACCCAATTCAGCTTTTTGGTAGGGTGGAGATTTGAACCTGGGACCTCCCTTGGAGGATTGCCCTCTTAATATATAAAGTTTAAAACATATTAAAATTTTACAAAACATTAAATAATAATAAACTTTACTATATATCTAGACTTTAAATTATAATGACTGGGACATTAAATATAATAGTATTAAAAAAATTAGAAATTTAAATATATAAAAAATATAAAATATTTAAATTATATAGTTAAATGTTATCTTAAAAATAAGATAAAATACTATTTTGCATTTTAGAGTTGCTCATACATGTCTAGCACCAGTTTTGTACACTGGCCATCCTTCAAAATTAACTTTATCCAAATTCATTAGTAACACCCATCTATATTACAATTATCATGTCGATCCACATTCTCCATATTTCATATTTGTGTCTGTTTCGCTTAGACTAGGCATGTGTTATAAGGTATCATTGGGGTTTTTGGTCACTCAACCATCTCTAGTTTTCTTTTCAGATTTTGTAGAAAGCTATCTTGATTTTTATAAGGTAGAGTCCTTCTTCGATTGTACTTTGCATACATCATAATCCCAACATATTCTCACATTAATAAATCCAAGTTTTTCAGAAGGAAATATGAAACCTAAAAAGTGGTCCTTGTTACCCAGGTGTTGTAGGTGAGTTGAAGAGGAGAGGGTAATTCTCCAAGGGAGGTCCCAGGTTCAAATATGAACTGAGTATCCAAAATCCAATTGATAATGTTGGTGCGGGCAGGGTCGGGTACGAATCCCATGTGACTTTGATGGTGTAGACCCCCTGTTCGTGGTCTCTCAGAATAAGACGGCCTCGCAAGGGGTTTTTCGCTTAAAAAATATATATATCAAATATATAATCAATAAAAAAAATATAAAATTATAAAATATATAATAATTAAAAATCAAATTAAATTTGCACTCGGAAAATTTCTAGATCTCTTGACTAGAAATATAGACAACTGTCAAAATATATCCAAAAGGATTTCCACTTACACCATTATATAATAAAGAAGAGGTCGATTTTTAAATTATTATGGACGATTTTATTTTTATATAATCTAATTAAGAAATAAAAAACTGAACGTAATCCCCTCCTTGCATCTACGTTGATTCTTCTATTTTTAGAATCTCTTGTTCCTCCCACATGATAAGTATATTAATATTTAAAAATCTTAGTTTTTGATTCTTCTATGTATCCAAAATATATATATAGTTTGATAAAAATAAGTCCTCTTGGAACTATAGAATAAGTGCACTTAAGATTTTTTATATTACAATTTTAAATTTAAAAACTATTAACCAATAATACCAAAAAAAATAAGAAAATGGATAATTATGGATGATAGGGGTAATATAAGATTTATAAGAAGTCTAGTTTTTTCAATGCCTATAAAAGGAAAAAAACACTTTATATATAAGGCCAACTCACATAGCAAGAATAATTCTCGCATGGAGTTGGCTTTCGATTTATTTGAGCTTGTTATGCTAGAGCAACAACAAGGGGGCTGCTTCTGCAAAAACAATGAGGGTGATAAAGGCTTATTAAACTCCATCACAAAAGAGACGTATTAAATACTCCCTCACTTGTGTACTTATCCCATTATCCACAGTCCACTGGATTCAGGGATTCATCCTCGCAACCTTCCAAAAAGAACTTATTCCCAACCACTGTGATGAACACTACAGATTAAACTTAAAAGAGCAGTCATCGAGCCTGTGCATCAAGTACATGCAGTTCAGTTGTCGTGGAACAACCACTCCAAGTTCTCCATCAATCTACTTTGCATTGCCTCTGCATATTTGTGTAATAGAGCGACGTAGATATGACCAACCAGGCACTCGTTCTTCTTCTGTTGCTCCAACACACTACAAATCACATTTTGCTACTCCAACATAGTGTTTCAAAAGTGTAATTTTCTAGACTTGGATTTTCATTAAAATATTTTTTTTCCATCTTCATGACATAAAAGAGAGGATGACATAAAAGATATAGCTTGACATAATTTAAATTTCTTCTTTTTGGATGCACAACACACTATTTAAATTTTCCTCTCTCATCGGACACACAACACACTGCAAATCACATTCTTTATTAAACTACCTAAACCAGAAACCATTACATTTTCTTTGTAAACTACCTAAACCGGAAACCATTACATTTTGCGGTTATTCCCCTCTGTAAAAACCAAAAATAATAAAAAATTTATTACTTTTGGATGGGCCGAGTCCAAACATCCAGACTTGTGAGTCCTGATCAGACTTGGACTCGGCCAGGAATCAGCCCAGAATTGGTCCAAACTTGAAAAAAAAAGGTTTGAGTGGGATCGACGTGGCTAAGCCCACTCAGACTCCTACTTGACTGATTACTTGAGAGTACGACCGAGTATGACTACTATGATATAAAAACATTGAAATTATTTAAATATGTGTTTGTATACATGTTTACTTATTTTCATGTGTTTATATATGTTTTTTTAATTAAAACTTAAATTAAAAAAAAAAAAAACTATATTACTAATATTTTGAATCATTAACAAGTATAAATGACAATTTTTATATAAAAAGTAAATATAACTTCAATAAAAGTAAATTTAAATTTCATAAGGTAGACACAAGTTTAACTCATTAAGAGGTGAATGCCCAATATGACACAAATTTACAATTGTACTAATATGAGTTGATGACTAATAACGACTACTGGACCTTATATAAAAGATTTATTTATTTTGTTAGAATTAAATAATTTGCATATATATATATATAAGAAATCAAAATTAAATAAACATTCAAATACTTACAGTGGATGCTCCATCTTCAAGAAGTTTTATATTTTTAGTGGAATCACCAGTACCAATAGTTATTACCCTTTTGCATACAATAATATTTGCTTATCATATATATGTATATATATATATAGGTAGATAGATAGATAGGAAGCAAGGACTGTAGCTTAGTATTTTTTTAAATATTTTTTTGGTAAATAGAAAAAGGGGTTTTGAAAGGTACTCCAAAACTTTTACAACCAAACAAAAAATAAAAACAAAAGGGATAACCCCATGGTTGAACCTTAGAAAGCCAAAATAAAACCATCTTGTTAGAGATTGCTTTTAAAGACAAGTAGAACAAGAAATTAATAAAACAAACAAGTCCTAACCCACGAGACAAGAACTAAAAGGGTATAGACCAACAACGCAAGCCCTATGGGTACAAAAAACAGCATTGACATTGATCCCAAGAAAATTTGGTTATTGTTCAATGAAGCCTCGATCAACTGAGTTATTACTGAAATTATCTATTATGGCCTTGGTACTATCTTTTTCAATGCTGGTGATAATTTTACCATTCTAAAAGAGCATCATCAACACGAAGCTTAGGAGTTATCCCATGGTGGTCTAGGAATCAAGTTTCTTCTAATATTTTACAAATTTCATAGACTAATTAGATCCTTGCTTTTTTTTGACCTTTTTAAACATTACCAAGGTCTTTTTAGAATCTATTTTTGAAAGCTCAACATCAGTGCTCTTGTATTTCCCCCAAGAATATTTGCTCCTAGTCATGCGTCAACACAATTTTTATTTAGAAGGATATGGGTTATGAGGAGGGGTTCTCTTTTCACCTTTGTTTGTGTCGATTGATTCATTGTTCGAGTTATCATCATTGAGGATCACAATAGAAGAGATACGTGCCTAGCTATAGATGATGGAAAGGGTCATCTTGTTCATGTTGGAAATTTTGAGTAGTTTTGTTGTCATTGATGTCAAGAGAGTATTGTTTCAATTTCATCATCATTAAGGACATCAAGTGGTTTTTCCAAAAGCAAGAAGGTCTTGAAAAGGAATAGGATATAATATTTATTTTTAATATTATATGCCTAAAAAGGCCCAAAGGATGAAGACCCAAGGAAGGAGAAGCAAGTTTAAATTAAATAATAATATTATATTATTATAATATTTTGGGCCAAATAACAAGGTGAAGAAAAACAAGGTTCAAGTTGAAAAGACCCATGAGCAGTTTACAAAAGATTTAATTTAAATTAAAATATTTTAATCTTTGATTAAAATTTTAATTTAAATTAATAATGGGTGCAAAGGTTTTAAATTTAAATATTTAAAATCTAATTCGAATTTTAAAATTTGAAATTGGCCGACGTGTAAAAGACAAGAAGCATGTGTATTTATATAGGAAATAATTCTCATTTCCTAAGTCCTCGAAATACACCTTCACAGAATGAAGAGGAAATCATGTGTTGCATTATATAGGAAGAAGAGAAATTCGTATTTCAAAGGATTGGAGGCAGATGAGTCAATAAGGGCAATGACATGGATAGAAAAATCCATCGATGATGGTAGCACAGGTGGAAGTTGAGAAAGTGCTAAGGCTTGCAAGGAAGGGATCATGGGTTCGATCCATGCGATTGATGTTTTGCTAAGGAAAGAGGCCTTCATTTTTTTTTGACATTTTCGTGAGGAGGATAAAGAGGGAAACGTGTGCCTAAGGTTTCATGTGGGCACGTAGCCCACTTGGTAGCCTAGCTTGAGGCTAGGGTGTTGGAGAGGCTACGTCGTGTGTTCGAATTTTGTTGAAGATATTTTGGTGGGAAGAATAGTTGAAAGGTATGCTATACATATTTTTATTTCTCCAAAGGTTTTGAAATTCGGAAAATTGCTTAGAGGGTTTCGTGAGATGGAAGCTATAAGGTTTTTGAGGGAGTTATAAGGTAAAGTAAATTAAAATATTTTTATTTTAATTTTTTGGTGATTGAAATTTATTTTATAAAGTTGGAGTGATAAGGTGTATAAAGGAAATTGTTGTGTATTTTGTTATAATAAAGATGTTGACTTATATTATGTAAGTTTGGAGATTATAAGGTGTACTAAGAGATTTGATATTTTTGTATGGTAAAATAATTATTGGGAAAATTATTTTGTGGAGATCTTGAGATAGGTTGTGGCTACCTAACCTTAGTATTGGCAAAGAAAATTTGATTGTGGTTAAGACAGGTTTTGAAGATATATCTCCATAAAAACAAAAGGTATGGGCACATCTTCCTTGTGAGTGAAATATTGTTGGATTGGATGTTGTGAATGCTAAGTTGGAGTGAAAAGGATTGTTTGATAAGCATTGTTGAGTTTGGTTTTGAGATATCCAATATTGATTGATGAGGGTTTTTCTAGAATGAAGGTTGATGCTAGAAACCTTGTTTGATAAGCATTGTTGGAAATGTTGAGTGAGCCTTCATATGCATGATTAGGGTTTGTGAAAGATCATGAGTATCATTGTTATGTTTTTTTTGAAAGATCTTGAGTATCATTGTTATGTGAATTTGAATCATCTTGAGTCAAGGTTGAGTTCCATAGTGTGAGTTGTTGGAAGCATAGTGAAACACTTGGTTAGGGTTTATAAGCAAGTTGTGTTTCATTGAGTGATTGGTTGAGTGGAGTTGATTGAGCATAATTGATTGAAAGTGTTGGAGTGATAGTTCAAGTTCTATGAAACAAATTGTTCTTTATTTATGGATTGAGTTGAAGGAGAGATTGAAAGTGATTGAGCATTGTTGTGAGTGTGAAACATATTGAGTCTCTAACCATTCTCTATATGTTTCTATGGTAAAACAAGAGAGATTGAAAGTGATTGAGCATTGTTGTGAGTGTGAAGCATATTGAGTCTCTAACCATTCTCTATATGTTTCTATGGTAAAACAAGAGAGATTGAAAGTGATTAAGCATTGTTGTGAGTGTGAAGCATATTGAGTCTCTAACCATTCTCTATATGTTTATAAGTTAAACAAGATTCTATGTGAAACTTGTTTGTGTGATTGAAGAAGTTTTTGTGATAGATTGAGTTGAGTTGAGTAAGATTTTGTGGAAGCTTACAATGCAGATTTGAGGTAAGTCTTGGTGAAGACTTATTGAGTAGATTGAACAAGTTCTAGTGAGAACTTGTTGAGAAGATTTGAGGTAAGTCTTGGTGAAGACTTGTAGAGCAGATTGAGCAAGTTCTAGAGAGGACTTGTGGATAGATTTGAGGTAAGTCTTTGAGAAGACTTGAGAGCAGAGTTGATTGATTGATTTGTTCAAACCTTGAGTTAAGGTTTGGGGTAGATCTAGCAGAGTTGATTTATGATTGGATCAAGATTTGTGTTAAGGCTTGAGGATAGATTTGAAGATAGATTTTGATAGATTTGAGGATAGATTTATGCCAAGAGATAGATATTGAGCAGATTTATGCTAGACCAAGGACAAAAAAGGCTAGACTGAAGGACTATGTTTAGTGCAAATTTGAGATAGAGATTGAGCAGATTTATGCTAGATCGAAGGACTATTTTTAGTGCATATTTGAGATAGAGATTGAGCAGATTTGTGCTAGATCGAAGGACTATGTTTAGTGAAAATAAACATATGTTTAGTAATTTGATAGAGCTGAGATCAAGATTTGGAGGTGATAGAGTAGAGGATAATAGTCTCTAGTGGATAGAGATCCATTAGCTAGGGTAGTGAGGATAGAGATATTCTAAGTGAGGATAGAGTCTTTAGTGGAGAGAGATCCACAAGCCAGTGTAGTGGAGGTAGTAGTCTTCTAGAGGATCACCAACCAGAGCAGAGGAGAAGGAGTTCTCCTATGGATAGAGATCCACAAACCAACTTAGGGGATTGGTGTCTCCTATGGATAGAGATCCATGAACTTGATTAGGGTATTGGTGTCTCCTTTGGATAGAGGTCCATAAACATTGTAATAGGGAAGGATTCCCAAGAGATTTGTTGAGAAAATTTTAGTGAAATATTTTCTCTATGGACGTAGCCCACATTGGGTGAACCATATTAAATTGGTGTCTCTATTATGTGTGATGATTTATGCATTGCTTTGATTACTACTATTGATATTGCCATTGATATATTGGATAATATTATTTGGGAAAGAAAAGTAAAAAGTGGTCTTATACTGTTCACCCCCCTCTTAGTATAAGCTTGTGTTCTTCAATTGGTATCAGAGTGGGTTCCTTCGGAAGAGTTTAACAGCTTGAAGGAAAAGCTCTACAAGAACACAAATGGATTCTCAGAATGGATCATTCAAGGAATTCAACACCATTGTTCGATGGGAACAATTATGTACTTTGGAGTATGAGAATGAAGATTCATCTAATGGCACTTGGAAATGAAATATGGGAAGCAGTTGAGAATGGATACATACCACCAACTACTCCACCTATAGATAAATATGGTAAGCTCCTACATCTGAATAATTCAAAGGCAATGAATGGAATTTTAAAGGGTTTGCATGAAATAGAGTTTATAAAGGTTATGCATTGCAAATCAACAAAGGAAATTTGGGATAAGTTGAAAGGTATATATGAGGGAGACAAAAAGGTCAAAAGAGCAAAGTTGCAAAATTACAAGAGAACATTTGAAGACCTAAAGATGAAGGATGAGGAAAACATTGTTGCATATCTACTTCATGTAGATGAGGTTGTTAACTCCATGCAAGGACTTGGGCTTAAGGTTGAAGAAATAGATGTTTGTGATAAGATTTTAAGGTCACTCCCAAAAAGGTATAGTGAAAATATTTCAGCTATAGAAGAGTCAAAAGATATTGAACTTTTGACAAGGGATGAGTTACATGGAATTCTCATAACTTTTGAGATGAGAATAAAAGAGGAACCTATTCCCTAGAAAGAAGCAGCCTTCAAAGCTACTAAGAAGACAAAGGGTAAGAAGTCAGATTCAAGCAATGAGTCATCCAGTGATGAAGAAGCAAATTATGGTAGAAGGAACAAAGACTCAAGAAAGTATAAAGGTACAAAATCAGTTAGATGTTTCAATTGTGGAAAATATGGTCACTATGCATCTGATTGTCCAGAGGCTAGAAATAGTAATGATGAAGAAAAATAGGATCATAAGAACAGGGAAACAGGAAAACACAGGTACCAAAAGAAAAGTAGGGATGGACAAGGCAAGCAAGGAAAGAAGTTTTTCCAAAGGCATAAGAAGAGTTTTTATGCAGACAAGGCAAGTAAGAGTTCAAGTGATAGTGATGGAAGCTCCTCAAGTAATGATGAAGATGAAATTCTATTTCTGGTAGAAGAAAAAGAAGTGGTTAGAAACAGGTTACCAATGATTCTCAAGTGTTTTAGATGTGGTAACTTTGGTCATCTTGAAGATAGTTGTACAAGGAATGGATTCTATTTTAGTGAAGATGAATATGAAGATGCTAGTGAAGGTCCAGAAGAAGAAAGTCTTCTTATGGCAATAGAAGAAGAAGGAAGTGCTTCTAGTGGAAATAAATTAGAAAGGAATGAAGATGATCCTAAAGGTAAACAAATAGAGGAAGAATTAGAGAAAGGAGAAGTTGATCTTGAGGGTGAGCTTATTTATGCCCTTGATGCATTAAGGGAGGTAAGAAAGCAGAACTCAAAACTCAAGCTTCAATTTCAAGAATGTGATGAAGAGAAAGGAAAGCTTATAGAAGATCTAACCAACTCAATAGCTAAGACAAGGAGATTTAAAGAGAAGTTAGAAGCAAAGGTTTTAGAATGTGAAAGGTTAGAGCATGAGGTAGCTTCACTAAGGAAGGAAGTAAAAGAGTCTAAAGACAAGTTACACAGGTTTGGGAGAAGCTCAAAGAACTTGGATAATATTATCAAGGTACAAAGATCTTCATCAAACAAAATAGGACTTGGTTTTGAATAGGTACAAAGAGAACAAGGAGAGGAGTCAATCTCAAGCTCCAAGGAAGAAGAAGCTTCAGAAGAAGAGAGTGTAAGAGAGAGTGAGACTTCTGAGGAAGAGTTGAACAATAGAAAGTTCAACAAGGAAAGGAACAATGCACAAAGAAGGAACATATGGAATAGGAAACAACACAGGGTAAAAGAGACTAAGAGACCAATGGGGTCAAGGCAAGGTAGTTTCAATGGATGATGCTTCTCATGTCATAGGTTTGGGCACAAGGCTACACAGTGCAAGACACATGAAAGATAAGAATATGGGAATTTCAGAAATAGGCATCTCTTTCAAGGGTATTGTCACTCTTGTAATCAGTTTGGTCATAAGGTAGTTAATTGCAGGGTTCATAATAGGAATGGATATGGCTTCACCAGGAGGAACTACAAGATATTTGCACCTTCAAGGAATCACAATATTAAGTGCTATAAGTGCAATAATGTTGGGCACATAGCTAAGTGGTGTAGAGCAGAACTTCCAGAGACAAGCAGGAACATGAATAGTCAGAGGAATCAAAAGGATCAATTGAGGAAGAAGGTGGACAAAGGTAAAGATCAGTGTATGCTGGGAGTAGAGATACTCCCACCCCAAAATTAACCACCTCAAGAGAGGAGGTGGGGGAGGGGCTAAGCTAAGAGTCTCATTCTTAGCCCCAAGCCCCAAAGGTGGCCCTTTGCCATTGATGACAAAGGGGGAGAGATTTGAGTTAGGGGGAGAGCATTCAATCAGGGGGAGCAATTTCTCAAGGGGAGCAGATTTTGAAAAAAAGGAAAAGGAATGGTAAAAAAAAGGGGTTGCCATCAATGACAAAGGGGGAGATTGTTGGAAATTTTGAGTAGTTTTGTTGTCATTGATGTCAAGAGAGTATTGTTTAAATTTCATCATCATTAAGGACATCAAGTGGTTTTTCCAAAAGCAAGAAGGTCTTGAAAAGGAATAGGATATAATATTTATTTTTAATATTATATGCCTAAAAAGGCCCAAAGGATGAAGACCCAAGGAAGGAGAAGCAAGTTTAAATTAAATAATAATATTATATTATTATAATATTTCGGGCCAAATAACAAGGTGAAGAAAAACAAGGTTCAAGTTGAAAAGACCCATGAGCAGTTTACAAAAGATTTAATTTAAATTAAAATATTTTAATCTTTGATTAAAATTTTAATTTAAATTAATAATGAGTGCAAAGGTTTTTAAATTTAAATATTTAAAATCTAATTCGAATTTTAAAATTTGAAATTGGTCGATGTGTAAAAGACAAGAAGCATGTGTATTTATATAGGAAATAATTCTCATTTCCTAAGTCTCAAAAATACACCTTTGAATGAAAAAAATCGTGCGTTGCATTTGTTGGAGGAAGAGAAATTCGCATTTCAAAGTGTTGGAGGTAGACGAAGGAATAAGGGCAGTGACGTGGATAGAGAAATCCACCGATGGTGGTAGCGCAGGTGGTAGTTGAGAAAGTGCTAAGGCTTGCAAGGAAGGGATCGCAGGTTCGATCCACGTGATTGATGTTTTGCTAAGGAAAGAGGCCTTCGTTTTGTTTGATATTTTTGTGAGGAGGATAAAGAGGGAAACGTGCACCTAAGGTTTCATGTGGGCACGTAGCCCACTTGGTAGCCTAGCTTTGGGCTAGGGTGTTGGAGAGGCTACGTCGTGTGTTCGAATTTCGCCGAAGATATTTTGGTGGGTAGAATAGTTGAAAGGTATGCTATACACATTTTTATTTCTCCAAAGGTTTTGAAATTCAAAAATTGCTTAGAGGGTTTCGTAAGCTAAAAGCTATAAGGTTTTTGAGGGAGTTATAAGGTAAAGTAAATTAAAATATTTTATTTTTATTTTTGGTGATTGAAATTTATTTTATAAAGTTGGAGTGATAAGGTGTATAAAGGAAATTGTTGTGTATTTTGTTATAATAAAGATGTTGACTTATATTGTGTAAGTTTGGAGATTATAAGGTGTACTAAGAGATTTGATATTTTTGTATGGTAAAATAATTATTGGGAAAATTATTTTGTGGAGATCTTGAGATAGGTTGTGGCTACCTAACCCTAGTATTGGCAAAGAAAATTTGATTGTGGTTAAGACAGGTTTTGAAGACATATCTCCATCAAAACAAAAGGTATGGGTACATCTTCCTTGTGAGTAAAATATTGTTGGATTGGATGTTGTGAATGCTAAGTTGGAGTGAAAAGGATTGTTTGATAAGCATTGTTGAGTTTGGTTTTGAGATATCCAATATTGATTGATGAGGTTTTTTGGAATGAAGGTTGATGCTAGAAACCTTGTTTGATAAGCATTGTTGGAAATGTTGAGTGAGCCTTCATATGCATGATTAGGGTTTGTGAAAGATCATGAGTATCATTGTTATGTGAATTTGGAATCATCTTGAGTCAAGGTTTGAGTTCCATAGTGTGAGTTATTGGAAGTATAGTGAAACACTTGGTTAGGGTTTATAAGCAAGTTGTGTTTCATTGAGTGATTGGTTGAGTGGAGTTGATTGAGCATAATTGATTGAAAGTATTGGAGTGATAGTTCAAGTTATATGAAATAAATTGTTCTTTATTTTTGGATTGAGTTGAAGGAGATATTGAAAGTGATTGAGTATTGTTGTGAGTGTGAAACATATTGAGTCTCTAACCATTCTCTATATGTTTCTATGGTAAAACAAGAGAGATTGAAAGTGATTGAGCATTGTTGTGAGTGTGAAGCATATTGAGTCTCTAACCATTCTCTATATGTTTCTATGGTAAAACAAGAGAGATTGAAAGTGATTGAGCATTTTTGAGTGTGAAGCATATTGAGTCTCTAACCATTCTCTATATGTTTCTATAAGTTAAACAAGATTCTATGTGAAACTTGTTTGTGTGATTGAAGAGGTTTTTGTGATAGATTGAGTTGAGTTGAGTAAGATTTTGTGGAAGCTTACAATGCAGATTTGAGGTAAGTCTTGGTGAAGACTTATTGAGCAGATTGAACAAGTTCTAGTGAGAACTTGTTAAGAAATTTGAGGTAAGTCTTGGTGAAGACTTGTAGAGCAGATTGAGCAAGTTCTTGAGAGGACTTGTGGATAGATTTGAGGTAAGTCTTTGAGAAGACTTGAGAGCAGAGTTGATTGATTGATTTGTTCAAACCTTGAGTTAAGGTTTGGGGTAGATCTAGCAGAGTTGATTTGTGATTGGATCAAGCTTTGTGTTAAGGCTTGAGGATAGATTTGAGGATAAATTTTAGGATAGATTTGAAAATAAATTGAGAGATTTGTGCTAGATCGAGGGACTATGTTTAGTGTAGATTAGAGATAGATATTGAGAAGATTTGTGCTAGATCAAGGACTATGTTTAGTGAGATTTGAGATAGATATTGAGCAAATTTATGCTAGATCAAGGACTATGTTTAGTATAGATAAATTTGATTTAGAGCTAAGATCAAGCTTTGGAGGTGATAGAGTAGAGGATAGTAGTCTCTAGTGGATAGAGATCCATTAGCCAGGGTAGTGAGGATAGAGATATTCTTAGTGAGGATAGGAGTCTTCAATGGAGAGAGATCCACAAGCCAGTGTAGTGGAGGTAGTAGTCTTCTAGAGGATCACCAGCCAGAGCAGAGGAGAAGGAGTTCTCCTATGGATAGAGATCCACAAATCAACTTAGGGGATTGGTGTCTCCTATGGATAGAGATCCATAAACTTGATTAGGGGATTGGTGTCTCCTTTGGATAGAGGTCCATAAACATTGTAATAGGGAAGGATTCCCAAGATATTTGTTGAGAAAATTTTAGTGAAATATTTTCTCCATGGATGTAGCCCACATTGGGTGAACCACGTTAAATTGGTGTCTCTATTATGTGTGGTGATTTATGCATTGCTTTGATTACTACTATTGATATTGCCATTGATATATTGGATAATATTATTTGGGAAATAAAAGTAAAAAGTGGTCTTATACTATTCACCCCCCTCTCAGTATAAGCTTGTGTTCTTCAATTGGTATCAGAGCGGGTTCCTTCGAAAGAGTTTAACAACTTGAAGGAAAAGCTTACAAGAACACAGATGGATTCTCAGAATGGATCATCAGGGAATTCGACACCATTTTTTGATGGGAACAATTATGTACTTTGGAGTATAAGAATGAAGATTCACCTAATGGCACTTGGAAATGAAATATGGGAAGTAGTTGAGAATGGATACATACCACCAACTACTCCACCTATAGATAAATATGGTAAGCTCCTACATATGAATAATTCAAAGGCAATGAATGGAATTTTAAAGGGTTTGCATGAAACAGAGTTTATAAAGGTTATGCATTGCAAATCAACAAAGGAAATTTGGGATAAGTTGAAAGGTATATATGAGGGAGACAAAAAGGTCAAAAGGGTAAAGTTGCAAAATTACAAGAGAACATTTGAAGACCTAAAGATGAAGGATGAGGAAAACATTGTTGCATATCTACTTCATGTGGATGAGGTTGTTAACTCCATGCAAGGACTTGGGCTTAAGGTTGAAGAAACAGATGTTTGTGATAAGATTTTAAGGTCACTCCCAAAAAGGTATAGTGAAAATATTTCAGCTATAGAAGAGTCAAAAGATATTGAACTTTTGACAAGGGATGAATTACATGGAATTCTCATAGCTTTTGAGATGAGAATAAAAGAGGAACCTATTCCCCAGAAAGAAGCAGCCTTCAAAGCTACTAAGAAGACAAAGGGTAAGAAGTCAGATTCAAGCAATGAGTCATCCAGTGATGAAGAAGCAAATTATGGTAGAAGGAACAAAGACTCAAGAAAGTATAAAGGTACAAAATTAGTTAGATGTTTCAATTGTGGAAAATATGGTCACTATGCATCTGATTATCCAGAGGCTAGAAATAGCAATGATGAAGAAAAATAGGATCATAAGAACAGGGAAACAGGAAAACACAAGTACCAAAAGAAAAGTAGGGATGGACAAGGCAAGCAAGGAAAGAAGTTTTTCCAAAGGTATAAGAAGAGTTTTTATGCAGACAAGGCAAGTAAGAGTTCAAGTGATAGTGATGGAAGCTCCTCAAGTAATGAAGAAGAAGAAATTCTATTTATGATAGAAGAAAAATAAGTTGTTAGAAACAAGGTACCAATGATTCTCAAGTATTTTAGATGTGGTAACTTTGGTCATCTTGAAGATAGTTGTACAAGGAATGGATTCTATTTCAGTGATGATGAATATGAAGATACTAGTGAAGGTCCAGAAGAAGAAAGTCTTCTTATGGCAATAGAAGAAGAAGGAAGTGCTTCTATTGAAGATAAATCAGAAAGGAATGAAGATGATCCTAAAGGTAAAAAAATAGAGGAAGAATCAGAGAAAGGAGAAGTTGATCTTGAGGGTGAGCTTATTTATGCCCTTGATGCATTAAGGGAGGTAAGAAAGCAGAACTCAAAACTCAAGCTTAAATTTCAAGAATGTGATGAAGAGAAAGGAAAGCTTATAGAAGATCTAACCAACTCAATAGCTAAGACAAGGAGATTCAAAGAGAAGTTAGAAGCAAAGGTTTTAGAATGTGAAAGGTTAGAGCATGAGGTAGCTTCACTAAGGAAGGAAGTAAAAGAGTCTAAAGACAAGTTACACAAGTTTGGGAGAAGCTCAAAGAACTTGGATAAGATTATCAAGGTACAAAGATCTTCATCAAACAAAATAGGACTTGGTTTTGAACAGGTACAAAGAGAACAAGGAGAGGAGTCAATCTCAAGCTCCAAGGAAGAAGAAGCTTCAGAAGAAGAGAGTGTAAGAGAGAGTGAGACTTATGAGGAAGAGTTGAACAATAGAAAGTTCAACAAGGAAAGGAACAATGCACAAATGAGGAACATATGGAACAGGAAGCAACACAAGGTAAAAGAGACTAAGAGACCAATGGGGTCAAGGCAAGGTAGTTTCAATGGATGATGCTTCTCATATCACAGGTTTGGGCACAAGGCTACACAGTGCAGGACACATGAAAGACAAGAATATGGGAATTTCAGAAACAGGCATCTCTTTCAAGGGTATTGTCACTCTTGTAATCAGTTTGGTCATAAGGTAGTTAATTGTAGGGTTCATAATAGGAATGGATATGGCTTCACCAGGAGGAACTACAAGATATTTGCACCTTCAAGGAATCACAACATTAAGTGCTATAAGTGCAATAATGTTGGGCACATAGCTAAGTGGTGTAGAGCAGAACTTCCAGAGACAAGCAAGAACAGGAATAGTCAGAGGAATCAAAAGGATCAATTGAGGAAGAAGGTGGACAAAGGTAAAGATCAGTGTATGATGGGAGTAGAGATACTCCCACCCCAGAATTAACCACCTCAAGAGAGGAGGTGGGGGAGGGGCTAAGCTAAGAGTCTCATTCTTAGCCCCAAGCCCCAAAGGTGGCCCTTTGCCATTGATGACAAAGGGGGAGAGATTTGAGTTAGGGGGAGAGCATTCAATTAGGGGGAGCAGTTTCTCAAGGGGAGCAAATTTTGAAAAAAAGAAAAGGAATGGTAAAAAAAGGGGTTGCCATCAATGACAAAGGGGGAGATTGTTGGAAATTTTGAGTAGTTTTGTTGTCATTGATGTCAAGAGAGTATTGGTTCAATTTCGTCATCATTAAGGACATCAAGTGGTTTTTCCAAAAGCAAGAAGGTCTTGAAAAGGAATAGGATATAATATTTATTTTTAATATTATATGCCTAAAAAGGCCCAAAGGATGAAGACCCAAGGAAGGAGAAGCAAGTTTAAATTAAATAATAATATTATATTATTATAATATTTTGGGCCAAATAACAAGGTGAAGAAAAACAAGGTTCAAGTTGAAAAGACCCATGAGGAGTTTACAAAATATTTAATTTAAATTAAAATATTTTAATCTTTGATTAAAATTTTAATTTAAATTAATAATGGGTGCCAAAGGTTTTAAATTTAAATATTTAAAATCTAATTTGAATTTTAAATTTGAAATTTGTCGACGTGTAAAAGACAAGAAGCATGTGTATTTATATAGGAAATAATTCTCATTTCCTAAGTCCTCAAAAATATACACCTTCGAATGAAAACAAAATCGTGCACTACATTACTTGGAGGAAGAGAAATTCACATTTCAAAGTGTTGGAGGTAGACGAAGGAATAAGGGTATGACATGGATAGAGAAATCCACCGATGGTGGTAGCGTAGGTGGCAGTTGAGATAGTGCTAAGGCTTGCAAGGAAGGGATCATGGGTTCGATCCACGTGATTGATGTTTTGCTAGAGGAGAGAAGCCTTCGTTTTCATTTGAAGTTTTCATGAGGAGGATAAAGAGGGAAACGTGCACCTAAGGTTTCATGTGGGCACGTAGCCCACTTGGTAGCCTAGCTTGAGGCTAGGGTGTTGGAGAGGCTACGTCGTGTGTTCGAATTTCATCGAAGACATTTTGGTGGGCAGAATAGTTGAAAGGTATGCTATACACATTTTTATTTCTCCAAAGGTTTTGAAATTCAAAAATTGCTTAGAGGGTTTCGTAAGTTCTAAAAGGTAGCTATAAGTTTTTGAGGGAGTTATAAGGTAAAGTAAATTAAAATATTTTATTTTTATATTTTTGGTGATTGAAATTTATTTTATAAAGTTGGAGTGATAAGGTGTATAAAGGAAATTGTTGTGTATTTTGTTATAATGAAGATGTTGACTTATATTGTGTAAGTTTGGAGATTATAAGGTGTACTAAGAGATTTGATATTTTTGTATGGTAAAATAATTATTGGGAAAATTATTTTGTGGAGATCTTGAGATAGGTTGTGGCTACCTAACCCTAGTATTGGCAAAGAAAATTTGATTGTGGTTAAGACAGGTTTTGAAGACATATCTCCATCAAAACAAAAGGTATGGGCACATCTTCCTTGTGAGTGAAATATTGTTGGATTGGATGTTGTGAATGCTAAGTTGGAGTGAAAAGGATTGTTTGATAAGCATTGTTGAGTTTGGTTTTGAGATATCCAATATTGATTGATGAGGGTTTTTCTGGAATGAAGGTTGATGCTAGAAACCTTGTTTGATAAGCATTGTTGGAAATATTGAGTGAGCCTTCATGTGCATGATTAGGGTTTGTGAAAGATCATGAGTATCATTGTTATGTGAAGTTGAGAACTATCTTGAACTAGGGTTTGTGAAAGATCATGAGTATCATTGTTATGTGAGTTTGGAATCATCTTGAGTCAAGGTTTGAGTTCCATAGTGTGAGTTGTTGGAAGCATAGTGAAACACTTGGTTAGGGTTTATAAGCAAGTTGTGTTTCATTGAGTGATTGGTTGAGTTCCATAGCGGTTTTTGATGATATTTCATGGAATAAAGGAAATGAATACCTCATTCCTATGGAGAAGTCTGATTGCAATGGCCTTATTAGGGATTGAAGTGGAGACTTTTTAATTCATCAATGAATAATTTTTTTCAAATGGCCTTAATATTTTGGTGGTTTTTATGTGTTTTTATTATGTTTTTCTGGTGGCCGTCCTAGGGTGGGATGGCTGTAACATTCATTATGGTCATAGGTTGGAAATATTGCAAAATTTGATGACCATCCCACTTTGGGGAGGCCATGCTTATTATAGGGATATTTAAGCTCAAAATTGGCAAAATTAGGCTTATTTGCACACTTCTAACTTGGAATATTGAGAGGGGAGGAGTTGGAGAGTAATTTTGTGAAGTGAAGCACTGTTGAAACCATCCCATAATCATGATGAGCCATTTTTTAGATTCAATGAGCGGCGGAGCCGATGTGATATGAGTAAGGACTGAATTTGCTACTATCCTTTGTTAATTTTTGAAATGTAATTATTTTTGTGTTTGCTAATGAAACACACTAAATATTGGTAAATGAACCTCATTAGTGGTATCATTTATTATTTTATTCTTTACTTTTTGTTTTCTATTTTTTTTTAATTTCTTTGTATTTTTATAAGGTTATTTGCTTATTTTTGGGTGGTTGTCCCTAGGTCGGGAGGCCATTTTTTAACAGTTTGGGGGTCATTCCTGGGTTGGACAACCATTGGTGGTTGTCCCTAGATGGTATGGATATTGGTGGCCACCCATGGGTGGGATGAATACGAATTTTATGGTTTTCCCTAGGTAGGATGACCATGATTTTGAAAGAAAAAGGTTCCTTTTATAGGAGTTTTTTTGTTTTTTAAGCTTGCTTACCCTTACTAGGTGATCAAGAGCTGGTATTAAATTTTGACTCTATTTTAGACCGGACCTACTGATATAGGATGACTAGAAATGTTTTGACACCATTGGTCTTAAGCAAGTGACACGGTTAGAGGTAGTTATGGGAGACATAGCCTACTTGATGACTTTGATAAATTTGTGGGACCCTCGCACAAATACCTTCTACTTATCGACTAGGGAGATCATAGTGATGTGACAAGACATTTACCAGATTTTACATATTTTGATATAGGGGCATACGATTATGTCTACTCGTTGAGATCTTAGAAAATTTATTTTTTAGAGGTATTTCAAAGAGGGCTTGTGTGAAGCACTATGAGATATGCCTAACGGAGGTATCCTATTGGAGATATGGTATGAGGAAGAGGTATTGACTAGGAGACATGCCTTCCTGATGACACTTATCTACAACATATTTCTAGTAGATTCATCATGATCCAAGTTCCCTTAGAAATTTTTGGAGTTGGTATTTTCATTGATGGAGTGAACCATAGAGAGGTTGTTATTTATGGAATGGGGCAATACTTTTATAGCACAACTTTATGATAATTTGTACAAGATCTGCCACCATGGGTGGAAAATATTAGGCTACAACTTTGTATTATAGGTGTGGGGATGGCAATACCTTATCATGGATCAACCATGGGGACTACCTTGGATGATGTGGACACAACTTAAAAATGTGGAGATAGGATGTGGGATCCTACGGTACAAGTACCAGGAGAGGGATTAGATCCATCGTTATGTAGGTGTGATTGATCACTATCTATATTTATTTGTGTAACTCATGGTAGATGAGGTTACCTAGAGACAATACATAGATTGTCTAGCATGACCTGAGGCTAAGGTGTAGCTTCAATGGCTAGGGTGAGGGATATGGTTAGTTGATAAAAATAGGATCAGCAAGAGTATTTCCCATATGCTTGAGTTATGTGATAGTTTAGGCTATGTTATGAATTTCCTAGAGATCCAATTATGTATCGATGTCGTACATATGAGAGGAAAATTTCTTAGCCTATAGTGGAGGTAGTTGGAGAGGAGGCATATCCTGTAGAAATCATATCTAAGTGATACAATATTAGGACCACAACAGAGTATGACTCCTAGTGGGTGATGCATGAGTGGTGAGGGTAGGGACATCTAGGAGGTGGTATAAATACATCAATAGAGGACGCTCATGGGGAGGCTCCATATGAGGTTCCAAATGAGGCTCTATATGAGTAGGAGATAAAATTATGTGAGCAATATGACGAGGAGATAGATTCAAGGGAGTGGCATGTGCACCGTCAAATAGATGATGAGTGGATGGACAACATGGATATGGAGGGTCAGTAGGGGTGTTATGATGAGGATGATTTTGATGAGCAGGGAGTGCAAGCATAGTTGGCATCATGGAATGCTACCATTACTAACATACAATGTGATATGATCAAAGAGAGATACGAGTGGAGGAAATACGTATAGGATAGGGTTATCCTATAGGTATAGATGTAAACTACTCAGGCAGAGATTGAGAGGTAGGTAGAAGTGATTTAGGGGCAAGTGGTAGATCTAGTTGCATTTTGGTCATAGGTTAGAGCAAGGATCTCAAGCCAGGGGGCATTGGGTAGCTATGAGGTAGCTAGGATACGGGGGAGGTGACATAGCTCTAAAATTTACTAGGTGACTACTAGGATCATAATCGAGAGGAGCTATCATACACATAGGATTTGGAGGATGAGGTAGCACGTCTTAGAGGAAGTTACCAAATCATCCTTCTATAAGTGGGTCCTAGTAGAGTAGGAGGATAGATACAGGGTAGTCATCTACAAGGATGGGGGCTCCTAGCTCCATGAGGAGATTAGATAGGGTAGGGAGGAGCAAATATGGGAGATCTTGATTAGCAATGATCAAGGGTGGTGGTGAGAGTCATGATTTCAATATTGCATTATCATGGCTTTTGAGATTCTGTGGTTATTTTTTTATTTTAGGTGTGTGAGGTCTGAGGACCCACTTGATTTTAGCCTACGAGTAGTTTATGTATTATGATGTAGATTTTTGCTCCATACATATACATATATAAACAAGTTTTTCTATTATCATCATGTGCTTCCTTATTGCTATATTTGATGAATGAGATGCTTATGTTTACTTTACTGATGCTTTTATGGATTCTTATCATGGATGCATGTATTGTAATATGATGTTAGTTAATGATATGTACATGTGTGTATGCATAATAATATGGATTATTTGTTAATATGTACTGATGAATTATGAATACTATTTGAAACACCATATGCTAGAACCATAGACTATATAAAATTTATCGATTTATTTTTAAAGTTATCATAAAATTATGTAATGGACTATGAAAATGTAAACTGATAAACATGTGATAAAATGGTATGGAATGGAATGATAAACCATTAAAATTCTAGTTACACGGATCTTTAAACTAATAACATTAGTCCAATTCAAATTTAAAACTCTTAAGACCCACTAAACCTAACTCTATCTACATTGGTGTTCTTCCATAAGATTTAGGAAAGGGTCGATGCTACCGTGGCAAACCTAAACAATTCTTAATTTTTTGGTAAGGCCATTTCAAATTTCAAGGCCATTTATTTATTTATATATATTTTTATAGTCACAATGAATGAAACAATTTAAACATTTTAAATGTTATGTTAAATTTTTCAATAATTACGTTGAGAGGCGTTCCAATGGACAACAACGGGTGGAGTCAAAGAGGTCATACATGTCCAGTCGTAAACAATTTCTTTTTTTATTAAAAAAGTCAACATTAAAAAAAAAATTTAAAACATTTAAACTAAAACAACTAACTAACCAACCAACCATTGCAAACATCTAAAATGTTTAAACTAAAACAACCGACTAATGAACAACGAGTCGGCTATTTTAGTTTAAATATTTTAGATGTTTGCAACGGTTGGTTGGTTAGTCATCTGTTTTACTTTAAATATTTTAAATGTTTTTGTTAATGTCAACTTTTTAATAAAAAAAAAATTGTTTACGGCTTGACATGTATGACCTCTTTGCCTCCACCCCTTGTTTGCCATTGTAGGAATGCATCTCGACGTAATTATTGAAAAATTTAACATAACATTTAAAATGTTTAAATTGTTGCATTCATTGTGACTATAAAAATATATAAAAATAAATAAATGGCCTTGAAATTTGAAATGGCCTTACCAAAAAATTAAGAATGCTCGATATTGATTCCTCTTGATGTTTTTAGATATATATCCTTTATATCTAAGCTAGTTTTTAATAATAATTAAATTGCCTAAAAATTCTATATTCTTAATATATATATAATCAAAATTCAAGTATAATAAATTATATAAAGAAGTCCGAGGGAGAATAAAATAACAGTTTAGGCTTTGGCTCTTATTTAGGAGGTCCAAGGTTCAAACCACGACATGGACGAGTGTGTGAAGGGATCGATGTGTGGTGGGTGTGTGTTAAATTTTCTATTGCTAAGCATAGCTCTCAACTTTACGAGAGATCATAGTTGGGAGGAGAGTGCTCAACCCTATCAATGTACCAAACATAATTCTATTGTGTAGAATCTGTATGGATCATGAGCACCTTCTGTGCTCTTTATAAATCAGAATTAAAAATTTCAATAACAACATTTTCTTGTCTATTTTTTTTTGTGGCTTATTTTTGTCCTTATTGTCTTATTTGTTCTTAAACCAATACTGATTGATGTTATGATTGTCCATTTTGCAATTCTTTCAATATTTCCCTTGTGACTAAGGTTGTTTCCCTTTATATTTTGTGGATGAACCTGAAGATGATCCTCTCTTTTTGTAGTTAGCTTTTTTTGGGCCACTTTGATTGTGTGAATAAAGTGCATTGTTTGTCACTTCATCACTTTAGGGTTGATTTGCTTCTGTTTGAAGAAAGTGGACCAACTCTGCAAAGGTGACCGTTATTTGAGATACATTTATGGAAGTGATTAACATCTTAAAGGATTTAGGAAGAGCCCTCAAAATGACTAAATTGAGAATGGTGTCTTCTACTTTGGCTCCTAAAGTATTGAGCTTAGACTTCAGTTCTGCCACTCTATAGAGGAAAACTTCAACTGATTCACTTGAGTTCATATGGAGTGTACGAAGTTGGATTTGAAGATTTAGAATAATTGATTGATTATTTTCTTCAAAAATGATGCACAATGAGTCCCATGCATATTTTCCATTCTTTGCCTCATAAATATGGGGTTGGATCTCTTTAGTAGTTTCTAGGAGTATCAACATGAGAATATGATTGTTATTTTTATCCCATGCTTTTTGATCTGCTCCTAGTGATGTGGATCTTAAATCAATGTCATCCACTAAATCCCACATCTCCTCTATAGTAAGAATTTCTTTCATCTTGGTCTTCCATGCTGAAACATAAGAGCCCTTTACAAATTATGTATCATTTAAGTATTTATTGATAGTTACCATTTATGAAGGGTCTATAATGGATCCAAGATGGTCTCTCTTTCTCTCTTGAATTGATATTTAATGGCACCTGCCTAAAAATTAGTTGTGAAGGATTTATCAGTTTGAGGATAGTTAAGCCAAACAAGAAGAAATTAGAGATAATTCACTCTTTAGTGATATTTAATGGCTTCTGCCTCAAATTCCATCTAGAGAAGGATAGTTAGTTTGAGGGAATTAAGCCAAACAACAGAAGAGTGAATTAGGGATTTTGATGTAGAAGAGAATATTAAGAAAAAATTGGCTTCAAAACCTATGCAATGAGTTACATAAATTATTGTGAAATTTTATTAGGGTTTTAGTGCTCTTGATTGTGATGACTTTAATTGCAAAAAACAAGAAAGAAAAATGCAATAATCAATCAAAGAGGACCCTCAAAAATTTTATCACTAAGGTTTCAGATGCAACTGAAAATGCACCTTATTTAGGAATGCCAATTTTATTTTAGGTGTCAAGTAATATCGAAAATGCACCTAGTTATTTAATTTTTGCAACAAAATATTTATTTATGTTTTATTAAATTCTCCCCCATTTGTGTTACAATTTTTGTAAAAATATAATTTTATCAAATATCAATCATTCTCCCTTTGTTTTACAAAAAATAACAAAATAGCTCACCTTTCAAGACAAGTCGACACACAAAAAGATTTTGAAAGGCTTTCTAGAACCAATCGATAAACAACTCGGTTTGTAGTGGACCATTCAGGCTTCAAAACTCAAAAATTAGAGGGGCATTAGGATTAAAGGGTTATCTAATCCTCATGGGACTATAACTTTGATCCAACCCTTTCCAAGGATCAGTGTAAGTGTTGAAACGATGTAAAATTCTTCTATGCTCTCAAAGCATATGACGAAAATGAGTTCTTGTATTTTTTCATCAAAGTTTGTTTCGCTTTATTATCACTCTTTGAAAACAAAGAGCTTTCTTAATATAAGGCTTTGTATTCATGAAAAATAACTTTTACTCTAAAAAAAAATATTAGGAACAATAAATTGGAGGAAAATGTTACAAATTTCAATTTGGTGTAAAATAAATTGTGCTTTCAAATTTTTTCTTTTATACCCCCTTAAATTTGGAGAAACCAAAATTAAAACAATAATGATTACAAATTTGCAAAACAATAATTTGCCTTATGTTGATTTGTTTTAAATTTTAATGCAAATCTTTAATTAATGTTTAGCATAATTTTAATTAATAATCAAACAATTTAAAAAAATCACTTTTAATGTCTTTAAAAAATGATTTTAACAAAAAATAGATGAGATTATTAAAAAAATACTAAAATGAATTAAAGAAAATACAAAATAAAAATAAAAATAAAAAATCGATATACTTTCCTAAGTCAAGTTTTTTTATGCAAAAGTGGTGTTTTAGCACTGCAGAGAATTGAACCCTTGCTCCTGCAAGTGCTAGCCTAAGACTAGCATTCCTGCCAGTCGGGCTAGCCTGCTTGATGGGAAGCAAAGGGAAAATATTTTCCTTTATTCCTTCGTGTGTTGCGGGAATGAAAAAATTAAAAAAATTGGGACTTTTAGTCCCACATTGCCCCTATGGGTGATGTTTGGGTTTATTAAAAGGGAAAATATACCCTTTGATTGTCTACTACCTTCAAGAAGTCATGAAACCACTCGTTTTGCCCTGAAAAATGATGATGTTTCTTGAATTGGCATGTAAGCCCTCGATTCTCGAGCCTCCACTACGTAAGCCAAATTGCCATATAACCCTCAATCCTCGAGCCTCCACTACTTAAAAATTTTATTTGCCTAGGTGTCAGTGTCGAGTTAGGTCTTCATTCGAGTAGCATTAGCGGTCACATGTAGGGTCTATCGGTCTTCACACCGCCTAGGTGTCACATGTAGGGTTTAATGTCTAGTATGAGGGCTATCCCGCCCTCAATAAATTAAGATCGTGGGCAGGTATCCAAAGGAAATTATCTTTAATTTTTGACAAAGGGCGCTTCTACCCTCGCTTAGCATGTAGCCACATCAGTTTAAACATAGAAGGCTTTCCTCTGGTTGTGGATTGTCGATATAAGGAGGGAACTCGTACCCTCGCTTAGTGGTCGATCGCATCTGAGACTAGTATCTGATAACTAGTATAAGGAGGACGCTCCTACTCTCTCTTAGCTGTCCGATTGCCTACCTTCTTGGAAACACTGTGGACCAATAAAATGTCTTGTGTCCCCTATCTTGCAAGCTTGATTGGTATGAAAAAAAATTTACAACCTTAGAGGAGTCAGGAAAAATAATTCTAAAGTAAACCAAATTAAATCAAATTATGGTGCTTCCTCATTGAAATGTGTGGAACAAGAAATCTCTCAACTTACCTAGCTTAGAACGAGATTGTCTCTCACCTTGCCTAGTGCGTCTTGCATTGCTTCCTTCCTAGTTAGCTTTGATGCCAATGATGACAAATATATTGCAAATAATTAGCCAAAAATGATTAGACTTCAATAGTTTATATAACATTGGCCATAGACTTGAAATAGCCCAATGGCAACTGTTTCCCCCTTAGGTAGTAAACAAAGTGAAGTAGGAAGTCCCTCCCTAAGTCAGCTAACAACCTAGAAATTGTCGTTAACTACTAACAAGTTATTCTTCACGTTACAATGTGAATAATCAACTTAACAATATATCATTAACCATAATAAAATAGTTAATAATATTTACAATGATAAATAATAATAAATAATAGAATAACCTAGTAGTAAAAATAGAAATTACTTTTTACCCTAACACTATAAACCTACATTCGTGCACACACTACAAGGTGCAACTTCAATAACACAAAACATTCACCATAAAAAATACACAAAATAAAGTGACGGTGAAAATTTATGGTTTTATTAATGTGCATGTTGGTTATATATTATAAAGACCTCTCTCTTTTACACAAGTCTATAATACCTTCCAATCTTTCTTTTTCCTCTTCTTCTCTTTTCTTCTTTTATTTTATGTTAGTCAACCTCTCTCTTTTCCAACCGATTTCTCTTGCTCGTCTTGTTTCTTTTCATATTTTTCTTCCTTCTGCATACCACTCTTCCTCTTGATGATTCTCTTCCTCTTCTTACAAGAAGGATTTTTATATGTGATAATGACAATTACAAACGATTAACAATTATCTTACCTATAATTGTTTGTATACTCTTGCATTAATTCATACTCATATTTTCTATCCATGATGAAGCATAAAATTCTCTTGGAAACTTTAACTACCAAATAACAACACCTCTCAACTTTGATGGCTTTACAATGATTAGAGCCAAGAGAACCAACAATTCCTTTAAATTTGCATGGGATTAATGGTAAAATTAAGATTTTAATTTAACGGGGAAAAATTATATTGGATTAATGGTAAGATTAAGATTCTAATTTAACGGAGAAGAATTGTATAAAAGGTTCAAAGTTAGCTTTAAAATTCAAATTTAATCAGAAGAATTATACCTAAATTGAGTTTAATTAAATTAACATTTATTAAATAAATAATATAATATCATTTTATATAACCTATTATCTCTATACTTTAAAAATGGTCTATGAAATCTTGCAATCCTAAAGCCCATGCCAGAGTCCACTACGGGTCTAATTCCAACAACAAAAGAAAATTATTCCAGAAAACTATTTACAACAGTAAGGGTACATACCCTGCTATTTTCTACATAATATCCATTCACTCTCTTGGGCACACTAATTACTACGTAGTGTAAGATATTATGTGGTTTCCCTCTACATTGTATGTAGCCACGTATTTGTTGAAGGATGTGGGATCCATTGCAGGAAATTTAAAGGATGTCTGTGTGATAGGATTGTAGCTTTAGAATCTCCACTTCAAGAGAAAATGAGCAGAAGAGTTTTTGCATAATAAGAACAAACCGAGGCCTAGAGCAGATACTTTGTAATTGGAAAAAGAGAATGAATGAAAGGAGGAGGAAAGCGAGGAGGAGGAAAGAGGGATGTTCTGCCATGTTCTGGTGGAGAAGACTCGCTTCATGCAGTGACTATTTCTATGGTGAACCAACCACTGTTAGGATTTGCATTGTGGTTATTGAGTCCAAAGAATTTAGAATCAATCAGATAACAAAAAAACTTTCACTCTTTGCAAACACAACAAAAATACGCTACAGAACTCAATGGAAGACATGTCAGTATGACATTGAGTATGTACTAGGGCAAAGCGCAAATTGCATAAAATCAAGTAAAAATAGAAAGATTGACACTTTTCAGAACGACATATGATTTCATAAAAATAATAAAAAAAAGCCATCAAATCCCAAGATTATGGTCTTATATTATTTTTATAATAACACTCTTCAAAGAAGCCAACATATCTATTGACTTCCATAAGTCTATATAATCATTTGATCTAAAAGAAAAACAAAATTATTGATTGGATATACAGAACTAGCTTCTTCGAACATTCTTAGTTCACATTCATAATAAAACATACAAACTTTCTTTAAGATCATACTTCAAAAAAATTAGAGTATCTAACCAGAATATTTTAAAGTGTCGTCACCGGAAATTTTTGACTGAAGAAAAAAATAAATTGTATTATGTTTTTTTAAAGTCAAGTTTTATGAGATAACCTATTTAATTTTTATATAAGCTAATTTAAAATTTGGTTAAGTTTGATAAAAATTTGGGTTAACTAAATATGTTAAGAGTTGTATCAATTTATTTGTTACATATTTAGAATTTTATAACAGTTCCAACCAAAACACATCTCTATATAAAAAAAAATTAATATAATATTTTTTTTTTTAATTGAGGTTAGCATATAAAGAATTGCATCAATATATCTATTACAACTTTTAAAATTTGTATTAGTTCACCAAAAAAAAACAACAAAAAATATAATTTTATATCTAAAAATTAATATATATTTTTAAATAATACTTTATAATCACAATAAAACAATCATGTTTACATGATGTTGTTGTTGAATATTATAATTTTTTTTTTCTATTCTCCTAAAGAAAATTTAACACAAAGCCATCACACTCTCCACCCAACGGTTTGAACTTTAAACCTTCGGAAAAAAGGTCAAAGCCAAAGCCGTATTAATAGATCAAAGTTACACAAAGAAAACCAAAATATTAAACCCTGATCTCCTTACTCCTAAAAAACGTTTTCACAGTTAGAAACAAGTCTTCAAACCCAATCTTCGTGTCATTACATTAAAAGTAATTTTAATTTTGTTTTATTTTTTTTCCTAGACAGATGCAAACATATAAAATTTAATAAATAAAACGTTCATTTAATATAGAGAACACATAAAATTCCTATATAATCCCAAAACAGCTCAAGAAAGAGATATCCGATAGAAAATCCACCAGCAAAACAAATATGGGTTAATGCCACAATTTGAAACATGGATTGGGGTCGAAGGCGAAATTACACTAGATCTAATCTCCATCTGTGGTTGTGCGACATCTCGGAAGGAAATCCCAAGACCCATCACATAAATCATACACAATTACATCAAGACTAGTACACCTTATTTTGAAGCACAAATAACCTTATTTTGAAGAAAGAATCCTCGCAATTTCGCTCCAGTATGGAGGATTGGGATTCTCTGGAGAGTCCAGCTGATAAATAAAAACATCACTCAAGTACAACCAGCAGGACCAGCGATCCACATCCAACAAGCCAGGGAATATGATACTACCCAGGCAAAGGAGATGACACAAAGGTCATGGTGCTGAAATCGTTCATATCGCAGACCCTAACGCCCCAGCCAGAGCCATCCAGATGTTCCAATACCAACAAGAAAAAAAAATAATTCCAGAAAAGTATCTTCCTGTTAACCAGCCTTGAATTGATAGGCAAAGGTAGATTCCCTTCTAATTTCCAGGACTCCTCAAAATAATCGTACATTTCTACTTTGTATTCATTCTCTCTGTTGTCCACAGTCACTACTACTTTGTAAGACTCTTTGTGGTTTCCCTCTACAATATATGTAGCCGCGTGTTTGTTGAAGGATGTGGGATCCATTGCAGGAAATTCAAAAGACGTCTGTGTAATAGGATTGTAGACGCAGAATCTCCACTCCAAGGAAGAACGAGCAGCAACGTTTTTGCGCAATCAGAACAGACCGAGGGCTGATCCTTTGTGAGCGCAAAGAAGGGGTGAAGGCCCCAACATGAAACATATCAAATTTAATAAATAAAACACTTATCTAATAAAGAAAACACATCAAATTTCTATATAATCCCAAAACAACTCAAGAAACAGATATCCCATAGAAAATCCACTAGCAAAATAAAATATGGGTTAATGCCCGAGCTTGAAACATGGATTGGGGTCGAAGGCGAAACTACACTGGTTCTCATATCCATCTGTTGTTGTGAGACATCTGGGAAGGAAATCCCAAGACCCATCACATAAATCATAGACAATTAAATCAAGACTGGTACACGTTATTTTCCTTATTTTGAAGCACAAATAACCCTCTGCCCCTATGCATATACAGCGACCCCAATTCCTATTCCTGTGTGGACGGAAACTTTGAACCATTGAAGAAGGCATCCTCGCAATTTCGCTCCAGAATGGAGGCCTGGGATTCTCTGGAGAGTCCAGCTGATAAATAACAACATCACTCAACTTCAATGGATTCACAATGGGTGCAACCAGGAGGACCAGCGATCCACATCCAACAAGCCTAGGAATAAGATTTCCTCGAGGCAAAGGGTATGGCACAAAGGTCATGGTTCTGAAATCGTTCATATCGCAGATCCTAACGCCCAAGCTAGAGCCATCCAGAGGTTCCGCTACCAACAAGAAAAGTAAATTATTCCAGAAAAGTATCTTCCCGTTAACCAGCCTTGAATTGATAGGCAAGCGTAGATTCCCTGCTAATTTCCAGGACCTCTCAAAAGAATCGTACATTTCTACATTGTATTCATTCCCTCTGTTGTTCACAATCATTACTACTTTGTAAGACTCCTTGTGGTTTCCCTCTACAATGTATATAGCCACGCGATTGTGGAAGGATGTGGCATCTATTGCAGGAAGTTTAAAAGACGTCTGTGTAATAGGATTGTAAACGGAGAATCTCATCTTCTTTGAGACATTTTGGATTGTAATAGGATTGTAAAAATAGAAGTGTCATGAAACAATAAGAACAGACCGAGGCCTGGGGCTGATCCTCTGTAAGTGTAAAGAGGGAATGAATTGGAGGGGGAGGAGGAAAGCGGAATGTTCAACCATGTTTTTGTGCAGAAGACGTACGCCACACAATGACGATCCCCATGGAAAACCAGCCACTGTTCGTATTTACGTTGTGGCTGTTGAGTCCAAAGAGTTAAGAATTCGTCAGACGACAACATGACATTCCATTCTTTGCAGACAAGACGAAAACGCGCCACAGAATTCAATGGAAGACATGCAAGTACGGTCTCGAGTATGTGCTCGGGCAAAGCGCAAAGACATTCAGAGGCCATTTTCGTCGGATAAGAAAGCAAGCTTGACTAGACTAAATCAACCAGAGAGAGGACGTTTGTTTTGAATTAATACCGTTCCGTTGTGAAATTGCTTTGAGACGCAGACGGTGTAGTTGTGAAATTGCTATGAGATCATGAATTTATTTAAAAGGATAAGTAATGCAGTGTCAACGTCGATTGGTATTCCAGTATTTGGCCGTTTCAATTCGTAACCGTTAAGATTCTATTGAGAAACTAAGAGTTAAAAAAAGTCTTAAACAGTTTAATTCTCACAATAAAATTAATTCTTAATATTTTATTAAAATTTTAAAATTATTTTAAAATATAAATTAATAAAATAAATTTTAATATTTAAAATCATATTATATAAAACCCTTTCAAGTATTAGACCTGCTATGTAAAAGGAACCAAATTTAAATCCGACGGTATGCACACCCAAACATGTTGCAAATCTACTTGAAAAGCGATGTATCAGAGCTGTTTGAGGCCTCAAGGGGATTGAGGCAAGGAGATCCTTTATCTCCTTATTTGTTTATCATTATGGCAGAAGGGTTGGGAAGATTGCTCAAGTCTCAAGTCATGCAGGGTCTCATTCACGGGTGAAGTGGGATAGTAGTTTGCCACATCTTTCCCACCTTCAGTTTGTTGATGATACTGCTTTGTTGGGAGTTGCCACTATTAGGAAAGCTGGCAATATTACACAGTCTCTTGACATATATCTTGGTGCTTCTGGGCAGTTGATTAATGAGGACAAGTCTTCTATTCTATTTTTCAATACCTCTCCTCTTATTCAAGCCAGGATTGCTCGTATTCTAAGATTCTAGGTTGGGACTCCCCCCTTCATTTATCTTGGTATTTCAATTTCATCTCACCCACTACCTAAATCTTCTTAGCAGTCTATGCTTGATAAGTTTAGAAGGAAGGTGAATCACTAGACTTTCATATGGCTATCCACTGTAGGTAGAGTGTTGCTTTTAAAATTTGTTGTTCAAGCTTTACCCATTTATAGATATTTTGTACAAATAGCTCCCTCTCACTTCATCGAGGACATGAATGCTTTGTCAAGATAATTTTTATGGTATAGAAAACTTGATCAATCTAAATGGAGTTTGGTTAGGTGGGATTCTATATGTAGACCAGTGCAAGAGGGAGGCTTTGGGTTACGACAAACAACTCTTTTAGGTCAGGCTTTGGCTGCAAAACTTTATTGGAGATGGTGCACCTCTCAAGATCATATTTGGGGTAAAATATTATCTTGTAAATACTTGAGAAGTATTTATGAGGCTGAAATCCCCAGAGTTAGCTTGGTTGTGAAAGGTTCAATTATCTGGGACACTCTAAAAAGACTAGCTAATTTAATCAAGCAGGGTTTGTTCTGGATTTACAATCAGGGATCAAATGCTCATTTTTGGGAGGATTCTTGGGATGGACACCCTCCTATATTGAATAAATATCCTAGGTTGCGTTCCCTAAGTATTTTTTTTCTTGGACACAGGCTGCTACCATGTGGAGGACTTTAAAAAAATCCAATATTTTAGAAATATGGAGATGTACAGGTGGAAATATCCGCAAGAATGGCCCTAGGGGGGATTGGCCAAGGATAGAGAGATGCTTGCTCTTATTCTTACGGGGAGGCCTTGTTCTTAATTAAGGGGTAAAGATATTCTGGCTTGGAACCCTGATCCTAAGGGAACCTACTTGGTAGCCTATGGTTATCAGGTTCTTGATAAGCAAAAGTATGGGAGTTTTCCTATCACTTGGTGGAAAAATGTGTGGAACAAATATGCCTAGCCAAAATGTAACTTCTTTCTCTGGTTGGTAGCTCTTAATAAATGCCTCACTTGGGATAATATGAGGAAGAGGGGATTTTAGGGTACCTTTTTTTGTGTTCTTTGTAGTAAGAGTGAGGATGACTCTTCTCATTTATTTTTCCAATGCTCCTTTGCCAGATACATTTGGCACTGTTCGTGGAGTTCCTGAAACCATCCATGTTTTCATGTGTTGTCCCTAGTGGAGTTTTGGAGTAGTCTGGGCAGACCTCCGGCTAAGGCCCCCTTCGGGTGGCTTGGAATTTGATCCCTTATTGCATCATCTAGCAGATTTGGCGAACAAAACCAGCACATATTTCAGGGTAGTTATTTGGTTGTTCAATAGATCTGCCAAAGGATCTTGTATATGGTTTAGGAAACCATCCATAGCAAATGTGATGTGGACCCTCTTTTAAATTCTAGGGGGGAGAAGGTACAAAAAGCCCTTGGTCTCTTTGGGGATGGTGTGAACTCTTCTATCCCTAGTAGGGTTCCTTAGCTTAGCAAGAAGGTTAGGAGAGATGGTAGGTGGAGGCCACCCCCTAGAGGAGTTTTAAAAATTAATGCTGATGGATTGTCCAGGGGTAATCCTGGACATGTTGGCATTCGCTATGTTGGAAGAGATTCTACTGGTGGTGTTAGTTTTTTCTTTTCCATTTATAAAGGTATTCACTTCAACATTTTTATGGAAGCTCTTACAATTATTGAGGCCTTACAAAGGGGGTTTTCTCTTGACTGACATAGGATTATCTACGAGTTTGACTCTCAAATTGTGGTTAATATTTTAAACAGTAAAAGGATGGAGGAAGTTAATTGGCAGTTGGCCTCTATAGTCATTCAGATTCTCAGAATGAGTGAAGAGTTTGAATTTATATCCTTTGTGCACATTCCAAGGGAATGAAATGTGGTTGCTGATTACCTGGCCAAAAGGGCTTTTGAGTTGTTGGATCCTTGGAGTATTGATAATTGGGAGAGTCTCTCATCTGGGGACTCTCAACGCCTGTGGGAGTTGATCTACAAGGATGTACAGACTTAATGTGGTTTATTTTTGTTATCTTTTTTGGGTGTCATTCTAGTGTAGTGGTTTTAGCCTGTTTGGCTATTTATTTGAGTCTTGGTTGGAAGCTCAATTGTACTCTGTCATCTAGACTTTTTATCAATAATTTTTTACCCCTTTATTTAAAAAAAATATACAATTGTTGGAATAATTGTTCCATATTTGCACTCTTACATATAATACACTTATGCATATTTACTCAACCTCCACTTGCACCCTAAATTACATGACACTTTGTGCATTTCTTGCACTTTAGAACTTTACATGACACTTGTGCATTTCTTATATATTCATACTTATAAAAGAGAGAAATATAACTCACACTCTAAACTATAACTCATCCCTAATATATTATTTACAAATGTACCATGAAGATACCATGGGGGTACATTAGCATTAACTGAATAATCTAATGTACCTTGATACTTTTGGACTGCAATGATTCTCCTATATTCACCTATAAACCTACAATCCTGCACATGCTATCATATGCAATCTACAAGGTGCAACTTCAATAACACAAAACATTCACCATAAAAATACACAAAACAAATTCAAGGTGAAAAGTTATGGTATTTAATAATGTGCATGTTGGTTGTATATTACAAAGGCCTATCCCTCTTTTACACAAGCCTCTTATGCCTGACAACCTCTCTCTTTCCTCCTCTTCTCTTCCCTTATTTTATTTTATGTTTGCCAACCACTCTCTTTTCTAATTGGTTCCTCTTCCTCTTTCTTTTAATCTTTTTATAACTTTTGCATACTACTCTTTCTATTGTCATTCTCTTCCTCTTCTTACATGAAATATTTTTATGTGATAGTGGCAGTTACATATGGTTAGCAATTATCTTACTTACAATTATTTGTATGCTCTTGCAATGCATGTTCACAATTTCTCTTGAGGATGGAACGTGGAATTCTCTTGGAAACATCAACTGCCAAATAATAACTTCCCTTAACTTTGATAGCTTTATAATGTTAAGAACAAGGAGAACCAAAAATTCATTTAAATTTTCTAATGGTAAGATTAAGGTTCTAATTTTAACAAGGAAAAACTATACACCATTCAAATTTAAAATAAGAGGTTCAAGGTACAAATTTAACAAGGAAGAATTGGACACTTAAGTAAACTGAGTTTAGTTATATAAACATATATCAATTAAATAATATAAATTTATCATATTATCATATAACCTATGATCTCTAGACTTTAAAAATGGCCTCTGGAATCTTGAGATCCTAAATCCCACGTGAGAGTTCACCAGGGGGTCTAATTGCAATAGCAAAAGAAAAATATTTCAAAAAAAATGTGCGTCAAGTAGGGTGAATACATAGGCAAGGGTACATGCCTTGATATTTTTGAAGACTTCTCAAAAGTATTTCATGTTCTACGTAATATACATTCACTCTCTTGGGTACAATCACTACTACTTTGTAAGACTCTTTGTGGTTTTCCTCTATAATGTATGTAGCCACGTGTTTGTTGAAGGATGTTGAATCCACTCCAGGAAAATTAAAGAACATCTGTGTAATATGATTGTAGATGTAGAATCTCTGCTTCAAGAATGAATTAGCATAAGAGTTTTTGCATAATAAGAATAGGCTGAAGACTACTTTCCAATTACCTCATCACCTTCTTCTATTATATTTTTGTACTAAACTATGTTTTACACAACATAATACAAAAAGAAGCAAACGTAGACACCCAAAAGTCATACATGATCATCCATAGTCACTCCTTGGCTTGCATATACCATTGTAGACCATCATAGGTCATCGTAGGCCATCGTAGGTCATCATAGTCATCCATAGGTGAAACAAATTACAAAACTACACCACACACATCCAAAATTTCTTCTATCTACAAGAGGGCCACCTACAAGTCCCTTCAGGTCACCTAAGCCCTTTTGTATGCCTAATTAGGGCTCTCATGGGACCATTCCCTTGCAAAACTCTAATTATGCTAATTACAATTCTAATTTGTAAGTAACTTTTCACTTGAAATGCATTTATCACTTAAGTAGGATTAATTAGAGTTAAAAGCCAAATTAGCCCTAATCTTACCCCAACACATGTGTGCACTAAATTAGTTAGCATATTTTCCAAGATATCTAACCTAACCTCCATCTAACCTAGGGTTTAGCTAATCAAGGTTAACTCTAATTCTAGTTCACACATTTGTGCACCTAGAATATTTCCTTCAAGGCACATTAAGGGATGACTAACCATGCTACTTCATAATCCTAACTTCACCATAGGTAAGATTTGACCCTAAATTCTAGGATACCTAACTACCCCCTAGCCTCGCTTCCCTCTATAAATAAAGGACCATTTCCTTCATTACTCTCTCTCTCTCTCTTTATTGGTCAACATACCCAAAATATACAAAAATTATACCAGAATATTCTCTATTAATGATTTCATCTAACAAAAATCAACAAACATTATCTAGATCACATCTGGATTACAAATTCTCACCAATAGTCAACAACAATCTAGTTCACACCCCGTCGTGTGAATTCAAGATCTAGTTTACATGCTGCCATGCAAACTAACCCTGCAACTCTATAAATCTAAATCAGGTATACATAAGTTCTAGGTAGTTTCTACAATATTTCCATCAGATTTTATCATGTTTTTTTTCATTTTTATGTCGTTTTGTCTTCATAAACAAGGGGTCTGATCCATCTCAGGTCTCCAAATCAACTAACCCATTTTTTCAAGCCCATAACAGGTACACAGGATATCTTCAAGAAACTAACTGGTGGTACATGTACACATAATACCACCTACATTGAGAGCATCGAAAAGACTCCACATGTTTACCTGTATTTACATTGAAAGAGAAAGAAAAACTTGTCTTAAGAGAGACTATGTTGTAGCACTCTTTTGAAATAAATAGTAAAATGATACTTTGCACATATTCTATTAGTTTTATAATTGATGACTTTTTCGTATGTTACACATGACACCTGTGCATTTCATATTTAATCATACTCACATAAAGATGAAAATATAACTTACACTCTAAACTACGACTCAATCATAATATATTATTTACAAGTATACCATGAAGATATCATGGGGTACATTACCATGTAACAAATAATATAATATACTTAAACACTTTTGGACTAAAATAATTCTCCTACGTTCAACTACAAACCTACAATCTTGCACACACAACTTGTAACTTCAATAACACAAAACATTCACTATAAGAAATACACATAAAACAAATTCAAGGTGGAAAGTTATTATTTTATTAATGTGAATATTGGTTGTATATTACAAAGGCCTCTCTCTCTTTTACATAAGTCTCTTATGCCTTCCAACCTCTCTCTTTTTTCCTCTTCTCTTCTTTTATTTTATGTTTGTCAGCCTCTCTTTTCCAATCGGTTCCTCTTCCTCTTCCTTTTTATTTTACTTATTTATTCCTTTTGCATACAACTCTTTCTCTTGCCAATTCTCTTCCTCTTCTTGCAAAAAGGGTTTTTATATGTGACAATGACATTTACATACAATAAGAGTTACCTATAATTGTTTGGATACTTTTGCATTAATGCATGCTCACATTTTATCTCCATGATGAAGCCTGAAATTCTATTGGAAACTTCAACTGCCAAATAACAACATCACTCAACTTTAAAGGTTTTACAATGGTTAAAGCCAAGAGAGCCATCAATTCATTTAAATTTGCATGGGATTAGTGGTAAGATTAACATTTCAATTTAATGGAGAAGAATTGTATACCATTGAAATTTAAAATAAAAGGTTCAAGGTTAATTTTAAGGTTCAAATTTAATGAAAAGAATTTTACACCATACTTTAACTAAATTGAATTTAGTTAAATAAATATTTATTAAATAAATAATATAAAATATTCTCATATTATCTCTAAAATTAAAAAATGGCCTATGAAATATTGTGATCCTAATTGCAACAACAAAATAAAATTATTCCATAAAACTATTAGCCTGTCAAACAGGGTGACTACATAGGCAAGGGTACACATAGGACTTGTCAAAAGAATTACATATTTCTACATAATATCCATTCACTCTCCTCGGTACAATCACTACTGCTTTGTATGACTCTTTGTGGTTTCCCTCTCTATAATGTATGTAGCCACGTGTTTGTTAAAGGATGTGGGATCCATTGCAGGAAAATCAAAGGACGTCTGTATAATAGGATTGTAGATGCAAGAAACTCCGCTTCAAGGAAGAATGAGCATAAGAGTTTTTGCACAATAAGAACAGACCAAAGCCTAGAGCTGATATTGTGTGAGTGGAAAGAGGGAATGAAATCAAGGATGAGGAAAGAGGCAAGTTTAGCTATGTTATGGTGGAGAAGACTCACGCCACGCAGTGACTATTCCCATTGTGAATCAACCACTGTTTGGATTTGCTATGTGGTTGTTCAGTCCAAAGAATTAAGAATCCATAAGATGGCAACAAAAACCTATCACTCTTTGCAAACACAACGAAAATGCGCTAGAGAACTCAATGGAAGACCTGTCAGTGCGGTGTTGAGTATGTACTAGGGCAAAGCGGAAATTGCATAAAATCAAGTAAAAATAAAAAGATAAACCTCTTTTTTCACAATATGGTTTGATAAACATAATGAAAAAAACCATCAAATCACTCTGGTTTCCCTCTGCAATGTATATAGCCACGCGATTGTGGAAGGATGTGGCATCTATTGCAGGAAGTTTAAAAGACGTCTGTGTAATAGGATTGTAAACAGAGAATCTCATCTTCCTTGAAAAAATAGAAGTGTCATGAAACAATAAGAACAGACCGAGGCCTGGGGCTGATCCTCTGTAAGTGTAAAGAGGGAATGAATTGGAGGGGGAGGAGGAAAGCGGAATGTTCAACCATGTTTTTGTGCAGAAGACGTACGCCACACAATGACGATCCCCATGGAAAACCAGCCACTGTTCGTATTTACGTTGTGGCTGTTGAGTCCAAAGAGTTAAGAATTCGTCAGAGGACAACATGACATTCCACTCTTTGCAGACAAGACGAAAACGCGCCACAGAATTCAATGGAAGACATGCAAGTACGGTCTCGAGTATGTGCTCGGGCAAAGCGCAAAGACATTCAGAGGCCATTTTCGTCGGATAAGAAAGCAAGCTTGACTAGACTAAATCAACCAGCGATAGGACGTTTCTTTCGAATTAATACCGTTCCGTTGTCAAATTTCTTTGAGATGCAGACGGTGTAGTTGTGAAATTGCTATGAGATCATGGATTTACTTAAAAGGATAAGTAATGCAGTGTCAAGGTCGATTGGTAGTCCAGTATTTGGCCGTTTCAATTCGTAACCGTTAAGATTCTATTGAGAAACTAAGAGTTACAAAAAGTCTTAAACAGTTTAATTCTCACAATAAAATTAATTCTTAATATTTATTAAAATTTTAAAATTATTTTAAAATATAAATTAATAAAATAAATTTTAATATTTAAAATCATATTATATAAAACCCCTTCAAGTATTAGACCTGCTACGTAAAAGGGACAAAATTTAAATACGACGGTATGCACACTCAAACATGTTGCAAATTTACTTGAAAAGCGATGTATCAGAGCTGTTTGAGGCCTCAAGGGGATTGAGGCAAGGAGATCCTTTATCTCCTTATTTGTTTATCATTATGGCAGAAGGGTTGGGAAGATTGCTCAAGTCTCAAGTCATGCAGGGTCTCATTCACGGGTGAAGTGGGATAGTAGTTTCCCACATCTTTCCCACCTTCAATTTGTTGATGATACTACTTTGTTGGGAGTTGCCACTATTAGGAAAGTTGGCAATATTACATAGTCTCTTGACATATATCTTGGTGCTTCTGGGCAGTTGATTAATGAGGACAAGTCTTCTATTCTATTCTTCAATACCCCTCCTCTTATTCAAGCCAGGATTGCTCGTATTCTAAGATTCTAGGTTGGGACTCCCCCCTTCATTTATCTTGGTATTTCAATTTCCTCTCACCGTCTACCTAAATCTTCTTAGCAGTCTATGCTTGATAAGTTTAGAAGGAAGGTGAATCACTAGATTTTCATATGGCTGTCCACTGCAGGTAGAGTGTTGCTTTTAAAATTTGTTGTTCAAGCTTTACCCATTTATAGATATTTTGTACAAATAGCTCCCTCTCACTTCATCAAGGACATGAATGCTTTGTCAAGAAAAATTTTATGGTATAGAAAACTTGATCAATCTAAATGGAGTTTGGTTAGGTGGGATTCTATATGTAGGCCAGTGCAAGAGGGAGGCTTTGTGTTGCGACAGACAACTCTTTTAGGTCAGGCTTTGGCTGCAAAAATTTATTGGAGATGGTGTACCTCTCAAGATCATATTTGGGGTAAAATATTATCTTGTAAATACTTGAGAAGTATTTATGAGGCTGAAATCCCCAGAGTTAGCTTGGTTGTGAAAGGTTCAATTATCTAGGACACTCTGAAAATACTAGCTAATTTAATCAAGCAGGGTTTGTTCTGGATTTACAATCAGGGATCAAATGCTCTTTTTTGGGAGGATTCTTGGGATGGCCACCCTCCTATATTGAATCAATATCCTAGGTTGCGTTCCCTAAGTTTTTTTTTTCTTGGAAGTAGGCTGCTATCGTGTGGAGGACTTTAAAAAAATCCAATATTTTGGAAATATGGAGATGTACAGGTGGAAAGATCCACAAGAATGGCCCTAGGGGGACTGGCCAAGGATAGAGGGACACTTGCTCTTATTCTTACAGGGAGGCCTTGTTCTTAATTAAGGGGTAAAGATATTTTGGCTTGGAACCCTGATCCTAAGGGAACTTACTTGGTAGCCTATGGTTATCAGGTTCTTGATAAGCAAAAGTATGGGAGTTTTCCTGTCACTTGGTGGAAAAAGGTGTGGAACAAATTTGCCTAGCCAAAATGTAACTTCTTTCTCTGGTTGGTAGCTCTTAATAAATGCCTCACTTGGGATAATATGAGGAAGAGGGGATTTCAGGGTACCTTTTTTTGTGTTCTTTGCAGTAAGAGTGAGGATGACTCTTTTCGTTTATTTTTCCAATGCTCCTTTGCCAGATACATTTGGCACCGTTGGTGGAGTGCCTGAAACCATCCATGTTTTCATGTGTTGTCCCTAGTGGATTTTTGGAGTAGTCTGGGCAGACCTCTGGCTAAGGCCCCCTTCCTTCGGGTGGCTTGGAATTTGAGCCCTTATTGCATCATCTGGCAAATTTTGCGAACAAAACCAGTGCATATTTCAGGGTAGTTATTTGGTTGTTCAATAGATCTGCCAAAGGATCTTGTATATGATTTAGGAAACCATCCATAGCAAATGTGATGTGGACCCTCTTTTAAATTCTAGGGGGGAGAAGGTACAACAGGCCCTTGGTCTCTTTGGGGATGGTGTGAACTCTTCTATCCCTAGTAGGGTTCCTTAGCTTAGCAATAAGGTTAGGAGAGATGGTAGGTGGAGGCCACCCCCTAAAGGAGTTTTAAAAATTAATACTGATGGATCGTCCAAGGGTAATCCTGGACATGTTGGCATTGGCTGTGTTGGAAGAGATTCTATTGGTGGTGTTAGTTTTTTCTTTTCCATTTATAAAGGTATTCACTTCAACATTTTTATGGAAGCTCTTACAATTATTGAGGCCTTACAGAGGGGGTTTTCTCTTGACTGGCATAGGATTATCTATGAGTTTGACTCTCAAATTGTGGTTAATATTTTAAACAGTAAAAGGATGGAGGAAGTTAATTGGCAGTTGGCCTCTATAGTCATTCAGATTCTCAGAATGAGTGAAGATTTTGAATTTATATCCTTTGTGCACATTCCAAGGGAATGGAATGTGGTTGCTGATTACCTGGTCAAAAGGGCTTTTGAGTTGTTGGATCCTTGGAGTATTGATAATTGGGAGAGTCTCTCATCTGGGGACTCTCAACGCCTATGGGAGTTGATATACAAGGATGTACAGACTTAATGTGGTTTATTCTTGTTATCTTTTTTGGGTGTCATTCTAGTGTAGTGGTTTTAGCCTGTTTGGCTATTTATTTGAGTCTTGGTTGGAAGCTCAATTGTACTCTGTCATCTAGACTTTTTATCAATAATTTTTTACCCCTTTATTTAAAAAAAATATACAATTGTTGGAATAATTGTTCCATATTTGCACTCTTACATATAATACACTTATGCATATTTACTCAACCTCCACTTGCACCCTAACTTACATGACACTTTGTGCATTTCTTGCACTTTAGAACTTTACATGACACTTGTGCATTTCTTATATATTCATACTTATAAAAGAGAGAAATATAAATCACACTCTAAACTATAACTCATCTCTAATCTATTATTTACAAATGTACCATGAAGCTACCATGGGGGTACATTAGCATTAACTGAATAATCTAATGTACCTTGATACTTTTGGACTGAAATTATTCTCCTATATTCACCTATAAACCTACAATCCTGCACATGCTATCATATGCAATCTACAAGGTGCAACTTCAATAACACAAAACATTCACCATAAAAATACACAAAACAAATTCAAGGTGAAAAGTTATGGTATTTAATAATGTGCATGTTGGTTGTATATTACAAAGGCCTGTCCCTCTTTTACACAAGCCTCTTATGCCTAACAACCTCTCTCTTTCCTCCTTTTCTCTTCCCTTGTTTTATTTTATGTTTGCCAACCACTCTCTTTTCTAATTGGTTCCTCTTCCTCTTTCTTTTATTTTTTTTATAACTTTTGCATACTACTCTTTCTATTGTCATTCTCTTCCTCTTCTTACATGAAATATTTTTATATGTGATAGTGGCAGTTACATATGGTTAGCAATTATCTTACTTATAATTATTTGGATGCTCTTGCAATGCATGCTCACAATTTCTCTTGAGGATGGAACGTGGAATTCTCTTGGAAACTTCAACTGCCAAATAATAACTTCCCTTAACGTTGATAGCTTTATAATGGTTAGAACAAGGAGAACCAAAAATTCATTTAAATTTTCTAATGGTAATATTAAGGTTCTAATTTTAACAAGGAAAAACTATACACCATTCAAATTTAAAATAAGAGGTTCAAGGTACAAATTTAACAAGGAAGAATTGGACACTTAAGTAAACTGAGTTTAGTTATATAAACATATATCAATTAAATAATATAAAGTTATCATATTCTCATATAACCTATGATCTATAGACTTTAAAAATGGCCTATGGAATCTTGAGATCCTAAATCCCACGTGAGAGTTCACCAGGGGGTCTAATTCCAATAGCAAAAGAAAAATATTCCAAAAAAAATGTGTGTCAAATAGGGTGAATACATAGGCAAGGGTACATGCCCTGCTATTTTTGAAGACTTCTCAAAAGTATTTCATGTTCTACGTAATATACATTCACTCTCTTGGGTACAATCACTACTACTTTGTAAGACTCTTTGTGGTTTTCCTCTAAAATGTATGTAGCCACGTGTTTGTTGAAGGATGTTGAATCCACTCCAAGAAAATCAAAGAACATCTGTGTAATAGGATTGTATATGTAGAATATTTGCTTCAAGAAATAACTAGCATAAGAGTTTTTGCATAATAAGAACAGACTGAAGACTACTTTCTAATTACCTCATCACCTTCTTCTATTATATTTTTGTACTAGACTATGTTTTACACAATATAATACAAAAAGAAGCAAACATAGACACCCAAAAGTCATACATGATCATCCATAGTCACTCCTTGGCTTGCATATACCATTGTATACCATCATAGGTCATCGTAGGCCATCGTAGTCATCCATAGGTGAAACAACATACAAAACTACACCACACACATCCAAAATTTCTTCTATCTACAAGAGGGCCACCTACAGGTCCCTTCAGGTCACCTAAGCCCTTTTGTATGCCTAATTAGGCCTCCCATGGGACCATTCCCTTCCAAAACTCTAATTATGCTAATTACAATTCTAATTTGTAAGTAAATTTTCACTTGAAATGCATTTATCACTTAAGTAGGATTAATTAGAGTTAAAATCCAAATTAGCCCTAATCTTACCCCAACACATGTGTGCACTAAATTAGTTAGCATATTTTCCAAGATACCAAACCTAACCTCCATCTAACCTAGGGTTTAGCTAATCAAGGTTAACTCTAATTCTAGTTCACACATTTGTGCACCTAGGATATTTCCTTCAAGGCACATTAAGGGATGACTAAGCATGCTACTTCATAATCCTAACTTCACCATAGGTAAGATTTGACCCTAAATTCTAGGATACCTAACTACCCCCTAGCCTCGCTTCCATCTATAAATAAAGGACCATTTCCTTCATTACTCTCTCTCTCTCTCTTTATTGGTCAACATACCCAAAATATACCAAAATTATACTAGAATATTCTCTATTAATGATTTCATCTAACAAAAATCAACAAACATTATCTAGATCACATCCAGATTACAAATTCTCACCAATAGTCAACAACAATCTAGTTCACACCCCGTTGTGTGAACTCGAGATCTAGTTTGCATGCTACCATGCAAACTAACCTTGCAACTCTATAACTCTAAATCAGGTATACATAAGTTCTAGGTAGTTTCTACAATATTTCCATTAGCTTTTATCATGTTTTTTTTCATTTTTATGTCGTTTTGTCTTCATAAACAAGGGTTCTGATCTATGTCAGGTCTCCAAATAAACTAACCCATTTTTTCAAGCCCATAATAGGTACACAAGATATCTTCAAGCAACTAACTGGTGGTACATGTACACATAATACCACCTACATTGAGAGCATCGAAAAGACTCCACATGTTTACTTGTATTTACATTGAAAGAGAAAGAAAAACTTGTCTTAAGAAAGACTATGTTGTAGCACTCTTTTGAAATAAATAGTAAAAGGATACTTTGCACATATTCTATTAGTTTTATAATTGATGACTTTTCGTATGTTACACATGACACCTGTGCATTTCATATTTAATCATACTCACATAAATATGAAAATATAACTCACACTCTAAACTACGACTCAATCATAATATATTATTTACAAGTATACCAAGAAGATATCATGGGGTACATTACCATGTAAAAAATAATATAATATACTTGAACACTTTTGGACTAAAATAATTCTCCTATGTTCAACTATAGATCTACAATCTTGCACACACAACTTGTAACTTCAATAACACAAAACATTCACTATAAGAAATACACATAAAACAAATTCAAGGTGGAAAGTTATTATTTTATTAATGTGAATATTGGTTGTATATTACAAAGGCCTCTCTCTTTTTTACATAAGTATTTTATGCCTTCCAACCTCTCTCTTTTTTCCTCTTCTCTTCTTTTATTTTATGTTTGTCAGCCTCTCTTTTCCAACCGGTTCCTCTTCCTCTTCCTTTTTATTTTACTTATTTATTCCTTTTGCATACAACTCTTTCTCTTGCCAATTCTCTTCCTCTTCTTGAAAAAAGGGTTTTTATATGTGACAATGACATTTACATACAATTAGAGTTACCTATAATTGTTTGGATACTTTTGCATTAATGCATGCTCGCATTTTATCTCCATGATGAAGCCTGAAATTATCTTGGAAACTCCAACTACCAAATAACAACACCACTCAAATTTAAAGGTTTTACAATGGTTAAAGCCAAGAGAGCCATCAATTCATTTAAATTTGCATGGGATTAGTGGTAAGATTAACATTTCAATTTAATGGAGAAGAATTGTATACCATTGAAATTTAAAATAAAAGGTTCAAGGTTAATTTTAAGGTTCAAATTTAATGAAAAGAATTTTACACCATACTTTAACTAAATTGAATTTAGTTAAATAAATATTTATTAAATAAATAATATAAAGTATTCTCATATTATCTCTAAACTTAAAAAATGGCCTATGAAATATTGTGATCCTAATTGCAACAACAAAAGAAAATTATTCCATAAAACTATTAGTCTGTCAAACAGGGTGAATACATAGGCAAGGGTCTTGTCAAAAGAATTACATATTTCTACATAATATCCATTCACTCTCCTCGGTACAATCACTACTGCTTTGTAATACTCTTTATGGTTTCCCTCTCTATAATGTATGTAGCCACATGTTTGTTAAAGGATGTGGGATCCATTGCAGGAAAATCAAAGGACGTCTGTATAATAGGATTGTAGACGCAAGAATCTCCGCTTCAAGGAAGAATGAGCATAAGAGTTTTTGCACAATAAGAACAGACCAAAGCCTAGAGCTGATATTTTGTGAGTGGAAAGAGGGAATGAAATCAAGGATGAAGAAAGAAGGAAGTTCAGCTATGTTATGGTGGAGAAGACTCACGCCACGCAGTGACTATTCCCACGGTGAATCAACCACTTTTTGGATTTGCTATGTGGTTGTTCAGTCCAAACAATTAAGAATCCATAATATGGCAACAAAAACCTATCACTCTTTGCAAACACAACAAAAATGCACTACAGAACTCAATGGAAGACATGTCAGTGCGGTGTTGAGTATGTACTAGGGCAAAGCAGAAATTGCATAAAATCAAGTAAAAATAAAAAGATAAACCTCTTTTTTCACAATATGGTTTGATAAACATAATGAAAAACACCATCAAATCCCAAAATTATGTACTTATATTATTTTGATAATAACACTCTGAAAAGAAGCCAACATATCTATTGACTTCCATAAGTCTATATAATCATTTGATCTAAAAGAAAAACAGACTTATTGATCGGATATACAGAATTGGTGTCTTCAAACATTCATAATTCACATTCATAACCTTCAAATAAATCAGTGTATCAAACCAAAATATTTTAAAGTGTCATAACCCTTCAAAAATATTTGACTTAAAAAGAAATATAATGTATTCTGCACAAGCTATAGCCATTCAGATGTTCTAATACCAACAAAAAATGAAAATTATTCCAAAAAACTATCTGCTCGTTAACCAGACTTGCATTCATAGGCAAGGGTAGATTCCCTTTTAATTTCCACTTCTCAAAAGAATCGTACATTTCTACATTGTATTAATTATCTCTGTTGTCCACAATCACTACTACTTTGTATGACTCTGTGTGGTTTCCCTCTACAATGTATGTAGCCATGTGTTTCTTGAAGGATGTAGGATCCATTGCAAAGGAAGTTCAAAAGACGTCTGTGTAATAGGATTGTAGACGCAAGATCTCCACACCAAGGAAGAACAAGCAACAACGTTTTTGTGCAATCAGAACAGACCGACGGTTGATCCTTTGTGAGTGCAAAGAAGGGGTGAATGCCCCAACTAAAAACACGAGATTTCGAATGTTGAAACGAAACACTAAAGCTATGCAATGCAAAACGAAATGTAACGCTTTAATCCTAGAAACTTGAAATGCATGAAACAGGGAAAAGAGACGAATTGAAACGAAATGAAAGAAGTATAGAAAGCACAACCCTTTTTATTTATACTCTCTCAATATCGGTTACAAAGATGCCTCCCGCATTGTTAAGGGGCTAGGAGCGTTAACATATTTCCATTACAAAAGTGACTAGTGATCTTCCTTCCACGTGCCCACATGTAAAATGGGCGGGCCAAAGTGTTGCCGCCACTAGTGTTGATGAATACTTGATTCTTACTGCTCCTCCTATGTTCAAAGAAACAACAAATCGTTAGTAGCACCTATGACAAAAGATAATGCGTTTGATCCTAAAAATCAATGGAGGATGCATGCATAAGATTAGCTTAATTGATAAATAAAATGACTCCAAATAACCTGCAAATTTGACAGAAACCAGAGAACATTACCAGAAGATCACTGCAAATGAAACAGTCAAGAAATCCTTCACCGATTTGAATTCACTCCAGGGTGGGACAAATTCAACTGTAATTCGCTCTGGGGTACAACGAATTCACCTACAACAAAGCGTCGAAGTGATACTGCCCAAATGTCATGTCTCGGGAACTCCAAAAGACCTGCAAACCTGGGGGTTAGCTAATTGGAGGCATTTTGGGAAGACCCAGATGGTCAGATTTCCCCAATTTGGCCTCCATCAATGGGAATTTTATGCCACTACCTGCAAGTTAGTGGGAACAAAAAAAGCGACAAAACATGATAAAAATTGATCAAAGCATTATGAAATCAGAATTACAAGCTATCTAAGCAGCATAAGATGGAATGCAAAATAAACAAATAAAAAAAGGGACAAACTGCCACGAATCCCCAACTTTTCCTAAAATGGAATATTAGGCTCGCAACAGTGCGGGGCACCCGGGCGCGGCCACCCACCGTTGGAACCTGATTTCAGCACCAATCCACTTAGGATGGGTCCAAAATATCCTGTAATGTGTTGTCGGCGAATGGGTAGGATAATGTGGTTAAGTTTTAGGTTTTGGGATCTGGATTCACACTTCCAATAACCACCCAATGACCTCCCTTGCAAAATAGATCAAGGATGTGGAAGAGGTGAATCAAAATGGTGAAGCATGGTATCAATTTGGCAGCACTTCGTTGCTTGAAAATGCTTCCAACCTATCCCTTTTGGGTGAGAAAACTCACCTTTTTATAGACCCAAGGGGTCTCTTTGGATGGGCATGCATGGGCGCCATGTGGCAGTCATGCCTTCCCATGAGGGAGGAGAGTCCTCCCTGATTTGGGCTTCCATGACTGCCCGTAACAGTCCTTAATGCTCACCTTACTCACCTACACGCGCATGCAAGGCAGGAGGCATTAATGGACTGTCCTTAGCTGCCACTTGTCAAGATTTTTCTTTTTTCCCATTGAACGTGGAATTCGTCCCACCCAGGAGCAAATTCTGTATTCATCCCAGGGGAGGACAGATCCCATTTTAAATTTGTCCCAGGGAGGGACGGATGCTAAGAAAAGTGCATAGAAGGTGCCAAATTGATCTCTAACTTCCCAAAACTGCTGTGAGAGTGGTTAGGACCACTGTTTAACCTCTGGGGGCTGCCCTTGGGGCTATGTGTGTCAATGCAATCAGTTTTTGCAGTCACATAATCAGATTGGTGTTGTTTTGGTGTCTACAGATGCCCCTTTTTAGGATGCGTTGTGCATGGCGCAGCGTCGAGCAAAAATAGATAACCAAAGCACTAATGATTATGGTTTCTTAGTAACCTAACCAACTATTGATACCCCAAGCATGGAAATGGGATGCATTCTTGAATTCTTGCTTTTGACGAGTGAAGGAACTTAATTCAAGTGTTAACCTTTTTCGGTGAGGTGTTACTTGAGCTTGGACATTGATCAGTCATGAATAGGCAAAGGGTGCAACCTTTTGTCTGTGGTAACCTAGAGCTCATGATTCATGAATGCCAAGTGTTTGATCAGCTTGTGATTATTGCTTGTTTACTACCCCAAGCAATAGCGTGATTGTCTTCGTCAATGATCCTTTGAATGCATGCCATTTTCCATGATTGGGTGTGTGATTGTTGATTGGTGACTAAGTGTGACTACCCCCTCAAGCGACGAATCGATGAGGGAATGAACTTCATGAGAAAAGCAACAAGTCGCTTGACCTAATATGACTTAGGTAAGGTAGCCTTCAGAGATTTATCGTTGAACGTGTGTGCAGTTTTCTGACATTTAGACCTGTTTTTGGTGGGTGTTAACCCTTTTGGCGATGTCGTTTAGAGCTGAAATTGTCAAAATCCGTCTTCCCATGGAGCGGTCCGGCCATGGTGGCCTTCTTAGGGAGTAGGATGGTGATGATTTATAACCCCGACGTCTATTTTGTATGCCAAGAATGTCAGGTGTGAAGGCGCCTTAGTTCGGCAATGTTATTACTTATTTTTGGTTGGGTTTCTGACCCTTTTGGCGATGTCGTTTGGGGATGAAATTCTCGAAAATCCGTCTTCCCATGGAGCGGTCCGGCCATGGTAGCCTTCTTAGGGAATAGGATAGCAAGGATTTGTGACCCCGACATCTATTTTGTATGCCCGAAATTTCAAGTGCAAAAGCACTCTCATTGGACAGGTTTATTTAGCTATGTGTTTGGTGCATTTTTGTTCAATTTTTGCTGTTTTTTCAAAATTTTGCTCTGAATTCGTTCCTGGGTGGGATGAATTCCTGCTTAGTATTTGTCCTAGGGTCGGAAAAATTCTTGCTTAGTATTCGTCCTAGGGTGGGACGAGCGCTAACCAGAGCGCTCATCCCAGGTAGGAATGAATATAGGCTTAAAAGGCTTATTTAAAGGCCAAAAATAGGGTTTGGGCTCATTTGCATATGAATTTTCCTATGATTCGGAGCTCTGGGGAGGAGGAGGCTAATTCTACGAAGCGAAGCACTACCGAATTTCTCCTGACATCATGAGTGCACAAACCGGATCGAGCGGCGGAGCCAAAGCGAGACTAGTAAGTGCTCTTTTAGCATTATTACTTTTTGTTATGTGTTTTCGAAATTGCAAGTTATTGTTTATTTTTATTTTGTGATGTTGTTTTCTCGATTAAAATGGAAACCCTAAAACTGAACTGAACACAAACCAAGAATTTAGCTAAAAATTGAACAGAGGATGTAGCTAAAACCTAGGTGAAAAATCTTTATTTTTCCTTTTAACTTAAAACCCTAGGATAAATGGAACTTAAAACCCTAATTTTTTTAGGCTGAGCTTGTTAGTTTTAAAACGTAGGTGAAAATCGTAAGTTAAAATTGTTATTTTGACATTTTTTTTGTTTTTACAGACTTTGTGAACTTAGAATACCGAAATCCTACGACTGACAATAGGACTGACAAAATATTTGTGTTTTTGTTAATTAATCAATTTAGAGTTTAAAAACCCTAGGGCTGACAAATTAATTTTTGAATTTTGTTTTGTTTTTAAATTTATCAGTTAGGATTAGAAACCCTAGAACTGGCAAATTAAGTTTTGTAAATTTTTTTTTGTTTTGTTTTAAATTTATCAGTTAGGATTAGAAACCCTAGAACTGACAAATTAAGTTTTGAGTTTTTGTGTTTTGTTTTTTTTTGGTTGTACACTTTTATGTAGTGCTGTATATTCATGTTTTTTTTGTATAGTTTTTCATAATTTTTAATGTTTTACATTATTCTTGTGCAAGTTGTGAAAGGCCGATATCGGGTGCCTACTACTTTTGCCGAAGTGCGTGGAGTGCTAACTGTGGCTGACTGGGAATGGATTGATGCTCTTGGGCTCAAGCAGGTGACTCGACTGGAGCCTGTGGTCGGGGATCGGGCCTATCTAATGGCCTTGATCAATCTGTGGGATCCCTAGACCAACACCTTCCATATCCCAATAGGGGAGATGACAATGACACTAGACGACGTCTATCAGATTCTACATATTCTGATATATGGACTACCGATCAGGACGTCGTCACGTGACCAGCAGACAACTGTACTAACACGGTGCTTTGGACATGGGGAGGAGTTGGCATGGAGAGCCCAGTGGAGATGGTCGAGGTGGACTGTCATATGGGTGGGATTCTAGTTCGATGGTGGTTGGAGAGGGGGGTGTTGGGAGTGAGGCACTTAGTACTCATGGGCCTCATTTCCAACATGCTAATGCCTGACTCGTAAGGTGCGAGGTTCCCATGGAACCTGCTGGATGTGGTCTGGTGGTTGGTCAAGTGCCCGACAGAGGTACCATTGATCATGAGGTGGGGACAGACGCTACTAGCACAACTCTATGGGGAGTTGTTCGAGTTTCAATTCTAGAAGTGAAAGGGGATCAACTATAGTTATCTACTGTAGAGCTAGGCCTGGCAGCACATAGCAGTTGACAGGTCGACGGGGTTACCATGGACGACTCAGGGGGAAATGGAGAATAAGGATATAGGCTATGCGATGCTGTGGCGACGATCTGAGGAGCAAGGACAGAGTTGGCGGTGGGCAGGTGATGTAGGCCATTATTTTGATGCCTTCACTCGGCTTGCTCCGGGGGAGGTGTCCTAGAGCCCCTATCGAGACTATCCAACCTGGCCTGAGGCTGGAGAGTGGTTCCAGTGGGTACGCATGGGGCGGTGGCTGATTGGGCGACACGAGACCAAGCATGATTTCTTCCCATATAGCTGGGTGAAACAACAGTTTGGGGTGTGCCAGGGGTTGCATGGTGAGCCTGTGGTCTATCAGCATCGAGGGGATGAGAGGACTTTGGATCAGCCAGTCATCATGCCACTTGGTGAGGATTCAAAAGTGATGATTGACATCCCGAACGTGGACGACATCGGGACTACTACAGAGTATGACCGGTGGTGGATCCTACGATTATGGTGAGGTGAGGGGCCATTGGGAGGCACGGGGGCAGCAATCGTAGGCGGGGAGGGTGCCGAGGCACCAAGTGATGACTAGGGAGCTCCGTTGGAGGATGTAGAGATGGTGGAGGTGGATGGTATGGATGTGGATCTTGGGGCTCTGGATCAGCCGGAGATGTAGGACATCACGGAGTAGTGGGAGCTAGAGTAGGATACTGTTCTAGATATGCCCATGCCTCGGGCAGATGCGGCGGACATGGATTCAGGATTACGCACTGAGAATGCATGGTTGGCGAAGTTGCTACGGATGTAGGATGAGGAGTTGGGAGAGGCTCTGCAAGAGAGGGATCTCTTGCAGATGTAACTGGCAGAGCGAGAGAATGCATTAGATGCTTCTCACTGACAAGATGGGGGTACTGACATGGCCCGAGAGAGGGATCTCCTAAGAACATAGCTGGAAGAGAGGGATAGGGCTTTGGCGCGATGTGAGGAGAACTTGGTGACATATCGCCAATGGGAGACGGACTCGTTGCAACAACGGTTATAGTTGGAGGCATATATTAGCTGCCTTGGTGGGAAGATCCCTACATTCAACACAGGTGGATCATCGTGTCGCTTGAGAGGGAGTGAGACTGAGTAGTCAGCATCCTCTCAGTGCAGGTGATTAGAGGGGGGGTGAGTAGGCATGATGCTGGGGCTAGCAAAAGCCGCATTGAGGGGTCCCATAGGACCCACACCATGGGGGGTAGTTCCCGTTGCACCGATCCTGTGTGATCACGGTGACCGACGCCTTAGGCTTGGGCTTTTGGATTTTGTTACGGGGTCAGAGGACCAACTTTTTGTAGCCTTCAGGCATTTTTGACGATATATATATATATACCAGCTTTATTTTGCTTATGCACATGTGATGATTTGATTTTATGCATGATGGTTTAATGAATATGGATGTATGCATGTTAATTTATTTTGATGGATGCATATGTTAAGATGAATGCAAATGTTTTTTATTTATATGTGATAGGCAAAAATGGAATGGATGAATGGAATTTGTGATGTTTGGAGGTCGCACCATAGACGGTTCAAAACTGTATGGCTTTTTGTCCTAGGTGATTGCTGCGGTGAATAGCTTTGTAGGCATACATGTCTTTTCTTGTATGTTGTGTTTGTATTTTCTGATGGTGAAGTAAAGCTGAAAAGATATTACAGTTGGTTTAGAATGTAGTTAGGTTTTTTGAGATTCAAATGTTTTAACTAACTAGCCAAGGCTGTACTTTTATCTGATAGGACTTTGAACAATGTATGAATCAGACTTGTTTTTGACCAAGTTATTTCACATCCCTGTGTGTGCAATTGAGTTTGTTTAATGTGGCATTTGTTAGGATACTGCCAATGCCAGATAGGCTATCAACAAAACCTATACTGAGGATCACCTATTTAGCTCCACTAACTCCTTTGTTGTATTTAGTTAGATTAATCTACGGTGCAATCTAGGATACCATAAACTAGCTCATCCACATGCAAACATTGATCTGCACACACGTTAACGCAACAGATATATCATCATGCGGGAGGTTTGCCATGAGTGACAGATAGGCTATCAACCAAACCGGTACTAAGGTTTATCTCATGACCTTCTGAATGCTAAGAGTTCCAGGGATTCAAGTTCAACTCCCTTCTTTTCTTCAATTGTATTGGGATACTTTCTCTTTTGTAGTGATAAAAATCACTGTGTATTTTTGTATTAATTTTTCTTTTGAGCAAGGGATTAGGATGCGGAGTGACGAGAATCACTATTGTTTGTGCCTTTTGATGTATGCAATTTTTTTTTTGGAGTTTTGACATGTGCAAATTTTGTTGTTTTGCAACTTTTGAGAGCTTGGGATTCTTGGGAATCGGGTAGGGAGGATGCTTGTCCTTTTGCCAACTCTCAGCATTCTTTGGGGTCATTCGCATAGGGGGATGAGCAAGGGAAGCTAGCCGGTACGTCCCAGGTCCTATATTGCTATCAATTCTAGATGGACCTAACCAATTTGCCACGAACTTGTCCCTGAGATGGGACGGAAAACTAGAGTTCTGCTGGTTTTCCTTCAAGACCAAGTCACCAACCTGAAAATCCCTTAGGTGAACTCTTATGTTGTACGCTTTCTTCAGCCGCTCTTGATAGATACGTAAATGCTCAAGAGCATTAATGCATCATTCATCAAGCAATGTAAGCTGGTCTAACCGGGCCTATTGCGTAGTGTCATCATCAATGAACTCTTGCATTGATATGCACAGGGAAGGAATTTCCAACTCAAGAGGCATGATAGCCTCGAAGCCATACACAAGCAAAAACGGAGTTGCTCCAGTGGGCATCCAAATTCTAGTGCGATAAGCCCATAGGGCAAGTGGAATCTGAATGTGCCAATCCTTATGACTGTCTATGACTATCTTTTTAAGGATAGCAACTAGCATTTTGTTTGACGCCTCTGCTTGCCCATTTTCTTGCGGATAATAGGGTGTCAAAAAACTGTGCTAAATTTTGTACTTTTTGGTCAAAGCATGCACGTATTTGTTCTTGAATGACGTCCCATTATCCGAGATTATCTTGGATGGAATACCAAAACGACATATGATGTTATGCAAAATGAACTCCACAACGCGGGGTCCAGTCGTAGACATTAGCAGAACCACTTCCACCCACTTGGTGAAGTACTCTGTGGTCATTATGATAAACGTATGATGACCTGATGATGTAGGGGAGATATTTTTGATTAGATCTAAGCCCCATTGTGAAAACGGCCAAACCGACTAGATCGGCTACAAGGCCTGGGAAGGTATGTGTGTCAAATTAGCGTGTTGTTGACACTTCATGCACTTCCTCATATATGCACAACAATCTCGCTCTAAATATGGCCAATAGTAACCCATGTGAATAATGTGCTTGGCGATGGCCATACCACTAAAATGGCCACCACACGTACCATCATGCGCTTGGGTGATCGCCCAAGTGGACTCTTGCTGGTCCAAGCACCGAAGGAAGATCCCTTCATAGCTATGACGGTAAAAAATGTCTCCTAACAAGACATGATTTGCTATTTTCTGCTTGAATGCTCATTTTGCGATGGGCGTCAATCTAGGTGGGAGGTTACCTAGCTTGAGGTAGTCCCTGAGGGGTGAATACCAATCCTGCTGATCAGAAGCCTCGATGGTATGAATAGCCAATCCCTCTTGAAGTTCATCTCTAGAAAAAATTGAGCATGAAAGAACTTGTAAGAATAGTGTGGTGTTGCTATTAAAGGGAGTAGGGGAGAACAAGGCCCCCCACTTGGCATGCTTCAAATAATCATGGATTCAAGAGAACTTATCCGAGGATGGTTCAATCTGGATCATGTGGATCCTTGGCATTAAATCAGAGCTTGCATGCTCCATCATAGATTACGATAATTTTTTGACTTGAATGGTTGTCGTATCACTAGAAAGGTCCTATGGGATTAGTGACCCCAAAGAGGCCATAGTGTCTGCAAAATGATTCAATGATCGAGGGAGTGCCTCAATGTCGTACCATTCAAGATTTTCTAGGAATTTGTCCACAAGGGCTTTGTAAGCCTGCATAACTGGGCATTTACATTGGAATATCCCATTGAATTGATTGACAATTAACAGCGAATCACCAAAGATGTTCAATCATTTAATGTTCATGGTGATTGTTGTCTGAATACCTATGAGCAAGGCTTCATAATATGCATTGTTTTTGGTGCACAGGAAATTTAATTTAAATGACAGGGGCATTGGAGGGCCCTGCGGTGTGAAGAATACTATTCCCGCACCACCCCCTTGCTCACATTTAGAATCATCAAAAAACAGGGTTATATCGGCCTGTGACTCAGGCTCATCAAAATCAAGCAATTCTAAGACATGGAAGACCTCGTCATCGGGTAGTTCTATGACCATAGGCTGATCGTCTTCGATAGGAGCCTCTGTGAGTTGATCGACTATGACCTGTACTTTGATGAATTTTTGTCCAATAAACTCTATGTCAAATTCTGTCAACAACATGATCCTTTTAGCCATGTGACTACTATGATAAGTATGACTCATCATGTATCGTAATGGATTCTCCTTAGACATAATAAATGTCTTGTTGCTCAGCATGTAGTGGTGCAACTTTTTGGTAGCAAACACCACTGCCAAGCAGAGTTTCTCAATGTATGCATGGTTAAGTTCATAGCTAACCAGAGTGCAACTAAGATAGTAAGTAGACTGCTCTTTGTGAAGTTTGTTCTTTTGGGTGAGCATGGCGCCCAGTGCCACCTCAGTAGTTGAGATGTATAAGTAGAATGACACTCCTGGTCTAGGTGGTGCCAATACTGGCAGTAAAGCCAAGTATTGCTTGATGTCATCAAAGGATGACTGACACTCGTCATCCCAGTGAAATGCTACCCCCTTTTGCAATAATTTGTTCATGGGTCGGCACTTGTCAGATAGCTGCGCTATGAAGTGCTTGATCGACGCGACCTTACCCTGTAGACTTCTAAGCTGCTTGATGGTAGTTAGGGGAAGCATTTCAAGGATTGCCTTGACTTTGTTTGGGTCCACCTCGATGCCTCGCTTTGAGACTATAAAACCCAAGAGCTTTCCAGATGTGACACCAAAAATGCACTTCTTGGGGTTCATTCTGACTTTATGCTCCATGAGGCAATTGAGGATCTTGCTTAAGTCATCGAGATGATTTGGGCGTAAGAGAGACTTGGCCAACAAATAATCCATGTAATCTTCCAAATTTTTATGCCTGTAATCATGGAAGATGTACGTCGTGGCACGTTGGTAGGTGGAACCAACATTTTTAAGGCCAAAATGCATGACCTTGTAACAAAATGTGCCCCAAGGTGTTGTGAACACCATTTTTAGTTGGTCCTCAAGATTGATACAAATCTGATTGTATCCCAAGAAACCATCCATGAGGGATAGCATTTCATGGCCCATTGTAGCATCTACCAATGCGTCGATGCTAGGCAAGGGAAAATCATCCTTAGGACTCGCTTTGTTTAGATCATGAAAACTAGTGCATATGCAAATCCTCCCATCAGGCTTCTTGATGGGCACCATGTTGGATAGCCATGGCGGATAATCCACGTAGATGACAAACTATGCATCCAACAGTTTTTGCAATTCGTCTTTGACCATCAAGGCCATTGTTGGGTGCATCTTACGTAGTTTTTGCTTAACAGGCTTGACTGTCAGATAAAGTGTTAAATTATGCATGACTAGCTACGGATCTAGCCTCGACATATCTTTGTATGACCATGCAAAAACCTCCTTCTTCTCTTTGAGAAGGGCAATGTAGTCGGCTTGCTCTTTGGGGGATAAACTTACCCCCAGCTTGATAATCTGTGGATTCATTGGATCTGAGCCAATGTCTACGTCAGTCATCTCCTCGACCGACATGTGGGATCTGTCCTCCAACTGGTGTGGAGTCGGGATCAAATGGATATCATTTGCTGAGTTAAGATCATCGTTAGGAACCTTAGGTTCTTCTTCAGCATGGAAGATATCTTGAGTTGGCCCTAGGGTAAAATGAAGCATTTCATCAAAATGCCAGTACTCAGATTGGGATGGAGGGGAATTGATGCGATCCCAGTCTATGGCATCTATGTCTAGATACAAGGACCATGCTGGATCGATCGGATTGCAGATGGGTGCGGTCAAGTCAATGGAGATCATGTTGATGGAATGATTTTGGTCTCCATTACCGTAGGTGTGATTACTCGAACATCTTGGATGTTCTCTATGCTCTGGATCTAGCTCTAGAGGGACGGGAACGAATGGATCACTCCTATGTGTGAATAAGAAGACATGGTCTCCCCTCGGCACTGAGGTCATTATAGGGTCTCGGGGTGGACGATGCTCATCATAAAATTGGAGCCATAGATCTAACACTTGGTCCCACCCTGCTAGGTCTACGTACCACTCATGCCCTGGAAGTATGCCCATCTATTCAAATATGTCATTAATCTCCAAGGGGAACCGATGCTGCATCTGTCGCATGTGATTAAGATATGCCATTTCTGTTTTGTCTTCGTAATCACTATCGGAGATCCAAAGACCCTCGTTGGCTCCAACTGCTTACGACATTAATGGCTTGCCTTGCTCAAGCAAATTTATCTGGCCCCACTATGGTTGTGCCACTCTCTTTGGGGGGACCTGATTCTCTTGACATATCGTTGGCTCGGCTGGAGCCTCTAGAGGAAACATTGTCAAAATATTCTTGTGATAGTCGTCCATAGGAATCACGTGCGAGTGATTTTTATCTAAGTCGAAGGGGTCATATGATACTGGCTCATATTCTGATTCATCCTCCGAAGATCCTTCTTGACATTGTTGATATCCTCCCTGAAAGTGGGTCCCCGAACATTTGCCTTTTTCTAGCAAAGGGGAAGGGTGATTGAGGTTACCAAGGGTGGTTGTTGACCATGGGAGATAATCCCCCAATGTGTATGTTGTGTTTGGGTTGGCATATGGATCTGATGCCAATCCACCCTTGTGGACTATCCTCAGGCCTTACATGTCTTCGACCAAAATGTTTAAGGGCAGGGGGTGATTGAACCCTACACCTAACTTGTCATAAGGCATTTGGTATCTTGGTTGACAAAGGACACGCACTCCTTGCTCATACCGGCCTAACCCATATCCATGCCAATTACATTGGCCAAGATATCTCAGAGCAAATTCTGGGTTAGACAGATAGTTTACATCCTCTGTGAAAGGCTCTTCATCCTCGTCCTCTCGCATGTATGGCTCACTATAATGATCAAGGCCCCCATACACAAAGTTAGTCTGGTTATGCGGGTAGCCTAGAGGAACAATTGTACCAATGGGGAGGTGAGGTCTCCCCATGTCTTGCATGGACTCTAGTGCGGGCGTTGCTACAACATTCCGCACTAGATACTCCCCTAGGCCCGTATTGGCCATTTCAACAGTGATTGTTGGTGACTGAGGGGGAGGGAACGGAAGCTCTTCCGGACTCCACTCCATGTGGGGTGGGCTAGGAGCTTCCACTTCCATTTTACTAGGCATATCTATGGTAGAGATGTTTGAGACTGATTGTGGTGCCTCTTCCAGAGGCTGTGCCTCCTCTAGGGGTTTCTTCCCTTTGTCCTTTGGTTTGGCCACGATATGTGGCGTCGTTGAAGAATGCTCGATATTGATTCCTCTTGATGTTTTTAGATATATATCCTTTATATCTAAGCTAGTTTTTAATAATAATTAAATTGCATTCAAATTCTATATTCTTAATATATATATATATATATATATATATAATCAAAAGTCAAATCTAATAAATTATATAAAGAAGTCCAAGGGAGAATAAAATAACAGTTTAGGCTTTGGCTCTTCTTTAAGAGGTCCAAGGTTCAAACCATGACATGGACGAGTGTGTGAAGGGATCGATGTGTGGTGGATGTGTGTTAAATTTTCTATTGCTAAGCATAGCTCTCGACTTTACGAGATATCATAGTTGGGAGGAGAGTGCTCAACCCTATGCATTGGTCATAGTGATTTATCATACTAACCAAATAAATAATATATGGTTTAACTAAAATAAAATAACAGATATAAGATTTAAATTCAATCAAAAAATAATTATACACCATATTATAATAATTAATATTTAATTAAATAAATATATATTAAATAAACATATATCCCTATATAACTATAACTTCATGAAATTCAAAATTTATTTAATATTGAGTCAGAAAACCTTAAAAAAGTTAAAATTTTTTTTTTATCACAAATTTAAAATGTTTAATCCTCATCCTTGTCTTGAAATAAATTCAAGACAATACAAATTCAACATCATGGAATTGACCTAAACACATAGTGCTTCATCTTATTTTCTTTCCAGAAATTGACCTAAACACATAGTGCTCCATATTATTTCCTCTCCAAGCATGTTGAAAATCTTTTAAAAACAAGATGGTCAAAGGCCATTTGAGCCTTTATTAAATGCTAAGACTTAACCATACCAAGACCAAAACCATTAAAATTCTAGTTAGAGGGATATTTAAATCAACAACATTAATACAATTCAAATTTAAAACCTTTAACACCCTCTACAATGGTGTTCTTCCATAAGATTTAGGAAAGGGTCGATGCTACCATGACAAACCTAAGATTTAGGAAAGGGTCCATGCTACCATGACAAACCTAAACCAGTATTAATTTTTTGGTAAGGTCATTTATTTATTTTTATATATTTTATAGTCACAATAAATGCGACAATTTAAACACTTTAAATGTTTGTTAAAATTTTCAATAATTTTTAATAATAATTAAATTGTCTAAAAGGACTATATTCTTAAATTTTTGTTAAAGTCCATTGTAAATTTCAACATTATTTATTTTTTTATTGTTACAATAACTCTTACAAAAAAATTAATTTAATTTTATTAATATTATTTTAAGAATATATTATATATAGACCACATTATTATCTTCTAGATGCAACAATCCATGCTTAAATAACCTTAATATACATAGAAGTTGGTAAAATTATTTGTTTATTTAAAAGTTAATTTGAATATTTAAAAAAGAAACCAAGGATCGAATCTTACCAACAATACATAAATAATATCTTAATTTTGTTATAATACCACTAATACAGGTGAAACCCATTTTTATTCCATAAACCAAAAAAAATTAATAAAGAAGAAATAACTACTTTTGAAAATTTGAATTTGAAAAAATAAACTAATTTATATTTAATATATTGGACAAATATAACAATCCCTATAAACAATAAAACCACTATTTTGCAATTCTTTCAATATTTCCCTTGTGACTAAGGTTGTTTCCCTTTATATTTTGTGGATGAACCTGAAGATGATCCTCTATTTTTGTAGTTAGCTTTTTTTGGGCCACTTTGATTGTGTGAATAAAGTGCATTGTTTGTCACTTCATCACTTTAGGGTTGATTTGCTTCTATTTGAAGAAATTTGACCAAATCTACAAAGGTGACCGTTATTTGAGATACATTTATGGAAGTGATTAACATCTTCAAGGATTTAGGAAGAGCCCTCAAAATGACTAAATTGAGAATGGTGTCTTCTACTTTGGCTCCTAAAGTATTGAGCTTAGACTTCATTTCTGCCACTCTATAGAGGAAAACTTCAACTGATTCACTTGAGTTCATATGGAGTGTACGAAGTTGGATTTGAAGATTTAGAATAATTGATTGATTATTTTCTTCTAAAATGATGCACAATGAGTCCCATGCATCTTTTCCATTCTTTGCCTCATAAATATGGGCTTGGATCTCTTTAGTAGTTTCTAGGAGTATCAACATGATAATATGATTGTTATTTTTATCCCATGCTTTTTGATCTACTCCTAGTGATGTGGATCTTAAATTAGTGTCATCCACTAAATCCCACATCTCCTCTATAGTAAGAATTGCTTTCATCTTGGTATTCCATGCTGAAACATAAGAGCCCTTTAAAAATTATGTATCATTTAAGTATTTATTGATAGTTACCATTTATGAAGGGTCTATAATGGATCCAATATGGTCTCTATTTCTCTCTTGAATTGATATTTAATGGCACCTGCCTAAAAATTATTTGTGAAGGATTTATCAGTTTGAGGATATTTAAGCCAAACAAGAAGAAATTAGAGATAATTCACTCTTTAGTGATATTTAATGGCTTCTGCCTAAAATTCCTTCTAGAGAAGGATAGTTAGTTTGAGGGAATTAAGCCAAACAACAGAAGAGTGAATTAGGGATTTTTATGTAGAAGATAATATTAAGAACAAATTGGCTTCAAAACCTGTGCAATGAGTTACACAAGTTATTATGAAATTTTAGGGTTTTAGTGCTCTTGATTGTGATGACTTTAATTGCAAAAAAAAATAAAGAAAAATGCAATAATCAATCAAAGAGGACCCTCAAAAATTTTATCACTAAGGTTTCAGATGCAACTAAAAATACACCTTATTTAGGAATGCCAATTTTATTTTAGGTGTCAAGTAATATCGAAAATGCACCTAATTATTTAATTTTTGCAACAAAATATGTATTTATGTTTTGTTAAATTCTCCCCCATTTGTGTTACAATTTTTGCAAAAAGATAATTTTATCAAAGATCAATCATCCCCCATTTGTTTTACAAAAAATAACAAAATAGCTCACCTTTCAAGACAAGTCGACACACAACAAGCTTTTGAAAGGCTTTCTAGAACCAGTCGATAAACAACTTGGTTTTTAGTGGACCATTCAGGCTTCAACACTCAAAAATTAGAGGGGCATTAGGATTAAAGGGTTATCTAATCCTCATGGGACCATAACTTTGATCCAACCCTTTCCAAGGATCAGTGTAAGTGTTGAAACAATGTAAAATTCTTCTATGCTCTCAAAGCATATGACGAAAGTGATTTCTTGTAGTTTTTTATCGAAGTTTGTTTCGCTTTATTATCACTCTTATGGTGTAAAAAAAAAAATATTAGGAACAATAAATTGGAGGAAAATGTTACAAATTTCAATTTGGTGTAAAATAAATTGTGCTTTCAATTTTTTTCTTTTATCCCCCCTTAAATTTGGAGAAACCAAAAAGAAAACAACAATGATTACAAATTTGCAAAACAATAATTTGCCTTATGTTGATTTGTTTTAAATTTTAATGCAAATATTTAATTAATGTTTAGCATAAGTTTAATTAATAATCAAACAATTTTAAAAAAATCACTTTTTATGTCTTTAAAAAATGATTTTAACAAAAAATAGATGAGATTATTAAAAAAATACTAAAATGAATTAAAGAAAATACAAAATAAAAATAAAAATAAAAAATTGATATACTTTCCTAATTTAAGTTTTTTTATGCAAAAGTGGTGTTTTAGCACTACAGAGAATTGAACCCTTGCTCCTGCAAGTGCTAGCCTAAGACTAGTGCTCTTGCCAGTCGGGCTAGCCCGCTTGATGGGAAGCAAAGGGAAAATATTTTCCTTTATTCCTTCGTGTGTTGCGGGAATGAAAAAATTAAAAAAATTAGGACTTTTAGTCCCACATTGCCCCTATGGGTGATGTTTGGGTTTATTAAAAAGGAAAATATACCCTTTGATTGTCGACTGCCTTCGAGAAGTCACGAAACCACTCGTTTTGCCTTGAAAAATGATGATGTTTCTTGAATTGCCATGTAAGCCCTCGATTCTTGATCCTCCACCACGTAAGCCAAATTGCCATATAACCCTCGATCCTCAAGCCTCCACTACTTAAAAATTTTATTTGCCTAGGTGTCAGTGTCGAGTTAGGTCTTCATTCGAGTAGCTTTAGCGATCATGTGTAGGGTCTATCGGTCTTCACACCGCCTAGGTGTCACATGTAGGGTTTAATGTCTAGTATGAGGACTATCCTACCCTCAAGAAATTAAGATCATGGGCTGGTATCCAAAGGAAATTATCTTCAGTTGTCGACAAAGGGTGCTTCTACCCTCGCTTAGCATGTAGCCACATCGGTTTGAACGTAGAAGGCTTGTCTCTGGTTGTCGATTGTCGATATAAGGAGGGAACTCCTACCCTCGCTTAGTGGTCGATCGCATCTAAGACTTGTATCTGATAACCAGTATAAGGAGGGCGCTCCTAATTTCTCTTAGCTGTTCGACCACCTACCTTCTTGGGAACACTGTGGACCAATAAAATGTCATGTGTCCCCTATCTTGCGGGCTTGATTGGTATGTAAAAAAATTTACAACCTTAGAGGAGTCAGGAAAAATAATTCTAAAGTAAACCAAATTAAATCAAATTATGGTGCTTCCTCATTGAAATGTGTGGAATAAGAAATCTCTCAACCTACCCAGCTTAGAATGAGATTGTCTCTCACCTTGCCTAGTGCGTCTTGCCTTGCTTCCTTCCTAGTTAGCTTTGATGCCAATGATGACAAATATATTGCAAATAATTAGCCAAAAATGATTAGACTTCAATAGTTTATATAACATTGGCCATAGACTTGAAATAACCCAATTGCAATTGTTTCCCCCTTAGGTAGTAAACAACGTGAAGTAGGAAATCCCTCCCTAAGTCAGCTAACAACCTATAAATTGTCGTTAACTACTAACAAGTTATTCTTCATGTTACAATGTGAATAATCAACTTAACAATATATCATTAACCATAATAAAATAGTTAATAATATTTACAATGATAAATAATAATAAATAATAGAATAACCTAGTAGTAAAAATAGAAATTACTTTTCACCCTAACACTATAAACCTACATTCATGCACATACTACAAGGTGCAACTTCAATAATAGAAAACATTCACCATAAAAAATACACAAAATAAAGTGAAGGTGAAAATTTATGGTTATATTAATGTGCATGTTGGTTATATATTATAAAGACCTCTCTCTTTTACACAAGTCTATAATACCTTCCAATCTTTCTTTTTCCTCCTCTTCTCTTTTCTTCTTTTATTTTATGTTAGTTAGCCTCTCTCTTTTCCAACCGATTTCTCTTGCTCGTCTTTTTTCTTTTCATATTTTTCTTCCTTCTGCATACCACTCTTCCTATTTCTGATTCTCTTCCTCTTCTTACAAGAAGGATTTTTATATGTGATAATGACAATTACAAATGATTAACAATTATCTTACCTATAATTGTTTGTATACTCTTGCATTAATTCATACTCATATTTTCTATCCATGATGAAGCATAAAATTCTCTTGGAAACATTATCTACCAAATAACAACACCTCTCAACTTTGATGGCTTTACAATGATTAGAGCCAAGAGAACCAGCAATTCCTTTAAATTTGCATGGGATTAATGGTAAAATTAAGATTTTAATTTAACGGGGAAAAATTGCATTGGATTAATGGTAAGATTAAGATTCTAATTTAACGGAGAAGAATTGTATAAAAGGTTCAAAGTTAGCTATAAGATTCAAATTTAATCAGAAGAATTGTACCTAAATTGAGTTTAATTAAATTAACATTTATTAAATAAATAATATAATATCTTTTTATATAACATATTATCTGTAGACTTTAAAAATGGTCTATGAAATCTTGCAATCCTATAGCCCATGCCAGAGTCCACTACGGGTCTAATTCCAACAACAAAAGAAAATTATTCCAGAAAACTATTTACAACAGGGTGAATACATAGGCAAGGGTACATACCCTGCTATTTTCTACATAATATCCATTCACTCTCTTGGGCACACTCATTACTACGTAGTGTAAGATATTATGTGGTTTCCGTCTACATTGTATGTAGCCAAGTATTTGTTGAAGGATGTGGGATCCATTGCAAGAAATTTAAAGGACGTCTGTGTGATAGGATTGTAGCTTTAGAATCTCCACTTCAAGAAAAAATGAGCAGAAGAGTTTTTGCATAATAAGAACAGACCGAGGCCTAGAGCTGATCCTTTGTAATTGGAAAGAGATAATGAATGACTCTGGTGGAGAAGACTCGCTTCATGCAGTGACTATTTCCATGGTGAACCAACCACTGTTAGGATTTCCATGGTGAGTCCAAAGAATTAAGAATCAATCAGATAACAAAAAACTTTCACTCTTTGCAAACACAACAAAAATACGCTACAGAACTCAATGGAAGACATGTCAGTACGACGTTGAGTATGTACTAGGGCAAAGCGAGTATGTACTAGAGCAAAGGGCAAATTGCATAAAATCAAGTAAAAATAGAAAGATTGACTCTTTTCACAACGACATATGATTTCATAAACATAATGAAAAAAGCCATCAAATCCCAAGATTATGGTCTTATATTATTTTGATAATAACACTCTTCAAAGAAGCCAACATATCTATTGACTTCCATAAGTCTATATAATCATTTGATCTAAAAGAAAAACAAAATTATTGATCGGATATATAGAACTAGCTTCTTCAAACATTCTTAGTTCACATTCATAAAAAAACATACAAACTTTCATTAAAATCTTACTTCAAAAAAATTAGAGTATCGAACCAAAATAATTTAAAGTGTCGTCACCGGAAATTTTTGACTGAAGAAAAAAATTAATTGTATTATGTTTTTTTTAAGTCAAGTTTTATGAGATAACCTATTTAATTTTTATATAAGCTAATTTAAATTTTGGTTAAGTTTGATAAAAATTTGGGTTAACATAATATGTTAAGAGTTGTATCAATTTATTTGTTACATCTTTAGAATTTTATAACAGTTCCAACCAAAACATATCTCTATATAAAAAAAAATTAATATAATATATATATATTTTTTAATTTAGGTTAGCATATAAAGAAGACTGCATCAATAATCTATACACAACTTTTAAAATTTGTATTAGTTCACCAAAAAAAAACAACAAAAAATATAATTTTATATCTAAAAATTAATATATATTTTTAAATAATACTTTATAATCACAATAAAACAATCATGTTTACATGATGTTGTTGTTGAATATTATAATTTTTTTTTCTACTCTCCTAAAAAAAATTTAACACAAAGCCATCACACACTCTTCCACCCTACGGTTTGAACTTTAAACCTCCGGGAAGAAAAGCCAAAGCTAAAGCCGTATTAATAGATCAAAGTTACATAAAGAAAACCAAAATATTAAACCCTGATCTCCTTACTCCTACAAAAACGTTTTCACAGTTGAAACAAGTCTTCAAACCCAATCTTCGTGTCATTACATTAGAAGTAATTTTAATTTAATTTTATTTTTTTTCTTAGACAGATGCAAACATATAAAATTTAATAAATAAAACGCTCATTTAATATAGAGAACACATCAAATTCCTATATAATCCCAAAACAGCTCAAGAAAGAGATATCCGATAGAAAATCCACCAGCAAAACAAATATGGGTTAATGCCACAATTTGAAACATGGATTGGGGTCGAAGGCGAAATTACACTAGATCTAATCTCCATCTGTGGTTGTGCGACATCTCGGAAGAAAATCCCAAGACCCATCACATAAAATCATACACAATTACATCAAGACTAGTACACCTTATTTTGAAGCACAAATAACCTTATTTTGAAGAAAGAATCCTCGCAATTTCGCTCCAGTATGGAGGATTGGGATTCTCTGGAGAGTCCAGCTGATAAATAAAAACATCACTCAAGTTCAATGGCTTCCCAATGGGTACAACCAGCAGGACCAGCGATCCACATCCAACAAGCCTGAGAATAGGATACTAACCAGGCAAAGGAGATGACACAAAGGTCATGGTGCTGAAATCGTTCATATCGCAGACCCTAACGCCCCAGCCAGAGCCATCCAGATGTTCCAATACCAACAAGAAAAGAAAATAATTTCAGAAAAGTATCTTCCTGTTAACCAGCCTTGAATTGATAGGCAAGGGTAGATTCCCTTCTAATTTCCAGGACTTCTCAAAAGAATCGTACATTTCTACATTGTATTCATTCTCTCTGTTGTCCACAATCACTACTACTTTGTAAGACTCTTTGTGGTTTCCCTCTACAATGTATGTAGCCGCGTGTTTGTTGAAGGATGTGGGATCCATTGCAGGAAATTCAAAAGACGTCTGTGTAATAGGATTGTAGACGCAGAATCTCCACTCCAAGGAAGAACGAGCAGCAACGTTTTTGCGCAATCAGAACAGACCGAGGGCTGATCCTTTGTGAGCGCAAAGAAGGGGTGAATGCCCCAACATGAAACATATCAAATTTAATAAATAAAACACTCATCTAATAAAGAAAACACATCAAATTTCTATATAATCCCAAAACAACTCAAGAAACAGATATCCGATAGAAAATCCACTAGCAAAATAAAATATGGGTTAATGCCCCAACTTGAAACATGGATTGGGGTCGAAGGCGAAACTACACTGGTTCTGATCTCCATCTGTTGTTGTGGGACATCTGGGAAGGAAATCCCAAGACCCATCACATAAATCATACACAATTACATCAAGACTGGTACACCTTATTTTCCTTATTTTGAAGCACAAATAACCCTCTGCCCCTATGCATATACAGCGACCCCAATTCCTATTCCTGTGTGGACGGAAACTTTGAATCATTGAAGAAGGCATCCTCGCAATTTGGCTCCAGTATGGAGGGCTGGGATTCTCTGGAGAGTCCAGCTGATAAATAACAACATCACTCAACTTCAATGGATTCACAATGGGTGCAACCAGGAGGACCAGCGATCCACATCCAACAAGCCTAGGAATAAGATTCCCACGAGGCAAAGGGTATGGCACAAAGGTCGTGGTTCTGAAATCGTTCATATCGCAGATCCTAACGCCCAAGCTAGAGCCATCCAGAGGTTCCACTACCAACAAGAAAAGTAAATTATTCCAGAAAAGTATCTTCCCGTTAACCAGCCTTGAATTGATAGGCAAGCGTAGATTCCCTCCTAATTTCCAGGACCTCTCAAAAGAATCGTACATTTCTACATTGTATTCATTCCCTCTGTTGTTCACAATCATTACTACTTTGTAAGACTCCTTGTGGTTTCCCTCTGCAATGTATATAGCCACGCGATTGTGGAAGGATGTGGCATCTATTGCAGGAAGTTTAAAAGACGTCTGTGTAATAGGATTGTAAACAGAGAATCTCATCTTCTTTGAAAAAAGAGAAGTGTCATCCAACAATAAGAACAGACCGAGGCCTGGGGCTGATCCTCTGTAAGTGTAAAGAGGGAATGAATTGGAGGGGGAGGAGGAAAGCGGAATGTTCAACCATGTTTTTGTGCAGAAGACGTACGCCACACAATGACGATCCCCATGGAAAACCAGCCACTGGTCGTATTTACGTTGTGGCTGTTGAGTCCAAAGAGTTAAGAATTCGTCAGACGACAACATAGCATTCCACTCTTTGCAGACAAGACGAAAACGCGCCACAGAATTCAATGGAAGACATGCAAGTACGGTCTCGAGTATGTGCTCGGGCAAAGCGCAAAGACATTCAGAGGCCATTTTCGTCGGATAAGAAAGCAAGCTTGACTAGACTAAATCAACCAGAGAGAGGACGTTTCTTTCGAATTAATACCGTTCCGTTGTGAAATTGCTTTGAGATGCAGACGGTGTAGTTGTGAAATTGCTATGAGATCATGGGTTTATTTAAAAAGGATAAGTAATCCAGTGTCAAGGTCGATTGGTAGTCCAGTATTTGGCCGTTTCAATTCGAAACGGTTAAGATTCTATTGAGAAACTAAGAGTTACAAAAAGTCCTAAAAAGTTTAATTCTCACAATAAAATTAATTCTTAATATTTATTAAAATTTTAAAATTATTTTAAAATATAAATTAATAAAATAAATTTTAATATTTAAAATCATATTATATAAAACCCTTTCAAGTATTAGACCTGCTACGTAAAAGGGACCAAATTTAAATACGACGGTATGCACACTCAAACATGATGCAAATCTACTTGAAAAGCGATGTATTAGAGCTGTTTGAGGCCTCAAGGGGATTGAGGCAAGGAGATCCTTTATCTCCTTATTTTTTTATCATTATGGCAGAAGGGTTGGGAAGATTGCTCAAGTCTCAAGTCATGCAGGGTCTCATTCAGGGGTGGAAGTGGGATAGTAGTTTGCCACCTCTTTCCCACCTTCAATTTGTTGATGATACTATTTTGTTGGGAGTTGCCACTATTAGGAAAGTTGGCAATATTAGACAGTCTCTTGACATATATCTTGGTGCTTTTGGGCAGTTGATTAATGAGGACAAGTCTTCTATTTTATTCTTCAATACCCCTCCTCTTATTCAAGCCAGGATTGCTTGTATTCTAAGATTCCAGGTTGGGACTCCCCTCTTCATTTATCTTAGTATTTCAATTTCATCTCACCCTCTACCTAAATCTTCTTGGCAGTCTATGCTTGATAAGTTTAGAAGGAAGGTGAATCACTGGAATTTCATATGGCTATCCACTGCAGGTAGAGTGTTGCTTTTAAAATTTGTTGTTCAAGCTTTACCCATTTATAGATATTTTGTACAAATAGCTCCCTCTCACTTCATCAAGGACATGAATGCATTGTCAAGACAATTTTTATGGTCTAGAAAACTTGATCAATCTAAATGGAGTTTGGTTAGGTGGGATTCTATATGTAGGCCAGTGCAAGAGGGAGGCTTTGGGTTACGACAGACAACTCTTTTAGGTCAGGCTTTGGCTGCAAAACTTTATTGGAGATGGTGTACCTCTCAAGATCATATTTGGGCTAAAATATTATCTTGTAAATACTTGAGAGGTATTTCTGAGGCTGAAATCCCTAGAGTTAGCTTGGTTGGGAAAGGTTCAATTATCTGGGACACTCTGAAAAGACTAGCTAATTTAATCAAGCAGGGTTTGTTCTGGATTTGCAATCAAGGATCAAATGCTCTTTTTTGGGAGGATTCTTGGGATGGCCACCCTCCTATATTGAATCAATATCCTAGGTTACGTTCCCTAAGTATTTTTTTTCTTGGAAGCAGGTTGCTATCGTGTGGAGGACTTAAAAAAATCTAGTCTTTTGGAAATATGGAGATGTACAGGTGGAAAGATCCGCAAGAATGGCCCTAGGGGGGATTGGCCAAGGATAGAGAGGTGCTTGCTCTTATTCTTACGGGGAGGCCTTGTTCTTAATTAAGGGGTAAAGATATTCTGGCTTGGAACCCTGATCCTAAGGGAACCTACTTGGTAGCCTATGGTTATTAGGTTCTTGATAAGCAAAAGTATGGGAGTTTTCCTGTCACTTGGTGGAAAAAGGTGTGGAACAAATTTTCCTAGCCAAAATGTAACTTCTTTCTCTAGTTGGTAGCTCATAATAAATGCCTCACTTGGGATAATATGAGGAAGAGGGGATTTTAGGGTCCCTCTTTTTGTGTCCTTTGCGGTAAGAATGAGGATGACTCTTCTCATTTATTTTTCCAATGCTCCTTTGCTAGAGACATTTGGCACCATTGGTGGAGTGCCTGAAACCATCCATGTTTTCATGTGTTGTCCCTGGTGGAGTTTTGGAGTAGTCTGGGCAGACCTCCGACTAAGGCCCCCTTCCTTCGGGTGGCTTGGAATTTGGGCCCTTATTGCATCATCTGGAAGATTTGGCAAACAAAACCAGCACATATTTCAGGGTAGTTATTTGGTTGTTCAACAGATCTGCCAAAGGATCTTGTATATGGTTTAGGAAACCATCCATAGCAAATGTGATGTGGACCCTCTTTTAAATTCTAGGGGGGAGAAGGTACAACAAGCCCTTTGTCCCTTTGGGGATGGTGTGAACTCTTCTATCCCTAGTAGGGTTCCTTAGCTTAGCAAGAAGGTTAGGAGAGATGGTAGGTGGAGGCCACACCCTAGAGGAGTTTTAAAAATTAATATTGATGGATCGTCTAGGGGTAATCCTGGACATGTTGGCATTGGCGGTGTTGGAAGAGATTCTACTGGTGGTGTTAGTTTTTTCTTTTCCATTTATAAAGGTGTTCACTCCAACATTTTTATGGAAGCTCTTACAATTCTTGAGGCCTTACAGAGGGGGTTTTCTCTTGACTGGCATAGGATTATCTACGAGTTTGACTCTCAAATCGTTGTTAATATTTTAAACAGTAAAAGGATGGAGGAAGTTAAATGGCAGTTGGCCTCTATAGTTGTTTAGATTCTCAGAATGAGTGAAGAGTTCAAATTTATATCCTTTGTGCACATACCAAGGGAATGGGATGTGGTTGTTGATTACTTGGCCAAAAGGGCTTTTGCATTTTTGGATCCTTGGAGTATTGATAATTGGGAGAGTCTCCCATCTGGGGACTCTCAACGCCTATGGGAGTTGATCCACAAGGATGTACAGACTTAATGTGGTTTATTCTTGTTATCTTTTTCGGGTGTCATTCTAGTCTAGTGGTTTTAGCCTATTTGGCTATTTATTTGAGTCTTGGTTGGAAGCTCAATTGTACTCTGTAATCCAGACTTTTTATCAATAAATTTTTACCCCTTTATTTTAAAAAAAATATACAATTGTTGGAATAATTGTTCCATATTTGGACTCTTACATATAATACACTTATGCATATTACCTCCACTTGCACCCTAACTTACATGACACTTTGTGCATTTCTTGCACTTTAGAAATTTACATGACACTTGTGCATTTCTTATATATTCATACTTATATAAAGAGAGAAATATAACTCACACTCTAAACTATAACTCATCCCTAATCTATTATTTACAAATGTACCATGAAGCTACCATGGGGGTACATTAGCATTAACTGAATAATGTAATGTACCTTGATACTTTTGGACTGCAATGATTCTCCTATATTCACCTATAAAACTACAATCCTGCACATACTATCATATGCAATCTACAAGGTGCAACTTCAATAACACAAAACATTCACCATAAAAATACACAAAACAAATTCAAGGTGAAAAGTTATGGTATTTAATAATGTGCATGTTGGTTGTATATTACAAAGGCCTGTCCCTCTTTTACACAAGCCTCTTATGCCTGACAACCTCTCTCTTTCCTCCTCTTATCTTCCCTTATTTTATTTTATGTTTGCCAACCACTCTCTTTTCTAATTGGTTCATCTTCCTCTTTCTTTTACTCTTTTTATAACTTTTGCATACTACTTTTTCTATTGTCATTCTCTTCCTCTTCTTACATGAAATATTTTTATATGTGATAGTGGCAGTTACATATGGTTAGCAATTATCTTATAATTATTTGGATGCTCTTGCAATGCATGCTCACAATTTCTCTTGAGGATGGAACGTGGAATTCTCTTGGAAACTTCAACTGCCAAATAATAACTTCCCTTAACGTTGATAGCTTTATAATGGTTAGAACAAGGAGAACCAAAAATTCATTTAAATTTTCTAATGGTAAGATTAAGGTTCTAATTTTAACAAGGAAAAACTATACACCATTCAAATTTAAAATAAGAGGTTCAAGGTACAAATTTAACAAGGAAGAATTGGACACTTAAGTAAACTAAGTTTAGTTATATAAACATATATCAATTAAATAATATAAAGTTATCATATTCTCATATAACCTATGATCTCTAGACTTTAAAAATGGCCTATGGAATCTTGAGATCATAAATCCCACGTGAGAGTTCACCAGGGGGTCTAATTGCAATAGCAAAAGAAAAATATTCCAAAAAAAATGTGTCAAATAGGGTGAATACAAAGGCAAGGGTACATGCCCTGCTATTTTTGGTTATAATGTGTCAAAATGTGTCATGTTCTACGTAATATACATTCACTCTCTTGGGTATAATCACTACTACTTTGTAAGACTCTTTGTGGTTTTCCTCTATAATATATGTAGCCACATGTTTGTTGAAGAATGTTGAATCCACTCTAGGAAAATCAAAGAACATCTGTGTAATAGGATTGTAGATGTAGAATCTCTACTTCAAGAAAGAATTAGCATAAGAGTTTTTGCATAGTAAGAACAGACCGAAGACTACTTTCCAATCACCTCATCACCTTCTTCTATTATATTTTTTTACTAAACTATGTTTTACACAACATAATACAAAAAGAAGCAAACGTAGACACCCAAAAGTCATACATGATCATCCATAGTCACTCCTTGGCTTGCATATACCATTGTAGACCATCATAGGTCATCATAGGCCATCGTAGGTCATCGTAGTCATCCATAGGTGAAACAAATTACAAAACTACACCACACACATCCAAAATTTCTTCTATCTACAAGAGGGCCACCTACAAGTCCCTTCAAGTCACCTAAGCCCTTTTCTATGCCTAATTAGGCCTCCCATGAGACCATTCCCTTCCAAAACTCTAATTATGCTAATTACAATTCTAATTTGTAAGTAACTTTTCACTTGAAATGCATTTATCACTTAAGTAGGATTAATTAGAGTTAAAAGCCAAATTAGCCCTAATCTTACCCCAACACATATGTGCACTAAATTAGTTAGCATATTTTCCAAGATACCTAACCTAACCTCCATATAACCTAGGGTTTAGTTAATCAAGGTTAACTTTAATTCTAATTCACATATGTGTGCACCTAGGATATTTCCTTCAAGGCACATTAAGGGATGACTAAGCATGCTACTTCATAATCCTAACTTCACCATAGGTAAGATTTGACCCTAAAGTCTAGGATACCTAACTACCCCCTAGCCTCGCTTCCCTCTATAAATAAAGGACCATTTCCTTCATTACTCTCTCTCTCTCTCTTTATTGGTCAACATACCCAAAATATACCAAAATTATACCAGAATATTCTCTATTAATGATTTCATCTAACAAAAATCAACAAACATTATCTAGAGCACATCCGGATTGCAAATTCTCACCAATAGTCAACAACAATCTAGTTCACACCCCGTCGTGTGAACTCGAGATCAAGTTTGCATGCTGCCATGCAAACTAACCCTACAACTCTATAACTCTAAATCAGGTATACATAAGTTCTAGGTAGTTTCTACAATATTTCCATCAGCTTTTATCATGTTTTTTTTCATTTTTATGTCGTTTTATCTTCATAAACAAGGGGTCTGATCCATGTCAGGTCTCCAAATCAACTAACTCATTTTTTCAAGCCCATAACAGGTACAAAGGATATCTTCAAGCAACTAACTGGTGGCACATGTACACATAATGCCACCTACATTGAGAGCATCGAAAAGACTCCACATGTTTACCTGTATTTACATTGAAAGAGAAAGAAAAACTTGTCTTAAGAGAGACTATGTTGTAGCACTCTTTTGAAATAAATAGTAAAAGGATACTTTGCACATATTCCATTAGTTTTATAATTGATGACTTTTCGTATGTTACACATGACACCTATGCATTTCATATTTAATCATACTCACATAAAGATGAAAATATAACTCACACTCTAAACTATGACTCAATCATAATATATTATTTACAAGTATACCATGAAGATATCATGGGGTACATTACCATGTAACAAATAATATAATATACTTGAACACTTTTGGACTAAAATAATTCTCCTACGTTCAACTACAAACCTACAATCTTGCACACACAACTTGTAACTTCAATAACACAAAACATTCACTATAAGAAATACACATAAAACAAATTCAATGTGGAAAGTTATTATTTTATTAATGTGAATATTGGTTGTATATTACAAAGGCCTCTCTCTCTTTTACATAAGTCTCTTATGCCTTCCAACCTCTCTCTTTTTTCCTCTTCTCTTATTTTATTTTATGTTTGTCAGCCTCTCTTTTCCAATCTGTTCCTCTTCCTCTTCATTTTTATTTTACTTATTTATTCCTTTTTCATACAACTCTTTCTCTTGCCAATTCTCTTCCTCTTCTTGCAAAAAGGGTTTTTATATATGACAATGACATTTACATACAATAAGAGTTACCTATAACTGTTTGGATACTTTTGCATTAATGCATGCTTGCATTTTATCTCCTTGATGAAGCCTGAAATTCTCTTGGAAACTCCAACTACCAAATAACAACACCCCTTAACTTTAAAGGTTTTACAATGGTTAAAGCCAAGAGAGCCATCAATTCATTTAAATTTGCATTGGATTAGTGGTAAGATTAACATTGCAATTTAATGGTTAAGAATTGTATACCATTGAAATTTAAAATAAAAGGGTCAAGGTTAATTTTAAGGTTCAAATTTAATGAAAATAATTTTACACCATACTTCAACTAAATTGAATTTAGTTAAATAAATATTTATTAAATAAATAATATAAAATATTCTCATATTATCTCTAAACTTAAAAAATGGCCTATGAAATATTGTGATCCTAATTGCAACAACAAAATAAAATTATTCCATAAGACTATTAGCCTGTCAAATAGGGTGAATACATAGGCAAGGGTACACACCCTGCTATTTTCTAGGACTTCTCAAAAGAATTACATATTTCTACATAATATCCATTCACTCTCCTGGGCACAATCACTACTACTTTGTAAGACTCTTTGTGGTTTCCCTCTATAATGTATGTAGCCACATGTTTGTTGAAGGATGTGGGATCCATTGCAGGAAAATCAAAGGACGTATGTATAATAGGATTGTAGACGCAAGAATCTCCGCTCAAGGAAGAATGAGACTACTATTTTTTGCATAATAAGAACAGAACAAAGCCTAGAGTTGATCCTTTGTGAGTGGAAAGAGGGAATGAAATCAAGGATGAGGAAAGAGGGAAGTTCAGCTATGTTATGGTGGAGAAGACTCACGCCACGCAGTGACTATTCCCATCGTGAATCAACCACTGTTTGGATTTGCTATGTGGTTGCTCAATCCAAAGAATTAAGAATCCATAAGATGGCAACAAAAACCTATCACTCTTTGCAAACACAACGAAAATGCGCTACAGAACTCAATGGAAGACATGTCAGTGCAGTGTTGAGTATGTACTAGGGCAAAGCGGAAATTGCATAAAATCAAGTAAAAATAAAAAGATAAACCTCTTTTTTCACAATATGGTTTGATAAACATAATGAAAAACACCATCAAATCCCAAAATTATGGTCTTATATTATTTTGATAATAACACTCTGCAAAGAAGCCAACATATCTATTGACTTCCATAAGTCTATATAATCATTTGATCTAATAGAAAAACAAACTTATTGATCGGATATACAGAACTGGTGTCTTCAAACATTCATAGTTCACATTCATAACCTTCAAATAAATCAGTGTATCGAACCAAAATACTTTAAAGTGTCATAACCCTTCAAAAATATTTGACTTAAAAAGAAATATAATGTATTCTGCCCAAGATATAGCCATTCAGATGTTCTAATACCAACAAAAAAATAAAATTAGTCCAGAAAACTATCTACTCGTTAACTAGACTTGCATTCATAGGCAAGGGTAGATTCCCTTCTAATTTCCACTTCTCAAAAGAATCGTACATTTCTACATTGTATTCATTATCTTTTTTGTCCACAATCACTACTATTTTGCATGACTCTTTTTGGTTTCCCTCTACAATGTATGCAGCCACGTGTTTCTTGAAGGGTGTAGGATCCATTGCAAAGGAAGTTCAAAAGACGTCTGTGTAATAGGATTGTAGATGCAGGATCTCCACACCAAGGAAGAACGAGCAACAATGTTTTTGCGCAATCAGAACAGACCGACGGTTGATCCTTTGTGAGTGCAAAGAAGGGGTGAATGCCCCAACTAAAAACACGAGATTCCGAAAGTTGAAAAGAAACACTAAAGCTATGCAATGCGAAACGAAATGTAACGCTTTAATCCTAGAAACTTGAAATGCATGAAACAGGGAAAAGAGATGAATCAAAATGAAATGAAAGAAGTATAGAAAGCACAACCATTTTTATTTATACTCTCTCAATATCGGTTACAAAGACGCCTCCTGCCTTGTTAAGGGGCTAGGAGCGTTAACATATTTTCATTACAAAAGTGACTAGTTATCTTCCTTCTGTGTGCCCACATGTAAAATGGGCAGGCCGAAGTGTTGCCACTGCTGGTGTTGATGAATCCTTGATTCTTGCTGCTCCTCCTACGTTCAAAGAAACAACAAATCGTTAGTAGCACCTATGACAAAATATAAGGCATTTGATCCTAAAAATCAATGGAGGATGCATGCATAAGATTAGCTAAATTGATAAATAAAATGAATCCAAATAACCTGCAAATTTGATAGAAACCAGAGAACGTTACCAGAAGATCACTGCAAATGAAACAATTGGGAAATCCTTGACCGATTTGAATTCACTCTGGGGTGGTACGGATTCGACTGTAATTCACTTCGGGGTAGAATGAATTCACCTGCAACAAAGCACCAAAGTGATACTGCCCAAATGTCGCGTCTCGGGAACTCCAAAAGACCTGCAAACTTGGGTGTTAGCTAATTGGAGGCATTTTGGGAAGACCCAGATGGTCAAATTTCCCAAATTTGGCCTCCATCAACAGGAATTTGATGCCACTACCTGCAAGTTAGTGGGAACAACAAAAGCGACAAAACATGATAAAAATTGATCAAAGCATTGTGAAATCAGAATTACAAGCTATCTAAGCAGCATAAGATGGAATGCAAAATAAATAAATGACAAAAGGGACAATCTACCATGAATCCCCAACCATTCCTAAAAAAGAATATTGGGCTCACAGTAGTGCGGGGTGCCCGGGCGGGCCACCCATCGTTGGAACCTGATTTTGGCACCAATCCACTTGGGATGGGTCCAAAATCTCTTGTAATGTGTTGTCGGCGAATGGGTGGGATAATGTGGTCAAGTGTCGGGTTTTGGGATCCGGATTCACACTTCCAATAACCACCCAATGACCTCCCTTGCAAAATATATCAAGGATGTGGAAGAGGTGAATAAAAAAGGTGAAGTTTGGTATCAATTTGGCAGCACTTCATTGCTTGAAAATGCTTCCAACCTGTCCCTTTTGGGTGAGAAAACTCATATTTTTATAGACCCAATGGGTCTCTTTGGATGGGCATGCATGGGCGCCATGTGGCAATCATGCCTTCCCATGAGGGAGGAGAGTCCTCCATGATTTGGGCTTCCATGACTGCCCCTGTAACAGTATTTAATGCTCACCTTACTCACCTACATGCGCATGCAAGGTAGGAGGCATTAATGGACTGTCCTTAGCTGCCACTTGTCAAGATTTTTCTTTTTGCCCATTGAACCTAGAATTCATCCCACCTAGGAGCAGATTCTGTATTCGTCCCAGCGGAGGATGGATCCCATTTTGAATTCATCCCAGGGAGGGACAGATTCTAAGCAAAGTTCCTAGAAGGTGCCAAATTGATCTTTGACTTCCAAAAACTACTGTGAGAGTGGTTAGGACCACTGTTTAACCTCTTGGGGCGGCCCTTGGTGCTATGTGTGTCAATGCAATCAGTTTTTGCAGTCACATAATCAGATTGGTGTTGTTTTGGTGTCTACAGATGCCCCTTTTTGGGATGCATTGTGCATGGCACAGCGTCGAGAAAAAATAGATAACCAAAGAACTAATGATTAGGGTTTCTTAGTAACCTAACCAATTCTTGATACCCCAAGCATGGAAAGGGGATGCATTTTTGAATTCTTGCTTTTGACGAGCAAAGGAACTTAATTCAAGTGTTAACCTTTTTCGATGAGGTGTTACTTGAGCTTGGACATTGATCAGTCATGAATAGGCAAAGGGTGCAACCTTTTGTCTATGGTAACCTAGAGTTCATGATTCACGAATGTCAAGTGTTTGATCAGATTGTGATTATTGCTTATTTACTGCCTAAGCAGGAGTGTGATTGTATTCGTCAATGATCCTTTGAATGCATGCCATTTTCCATGATTGGGTGTATGATTGTTGATTGGTGACTAAGTGTGACTACCCCCTCAAGCGATGAATTTATGAGGGAGTGACCTTCATGAGAAAAGCGACGAGTCGCTTGACCCAAGATGACTTAGGAAAGGTTGCCTTCAAAGATTTATCATTGAACGTGTGTGCAGTTTTCTGACATTTAGACCTGTTTTTGGTGGGTGTTAACCCTTTTGGCAATGTCGTTTGGAGCTGAAATTGTCAAAAATACGTCTTCCCATATAGCTGTACGGAAATGGTGGCCTTATTAGGGAGTAGTATGGTGACGATTTATAACCCCGACGTCTATTTTGGATGCCAAGAATGTCAGGTGCGAAGGCTCCTTCGTTCGGAAATGTTATTACTTATTTTTGGTTGGGTTTCTGACCATTTTGGCGATGTCGTTTGGGGATGAAATTCTTGAAAATTCGTCTTCCCGTGGAGTGTTCCAGCCATGGTAGCCTTCTTAGGGAATAGGATAGCAAGGATTTTTTACCCCGACATCTATTTTGCATGCCCGAAATGTCAAGTGCAAAAGCACTTTCATTGGACAGGTTTATTGCTGTGTTTGGTGCATTTTTGTTCAAATTTTGTTGTTTTTTCAAATTTTTGCCCTGAATTCATTCCTGGGTGGGACAAATTCCTGCTTAGTATTCATCCCAGGGTGGGACGAGCGCTAACCAAAGCGCTTGTCCCAGGTAGGAATGAATATAGGCTTAAAAGGCTTATTTAAAGGCCAAAACTAGGGTTTGGGCTCATTTGCATCTAAATTTTCTTGTGATTTGGAGCTCTAGGGAGGAGGAGGCTAATTCTGTGAAGCGAAGCACTGTTGAATTTCTCCCAACATCATGAGTGCACAAACTAGATTGAGTGGCAGAGCCGAAGTGAGACCAGTAAGTGCTCTTTTAGCATTATTACTTTTTGTTATGTGTTTTCGAAATTACAAGTTATTTGTTTATTTTTCTTTTGTGATGTTATTTTCTCGATTAAAATAGAAAACCTAAAACTAAACTAAACACAAACCAAGACTTTAGCTGAAAATTGAATGGAGGATGTAGCTAAAACCTAGGTGAAAAATATTTATTTTTGCTTTTAACTTAAAACCTTAGGATAAATGGAACTTAAAACCCTAATTTTTTTAGGCTGAGCTTGTTAGTTTTAAAACATAGGTGAAAACCTTAAGTTAAAACTGTTATTTTGATGTTTTTTTTGTTTGTATAGACTTTGTGAACTTAGAATACAGAAATCCTACGACTAACAATAGGACTGAAAAAACATTTGTGTTTTTGTTAATTAATTAGTTTAGAGTTTAAAAACCCTAGGGCTGACAAATTAAATTTTGAATTTTGTTTTGTTTTTAAATTTATCAGTTAGGGTTAGAAACCCTAGAACTGGCAAATTAAGTTTTGAATTTTTTTTTTGTTTTGTTTTAAATTTATCAGTTAGGATTAGAAACCCTAGAACTGACAAATTAAGTTTTGAGTTTTTGTGTTTTGTTTTTTTTGGCTGTACACTTTTATGTAATACTATTTTTTTTGGCTGTACACTTTTATGTAATGTTGTACACTTTTATGTAATGTTGTACAGTTTTTCATAATTTTTAATATTTTGCATTGTTCTTGTGTAGGTTGTGAAAACCTGGTATCAGGTGCCTATTGCTTTTGTCAAAGTGTGTGGGGCGCTAACTGTGGCTGACTGGGAATGGCTTGATGCTCTTAGGCTCAAGCAGGTGACTCGACTGGAGCCTATGGTTGGGGATCAGGCCCATCTGATGGCCTTGATCAATCTGTGGGATCCCCAGACCAACACCTTCCATCTCCCAATAGGGGAGATGACAGTGACACTGAACGATGTCTATCGAATTCTACAGATTTTGATAGATGGATAGCCGATCAAGACGTCACCACGTGACCAACGTACAACTGTACTGACATGGTGCTTTGGACATGGGGAGGAGTTGGGCATGGATAGCCCAGTGGAGATGGCCGAGGTGGACTGTCATATGGGCAAGATTCTAGTTTGATGGTGGTTGGATAGGTGTGTGTTGGGAGTGAGGCACTCAGTACTCATGGGCCTCATTTCCAACATGCTACTGCCTGACTCGTCAGGTGCGAGGTTTCCATGGAACCTGCTGGATGTGGTCTGGCGATTGGTTGAGTGCCCGACGGAGGCACCATTGATCATGAGGTGGGGACAGACGTTGATGGCACATCTCTATGGGGAGTTGTACGAGTTTTGCTTTTGAAAGTGAAAGAGGATCAGCTATAGTTATTTGCTGTAGAGTTGGGCCTAGCAGCACATAGCAGTTGAGAGGTCGTCAGGGCTGCCATGGATGACTCGTGGGGAGATGGAGGATAAGGATATAGGCTATGCAATGCTGTGGCGATGATTTGAGGAGCAGGGACAGAGTTGACGATGGGCAGGTGATGTAGGGCATTATGCCAATGCCTTCGCTCAGCTTGCTATAGGGGAGGTGTCCTGGCGTCCCTACTGAGACTGTCCAGTCTAGCTTGAGGCTAGAGAGTGGCTTCGACGCGTATGCAGGGGGCAGTGGCTGATTGGGTGGCACGAGACCAAGCATGAGTTATTCCCATATAGCCAGGTGACATGATAGTTTGGGGTGCACCAGGGGTTTCCTGGTGAGCCCGTGGTCTATTAGCACCGAGGGGATGAGAGGACTCTGGATCAGCCAGTCATCATGCCACTTGGCGAGGATTCAGAAGCGGTGATTGATGTGCCAAATGTGGACAATGTCAAGACTAATATAGAGTATTACTAATGGTGGATCCTACAGTGATGGTGAGGCAAGGGGCAATTTGGAGGCACAGGGGCAGCATCCACAAGCGGGGAGGGTGCTGAGGCACCAGGTGATGACTAGGGAACTCCGCTGGAGGATGCAGAGATGGTGGAGGTGGATGGTATGGATGCGGATCTTGGGGCTCCAAATCAACCAGAGATGTAGGACATCATGGAGTAGTGGGAGCCAGAGCGGGCTACTATTCCAAAGATGCCCATGCCTCAGGCAGATGCAGCAGACATGGATGCAGTATTACGCACTGAGAATGCATGGTTGGCAAAGTTGCAGCAGAGGCAGGATGAGGAGTTGGGAGTGGCTTTGCAGGAGAGGGATATCTTATGGATGCAGATGGTGGAGAGATAGAATGCATTAGCTACTTCTCATCGATAGGATGGGGGTACTGACGCGGCTCGAGAGAGGGATCTCCTATGGACATAGCTGGCAGAGAGGGATAGGGCTTTGGCACGGTGTGAGGAGAACTTGGTGATGTATCACTAGTGGGAGATGGACTCGTTGCGAGAACGATTAGAGTTGGAGGCAGAGTTTAGCCACCTTGGTGGGTGAGTCCCTACATTTAGCATAGGCGGATCATCGCACCACTTTAGATGGAGTGAGACTGAGCAGTCAGCATCCTCTCGACACAGGTGACTAGAGGAGGGGGGGTGAGTAGGCATGATGTTGGGGCTAGCATCAGCCACCCTGAGGGGTCCCATAGGACCCACACCATGGAGGTAGTTCCCGTCGCACCGATCCTGTGTGATCATGGTGACCGACGCCTTAGGCTTGGGCTTTTGAATTTTGTTGCGGGGTCAGAGGACCAACTTTTTGTAGCCTTTAGGCATTTTTGAAGATATATATATATATATATATATATATATATATATATATATATATATATATATCGGCTTTATTTTTTTTATGCACATGTGATGATTTGATTTTATGCATGATGGTTTGATGAATATGGATGTATGCATGTTAATTTATTTTGATGGATGCATATGTTATGATGAATGCAAATGTTTTTTATTTATATGTGATTGGCAAAAATGGAATCGATGAAATGAATTTGTGATGTTTAGAGGTCGCACCATAGACGGTTCAGAACTGTATGGCTTTTTGTCCTAGGCGATTGCTACGATGAATAGATTTGTAGGCATACATGTCTTTTCTTGTATCTTTGTGTTTGTATTTTATGATGGTGAAGTAAAGCTGAAAAGATATTATAGTTGGTTTAGAATGTAGTTAGGTTTTTTGAGATTCAGATGTTCTAACTAACTAGCCAAGGCTATACTTTTATCTGATAGGACTTTGAACAAGGTATGAATCAGACTTGTTTTTGACCAAGTTATTTCACATCCCTGTGTGTGCAATTGAGTTTAGTTAATGTGGCATTTGTTAGGATACCGCCAGTGCTAGAAAGGCTATCAACCAAACCTGTACTGAGGATCACCTAATTAGCTCCACTAACTCCTTTGTTGTATTTAGTCAAATTAATTTGTGGTGCAATCTAGGATACCATAAACTAGCTCATCCACATGCAAACATTGATCTGCACACATGTTAACGTAGCAAATATATTGTCATGCGGGAGGTTTGCCATGAGTGACCGATAGGGTATCAACCAAATCGGTACTGAGGTTTATATCATGATCTTCTGAATCTTTGAGAGTTCCAGGGATTCAATTTCAACTCCCTTCTTTTCTTCAATTGTATTGGGATACTTGCTCTTTTGTAGTGATAAAAATCACTATGTATTTTTGTATTAATTTTTCTTTTGAGCAAGGGATTAGGATGCGGAGTGACGGGAATCACTATTGTTTGTGCCTTTTGATGTATGCAATTTTTTTTTGGAGTTTTGACATATGCAAATTTTGTTGTTTTACAACTTTTGAGAACTTGGAATTCTTGGGAATCAGGTAGGGAGGATGCTTGTCCTTTTGCCAACTCTCAGCATTCTTTGGGGTCATTTGCACAAGTGGACGAGCAAGATAACCGTTTCACACTCTAAACTATGACTCAATCATAATATATTATTTACAAGTATACCATGAAGATATCATGGGGTACATTACCATGTAACAAATAATATAATATACTTGAACACTTTTGGACTAAAATAATTCTCCTATGTTCAACTACAAACCTACAATATTGCACACACAACTTGTAACTTCAATAACACAAAACATTCACTATAAGAAATACACTTAAAACAAATTCAAGGTGGAAAGTTATTATTTTATTAATGTGAATATTGGTTGTATATTACAAAGGCCTCTCTCTCTTTTACATAAGTCTCTTATGCCTTCCAACCTCTCTCTTTTTTCCTCTTCTATTCTTTTATTTTATGTTTGTCAGCCTCTATTTTCCAATCGGTTCCTCTTCCTCTTCCTTTTTATTTTACTTATTTATTCCTTTTGCATACAACTCTTTCTCTTGCCAATTCTCTTCCTCTTCTTGCAAAAAGGGTTTTTATATGTGACAATGACATTTACATATAATAAGAGTTACCTATAATTGTTTGGATACTTTTGCATTAATGCATGCTTGCATTTTATCTCCATGATGAAGCCTGAAATTCTCTTGGAAACTCCAACTACCAAATAACAACACCAGTCAACTTTAAAGGTTTTAGAATGATTAAAGCCAAGAGAGCCATCAATTCATTTAAATTTGCATGGGATTAGTGGTAAGATTAACATTTCAATTTAATGGAGAAGAATTGTATACCATTGAAATTTAAAATAAAAGGTTCAAGGTTAATTTTAAGGTTCAAATTTAATGAAAAGAATTTTACACCATAATTTAACTAAATTGAATTTAGTAAAATAAATATTTATTAAATAAATAATATAAAATATTCTCATAATTATCTCTAAAATTAAAAAATGGCCTATGAAATATTGTGATCCTAATTGCAACAACAAAAGAAAATTATTCCATAAGACTATTAGCCTGTCAAACAAGGTGAATACATAGGCAAGGGTACACATAGGACTTGTCAAAAGAATTACATATTTCTACATAATATCCATTCACTCTTCTCGGTACAATCACTACTGCTTTGTAAGACTCTTTGTGGTTTCCCTCTCTATAATGTATGTAGCCATGTTTTTGTTAAAGGATGTGGGATCCATTGCAGGAAAATCAAAGCACGCCTGTATAATAGGATTGTAGATGCAAGAATCTCCGCTTCAAGGAAGAATGAGCATAAGAGTTTTTGCACAATAAGAACAGACCAAAGCCTAGAGCTGATATTTTGTGAGTGGAAAGAGGGAATGAAATCAAGGATGAGGAAAGAGGGAAGTTCAGCTATGTTATGGTGGAGGAGACTCACACCATGCAGTGACTATCCCATGGTGAATCAACCACTGTTTGGATTTGCTATGTGGTTGCTCAATCCAAAGAATTAAGAATCCATAAGATGGCAACAAAAACCTATCACTCTTTGCAAACACAACGAAAATGCACTACAGAACTCAATGGAAGACATGTCAGTGCAGTGTTGAGTATGTACTAGGGCAAAGCAAAAATTGCATAAAATCAAGTAAAAATAAAAAGATAAACCTATTTTTTCACAATATGGTTTGATAAACATAATGAAAAAAACCATCAAATCCCAAAATTATGGTCTTATATTATTTTTATAATAACACTCTACAAAGAAGCCAACATATCTATTGACTTCCATAAGTTTATATAATCATTTGATCTAAAAGAAAAATAGACTTATTGATCGGATATAGAGAACTGGTGTCTTCAAACATTCATAGTTCACATTCATAACCTTCAAATAAATCAGTGTATCGAACCAAAATATTTTAAAGTGTCATAACCCTTCAAAAATATTTGACTTAAAAAGAAATATAATGTATTCTGCCCAAGCTATAGCCATTCAGATGTTCTAATACCAACAAAAAAATAAAATTATTCCAGAAAACTATATCCTCGTTAACCAGAATTGCATTCATAGGCAAGGGTAGATTCCCTTCTAATTTCCACTTCTCAAAAGAATCGTACATTTCTACATTGTATTCATTATCTCTGTTGTCCACAATCACTACTACTTTGTATGACTCTTTGTGGTTTCCCTCTACAATGTATGTAGCCATGTGTTTCTTGAAGGATGTAGGATCCATTGCAAATGAAGTTCAAAAGACATATGTGTAATAGGATTGTAGATGAAGGATCTCCACACCAAGGAAGAACGAGCAACAATGTTTTTGCGCAATCAGAATAGACCGATGGTTGATCCTTTGTGAGTGCAAAGAAGGGGTGAATGCCCCAAATGAAAACACGAGATTCTAGAAGTTGAAAAGAAACACTAAAGCTATGCAATGCGAAACGAAATGTAACGCTTTAATCCTAGAAACTTGAAATGCATGAAACATGGAAAAGATACGAATCAAAAAAAAATGAAAGAAGTATAGAAAGCACAGCCCTTTTTATTTATACTCTCTCAATATCGGTTACAAAGATGCCTCTTGCCTTGTTAAGGGGCTAGGAGCATTAACATATTTCCATTACAAAAGTGACTAGTGATCTTCCTTCCGCGTGCCCACATGTAAAATGGGTGGGCCGAAGTGTTGCCGCCGCTGGTGTTGATGAATCCTTGATTCTTTCTACTCCTCTTGTATTCAAAGAAAAAAAAAATCATTGGTATCACCTGTGACAAAATATAAGGCGTTTGATCCTAAAAATCAATGGAGGATGCATGCATAAGATTAGCTAAATTGATAAATAAAATGACTCCAAATAACCTGCAAATTTGACAGAAACCAGAGAACATTACCAAAAGATTACTGCAAATGAAACAGTCAAGAAATCCTTGACAGATTTGAATTTTCTCCAGGGCGGTACAGATTCGACTGTAATTCGCTTCGAGGTAGAACGAATTCACCTGCAATAAAGCGCTGAAGTGATACTACCCAAATGTCGCGTCTCAAGAACTCCAAAAGACCTGCAAACTTTGGGGTTAGCTAATTGGAGGCATTTTGGGACGACCCAGATGGTCAAATTTCCCCAATTTTGCCTCCATCAATGGGAATTTGATGCTGCTACCTGCAAGTTAGTGGGAACAACAAAAGCAACAAAACATGATAAAAATTTATCTAAGCATTGTGAAATCAGAATTACAAGCTATCTAAGTAGCATAAGATGGAATGCAAAATAAATAAATGACAAAAGGGACAATATGCCATGAATCCTCAACCATTCCTAAAATGGAAGATTAGGCTCGCAACAGTGTGGGGCACCCGGGCGGGCCACCCACCGTTGGAACCTAATTTCGACACCAATCCACTTGCGATGGGTCCAAAATCTCCTGTAATGTGTTGTCGGTGAATGGGTGGGATAATGTGGTCAAGTGTTGGGTTTTGGATCTGGATTCACACTTCCAATAACCACCCAATGACCTCCCTTGCGAAAGATATCAAGGATGTGGAAGAAATGAATCAAAAAGGTGAAGTTTGGTATCAATTTTGTAGCACTTCATTGCTTGAAAATGCTTCCAACTTGTCCCTTTTGGGTGAGAAAACTCACCTTTTTATAGACCCAAGGGGTCTCTTTGGATGGGCATGCATGGGCGCCATGTGGTAGTCATGCCTTCCCATGAGGGAGGAGAGTCCTCCCTGATTTGGGCTTCCATGACTACCCCTGTAATAGTCCTTAATGCTCACCTTACTCACCTACACACGCATGCAAGGCAGGAGGCATTAATGGACTGTCCTTAGCTGCCACTTGTCAAGATTTTTCTTTTTGCCCATTGAACCTGGAATTCATCCCACGTAGGAGCAGATTTTGTATTCATCCCAAGGGAGGACGGATCCCATTTTGAATTCATCCCAGGGAGGGATGAATTCTAAACAAAGTTTCTAGAAGGTTCCAAATTGATCTCTGACTTCCCAAAACGGTTGTGAGAGTGGTTAGGACCACTATTTAATATTTGGAGGCTGCCGTTGGGGCTATGTGTGTCAATGCGATCAGTGTTTACAGTCACATAATCAGATTGGTGTTGTTTTGGTGTCTACAGATGCCCCTTTTTGGGATGCGTTGTGCATGGCACAGCGTCGAGCAAAAATAGATAACCAAAGCACTAATGATTAGGGTTTCTTAGTAACCTAACCAAATCTTGATACCCCAAGCATGGAAAGGGGATGCATTTCTTGAATTCTTTCTTCTGACGAGCAAAGGAACTTAATTCAAGTGTTAACCTTTTCGGTGAGGTGTTACTTGAGCTTGGACGTTGATCAGTCATGAATAGACAAAGGGCGCAACCTTTTGTCTGTGGAAAGCTAGAGTTCATGATTCATGAATGCCAAGTGTTTTATCAACTTGTGATTATTGCTTGTTTAATGCCCCAAGCAGGAGCACGATTGTCTTCGTCAATGATCCTTTGAATGCATGCCATTTTCCATGATTGGGTGTGTGATTGTTGATTGGTGACTAAGTGTGACTACCCCCTCAAGCGATGAATCGATGAGGGAGTGACCTTCATGAGAAAAGCGATGAGTCGCTTGACCCAAGATGACTTAGGTATGGTTGCCTTCAGAGATTTATCATTGAATGTGTGTGCAGTTTTTCGACATTTAGACCTATTTTTGGTGGGTGTTAACCCTTTTGGCGACACTGTTTGGAGCTAAAATTGTCAAAAATTCATCTTCCCATGGAGCGGTCCGGCCATGGTGGCCTTCTTAGGGAGTAGGATGGTGACAATTTATAATCCCGACATCTATTTTGGATGCCAATAATGTTAGGTGCGAAGGCGCCTTCGTTCGGCAATGTTATTACTTATTTTTGGTTGGGTTTCTGACCCTTTTGACGATGCCGTTTGGGGATGAAATTCTCGAAAATCCGTCTTCCCATGGAGTGTTCCAGCCATGGTAGCCTTCTTATGGAATAGGATAGCAAGAATTTGTGACCCCGACATCTATTTTGCATGCCCGAAATGTCAAGTGCAAAAGCACTCTCATTGGACAGGTTTATTGCTGTGTTTGGTGCATTTTTGTTCAATTTTTGTTGTTTTTTCAAATTTTTGCCCTGAATTCATTCTTGGGTGGGATGAATTCCTACTTAGTATTCATCCCAGAGTGGGACGAGCACTAACCAGAGTGGTCATCCCATGTAGGAACGAATATAGGCTTAAAAGGCTTATTTAAAGGCCAAAACTAGGGTTTGGGCTCATTTGCATCTAAATTTTCTTGCGATTTGGAGCTCTAGGGAGGAGGAGGCTAATTCTGTGAAGCGAAGCACTTTTGAATTTCTCCCAACATCATGAGTGCACAAACTAGATTGAGTGGCAGAGCCGAAGTGAGACCAGTAAGTGCTCTTTTAGCATTATTACTTTTTGTTATGTGTTTTCGAAATTACAAGTTATTTGTTTATTTTTCTTTTGTGATGTTATTTTCTCGATTAAAATGGAAAACCTAAAACTAAACTGAACATAAACCAAGACTTTAGCTGAAAATTGAACAGAGGATATAGCTAAAACCTAGGTGAAAAATCTTTGTTTTTGCTTTTAACTTAAAACCTTAGGATAAATGGAACTTAAAACCCTAATTTTTTTAGGCTAAGCTTGTCAGTTTTAAAACGTAGGTGAAAACCGTAAGTTAAAACTGTTATTTTGATGTTTTTTTTTTTTGTACAGACTTTGTGAACTTAGAATACCGAAATCCTACGACTGACAATAGGACTGACAAAATATTTGTGTTTTTGTTAAATTAATCAGTTTAGAGTTTAAAAACCCTAGGGCTGACAAATTAATTTTTGAATTTTGTTTTGTTTTTAAATTTATCAGTTAGGATTAGAAACCCTAGAACTAGAAAATTAAGTTTTGTAATTTTTTTTTTGTTTTGTTTTAAATTTATCAGTTAGGATTAGAAACCCTAGAACTGACAAATTAAGTTTTGAGTTTTTGTGTTTTGTTTTTTTTGGCTGTACACTTTTATGTAGTGTTGTATATTCATGTTTTTGTTGTACAATTTTTCATAATTTTTAATGTTTTGCGTTGTTCTTGTGCAGGTTGTGAAAAGTCGATATCGGGTGCCTACTGCTTTTGCCGAAGCATGTGGGGAACTAACTGTGGCTGACTGGGAATGGCTTGATGCTCTTAGGCTCAAGCAGGTGACTCGACTGGAGCCTGTGGTCAGGGATTCGGCCTATCTGATGGCCTTGATCAATATATGGGATCCCCGAACCAACACCTTCCATCTCCCAATAAGGGAGATGACAGTGACACTGGATGATGTCTATCAGATTCTATGGATTTCGATAGATGGATAGCCGATCAGTACGTCGCCACATGACCAATGAACAGCTGTACTGACACATTGCTTTGGACATGGGGAGCATTTGGATGTGGAGAGCCCAGTGGATATGGTCGAGGTGGACTGTCAGATGGGCAGGATTCTAGTTTGATGGTGGTTGGAGAGGGGGGTGTTGGGAGTGAGGCACTCAGTACTCATGGGCCTCATTTCCAACATGTTGTTTCCTGACTCGTCAGGTGCAAGGTTCCCATGGAACCTGCTGGATGTGGTCTGGCGGTTGGTTGAGTGCTCGACGGAGGCACCATTGATCAAGAGGTGGGGATAGACATTGCTGGCATAGCTCTATGGGGAGTTGTACGAGTTTCACTTTCAAAAGCAAAAGGGGATCAGCTATAGTTATCTACTGTAGAGCTAGACCTAGCAGCACATAGTAGTTGAGATGCCGATGGGGCTACCATGGATGACTCGTGGGGAGATGGAGGATAAGGATATAGGCTATGTAGTGCTGTGGCGATGATCTGAGCAATAGGGACAGAGTCGACGGTGGGCAGGTGATGTAAGGCATTATGTTGATGCCTTCGCTTGGCTTGCTCTGGAGGAGGTTTCCTGGTGCCCCTATTGAGACTGTATAGCCTGGCTTGAGGCTGGAGAGTGGCTTTGATAGGTATGTAGGGGGTAGTGGCTGATTGGGTGGCACGGGACCGAGCATGAGTTCTTCCCATATAGCCGGGTGACACGATAGTTTGGGGTGCGCTAGGGGTTGCCTGGTGAGCCCATGGTCTATTAGCATCGAGGGGATGAAAGGACTCTAGATCAGCTAGTCATCATGCCAATTGGTAAGGATTCAAAATCTATGATTGATGTCCCGGATGTGGATGACGTCGAGACTACTATAGAGTATGACCAGTGGTGGATCCTATGGCGATGGCGAGGCAAGAGGCCATTTGGAGGCATAGGGGCAGCAGACGTGGGTGGGGAGGGTGTCAAGGCACCAGGTGATGACTGGGGAACTTCACTAGAGGATGCAAATATGGTGGATGTGGATGGTATGTATGCGGATCTTGGGGCTTCGAATCAACTGGAGATGCAGGACATCATAGAGCAGTGGGAGCCAGAGCAGGCTACTATTCTAGAGATACCCATGCCTCGGGTAGATGTGGTGGACATGGATGTAGGATTACACACTGAGAATGCATGGTTGGCAAAGTTGCTATGGAGGCAGGATGAGAAGTTGGGAGAGGCTTTGCAAGAGATGGATCTCTTGTAGATGCAGCTAGTGGAGCGATAGAATGCATTAGTTGCTTCTTGTAGATAGGATGGGGGTACTAACGTGGCCCGAGAGAGGGATCTTCTATGGACATAGCTGGTAGAGAGGGATAGGGCTTTGGCATGGTGCGAGGAGAACTTGGTGACGTATCTCCAATGGGAGATGGACTCATTGCGATAGCGGTTAGAGCTAGAGGCAGATATTAGCCATGTTGGTGGGTGAGTCCCTACATTCAGCACAGGCGGATCGTCGCACCGCTCGAGAGGGAGTGATACTGAGTAGTCGGCATCCTCTCAATGCAGGCGACTAGAGGAGGGGGGGTGAGTAGGCATGATGCTAGGGCTAGCAGCAGCTGCCCTGATGGGTCCCATAGGACCCACACCATGGGGGGTAGTTCCCATCACACCAATCCTGTGTGATCACGGTGGCCGACGCCTTAGGCTTGGGCTTTTGGATTTTGTTGCAGGGTTAGAGGACAAAATTTTTGTAGCCTGTGGGCATTTTTGATGATATATATATATATATATATATATATATATATATATATATATATATATATATATATATATATATCGGCTTTATTTTGCTTATGCACATGTGATGATTTGATTTTATGCATGATGGTTTGATGAATATGGATGTATGCATGTTAATTTATTTTAATGGATGCATATGTTATGATGAATGTAAATGTTTTTGATTTATATGTGATAGGTGAAAATGGAATGGATGAATTGAATTTGTGATGTTTGGATGTCGCACCATAGACGGTTCAGAACTGTATGGCTTTTTGTCCTAGGTGATTGCTGCGGTGAATAACTTTGTAGGCATACATGTCTTTTCTTGTATGTTGTGTTTGTATTTTATGATGGTGAAGTAAAGCTGAAAAGATATTATAGTTGGTTTAGAATGTAGTTATGTTTTCTGAGATTCAGATGTTTTAACTAACTAGCCAAGGCTATACTTTTATCTGATAGGACTTTGAACAAGGTATGAATCAGACTTGTTTTTGACCAAGTTATTTCACATCCCTGTGTGTGCAATTGAGTTCATTTAATGTGGCATTTGTGAGGATACTGCTAGTGCCAGAAAGGCTATCAACCAAACCTTTACTAAGGATCACCTAATTAGCTCCACTAACTCCTTTGTTGTATTTAGTCAGATTAATCTGTGATGCAATCTAGGATACCATAAACTAGCTCATCCACATGCAAACATTGATCTGCACACATGTTAACACAATAGATATATCATCATGCAGGAGGTTTGCCATGAGTGACCGATAGGCTATCAACCAAACCGGTACTGAGGTTTATCTCATGACCTTCTGAATGCTGAGAGTTCCAGGGATTCAAGTTCAACTCCCTTCTTTTCTTCAATTGTATTGGGATACTTGCTCTTTTGTAGTGATAAAAATCACTGTGTATTTTTGTATTATTTTTTCTTTTGAGCAAGGGATTAGGATGCAGAGTGACAAGAATCACTATTGTTTGTGCCTTTTGATGTATGCAATTTTTTTTGGAGTTTTGACATGTGCAAATTTTGTTGTTTTGCAACTTTTGAGAACTTGGGATTCTTGGGAATCGGGTAGGGAGGATGCTTGTCCTTTTGCCAACTCTCAGCATTCTTTGGGGTCATTTGCACAGGGAGATAAGCAAGATAACCATTTCGCTTATGGCGACCTGGATTGCTTTGCAGGGTTCATATTTTTTTCACACAACTCAAGAATGTTTGTGTTTTAATTTGTGCTGGGATGCTATGTAACAAGATGTAATCCAAGTAAAACTCTACCTTTGTAAAATCTCTCTGACTTGGTACAGTATGTGGCTAGACAGCTAATGACGACTAAATGAGAAAAAATCTTGATACATTAGAAGACAACTGACTATAGTATGACGAAATGATGGATAGCATTTTATTTTGATGGATTGTTTATACAATGGATAGATATGGAATGAAGATGGACTTTTCCAAGTAATGACATTCTATGGTGCCCTGACCTGTATGACCACAAAGATGCAAATGCAAGGATGTGATGCTTAATGCAGCTATTATTTTTGTGTTTTTGATAGATTGATCTTGGTGAGCATGAAAATGAGATGTAAAAGAGATTTTTTTTAATTTTTGTGATTATTTGGAGCATGAATGGAAGTGAGATGCAAGTTTTTTTGGTTTTGATGATTGTATTGTTTTGGATATTTCTTATTTTTCTTTTGACCAAGTGATTGTGGGAACCCTTGGAGCATTTTGGGATTGACCAAGTGATTGCGGGAATCCTTGGAGCATTTGGAATTGACCAAGCGATTGCAAGAATCCTTGGAGCCTTTTGGTTTGACCAAGCGATTGTAGGAATCCTTGGAGCAGTTGGGATTGACCAAGCGATTACGGGAATCCTTGGAGCCTTTTGGGATTGACAAAGTGATTGCGAGAATCCTTGGAGCCTTTTGAGATTGACCAAGCGATTACAGAAATCCTTGGAGCCTTTTGGGATTGGCTGCTTTAGATATGGAATGGTCACAGATGACTAATGTTCAAGGGTTCGAGCTCTTTGACTCCATCAAGGGAAGCTAGCCAGTATGTCTTGGGTCCTATCTTGTTATCGATTACATATGGACCTAACCAATTTGCCCTGAACTTGTCCCTGAGATGGGATGACAAACTAGAGTTCTGCTGGTTTTCCTTCAAGACCAAGTCACCAACCTGAAAATCCCTCAGGTGAACTCTCATGTTGTATGCTTTCTCCAGCCACTCTTGATAGATACGTAAATGCTCAAGAGCATTAACGCATCGTTCATCGAGCAATGTAAGCTAGTCTAACCGGGCCTACTGTGCAGTGTCATCATCGATGAACTCTTGCATTAATATGCACAAGGAATTTCCAACTCAAGAGGCATGACAACCTCGGATCCATACACAAGAAAAAACAGAGTTGCCCCAGTGTGATAAGCCCACCAATTTTTGAATTCTAGTGTGATAAGCCCACAAGGCAAGTGGAATTTGAATGTGCCAATCCTTATGACTGTCTGTGACTATCTTTTTAAGGATAGTAACTAGCATTTTTTTGATGCCTCTGCTTGCCCATTTGCCTGTGGATAATAGGGTGTCGAAAAACTATGCTAAATTTTGTACTTTGTGGTCAAAGCACACACGTATTTGTTCTTGAATGACGTCCCATTATCCAATATTATCTTGGATGGAATACCAAAATGACATATGATGTTATGCAAAATGAACTCCACAATGCGGGGTCCAGTCGTAGAGGTTTGCAGAACCTCTTCCACCCACTTGGTGAAGTACTCTGTGGCCATTATGATAAACGTATGACGACCTAACGATGCAGGGGAGATCTTTCTGATTAGATCTAATCCCCACTGCAAAAATGACCAAGTCGACTGGATCGACTGCAAGGCTTGGGAAGGTACATGTGTTAAATTAGTGTGCTATTGACAGTTCACACACTTCCTCACATATGCACAACAATCTCGCTCTAAATATGGCCAATAGTAACCCATGCAAAGAATGCGCTTGGCGATGGCCATACCACTGAAATGGCCACCACACATACCATCATGCACTTGTGCGATCACCCAAGTGGAATCTTCTTGGTCCAAGCATCGAAGGAGGATCCCTTCATAGCTATGACGGTACAAAATGTCTCCTAACAAGACATGCTTTGCCACTTTCTTCTTGAATGCTCATTTTGTGATGGGCGTCAATCTAGGTGGGAGGTTACCTAGCTTGAGGTAGTCCCTGAGGGGTGAATACCAATCCTACTGATCAGAAGCATCGATGGTATGAACAGCCAATCCCTATTGAAGTTCATACCTAGAAAAAACTGAGCAGAAAATAACTTGTAAGAATAGCATGGTGTTGCTATTATAGGGAGTAGGGGAGAACAAGGCCCCCTAGTTGGCATGCTTCAAACAATTGTGGATTCGAGAGAACTTATCCGAGGATGGTTCAATCTGGATCATGTGGATCCCTGGTGTTAAATCAGAGCTTGCATGCTCCATCGTAGATTACGATAATGTTTTTACTTGAATGGTTGTCATATCACCAAAAATGTCCTATAGGATTAGTGATCCCAAAGAGGCCATAGTGTTCGCAAAATGATTTGATGACCGAGGGAGTGCCTCGATGTCGTACCATTCAAGCTTTGCCAAGAATTTGTCCACAAGGGCTTTGTAAGCCCGTAGAACTGGGCATTTACATTGGAATATCCCCTTGAATTGATTAACGATTAACAATAAATCACCAAAGATGTTCAATCATTTAATTTTCATGGTGATTGCTATCTGATGACCTATGAGCAGGGCTTCATACTCTGCATTATTGTTGGTGCACGAAAAATTTAATTTAAATGACAGGGGCATTGGAGCACCCTGCGATGTGAAGAATACTATTCTTGTGCCACCCCCTTGCTCACATTTAGAACCATCAAAAAATAGGGTTATGTCGGTCTATGACTCAGGCTCTTCAAAATCATGCGATTCTGAGACATGGAAGACCTCATCATCGGGTAGTTCTATGACCAGAGGCTGATCATCTTTGATAGAAGCCTCTACGAGTTGATAGGATCTGACCTGTCCTTTGATGGATTTATGTCCAATAAACTCTATGTCAAATTTTTTCAACAACATGATCCATTTCACCGTGCGGCTACTATGATAAGTACGACTCATCATGTATCGTAATGGATTCTCCTTAGACACAACAAACGTCTTGTTGTTGAGCATGTAGTGGTGCAGCTTTTTGGTAGCAAACATCACTGCCAAGTATAGTTTCTCAAAATATGCATAGTTAAGTTCATAGCTGACCAGGGTGCGGCTAAGATAGTAAGTAGCCTGCTCTTTGTGAAGTTCATTCTTCTGGGTGAGCATGGCACCCAGTGCCACCTCAGTAGCTGAGATGTATAAGTAGAATGGCACTCCTGGTCTAGGTGGTGCCAATACTAGCAGCAAAGCCAAGTATTGCTTGATGTATTCAAAGGTTGACTGGAACTCGTCATCCCAGTGAAATGCTACCCCCTTGTGCAATAATTTGTTCATGGGTCGACACTTGTCAGATAGCTGCGCTATGAGGTGCTTGATCGACGCGACCTTACCCTGTAGACTTTTGAGCTGCTTGATGGTAGTTAGGGGAAGCATTTCAAATATTACCTTGACTTTGTTTGGGTCCACCTGGATGCCTCACTTTGAGACTATAAAACCCAAGAGCTTTCCATATGTGATGCCAAAAATGCACTTCTTGGGGTTCATTCTGAATTTATGCTCCATGAGGCAATCGAGGATCTTGCTTAAGTCATCAAGATGATTTGGGCATAAGAGAGACTTGGCCAACAAATCAACCATGTAATCTTCCAAATTTTTATTTCCTGTAATCATGGAAGATGTACGTCATGGCACGTTGGTAGGTGGCGCCAACATTTTTAAGGCCAAAAGACATGACCTTGTAACAAAATGTCCCCCAAGGCATTATGAACGCCATTTTTAGTTGGTCCTCGGGATTGATACGAATCTGATTGTATCCCGAGAAACCATCCATGAGGGATAGCATTTTGTGGCCCGCTGTAGTGTCTACCAATGCGTCGATGCTAGGCAAGGGAAAATAATCCTTAGGACTCACTTTGTTTAGATCACAAAAATTAGTGCATATGCGAATCCTCCTGTCAGGCTTCTTATGGGCACCATGTTGGAAAACCATGGTGGATAATCCACGTAGATGACAAACTATGCATCCAACAGTTTTTGCAATTCATCTTTGACCATCAAGGCCACTATTGGGTGCATCTTACATAGTTTTTTCTTAATAGGCTTGACTATCGGATCAAGTGTTAAATTATGCATGACTAGCTATGGATCTAGCCCTGGCATATCTTTGTATGACCATGCAAAAACCTCCTTCTTCTCTTTGAGAAGGGTAATGTAGTCGGCTTGCTCTTCGGGGGATAAAATTACCCCTATATTGATAATATATGGATTCATTGGATCTGAGACGATTTCTACATCAGTCATCTCCTCGACCGACATGTGGGATCCGTCCTCCAACTAGTTTGGAGTCAGGATCAAATTGATATCATTTGCTAAGTTATGATCATCGTTAGGAACCTTAGGTTCTTCTTTAGCATGGAAGATATCCTGAGTTGGCCTTGGGGTAAAATGAATAATTTCATAAAAATGCTAGTACTCATATGGGGATGGAGGGGAATTGACGTGATCCTAGTCTATGGCATCTATGTCTAGATACAAGGACTGTGCTGGATCGATCAGATTGTGGATGGGTGCGGTCAAGTCAATGGAGATCATGTTGATGGAATGATTTTGGTCTCCATTACCGCAGGTGTGATTACTTGGACATTTTGGATGTTCTCTATGCTCTGGATCTAGCTCTAGAGGGACGGGCACGAATGGATCACTCCTATGTGTGGACAGGAAGACAGGGTCTCCCCTTGGTGTTGAGGTCATTATAGGGTCTCGGGGTGGACGGTGCTCATCATAAACTTGGAGCCACGGATCCAACACTTGGTCCCACCCTGTTGGGTCTACATACCACTCATGCATTGGCAGTATGCCCATATGTTCAAATATGTCATTAATATCCAAGGGGTGTCGATGCTGCATCTATCGCATGTGATTAAGATATGCCATTTTTGTTTCGTCTTCGTAATCACTGTCGGAGATCCAAAGACCCTCGTTGGCTCTGACTGCTTGCGGTATTAATGGATCGCATTTCTCAAGCAAATTTATTTGGCCCCACTATGGTTGTGCCACTCTCTTTGGGGCGACCTAATTATCTTAATGTATCGTTGGCTCGGCTGGAGCCTCTAGAGGAAACATTATCAAAATATTCCCGTGATAGTCATCCATAGGAATCACGTGCGAGTGATTGTTATCTGAGTCAAAAGGGTCATATGATACTGGCTCATAGTCTGATTCATCCTTCGAAGATCCTTCTTGACATTTTTGATATTTTCCCTGAAAGTGGGTCCCCAATCTTTTGCCTTTTTCTAGCAAAGGGGAAGGGCGATTGAGGTTACCAAGGGTGGTTGTTGACCATGGGAGATAATCCCCCAATGTGTATGTTGTGTTTAGGTTGGCATATGGATCTGATGCCAATCCACCTTGTGGACTATCCTCAGGCCTTACATGTCTTTGACCAAAATCTTTAAGGGCAGGGGGTGATTGAACCCTACACCTGACTTGTCATAAGGCATTTGGTATCTTGGTTGACAAAGGACATGCACTCCTTGCTCATACCAGCCTAACCCATATCCATGCCAATTGCATTGGCCAAGATATCTCAGAGTGAAGTCCAGGTTAGACAGATAGTTTACATCCTCTATGAAAGGCTCTTCATCCTTGTCCTATCGCATGCATGGCTCACTGTCATGATCAAGGCCCCCATACACAAAGTTAGTCTAGTTAGGTAGGTAGCCTAGAGGAACAATTGTACCAATGGGGAGGCAAGGTCTCCCCATGTCTTGCATGGACTCTAGTGCGGGCATTGCTACAACATTTTGCACCAAATACTCCCCCAGGCCCGTATTGGCCATTTCAATAGTGATTGTTGGTGACTGAGGGGGAGGGAATAGAAGCTCTTCTGGACTCCACTCCATGTGGGGTGGGCTAGGAGCTTCCACTTCCATTTTACTAGGCATCTCTTTGTTAGAGATGTTTGATACTGATTGTGGCGCCTCTTCCAAAGGTTGTGCCTCCTCCAGGGGTTTCTTCCCTTTGTCCTTCGGTTTTTCCATGATATGTGGCATCGTTGATGAAGAACCAACTGATAAAAATGGACCTGAATGGGGTTTTGGTGGATCTTCCTTTGGGGATGCTTGCAAAATCAGACCCGTCAAGATGGATTCAATTGGAAATCCAAATGCGTCGATGGAAGGGTCGACTGCGGTATCAGCTACACTACATTGTAGTACTTGAAGGGTTCTAGGTCTGCCGAGGCCACATGTACTTCTCCTTCAAATGTATACTTCAAACATTGATGAGCTATTGAAGAGACACACTTCATGTCCCTGATCCATGGTCGGTGTAACAAGATGTATGCCATCTCACCTTCCAAAATATGGCACAATGTTAGTATCATATTTTGTCCTACTTGAATGGGTAGGACGATTGTGCCGACTATCGAGCAGATTGCATCGTTAAATGCTCGTAGTGTATATATGGAGGCCGTGATGTGAGATGTCGACAACTTTAGATGTTTCAATGCTATGGTAGTAATGATGTTACTAGACAAGCTAGTGTCTACCAAGGGTGGATCCGCTATGTCATCAGCCACTAACTTCACTTCATCTTCCCGAAAATTGATGACTGGCTCGGTGCATCTTTTGACATGCCCCACAAAGTTGTTGAAAGAATTTGGTTCTTGGGGCTGCAACTCGATAGCCTTCAATATCTCCATAAGAGCCTCCCGATGGGGCATTAATTGTTGAATAAGCTCATATATGGAGAGCCTAGATGACGTGGTCCATAGACTTTGGGTAAGTCTAGTCAGAATTGTGGCCATGGGTCTAGGTGGAGGCAGTTGTGTAGGGTTCTATTGAGACTGTGATGTTGATGGAACTTCTTTTGTGGCTGTCGCAGGAGCAGCTCTTGTGTATTTCTTGTTCCTAGTCACTATACTTATCATCCATACATACCCCTGCATGGGGAAGTTTTGTTGCACCTCATTGATTTGCATGGGTTTTGCCTGCACTTCATGGATAGGCAAGGGGTATCTGAAAACTCCCATTTGTTGGTTGGTCGGTGCTACAGGGTTGTCTACAACCAATGTCTTGTTGTCAATTAGGTCTTGTATCAAGCCCTTGAATTTCCAACATGCATTAAGGTCATGTCTCTATCGTCGATGGAATTTACAGTACAAATCCTCCTGGTACCCCTTAGGCATCGGTGCATTGGGATCTATGTTTTGAATTTTTGGGAGGTTGATCAAATTTTCTGCTAACAAGCGATCAAATAGGGAGTCCCTAGACTTCGTGTAGGGTGTAAACTATCGCCTAGGGCGATGCTGCTGATTTTGCCCCTATTTTTGATTTTCTCTTTCATAATTGTTAGGGGCACTACCTGATAGTTAGCCTTTTGAGGCTATATGTTTTGTATAGGCTTAGAGACATTTATAGCAACTTGGTTAACCGTAGCGGGTCTTTGTAGCATAGTCCCTATTTTAGTGTTTTTGTTCCATTATTTATTTTTAGGTTTGGCGATCTCGCCATCCTGTATCTTGATCTCTTCTATGATTCTGGCTTGTGCCAGAGCCTCTTCTAAGGTGGCATATTGTTGTAGCTATAATAGCATAGAGATCGATCTCAAACAACTTCTTGAAAACATTTGTGTAAGGTCGGACATAGGGGGAAGGTAGGGTAGCTTGGAAAGTAGAGTCCTCCATCGATTCTTGTAGGCCACCATAGTCTCTTCCTCATACTACCTGAGGTTGGCAAAATCACTTAGTGACACCTTCTTCTTGGTGTTGAAGGCAAAGTGTTTGAGGAACTCATCCACTAATTTATCCAAGTTACTGATGCTGTGCTTCGGCAATTTGGTGAACCAATATGAGGCGGGGCTTAAAAATGTGGTTATAAAGGTCCTCAAAAACAAAGCATCATTATCCTGAATGCCAAAGCATTGGCTCAAGAACCTCGTCACATGCTATTGGACATCCTCCTCACCTTTAAATATTGCCAACTGAGGCAACTTAAAGTGCTCAGGATAAGGGGGTGCAGGCATGGACAGATGCACTGAATGACTGTGGAGTTGATGTAACATGGGATTTTGGGGCCCAGCAGCTTTGGTTTCCATAGACTCCAAATGCTCTAACAATGCTTTATATGCATCAAAAGACTTAATCTCGTCCTCTCTAATTTTCTCTCATTGTGGGTTGTGGGAGACTTGAGGCCTGTGGAGAGGTGGCCAGATAGCAACCCCTCCGCCTTGATAGGGCATTTTGGCCTGCTCTTCTTCTTGTTCATACTCCTCGTATGCTTCTTGAGGAGTCTCTGGGTGATACCTATGACCATGAGTGGGTCTCCACGGAGGGAGCCCGTCATTATTCTGAGGAGTGGCCTCCCGTTCAGGTCTAAGAGTTCTAGGAGGCAGTGCTTGTTTAGGTCATGGGGACCTGTCTTGTACCAAGGGGTTACACCTCTCATATGGTTTTGCCCTTTGGGTGTGAGGGGTTGAAACCCTCTGACATAGTTTTATTCAATATCTCATATGTTTTGTGCCTAATGCGCTCTTTATTGAGGCGATATAAATGGTCTAGTTGCTGTTGATCCTTCTCAAGCTGCATAATCTGTGCTTGGCGGGCGGCATGTCTGGCGACTGCCAGGTCAATTTGTTCTACCATATTGAGTCTCGAAGGCCTAGATGCCTCTCCCATGCACTTATCTCGGTCGTAGTGATCCGAGATCTCTATAGGTAGCTTCCCCCTATCGAGGTTGGCGGCATTTATTCGAGGCTCTGGCCTCGAAGTATGGTTTTGGTACATAGCAAGTGTGGAGGTGCATTTCTCCTGTGCTGTATATTGCTCTTGAGGAAGATAGGGATCTTACTTATTCTTCCTTTCATAAGTGTGAAATGGGTGGGCAGAGTTGGCTCGCCCTGTCAGAGGAGCCTTGTGCTCCAGATTTGTCTTGTTTCTAACAATGAGAGGAGGCAATGAAGGGATGATATAATCTTGAAGCCTCTACTCATGGGCCCTCCGTCGTTCTAGTGCTTCATCGCACGGTGGCCACTCGTATCAAGATTCTAAAGGAGCCCTTTGATCTATGTTGAGTGCCACATGTAAGGCCTCTTCCCGAAAGGGGCTATGACGAACGGGCGTGTCCCTATAATTCCATCTTGACCTGGACTGATGAGGACTCTCTTGCGGGTTAGACCGCCAAGATGGTATAACTAAGTCCTTAGGACTATAGCAAAGTTGACTTGTGCCTCCCCCTTGTACACTTTCTATAGCTTCCGCCCTTGATTGGGCTTGGCTACGTGTGTACACCATGGTGGTGCTTTCCTACAAGCTATGTAGATTTTATCTCGTTTATGATTTTTTTTGTTACACTAAGCAGAAATGAACACACATACACAAATGGTGATTATCTCGTTTAAAGATTAATGGTGTGTCCTAGACTGGTTTTAGTGCATTTTGATGATTTTGTTTTTGTTTTTAAAAGTTTTGAAGAACATTTAAATGCATAATGAAGGTGCATATGACTCCGATAATTGGTCGCCCCTTCGATATACCATTTCCTGGCCGATATACCAACCTCTCTATATACCCGCCCTTATGAGAGGGAAACTATAGGTACAAGAGAGGAGATGGTACATGGAACATAGGCGATACAAAAGGGGGATTGTCCTGTTTATGACACCTACCATAGAAGACTTATTCTCGTGCACTAGGAATCACCCCAGCGACACTCGATCAGCTTTTGTCAGGATTTACGTCGAGCAACAGTGACAATCGGGGTAAATGGATGCAAAAATCAAGCCAAGGTGGTGATGAAATCCATCATTGGTCTTGATCAAGGGTTGGGGTTTTACAACCAACTCCTTAGTTTAAAAATGTTGCGTGAAGTCTGTGTGATTCTTTTTATTTAGAAAAATGAAACATGCAGAAGAGACTACTTTCCCTAAGAAGGCAAAATTGATAGAAAACAGAAACAGAAAATCAGAAAATGATAGTAACAGTTTAGTACCCTTACCTTTTCTCTACCTAGACATGCTATTTTTTATCCTTGGACCTGAAACTGCATAGAAAAAAATTCGTCCTTGGGTGATACAAATTCTAGAACAAGATTCATCCTGGGTTGAGATGAATTTCAATTCATCATACGTTCAGGTGAATTCCAGTACTGTATTCACCACAGGTTGGAACGAATAACAGTCAGAGTTCAAAAAATGGTACTTGTAAGCACAAAAACACAAATTTTTTATCAGTTTCTTGATCTCAAAAAGTAGGGGACAGATTCCCACCGTGATCGCCACTGAAAACATGAAATTTCAAAAGTTGTAAAGAAACACTAAAGCTATGCAATGCGAAATGAAATGTAACGCTTTAATCCTAGAAACTTGAAATGCATGAAATAGGGAAAAGAGACGAATCAAAAAAAAATGAAAGAAGTATATAAATCATAACCATTTTTATTTATACTCTCTCAATATCGGTTATAAAGACACCTCCCGCCTTGTTAAGGGGCTAGGAGCATTAACATATTTCCATTACAAAAGTGACTAGTGATTTTCCTTTCGCGTGCCCACATGTAAAATGGGTGGGCCAAAGTGTTGCCACCGTTGGTGTTTATGAATCCTTGATTATTGCTACTCCTCCTATGTTCAAAGAAACAACAAATCATTAGTAGCACCTATGACAAAATATAATGCGTTTGATCCTAAAAATCAATGGAGGATGCATGCATAAGATTAGCTAAATTGATAAATAAAATGACTCCAAATAACCTGAAAATTTGACAAAAACCAGAGAACATTACCAGAAGATCACTGCAAATGAAACAGTCAAGAAATCCTTGACTAATTTGAATTCACTTCGGGGCGAGACGGATTCGACTGTAATTCGCTCCGGGGTAGAACGAATTCACCTGCAACAAAGCGTCAAAGTGATACTACGAAAATTTTGCATCTCAGGAACTCCAAAAGAATTGTAAACATGGGGGTTAGCTAATTGGAGGCATTTTGGGAAGACCCAAATGGTCATATTTCCCCAATTTGGCCTCCATCAACGGGAATTTGATGCCGTTACCTGCAAGTTAGTGGGAACAACAAAAGCGAAAAAACATGATAAAAATTGATCAAAGCATTATGAAATCAGAATTACAAGCTATCTAAGTAGCATAATATGAAATGCAAAATAAATAAATGACAAAAGGGAAAATCTACCATGAATCCCCAACTGTTCCTAAAAATGAAGATTACGCTCGCAGCAGTGCGGGGCGCCCGGGCGGGCCACCCACCGTTGGAACCTAATTTCGGCACCAATCCACTTGGGATGGGTCCAAAATATCCTGTAATGTGTTGTCGATGAATGGGTGGGATAATGTGTTCAAGTTTTGGGTTTTGGGATCCGGATTCACACTTCCAATAACCACCCAATGACCTCCATTGCAAAAGAGATCAAGGATGTGGAAGAGGTGAATAAAAAAGGTGAAGCATGGTATCAATTTGGTAGCACTTCGTTGCTTGAAAATTCTTCCAACCTATCCCTTTTGGGTGAGAAAACTCACCTTTTTATAGACCCAAGGTGCCTCTTTGGATGGGCATGCATGGGCGCCATGTGGCAGTCATGCCTTCCCATGAGGGAGGAGAGTCCTCCCTGATTTGGGCTTCCATGACTGCCCCTATAATAGTCTTTAACACTCACCTTGCTCACCTACACGCGCATGCAAGGAAGGAGGCATTAATGAACTGTCCTTAGCTGCCACTTGTCAAGATTTTTCTTTTTGCCCGTTGAACTTGGAATTCATCCCACCTAGGAGCGGATTCTGTATTCGTCCCACGGGAGGATGGATCCCATTTTGAATTCATCCCAGGGAGGGATGAATTCTACGAAAAGTTCCTAGAAGGTGACAAATTGATCTCTGACTTCCCAAAACTATTGTGAGAGTGGTTAGGACCACTGTTTAACCTCTGAGGGCTGCCCTTGGGGCTATGTGTGTCAATGCGATCAGTTTTTGCAGTCACATAATCGGATTGGTGCTATTTTGGTGTCTACACCAACATGAAACATATCAAATTTAATGAATAAAACACTAATCTAATAAATAAAACACATAAAATTTCTATATAATCCCAAAACAACTCAAGAAACAAATATCCGATAGAAAATGCACTAGAAAAATAAAATATGGGTTAATGCCCCAACTTGAAACATGGATTGGGGTCGAAGGCGAAACTACACTGGTTATGATCTCCATCTGTTGTTGTGGGACATGTGGGAAGGAAATCCCAAGAATTCTCACATAAATCATACACAATTACATCAAGACTGGTACACCTTATTTTCCTTATTTTGAAGCACAAATAACCCTCTACCCCTATGCATATATAGCGACCCCAATTCATTTTCCTGTGTGGACAGAAAATTTGAAGCATTGAAGAAGGCATCCTCACAAATTTTCTCCAGTATCAAAGGACCAGCGATCCAAATCCAACAAGCCTAGGAATAAGATACCGACCAGGAAAAGGATATGGCACAAAGGTCATGGTGCTGAAATCGTTCATATCGTAGATCCTAATGCCCAAGCTAGAGCCATCTGAAGGTTCCACTACCAACAAGAAAGGAAAATTATTCCAAAAAAGTATCTTCCCATTAACCAACCTTGAATTGATAGGCAAACGTAGATTCCCTGCTAATTTCTAGGATCTCTCAAAAGAATCGTACATTTCTACATTGTATGATTCGTATCCATTCACTCTGTTGTGCACAATAATTACTACTTTGTAAAAATCCTTGTGGTTTCCCTCTACAATGTATATATCCACGTGATTGTGGAAGGATGTGGCATCTATTGCAAGAAGTTTAAAAGACGTTTGTGTAATAGGATTGTAAACGGAGAATCTCATCTTCAATGAAAAAAGAGAAGTGTTATGAAACAATAAGAACAGACCGTGGCCTGGGGCTGATCCTATGTAAGTGTAAAGAGGGAATGAATTGGAGGGGTACAAGGAAAGAGGAATTTTCAACCATGTTCTTGTGCAGAAGATGTACGCCACACAATGTCGATCCCCATGGAAAACCAGCCACCGTTCATATTTACGTTGTGGCTGTTGAGTCCAAAGAGTTAAGAATCTGTCAAAGGAAAATAAATCATTCCACTCTTTGCAGAAAAAATGAAAATGTGCCACGTAATTCAATGGAAGACATGCAAATATGGTGTTGAGTATGTGCTTGGGCAAAGTGCAAAGACATTCAGAGGCCATTTTTTTGGATAAGAAAGCAATATTGACTATACTAAATGAACGAGCGATACTGTTCCATTGTGAAATTGCTTTGAGTGTAGTTGTGAAATTTCTATGAGATCATGCATTTATTTAAAAAGGATAAGTATACTGAATGTGGAGTACAATCTGCTAGCAAATACAAAGGGGTGAATCTAGAATGCAATCACTTGAAAAATACAAGGAAGCTAGAGCAGATTGTATTTTGCTTTAAATAATATGTGAGCAAGCCCTGAAATATAATTATAAGGAACATTGGCAGATTTTTATGCTTGAGTTTTAGCGGATTGTAATTTAATAAAGAAACACATTAATAAAGTGAGTGAGTGGAATGCGTGATATTCTAATTCTAGAAGTCCTCCAAAATGGGGTTTGTGATAATAAGCTACATGCTAACTTTACAAAGTTAACCTTCTGTTCACCCAAACAATATAGAGAAGGTAGAATACATTCAAATAATTATATATTACTTATCTTGGAAATACATCCACAAATCTAGATAAATATGAAGGAGTTTTTGAATACTTTGCTTCAACTCCAGACTTGGCTATTGGTAGTGTTGCTCTACACTTGATTTCTCTGCCCTTTTATAACTCTGTCTTCCATGCTGCTGCACTGTGTTTTTTCTTCTACTCTAATTTTATCCAATCATGTAGCCTCCCTTCCCTTTGTAAAATTAACGACAAAATATATATATATATATGGTTTCAAGTGAGAAGCAGGAAAGTTCCACCAACTGGTTGACATGCATTTAACTCAAAATTAGGGTTTTATTCCAATCACCAAACTGACTAACAGTTTCATCTTTCGGTAATTAATATGAATTAAATAGAATTCAGTGAATGGTGTAGGAGGTTTATTTTTCAGATGTGTCAAATCTGGTGTAATTTTCTAACACCCTCTTGTAAACCAGATTTTATAGAAATTTTGACATCGAGCATCTCCCTCAGCCTATTGAAGTCTTCCTCCTTCAAAGTTTTTGTGAATATATATGTAACCTACTCCTTGGACCTACAAAAAAATAATTCAATCTCGTTAAATTTCACCAAATTTCTGATGAAATGGTATTAGATGTCAATGTGGTTGGTTTTGTCATGAAACACTAGATTCTTCAACAGTGCTATGGCAAAATTGTTGTCACAAAAAAATATTATTGCTACTTCTAGCGATGATTCAGTTCACTCAAAACTCTTCTCAGCCAAACTTTCTGGTATGCAACTAAGATGGTAGCAACATACTCTACCTCAACAGTTGAAAGTGCAACAATTGGTTATTTCTTCAAGAACCACAAAACTACACCATATCCAAGATGGAAGGCATATCAAGAAGTTCTCTTCCAATCATCTATGTTGTCAACCCAATCACTATCTATGTAGCCAATAAGTTCAAGCTAATATTTGACCCACTTTGGATCCTCACACATCTAAATTTGACCCATCCTAGAAGGATCACCAACCCATGATTTATCTGCACAAACAAAAAGGAGCACCAACCCCTGATTTACCAGCACCAACTAGAAGGAGCACCAACCCATAAGTTATCTACACCAATAGAAAGGAGCACCAACTCCTGATTTATCAGCACCAACTAGAAGGAGCACCAACCCCTGATTTATCTACACCAATAGAAAGGAGCACCAACCCCTGATTTACTAGCACCAACTAGAAGGAACACCAACCCCTAATGCCAAGTAGCAACTTGGACTTCAATTTTGAATCTAGAATATTGACATAAAAATGCCTTCGCTTTTACAAGACCCTGACTGGTCTATTGCTTACCCAACCTCTCTCACTGTTCATGAAACACACACATATTCTACGCTCTTACAGTCGCACTTTGTCCTCTTTGATCCGCCTCTTAGTCCTATTTTTGGAGCACACACTTTCTGCACTCATACAACCCTCCTAAAACCCTCTCCACGCACTCTGCGCTCTTTACGCACTTACAATCACAGTTAGCCTACACTCAATCGCACTGTGCTCACTTTGCACATTTAGCCCTCTTTCAGTCACCTCTGTGCTCACTCTATGCACTTAGCCATATTTTCGCCGCATCTGCGCTCACTCTGTGCACTTAGCCATATTTTTGCTGCCTCTACACTCACTCTACGCACTTAGCCATATTTTACACACACCTTCAATTCTCCAAGCAACACTCCTTTTATAACAATATTTTCATAATGTAACTCCTGGTCTTCATCGGCTTTCATAATGTAACTCTTGGTCTTCGTCGGCTTTCGTCGCTCTTCATCAGCTTCAACTAATGAAGATGTTTGGTATATCCACTGCTTGAAGATTTCATTCTGTAATAGTCCCTGTAACCATCGTATTGACTTTTGTCACACTTCTTATTTTAGTTGGGTTCTTCTTCTTAGATCGCAAAAATGCGACATGTCGCGATATCACGACATTTTTGCCTCTTTGTCTTCTTTTGTTGCTTTTGGCCACGAAAATGCAACATGTCATGATATCGCGACATTTTTACCTCGTTGTCATTTTCTTGTCTTTTTCTCGTGAAAATACATGTCGTGATATCACGACATTTATGCCTCTTTGTCCTTTTCTTGACTTTAGCTCGCAAAAATACATGTCGCAATATCGTGACACTTTCACTCCGTACTCATTCTCTTTGCTTTTGGTAATGAAAATGTGACATGTCGCAATATCATGACACTTTTTATCTCTTGTCCTTTCTCTTCTCCTCTGGTCACAAAAATGAGACATGTTGTGATATCGTGACACTTTTTCTCTCTTGCTCTTTCTCTTCTCTTCTGGTCACAAAAATGTGACATGTCGCGATATCATGACACTTTGTTTTTCTTGCTCTTTCTCTTCCAACATGTCGTAAAATTGCAACACTTTTTCCTGCTTGCTCTTTCTCTTCCAACATGTCGTGAAATCGTGACACTTTTTCCTACTTGCTCTTTCTCTTCCAACATGAAAAGAAAGAGCAAGAAGGAAAAAGTGTCGCAATTTCGTGACATGTTGGAAGAGAAAGAGCAAGCAAGAAAAAGTGTTGTGATTTCATGACATGTTGAAAGAGAAAGAGCAAGCAAGAAAAAGTGTCGCGATATCGCGACATGTCTTCTCTTCATGACTAGAAGAGAAGAGAAAGAGCAAGAGAGAAAAAGTGTTGCGATATCGCGACATGTCGCATTTTCATGACCAGAAGAGAAGAGAAAGGGCAAGAGAGAAAAAGTGTCGCGATATTGCGACATGTCGCATTTTCGTGACCAAAAGCAAAGAGAAAGAGTACGGAGGCGAAAGTGTTGTGATATCACGTCATGTTGTATTTTTGTGAGCTAAAGTCAAGAAAAGGACAAAGAGGCAAAAATTTCATGATATCGCGACATGTATTTTTGCAAGCAAAAGCCAAAAAAAGGACAAAGAGGTAAAAATGTTATGATATCATGACATGTTGCATTTTCATGGCCAAAAGGAACAAAAGAAGACAAAGAGGAAGAAATGTCACGATATCATGACATGTCGCATTTTTGCAATGGAAGAAGAAGAACCCAACTAAAATAAGAAGTGTGACAAAAGTAATTACAGCGGTTACAGGGACTGTTATAGAATGAAATCTTCGAGCGGTGGACAGAGTGAGTGTAGAGGCAGTTGAAAGAGGGCTAAGTGCGTAGAGTGAGTGCAGTACGGTTGAGTGTGGGCTAAGTGCAGCTGTAAGTGTGTAGAGAGCATAGAGTGCATAGAGAGCGGAGAGAGTGCAAAGAGAGGGCTATATGAGTGCAGAAAGTGTGTGCTACAAAAATAATACTGAGAGGTGAATGAAAGAGGGTGAAGTGCGGCTGTAAGAGAGCATAATATGTGTGTGTTTTGTGACCAATGAGAGAGGTTGGGTAAGCAATAGATAATTCAGGGTCTTGTAAAAGTGAAGGCATTTTTATTTCAATCTTCTAGATTCAAAATTGAACTCCAAGTTGTTGCTTGGCATCAGGGGTTGGTGTTCCTTCTAGTTGGTGCTGATAAATAAGGGGTTGGTGCTCCTTTCTGTTGGTGTAGATAAATTAGGGGTTGGTGCTCCTTCTAGTTGGTGTTGGTAAATCAGGGGTTGGTGCTCCTTTCTATTGGTGCAGATAAATTAGGGGTTGGTGCTAGTAAATCAGGGGTTGATGTAGATAAATCAGGGGTTGGTGCTCCTTCTAGTTGGTACTTCTAAATCAGGGGTTGGTGCCCTTTTATGTTGGCGCAGATAAATCAAGGGTTCATGCTCCTTCTAGTGGGTGCTTGTAAGTTGATTGTAAAGTTGGTGCTTTGCAAAGGGTGGATTTGGATGGGAGTCCAAATAGTCAATTTTTGAGGAGTAGCCAAATTGGTGAACCTCGATAAATCTTGTGTTGTGTGATGTTCTTTTGTAATACTTTGTTTATTTTGTTTTAAGTTTTAATTATTTCAGCTTTAAGAGTTGTGGATTTAAGTTTAAAGAACTACATTTATTCACCCCCCATATTAGTGTCATTGTGAGACTAAAAATTGGTATCAGAGCCAAGTTCCTAAACAAGCTGAATTGGTTAGGGTGATCTTGGAAGTGACACAATGGCAGGTGGTGAAGGCTTCTCATAAAACAAAGCACCATTGTTTGAAGAAACTAATTACGCATTTTGGAGACTCAAGATGCAGACATATATTTGTGCTTTGGGATACGACATTTGGGATTCAGTAGTTAGTGGATACACAATACCCACCACTTCTCCAACCGATGCTGCTGGTAAGAAACTATTTGAGAATGACTCAAAAGCAAAGAATTCTATCATGTGCGGTGTAGTGGATAGTGAACTGGTAAATATTATGATTTGTAAAATGATAAAAGAAATATGGGACAAATTAAGGAGCATTCATGAAGGAGACAATAAGATCAAGGAGGCTAAGTTACAAACACACCGAGCTCAGTTCGAAGTATTAAAGATGAATGACAATGAGAACATAGAGGCATATATGCTGAGAGTTAATGAAGTCATTAATGCGATTAGAGGACTTGGCGAGGAAATTGAAGACTCTGTCATCATGAAAAAGGTATTAAGATCTCTTCCCCAAAGATTTGATTCTAAAGTTTTAGCTATAGAAGAAGCTAAAGATCTAAATTCTTTTAGTATGGATGAGATGCATGGTTCTTTGACTGCATATGAGATGAGAATAGGAAAATCTAAACCCACAGACAGAGAAGCTACTTTTAAAGCCCATAAAAATATGAAAGCAAAACAAGAATCCAAATAAGAAGAGACATCAGATGAAAAGTGAGCAAATTTTGTTCGAAAACTAAAAAGGGGAAAAGGAAAATACAGAGAAAAGTTATTGTTTAAATGTTTCAACTATGGAGGCATTGGGCATGTTGCAGCTAAATGTCCACTTAATAAGAAGAACAAAAGTGATGAAGGATCAAACCAAGAAATAAGTGACTAGAAGAAAAAACAAATTTTAGAAAAGGCAACTTCAAGAAGAAAAGTTTCATCTCCAATAAGGTCAGTTCATCAGAAGACAGCTCCAATGAGGATTCTAAAAAGGAAACATGTGAAGTTCTTTTCATGGAACTCAAAGAAGAAAAAATAGAAAAAGAACAGGAATGTGATGAAGAAGAAATTGATGCAAAAGTAAATTTGGAAGAGGAACTAATTGCAGCTCTGGATGAATTGAATATACAGAGAAAAAAGAATAAGAAAATTTCAAGAAACCTTGAGGATGCAAATGAAATAATAACTAGTTTGAAAGTACAGATAGATGAATCCAAGAAAATATCTAAAGATCTCAAAGTACAAATAACAATGAAAATAGATTATTGCAGTAAGCTAGAAGAAGATATTTTTGGTTTAAGGATGCAGACATAAGATATGAATCATAAAATTAGTTGTTATCGCAAACATGAAGAAAGTTCTATGAAGTTGGATAAGATCATGAATAGCCAAAGGACTATAGGCAACAAATTTGGTTTGGGTTTTTACGAAGGAGAATCATCAAATGGATCAAAGGCGATAAATGAAGAATCCATAAAGAATGAAGATAAGAAACAGGTTGATCAAGAAAAAATGACTCATGCTAAAGAAAGCAATAATGCAAGGCACGAAAGGATACTTGACAATGATGGAGTCACACATCAAATAAGAAGAAGATTTATGGCTCCTACGACAACATGGCAAAGACCATCACCCAAGTTCAATCATCTCTTTTATGGTTACTATTTTAAATACAATGGTTATGGACATAATATTTCAGATTGCAAGTATAATGTAGGACCAAAGAATTTTACCAGTAGAAATGTTTTTTCACCTTTGATGGATTATGCAGTAGAATGTTATAACTGTCATAATTTTGGGCACATTACAAGAAATTGTTGAAGTACATTTGCATCAAATCAATTTCAGGGAAGAAAATTTCAACCAAATGGAATGAGACAAAATAGAAAATTTCCCGAAAAACATGCGCAAGCTACTGAAAAAGAAAAGTCAAAATAAGTGACCAAAACTATAATCAAACTAGAGTGGAAAGAAAAATAGTGATCTAAAGAAGAAAAGGAATCCTTGATTGTACAAAAAACATTTAAAGCACAAAATAAATCTGCATCATTGATACTTGATAGTGGATGCTCCAATCATATGACAGGTGACAAACAAAAATTTGAGAAGTTAAAGCAATATGAAGGTGGCTTAGTAAAATTTGGAAATAATGATGGAGCTAAGATAGATGACAAAGGTTTAGTTAAGATCAGTGATGAAAAAATTAAATCAAAAGAAGTCTTGTTTGTGGTTGGTTTGAAGCATAACTTGTTGAGTATAAGTTAGATTTGTGATAGAGGTCATGAAGTGATTTTTAAGAAGCAGGGTTGTGAAGTCAGAAAAGCAAATAGTGGAAAGTTGATAGCAACTAGATCAAGGACATATGGCAACTTGTACACTCTATCAGAGACTTCAGAAGGATCTTGATTAATTGAACAGTAAGAAGAAAATTGGTTGTGGTACAAGACGCTCGGTCATATTAGTTTTGACAATCCAGTAAAAATTAGCTCAAAAAGGACAGTGGGAGATATTCCCAAGAATTGACTAGCTATCGGGACCACATTCTTAGGGGGAGCATTTATGTATTTGTTTATATTTTTGCTCATGTTTGTGATTTTTGTTAAGTGTAATAATTTTTTCCTGATAATGTTGTGCATGGACTCAGGTGGAGTTTGCAGCAGCTCTTCGATATTGTTGTCAAAGGCGGAGAAGATTTACAGGATATTGCACGTGTGTTGCCAACAATTCTAAAGGGGGAGATTGTTGAGCAAGGTGCAACGATAATATTGTCATTGTTGTCAACACATTTAGATAGATCGATTGATGTAGTGGACAAGATTTTAGAGGTTATTCAGAGTATGTACAGTGATTTTCCAAGAAGACCGAAGTGGCCCATATGCTAAATATCAAAGGAAAAGCAAAATACAGCAAGAAGGAAAAAGTGTCGCGATATCGCGACATGTTGAGGAAGAAGGAAAAAGTGTCATGATTTTGCGACAAGTTGAGCAAGAAAGAAAAGTGTCGCGATATCGTGACATGTAGAGGAAGAAAGAAAAAGTGTCACGATTTCGCGACATGTAGAGCAAGAAGGAAAAAGTGTCGTGATATCACGACATGTTGCAAGAGAAAGAGTAAGAAAGAAAAAGTGTCACAATTTCATGACATGTTGGAAGAGAAAGAGTAAGAAAGAAAAAGTGTCGTGATTTCACGACATGTTGGAAGAGAAAAAACAAGCAAGAAAAAGTGTCGCGATTTCGCGACATGTTGGAAGAGAAAGAGCAAGTAGGAAAAAGTGTTGCAATTTCGTGACATGTTGGAAGAGAAAGAGCAAGCAGGAAAAAGTGTCACGATTTCGCGACATGTTGGAAGAGAAAGAGCAAGCAAGAAAAAGTGTCACAATTTTGCAACATGTTGGAAGAGAAAGAGCAAGCAAGAAAAAGTGTCATGATTTCGCGACATGAAGAGAAAGAGAAAGCAAGAAAAAGTGTCGTGTTGTCATGACATGTCGCATTTTCGTGACCAGAAGAGAAGAGAAAGAACGAGAAAAAGTGTCGCGATATCGCGAGATGTTGCATTTTCACGACCAGAAGAGAAGAGAAAGGGCAAGAGAGAAAAAGTGTCACGATATCGTGACATGTCGCATTTTTGTGACAAAAATCAAAGAGAAAGAGTACGGAGGCGAAAGTGTTGTGATATCGCGACATGTATTTTCGCAAGCTAAAGTCAAGAAAATGACAAATAGGCAGAAATGTCGCGATATCGCGACATGTATTTTTTTGGGCAAAATCCAAGAAAAAGACAAAGAGGCAGAAATATCGTGATATTGCGACATGTTGCATTTTCATGGCCAAAAGCAACAAAAGAAGACAAAGAGGCAAAAATGTCACGATATCGCGACATGTCGTATTTTTGCAATGCAAGAAGAACCCAGCTAAAATAACAAGTGTGACAAAATTCAATACGACGATTAATTACAGAATGAAATCTTCGAGCGGTGGATATACCGAACATCTTCATTAGTTGAAGCCGACGAAGACCAAGAGTTACATTATGAAAGTCGATGAAGACTAGGAGTTACATTATGAAAATATTGTTATAAAAGGAGTGTTGCTTGGAGAATTGAAGGTGTGAGAAAAATATGGCTAAGTGCGCAGAGTGAGCGCAGAGGCGATGAAAAGATGGCTAAGTGCGTAGAGTGAGCACAAAGGTGGCAAAAATATGGCTACGTGCATAGAGTGAGCACAGAGGTGGCTAAAAGAGGGCTAAGTGTGCAGATTGAGCACAGTGCAACTGAGTGTGGGCTAAGTGCGGCAGTAAGTGCACAGAGTGCATAGAGAGCGCAAAGTGCATAGAGAGGGTTGTATGAGTGCGAAAAGTGTGTGCTACAAAAAGAGGACTGAGAGGCAACTGAAAGAGGGTGAAGTGCAGCTGTAAGAGCACATAAGATGTGTGTGTTTCATGAACAGTGAGAGAGGTTGGGTAAGCAATAGACCAGTCAAGGTTTTGTAAAAGTGAAGGCATTTTTATGTCAATCTTATAGATTCTAAATTGAAGTCCAAGTTGTTGCTTGGCATCAGGGGTTGGTGCTCCTTCTAGTTTGTGCTGACAAATCAAGGGTTGGTGCTCCTTTATGTTGGTGTAGATAAATTAGTGGTTGGTGCTCCTTTCAGTTGGTGATGGTAAATTAGGGGTCGGTGCTCCTTTCTGTTGGTGCAGATAAATCAAGGGTTGGTGCTCCTTCCAATTGGTGCTAGTAAATCAGGGGTTGGTGCTCCTTTCTGTTGGTGCAGATAAATCAGTGGTTGGTGCTCCTTCCAGTTGGTGCTGGTAAATCAGGGGTTGGTGCTCCTTTATGTTGGTGCAGATAAATCAGGGGTTGGTGCTCCCTCTAGTGGGTGCTGGTAAATTGATTGTAAAGTTGGTGCTTTGCAAAGGCTAGATTTGGATGGGAGTCCAAACAGTCAATTTTTGAGGAGTAGCCAAATTGGTGAACCTCGGTAAATCTTGTGTTGTGTGATTTTCTCTTATAATACTTACTTTATTTGGTTTTCAGTTTTAATTGTTTCGGCTTTAAGAGTTGTGGATTTAATTTTAAAGAACTACACTCATTCACCCCCCCTCTCAGTGTCATTGTGAGACTAACACGTAATTAAAACATGTCCACTAGCTAATGTACATTTTCCTTTTAATGCACACACTTTTATTTTAATTTTTGCATGCGGCTCACCATTAAATGTAAATTTAATAATAAATTAAATTAAATTATTTTTTAATTTAATTTAATTTTTTCCACCATCGTTCAATCAAAAACAAAAATTTAATGCATTTCCATGTCGTTGCTTTCATTAAATGCATTTCCATACCATTGCATTCATTAATGTTCGTCACCTTCATTAATGTGCATTAAACAATTACCCTTCATTCATGTGCGCATTTCATTAATGCTCATGGCCCAAAATTAAAACCAAAATTTAATGCATCCGCAATTTGGCATATTTGGACCATATTTTGTGGAATCTCTTTTCGACACATAAATTGCTACTTTTTCCTACCAAATTGAGGGACTTACCTAGCTTTCCACCAGTATAGCAGTGTTTACAGTTGTTAGAGAGCATTTTTTAAGCCTAATTTTTTTAGGGACTTACCTTTTAAAATTATTCATTTTGGTCTTCTTGTTTTTTAACAGGAGTACATTTTTTATTGTACCCGATACTCCTAGATCTTTCTCTCTTTCTCTTCCACCTTTGTACACATTGAGGACCAATGCTATCTAAGTGGGGATGAATGATAGAGAATCATGTATTACCATTATTTATTTTTAATAAGTTGTTAGTTGTTGTAATGGTTAAGGTTGTACCATCATTAATACAACCTTAATATAGTTATCTTAGGATAAAATTATCTAATGACCTACTAAAAAAACAAACATTTTAACTTTATGAATGCTTGAGCTATCCCAAACATATATCCATATTCTGATATTCACACAATGACACTGAGAGGGGGGGTGAATCAGTGTAGTTATTTAAAATTCAAAACAACAGCATTCAAAAATTGAAGCACAAAGAACTTTAAAACCAGAAAAGCAAATTGAACATGAGAGCACACCACAACACACAATATAATGAGGTTCACCAATTTGGCTACTCCTCAAAATTGACTGCTTGGACTTCAATCCAAATCCAGTCTTTACAAAATACCAATTTTACAAATTCTTTACCAAGCATTTACCGGAAGGAGCACCAACCCCCGTAATTTTCTCTGCAATGCGATGGAGCACCAACCGCTAGTACCAAGAACCAACTTGGACTGCAATTCTGATCAATTTAGAATGACATAAAAATGTCTTCACTTCATGCACGACCTTGACTGGTCTGCAATTAACCCAACTCTGCACACTCTCACGGCTCTGCTAATTTTTCTCTTGACTCTTTTCTAACCCTCCTTTTACAACAATTTCTCTCTAAAAACATCAACATTATTTTCTGCATGACTGTCCTTTTTATAATCTATTTTTCTCATCGGAACTCTTTGTCTTCCATAGCGTTTCAATCCTACATGCAGTCGGATTACATTCTTGAGCCATTCGAATTCTTTTCTCATTTCCAATGCGGCTGTTCGAATCCTTCCAAATACGACTGTTCGAATGCTGCACATCCTTCTTCTCGAAAGCTTTTCAATCCTTCCTATTTTATGTTTCGAATGCTGCAAATACGTTTATTTTAATCGGCTGTTCTAATGCATTTTCAATCGGCTGTTCGAATGCATTTTCAATTGGCTATTCAAATGTTGCATTGTGGTCATTCGAATGCTTTTTCGATACAGCTTATACGACACTTTGAACACTTTTCAATCATGCATATACATCTGTTCCCATGCATGTTCGACACCTGTCAACGTGTAACTGTCGATCTGACATCAGTTAGTTTTTACGTAACAGGCTACATGATTTTTTGTATGCTTTTTCCGACACGTGTCACCTTGCATGCTCCTGCGGGTTTTACCTGCCAGACTGTTACCTGTCACGATATCACGACACTTTTTGAAGCCGTACACTTCATGCCCTTGCTGTCATGAAATCATGACCATTTTGGCTTTGAAAGCTTTCCCTCTGTTCATGTCGCGATATCGCGACACTTAGAACTTTTGCTGACGTCATCCTGTATGTTGTCGCAAAATCATGACCATTTTGGCTTTGAAAGCTTTCCCTCTGTTCATGTCACGATATCGTGACACTTAGAACTTTTGCTGACGTCATCCTGTATGTTGTCGCGAAATCGTGACACTTTCGGCTTCCAGCAGCTTTCCTTGCACCCTGTTGTGAAATCGTGACACTTTCTGACTTTACTGATGTCATCATAATTCTTGTCATGAAATCATGATGCTTCTGGCTTCCGTACACTCTCCTTTTCCAGCAACAGCGAAAATGGAACATGTCACGAAATCGTGACACTTTGGGCTTCCGTACAATCCTCCTTGCAAACTTCAACAAAAATGGAACATGTCGCGAAATCGTGACACTTTGCTCTTTCGTACAACTCTCCTTGCAGACTCTAGCAAAAATGGAACATGTCGTGAAATTGTGATGTTCACTGCTTCCGTACACTCTTTGCTTCATGCAGTAGCGAAATCGCTACAACTTTGTGCCTTGTGCTTTTGACTTTTTACATCTTTAATTTTTGCAACTTTGAATGGTAGCGAAATCGCTACACCTTTGTTTCCATGCATTTTGTCATGTAGCGAAATCGCTACACCTTGTTTGTGCTTTTTCACTTGTAGCAAAATCGCTACACCTTCTTTGCCCTTCATTTCAACATGCAGCGAAATCGCTGCACTCTTTCGCCTTGACTTTCAAACTTGTAGCGAAATCGCTACACTTCCTTGACTTAGTGCATTTTCTCTCTCCTCGGTTATGTCGCGAAATCACGACCATTTGGCGTGCATTTTCTCTCTCCTCAGTTATGTCATGAAATCGCGATTATTTTTCTTTCTGCTAACGGACCTCTCAACCTATCGCGATATCGTGACAGAAAACTTGTCGCGATATCGCGACCGTTTTCTTACTTGGTCTTTTCTGCAATTTTTTGAATCTGGGTGACTTCTATTTTCCTAAAAATTTACTGTACTTGATCTGACTGACTTCAGAATTCTTGTCCATTGCTTCAACTGCATCAATTGTTGTTTGTGTTGACAACAATGACAATACTCTTGCTGTACCTTGTTCAACAATCTCCCCCTTTGGAATTGTTGGCAACACTCATGCACTTTCCTGTAATTCTTCTCCCCCTTTGACAATAATACCAAAGGGCTATTGCAGACTCCCCCTAAGTCTCTGCACACCATTCTTAGACAAATGTTGTTATAGTTAGAAAAAATCATAAGTATAAGAAAAACTATAAGTATAGGCATAAATGCACCCCTTGAGAATGTGATCCCAATAGTCAGTTCTTGGGAATTGTGACCACTCCCAACTTATTCCGAAGGTACTCAAAAACATCCTTGGGCAATGGTTTTGTGAATATATCGACTACTTGATCTCGTAGTTGGAACAAAGTCCAATTTTACCTCTCCTTCCGCAACTTTATCCTTCAAGAAATGATACCAGATTGCAATATGTTTGGTTCTTGAATGCATAACTGAATTCTTGGATATGTTGATAGCACTAGTGTTATCACATTTAATTGAAATTGGCTCTTTGAAATGAATACCAAGATATTTCAATGTTTTTCTCATCCATAAAATCTGAGTACAGGATGTTGTTGCTTGCAATGTATTCTCGCTCTGCAGTGGATAGAGAGACTGATTCTTGTTTCTTGCTGTGCCATGCTACCAGCCTGTCTCCAAGATAAAATTCTCTTCCACTTGTACTCTTCCTGTCATCAATACATCCTGCCCAATATGCATCAGAATATGCAATCAAAGTGAAATATTTACCTTTTGGGTACCACAACCCATAATCCATAGTACGCTTGAGATACCTGAAGATCCTCTTTACAGCTATTATATGAGTTTCTTTTGGACTGGATTGAAATATTGCAACCATGCATACTGCTTGTAATATATCTGGTCTAGTGGTTGTTAAATATAGTAGGCTTCCAATCATAGACCTGTACATTGTTTGATCTACATCTGGAGATTTGTCATCCTTGCTCAACTTGCAGCCTATTGTCATGGGAGTTTTTACAGGTTTACTGTCTTCCATTGTGAACTTTTTCAGCATTTCTTTTACATATTTAACTTGAGAAATAAAAATGCCTTTTTCATTTTGATTGACCTACAGTCCTAGAAAATAAGAAAGTTCACCAATCATAGACATCTCAAATTATTTCTTCATTTTATTTGATATGTCTTTGCAAAATTCATCCATGCTGCTGCCAAATATTATATCATCTACATAAACAATAAGAACAATAAGATGCCCCTTCTCTATTTTGACATATAGATTACTGTCCACCAAACATTTTTTGAACCCTTGATTAAGTAAGTAGTTATCTAGCCTTGCATACCATGCTATGGGTGCCTGTTTCAAACCGTATAAAGCTTTCTTTAACCTGCAAACAAAATCTGGATTGTCACCAAGTTGGAAGCCATCTGGTTGTTCAATGTAAACCTCTTCTTCTAGTTTTCCATTCAGAAATGTTGATTTTACATTCATTTGATATACTTTGAAGTTTTTATGAACTGCTAATGCCAGAAACATTCTGATTGCCTCTAGTCTGGCTACCGATGCAAAGGTTTCTTTAAAATCAATGCCTTCAACCTGAGCATAGCCTTTACAGACTAATCTTGCCTTATTTCTGACAACCTGCCCATCTTCATTTAATTTATTTCGAAAAACCCATTTAGTGCCAATTATTTTTTTATTTGTTGGTCTAGGTACTAATTCCCAGGTATTTTTTTTCTCAATCTGATCTAGTTCTTCATTAATTTCCTTCAACCAACTTTCATCAATGCTTGCTTCAGCAACATTTTTAGGTTCAATGCTAGATAACAGAGAATAGTTCTGCACTGCTTTGCTCTTCTTTCTCGAATACCATCTGTGGGATCCCCAATAATCTGTTCACTTGGATGATTTTTTTTCCAGTTTCTTGTTTTAAATTTCCTATTTTCTTCTTCTTCAGATTCAGTTTTTACACCATCTAGATCAATTTTTTGATTCTTATCTGTTTCCTTTTCATCATCACCTTCAATGACTTCTTCATACATAGGGTAGTTTTCTTGATAAGTAGTTTCTTGTTCTCTACCTTCATCAACTTTCACATCAACACTCTCAAAAATTTTCTTTAGCCTCTTGTTATAACATGTGTAGGCTTTGCTTTTTGTTGAGTAACCAAGAAAGATACCTTCATCAACTCTATCTTCAAATTTACCGAGGTTATCTTCAGTCCATTTTATATAGCACTTGCTGCCAAATACTTTGAAATGTCTTGTTGTTGCCTTTCTGCCAAACCACAGTTCATAAGGTGTTTTGCTTTCATGTAGTCTTAGCATGCACCTGTTTTGAATGTAAACTACAGTATGTACTGTCTCTTTCCAAAATTTATCAGCTATTTTGTTTTCAGCCAGCATTGTCCTTGCCATTTCCTGCACTGTCCTATTTTTCCTTTATACAACACCATTTTGCTGAGGTGTTCTAGCTGCTAAAAACTGTCTTCTTATCCCATATTTTTGATAGTATACTACAAATTCTTCTGAAATCAACTCTCCTCCTGTATGATCTTAGGCATTTAATTCTTTTCCCTGATTTATTCTCAACAAGATTTTTGAAGGTTTTAAACATCTCAAAGGCTTCTGATTTAAGTTTCAAAAATAGTACCCATGTCATTCTTGAGTAATCATCTATACACAGCATAAAATATTTGTGTCCATTTATGCTTTCAGTTCTCATGGGTCCACATAAATCAGTGTGAATTAATTCTAATGGCTTGCTTGTGAAATATTCTTTTGCTTTGAAAGTGGCTCTGGTTTGTTTTCCCTTTTGGCATGACTCACAAATACTGTTTGAAGGTTTACCAATAGTTGGTATGTCTCTTACTCGCACCTTTTGAGCTAATTTTTACCAGATTATCAAAGCTTATGTGACCAATTCTCTTGTGCCACGACCAGCTTTTCTTCTTCCCGACCAACCAAGCAAGTTCCTTCCGAACTCTCTCGAAAGAGTATACTGATTTCGAAGTTCTTAGTCCAATGGCTATTAACTTTCCATTTTTTGTCTTTCTTACTTCACAGCCCTCCTTGAAGATTACATCATGACCTCTGTCACAGATTTGACTTACACTAAGCAATTTATGCTTCAGACCGATCACAAACAGGACTTCTTTTGATTTTATATTGCCATCACTGACCTTGACTGATCCTTTTCCAATAATCTTTGCTCCATCATTATTTCCAAATTTCATAGAACCACCTTCATAATTTTGCAAATTCTCAAATTTTTGCTTGTCACCTGTCATGTGACTGGAGCAACCACTGTCAAGTATCCAAGGTGCAGATTTGTTCTGAGCTTTAAAGGCAGTCCGAACAATCAAAGATTCCTTTTCTTTCCATTCTGGTTTGATAGCAGATTTGACTACTTGTTTTGCCTTTGTCCTTTCATTAGCATGTGCTTGTTTTTCAAGAAATTTCTTGTTTTGTTTCAACCCACTTGGTTGAGATTTTCTACCCTGATAATTATTTGATGCAAAAGTGCTTCTACAGTTTCTAGCAATATGTCCAAAATTATGACAATTATAACATTCAACTGCATAATTCATTAAAGGAGAAAAAACATTTCTGCTAGTGAAATTCCTTTGAGATACATTATGTCTGCAATATGAAATCTTATGGCCATAAGCATTGCATTTAAAATAATAACCAGAAAAGGAGTGATTAAACCTGGGTGCCGGTCTTTGCCAGTTTGAAGTAGAAGCCATGAATCTTCTCTTTCTTGGATGTATGAATTTTTTGAATCCATCTTTGTCAGTATTCTTCTTGATTCTGGCATTATCGTTTTCTTTGGCATGATTTGTTTTTTCTAGTTCAACCCTGATCTTTTCTTCTTTCTTTATGTGTTCTAAATTCAAGTTCTTTGAATCCTTTGATGATTCTCCTTCATCAAAGCCTAAACCAAATTTGATGCCAGAAGGCCTTTGGTTATTTAACATTTTATCCATATTTACAGTGCTTTATTCAAACTTATGAAAACAATTCAATTTTCTATTCATTTCCTCTAGCTGCATTCTTAACTTAACAATGTCTTCCTCTAGCTTACTGCATTCAACTGTCTTTACAGTTAATTGTTCATCAAGAACTTCAGACATTTTCTTGAATTCCTCTCGTCTGTATTTTTAAACTGTTTATTATGTCAGTGGCATCTTCTAGTTTTCTTGAAAAATTTTTGTTCTTTTTCCTTTCTACACTCAACTCTTCAAGTGCAGCAACCAATTCTCCTTCCAGATAAACTTCAGCCTCATATTTAAAGTTTTCATCACCTTCCTAATTTTCTTTTGTTCTTTCCTCTTCAAGTGCCATGAATAGAGCTTCACCTTTTTCTTCTTCAGAATCCTCATCTGAGCTTTCTTTAGAAGTACTGACATTCTTGGATATGAAGCTTTTCTTCTTGAGGTTGTTCTTTCTAAAATTTTGTTTCTTCTTCCAGTCACCTTTTTCTTGGTGTGAGCCTTCACCATTTTTAGTTTTCTCATGCATTGGACATTTGGCTACAAAATGATTAACTCCTCCACAGTTGAAGCATTTGAAAGGTAGCTTTACTCTATATTTTCCTTTTCCTTTTGTGAGTTTCTGAACAAAATTAGCTTCTGTTTCATCCAGAGTCTCTTCATCCTTAGATTCATGTTCAACTTTTATATTCTTGTGTGCTTTAAAAGCTGCTTCTCTGTCTATAGACTTGGTTTGTCCTATTCTCATTTCATATGCTATCAGAGAACCATGCATCTCATCCAAGCTGAAGTTGTTTATATCTTTTGCCTCTTATATTGCAGAAACTTTGGAGTTAAATATTTTGTGCAGTGTTCTAAGAACATTTTTCACAACAACTGCATCATCAATTTCTTCACCGAGTCCTTTGATTGCATTAATGATTCCATTGACTCTTAGCATATAAGCCTCTATGTTCTCATCTTCATTCATTTGCAGTGCTTCGAACTGTGCTCGATGAGTTTGCAGTTTTGCTTCCTTGATCTTGTTGTATCCTTCATGGATGCTCTTTAGTTTATCCCACATGTCTTTTACTGATTTACAGCTCATGACTCTTATCAGTTCACTGTCAAAAAGCCCACACATTATAGAATTCTTAGCTTTAGAGTTGTTCTCAAATTTTTTCTTCTTAGCAGTATCTGTTGGAGGGGTAGTGGGTGCTGTGTATCCATTATCTATAGAATCCCAAATATCATATCCCAATGCACTCAGATATGTTTGCATCCTGAGTTTCTAGAAAGTGTAATTTGTTCCATCAAATAAGGGGGCTTTGTTGGATGAGAATCCTTCACCACCTACCTTTGTTTCTTCCAAGATCTCCTTAGCTAATTAAGCTTGTACAAGAAACCTTGCTCTGATACCAATTGATATTAACACAATGAAACTGATAGGGGGGGTGAATCAGTGTAGTTATTTAAAATTCAAAACAACAGCATTCAAAAATTGAAGCACAGAGAAATTTAAAACCAGAAAAGCAAATTAAACATGAGAGCACACCACAAAACACAATATAATGAGGTTCACCAATTTGGCTACTCTTCAAAATTGGCTGCTTGGACTTCAATACAAATCCAGTCTTTGCAAAATACCAAATTTACAAATTCTTTACCAGCATTTATTGGAAGGAGGACCAACCCCTGTAATTTTTTGCTGTAATAGATGGAGCACCAACCCCTAGTACCAAGCACCAACTTGGACTGCAATTCTGATCAATTTAGAATGACATAAAAATGTCTTCACTTCATGCACGACCCTGACTGGTCTGCAATTAACCCAACTCTGCACACTCTCACGGCTCTGCTAATTTTTCTCTTGACTCTTTTCTAACCCTCCTTTTACAACAATTTCTCTCTAACAGCAGCAACATTATTTTTTGCACGACTGTCCTTTTTATAATCTATTTTTCTCATCGAAACTCTTTGTCTTCCATAGCGTTTCAATCCTGCATGCAGTCGGATTACATTCTCGAGTCGTTTGAATTATTTTCTCCTTTCCAATGAGACTGTTCGAATCCTTCCAAATACGACTGTTCGAATGCTGCACATCCTTCTTCTCGAAAGCTTTTCGATCCTTCCTATTTTATGTTTTGAATGTTGTAAATATGTTTATTTTAATCAACTGTTCTAATGCATTTTCAATCGGCTATTCAAATGCATTTTCAATTGGCTGTTCGAATGTTACACTGCGGCCGTTCGAATGCTTTTTCGATACATCCTATACGACACTTTGAACGCTTTTCAATCATGCATATACATCTGTTCCCATGCATGTCCGACACTTGTCAACGTGTAACTGTCAATCTAACATCAGTTACTTTTTACGTAACAGGCTACATGATTTTTTGTATGCTTTTTCCGACACGTGTCACCTTGCATGCTCCTGCGGGTTTTACCTGCCAGACTGTTACCTATCGTGATATCGTGACACTTTTTGAAGCCGTACACTTCATGCCCTTGCTGTTGCAAAATCGTAACCATTTTGGCTTTGAAATCTTTCCCTCTGTTCATGTCGCGATATCGCGACACTTAGAACTTTTTTTGATGTCATCTTGTATGTTGTCGCTAAATCGTGACCATTTTGGCTTTGAAAGCTTTCCCTTTGTTCATGTCGCAATATCGCGACACTTAGAACTTTTGCTAACGTCATCCTGTATGTTGTCGCGAAATCGTGACACTTCCGACTTCTAGTAGCTTTCCTTGCACCCTGTTGCGAAATCGTGACACTTTCTGACTTTGCTGATGTCATCATCATTCTTGTCGTGAAATCGTGACGCTTCTGGCTTCCGTACACTCTCCTTTGCCAGCAACAACAAAAATGGAACATGTCACGAAATTGTGACACTTTGGGCTTCCGTACAATCCTCCTTACAAACTTCAACGAAAATGGAACATGTTGCGAAATCGTGACACTTTGCTCTTCCGTACAACTCTCCTTGCAGACTCCAACGAAAATGGAACATGTCACGAAATCGCGACGTTCACTGCTTCCATACACTCTTTGCTTCATGTAGTAGCGAAATCGCTACAACTTTGTGCCTTGTGCTTTTGACTTGTTACATATTTAATTTTTGCAACTTTGAATGGTAGCGAAATCGCTACACCTTTGTTTCCATGCATTTTGTCATGTAGCAAAATCGCTACACCTTCTTGTTTGTGTTTTTTCACTTGTAGCGAAATCGCTACACCTTCTTTGCCCTTCATTTCAACATGCAACGAAATCGCTACACTCTTTCGCCTTGAATTTCAAACTTGTAGCGAAATCGCTACACTTCCTTGACTTAGTGCATTTTCTCTCTCCTCGGTTATGTCGCGAAATCGTGACCATTTGGCGTGCATTTTCTCTCTCCTCGGTTATGTCGCGAAATCGTGACAATTTTTCTTTCTGCTAACGGACCTCTCAACCTGTCGCGATATCGCGACAGAAAACTTGTCGCGATATCGCGACAATTTTCTTACTTGGTATTTTTTGCAATTTTCTGAATCTGGGTGACTTCTGTTTTCCTATAAATTTATTGTACTTGATCTGACTTACTTCAGAATTCTTGTCCATTGCTTCAACTGCATCAATTGCTGTCTGTGTTGACAACAATGACAATACTCTTGTTGTACCTTGTTCAACATATTCTTGTAATATTCATATTTTGTTGGTGCTTTACATTATATCCACTTCTTGTTGTGTATTATTCAGAGTTATTCAACTCCTAAATCAATTTATTCTTGACTTCCTTTGAAATAATCATTGTTGTTATCCTTCTAGCTAACTAGATCCTAACATCGATGTCTTGTATACTTGTAAAAATAATCTACTTTCCATTTGTATCTTCCTTATTGATCCTTGTACAAAATATTTGAAACCCTATAACCATTTGTTTCTTAAAGTAATCTCATTCAAGGATTCAAATTTGATCTAGAATAAGTGTTTTTTAATCACACAAAATATCCATCCAAATAGACATTTTTTTCTTCATTTCCCACTAACCATATTAAACCATTAATCATTAGATCAATTAATTTTTTTAAACCATTCCAAAGTGCAAAATAGTTTGTTAGAGATAATGTAATTAAAGTTTATATTGGGTTATTGGGCTTAACATACTTACTTAGAAGAATTATTTCTCATTGTATTTGACTCTCTTTGTATAATATCAAGATTGCTTTTATCCTAAGAGCTAAGTTTACATCCATAAGAACTCTTAAACTAAGACCTTCCCTAGCTTTATTATCACACATCTTGGTTCATGTCACGAAAGAAAATTATCTTTTATCATGTAATACTGACCACAAAAATGATTGCATAATATAGAGTAAACTATTTTCTATTTATTTTGGCATAGTATACAATGACATATAATAAGGTGGAATGGCATGTAAGATTGATTTAATTAGCTACATTTTTCTTGCTAACAATAACCATCTAATTTTTCATTTTGGTAGTTTAGTCCAAAATTTTATTGAAATGAATCTTGAAGCCTCAAAAAACATTGGTATCCCTAGGTAGGCTGAAGGGAGTGACCCAATATTATATACCAAAATATCTACAATCCTCAACTACCTTGTTGGAGGAGTATTGACAGTGGAATCCGGGATAAAATTTTTAAAGGAGTTACCAACAACCTCACAAGGGGGAAACTCTATTCCAAGAGGATCTCCCAAAATGATCTGAGCATAAGATGAAAGGGGGGAGCCTCCGAAAAGGAACCACCAGTAGGCCCATGAAGAATCAAGGTAGGATTCCACCAGAGTAAAATACCATTGAAAGCGGACTTACCTGACCAGAAAGGGTCATCCACAATAATCTCCTCCACCACCAAATCACCATCAATCGACTCACCAAAGTACCGCACTGCATCGCTGAATATCGCATGCTTTTATTAATGTTGAGATATCTTAAGATATGCATTTATGTTTACTTTTATTATGAACTTCTAATTATAAAAATTCTTTGATTTTTTGTGATGGACAAACAAAGGTTTTACAAAGAACAATATATAAGCAAATAATATATATATCTTATATAATTCTTCTAGTTGTAAGGCCTGATACTTTTGATTTTTATCTTGCAACTAATCTTGTAACTGAACTTGCTTGCTCTTCGTGATGTTGTTAATACTTTTAACTGAACTTGTTCTTCATGATGTTGTTAATATAAACTAGCTAAAATTAAATAAACATGTGAGTTGAGGAAGGAGGTTTTTGTTATTTATCTTGAATATTTTAATTTTAGATTTGGTTTTTGTTATTTATCTTGAAGATTTTAATTTCAGATTTTTAACCGCCCTATACAAGATTAATAATAACTAAAATTTAATTAAATAAATATATACTAAATAGATATATATTGCATATAATTTATAATTATGCAATTTTTTTTTTTTAATATGGTGGAAGCGGTAGCCATCACGAATTCGAGTAGGCTGTCCAGTTTTTATGGCCGCCACAGTATTCTGCGTTGTCCACCTTAGAAGCCGCCACACAAATCTTCACATAGTCCGCCCCTATAACCGCCATGCCAAAATCATTTTAAACCTTTTATGCCACTGAAAACACCAGGAAAGGGACAAGCATTCAGTCCATTTGAACCTTGGACCTCTACCACCCTATAAGATTTGGATGAACCAATTAATCTACATCTCATACTTAATTATACAAATTTTAAAATCTATTTTATTTTGATATTAAATCATAAAATATAAAAAGAAGCCAACACAAAACCTTAACATAAATTTAAAAGTTCTATGTCAACCCAATTAATGGGTGAGAATTACCTAAACATATGATTCTTTATCATATTTCTTTATGGAACATATTAAAAAATTTAAAAAATAAGATAATAAAAAGTCAAATGCCATCTAAACCTTTATTAGTTAAACTGACCTTTAAACAAAACTCACTTTTTAAAAAAAAAAAAAAAAAAAAAAAACATAAGCTAAATTCAAATGTAAGACTCTTAACGCTAAATCCCTCTAAAACTTTGTTCAAATACAATAAGAAAGAGACTCTGCTTATGGATTCTTAAAATTATGATACGTCCTATATAGCATTTTAGAATAATGCCTATAACATTAATATTCAATAGATGCAGTTTTATGTTTTATGTTAATTTTAGAAACAACATTGTCATATAATTTGTTTATTTAAAAATAAAATTAGTCATGTTTTTACAAGAAATTTTAATACAATACATAAAAGTTTCCAAATATACAATTTTTTCCAAATATACAATTTTTTTTATTATATAAGAAAACTGGCAACACCCACTAATAACTTCTAATATAAGGTAGAAACCAAAATGAATATACAATATTATACCATACTATACTATGTCCATATTATTTGAAAGATTATGTATTGTATTATATAAGAAAACTGGCAACACCCACTAATAACCTCTAATATAGGGTAGAAACCAAAATGAATATACAATATTATACCATACTATACTATGTCCATATTATTTGAAAGATTATGTATTGTATTAGGAGATTGTTTTTTTAAAGTATGGTTAATAAAATCAAGTTTATATTAAATTTTTAGATAAACAAATAATGCACGTATATGGTTTTTTTTAAGCATGATTGTTGAATATAAAGCATTATAACCTAGTCTAAATATAGTGCATCTTAATAAATATTAATATTATATTAAAAGAAATCAAAACATTTGAAGTATTATTTTAACGTATAAAATGGTGTTTGAATTTGTAACGAGACTTATCATAATTTTCAAAATGCACATGGAGGATCCCTTTTCTAAAATTTATTGTAATTGGACTAAGGTTTAAGGTTTAGAGGAAGCTGGTATTAGGAATCTTACATTTTAGGAATCTTACATTTGAATTTGAATTTGTAACTAGACTTATCATAATTTTCAAAATGCACATGGAGGATCCCTTTTCTAAAATTTATTGTAATTGGACTAAGGTTTAAGGTTTAGAGGAAGCTGGTATTAGGAATCTTACATTTGAATTGGACACATGTTGTTAATTTAAAGGTCAATTTAACTTTCAAGGTTAATGTTTTTGATAATGGTGTTTTGATAGTCAGTTTAACTAGAGAGTTCAATGGTTTTGACAAAGGCTTAGATGGCGTTAACTCTTTATCATATTATTTAAAAAGGTTTTAATATGCTTGATATGGAAATATGATGAAGAACCATGTGTTTAGGTCATTCTTACCAACTGATTTAGGTTGAATCTGAATTTTTATTATGTGGGGTTCATTGGGTTTATCTAATGAGGAGGAGGACAATAAGGTTAAAATTTCTAAATTTGTGTTAAGGTTTTTTTTTTATGCTTAATTTAGGTTCTCTAGATAAAATAATATACCATTTTAGTTTTTACTTCAAAATTTTTTGACTTTAAAATTTATTTATTTAGTATATGTTTACTTAATTAATTTTTTTTTTGTAATAATATGGTATACATTTTTTTTTTTTTTGAATTTAAATCTTATAACTTTCATTTTAATTAAGTCATAAATTATTTATATAATTTAGTGGGTTTGAGGTTTGACCATATATTAAAAGGATATTTAATTGCTTATTTTAAATAATGTATAATAGTTATATGTAAGTTGTTATTAGGTTCACTTTTCTTTTTGAAGAAGAACAAGGGGTTGGACTCATATCTCCTAAAATTGATAAATAATAACTCTCTTTTTTATAACTTTGATATTTTATAAATAAATTCACATCTTGTTTCAATTGAGATGCTATAGCTAGAAACCTACATCATTTTCCATAAAATGTTTAAATTCTTGATTTTTATTTTCTATATTTATTCAAATTTTTGTGTGAATACAAATATTCCAAAATTCAACATCCTTCTTGATTTCCTATAGTAGCCTTCACAATACCAAAAATTCACCTCTACTATCCATGCATTACATCTTAGTAGAGTAATATTTCTAAAATATTGCACTATTGTAGTGTGCTTTACTAGATATTGATTGCTAGTTTGCATCCTAAAGCACAAGTGCAACCAAAAAAATTATAATAAATAGTTTATATGAAAACATATTTATGTTATAAAATAAATTAGATATTACCATGTTAACCATTAAAGTAACTCTTAATCATTATTTTATTCCAGCAGTCAACATTTTATTGTCAACTTTAGCTAAACTTACTACTTTCTCTAACCATTGAAAACAAAATTTAACTTAAAGTTCCTCCATTAAAATCCCTCTATTGTCTAGCCTATAAAACATTTGTTTCCTTCCCTTAATGTATGTGTAAATGTAATTTCTTAAAATTCTTTAGCAAGATATTGAATTTCCACAATCATCTCTTGTATGTTTCATGAAGCCTTTGTTTTCCTCAAAATTACATTTATTACTATGAGTGAATCATCTTCCATGCATACTCTATTCAATTTCATTTGTATGCATATTTTTAACTCTTATAAATCCACCCAAGATTCAACTTCATTACTTATCTTAAATACACTATTGAAATCATAATGAGATAAAATATCTCTCCTTTTATTTCTAATTATTTCCCATCCTCCTATTGGTCTTGGATTTTCCTTAGATTCTCCATAAAAATTTAATTTGACCAACTTCATTTCTGGTGGTTTCCACTTTATATTCTTTACCTTCTTTTTATTTCTTGTGTGTCTAACATCATAATTCCATTTGATAACTTGAATAAATATATCAAGGCTCTCTACTTCTAGATTAGGGATTGGTTGAGTTTATAGGTTTGGATTAGACTCCTCTCTAGCCAAACAAATTTTTCTTTTCATTACCTATAAATTTCTTTCCTTTATTTTAAATATTAATCTATTCCTTTCTAGCCAAACATTCCAAAGTGATGTACCTTTTGATATATCTTAGATTATCTATAAACCGTTATTTTTTAAAGTGTTCTACCATTGCTTTAACCATTATTCAATTCTTCCTTTCATCATCATGCATTTACCAAACATACTAAGAATCCATTGCTATAGCTTCTAGACTATTGAGTAGTGTCCCCAAATATGGTCTATACTCTCCTCCTCCATTTTACAAAGAACACATTTTGAGGGGCCATGAAAATCCCTTTTCATATAGTTATCTCAAGATAAAATTCACTAATGACCTACTAACCAAACAAACATTTTGACTTTAGGAATGCTTGGGCTTTCCCAAACATATCTCCATATTCTTGTGATATTCATATTTTGTTGGTGCTTTACATTATATCCACTTCTTGTTGTGTATTATTTGGAGTTATTCAACTACTAAATAAATTTATTATTGGATCCCTTTGAAATAATTACTGCTATTATATTTCTAGTCAACTGCGTCCTAGCATCAAGGTCTTGTATACTTATAAAAAAATTTACTTTCTGTTTGTATCTTCCTTCTTGATCCTTGTACAAAATCTTTGAAACCCTATCACCATATGTGTCTTTACGTAATCTCATCTAAGGCTTCAAAATTGAATCTAGATTAAGTATTTTTTATCACACTGAATATCCATCTAAATAGAAATTTTTCTCCAATTTCCACTACCCATATTAAACCTTTAATCATTAAATCAATTAATTTTTTATACCATTCCAAAGTGCAAAATAATTTGGTAGAGAGAATGCAATAAAAATTTAGCTTGGGTCATTGGGTTCAACATACTTACTTAAAATAAATCTTTTCCATTATATGTAGTAAAAATGTATCTTATGGAATCTTTTCCTGATTTATTTTCTCCTAAGGCCTAAGTTTATATCCATAAGAACTCTTAAAATATGACCTTCCCTAGTTTTATCATCACACACCTTGCTTCATTTCACAAAAGAAAATTATCTTTTATTATGTAATATTTACCACAAAAATGATTGCATAATATAGAATAAATATTTTTCTATTTATTTTTGCATAGTATACAATGACATATAATAAGTTGGAATGGCCTGTAATATTGATTTAATTAGCTATTGTTTACCTGCTAACGATAACCATCTACCTTTCCATATTGGTAGTTTATTCTAAACTTTACTTATAAATGTATTCTATAATTGTATCCTCATTCTCCCCTCAAATAATGGTATCCCTAGATAAGTTGCTATCAAATTTGCCTCCTCCATTTAAAGTAACATGAATATCCCTACCTTATTTTTAGTTGGAATGTTTAAAAAGTAAATTTTAGATTTTTTCCTATTAACTTTTTGCCTTGATGGTCTTTCATATTCATTTAATAAGTTATTCAAAGGTCTGGTCTCATTTATCTTTGTCCTCCTAAAAATGGTTGCATCATCTCCAAATTTTCGATGGGTGATGTTGTCAATGTTATTAATAGTCTTATCTCCACTTATAAGACCATATTTGTTAGCCCTCTTCAAGTTCCTACTCAAAACCTCTACCATAATAATGAACAAATATGGTGATAGAGGATCTCCCTATCTAAGATATCTTTTAGATTTAAAATATTTTGTTACTAACACATTCATCAACCCTAAATATGAAACTATAGAGACACAAACTTTAATCCATCTAACCTATTTCTTCCCAAATCCAAATTTTTCTAATACTTCAAAAAAAAAATCCCATTTAACTGTATCATAGGCTTTACTCATATCGAATTTTAATATCATTGCTTTCTCTTTTCTTGAAGTTGGATTATTGGGTTAAGGTTTAATCATATATTGATTTCTTGTTATGAAAATTTAAACAAAAGTGGACGATTTTATCTATAAATTGAATAGGCAAATGATAAGGCATTGGAAATCTAAATAATAAGTTTAAGGTTCAAATCCATTGGGGGTAGAGCTATACACAATATTATAGTAGCTAGAGTTTGATTGGATAAACATATACTAGGAAAATAACATATTCTATGAGGGTCATCTCATATAATTTATGGTCTCATGGATATTAAAAACTACTTTAACTTTAGCTTTTACCTTTATATTAAAATATTATTTGATCAATTATCCTAAAGAGTGTATAATAGTTAATATGCAAGTTATTTTCTAAAGCAATTGAAAGAAATAGAGCACACCCTATGTATACCATTTTAGGAAAGGTGTCAGACAATTTCTTGAAGACGTAAGTGTGATGTTTCTCCTAATTCCTATTGGAAAGTAATGTAATGATATTTTCATATTTGATTAAATTAATAGTTTTTATTTTTTACAAGACATGAAGAGACACAAATAATCATATTTAGGATGGGGAATATGTTGGTTCTGAATTTGAGCAATACCAAAGGGGTCAGTGTTCTCATGATTATGATTACGAGATGCTTGATATCAAGGATGAAAACAAGTAATTAGTCAATAGATTTGTTCTCACAATGTTTATTGAGTATCTTTTACAAATGTTAATTTCATAGGCCAGCCAACCATATTTGTTTAGTCATTCTATATTACTTTGTTTTAAAATTTATTTGTGTATGACAAAGAGATATTATTGTATGCAAAATGGTAACATATATTGGTACTAGTGATCCCAAGGAAAAAAACTTGTTGAATATAGAGCATCCATTGTAGGTGTTTGAATGTTTTTAATTTCAACTTCTTCAGAAAATAAGGGTTGTAACTTAGTATTTGTTTAAATAATTTTGATCTAGTTCATCTGTAAACATTTAAAAATATTTAGAATAGGTTTGTTTATGCACCTTAGATATTTCTTATAGAGATATTTTATTCTTTGAAAAGCAAATATAAATGGAAATGTGAGTTCCAAGATGAAATTCAACAAATTTGGATGGTTATATTGATAGACTAATAAGACAAAAGTGAATTTCATTTGCATTAGATTTTGGAAAAAACTTCATTCAATTAAAGTGGTTGATCTTTTGCAACTATCAACTTTCACACCAATATATTCTTTTTTTTGTTTATTTTTAAACATGACTTCAATAATTTAAATATTTCTTTTAACTTTGCAAGTTACATTTATGAAATGCTCCACTCAATAGATCCCACTTTTCTACCTATTGAGGAGGTGGACATTATATTTGAGAACAATGGATATAGGTGTAAATAATGATCAAACTTCTTGTTCTAGTTTTTGTGAATTGAATCTAAGATCCTATTTCTAATTTATAGAATTTGTATTAAGGTTAATACAATGGGTAAAGGTGTAAATAATGATCAACCTTCTTGTCCTAGTTTTGGTGACATGTATACAGGATATTGTTTTGGTTTCAAAAAAAAATTATTACTTTATATGTAAGGTTAATGAGCTTAAATACCATAGAATTTTGACAAGAAAAAGTAATAGCAAACGAAATATTCATTTATTTTTGTGTGTTTTGCACTTTTTACATTACTTTCAAACCAAGTTGCACCTTATTGCCAACACATTTCTTTATTTATTTTACACTATTAGAGGTCATTTTTTTTGTTTTTCATTTCATATGCATCGATATATATATAGGTATATATGTATTGTTTTAAGTATGTCTACAAAAACTAGCTAGGGATTCATTAATTATTCTTGATATATAAAGAATTAGGCTTTAATTCCTATTGGTAATTATTAATCCAATGTAATGAAGGATACCACTGTGTGAACTTTAATTTAATATAATTGTATGGAAAATGATATTGCAAATAGGTATCTCATTTCTCAAGGCCTTAGAAAAAAAAGAAAAATAAATGTAATAAGGGAAGGCAATTTCACATAGGTTTAACTTTTATTGATAATATATCTTGTACTAATTATGTATTTATTAAAGTAGATAAATTATATTTTATCCCTTTGTTTTCTCAAACAAACTTTCTTTATTTTCTCAATTGTTTAGGCTAAATATATTTTCTTAAGGTCTTAGGTTGTCACCAAGGAGCCAATAATTTTATTGGAAAAAGAGTGACAATTCAATTAACTATGTGATCCTCCAAAAGAAAGGAATTGAAACACCTATTAAAGTTCATCCCCATGAGAACAAAATTATTGCAAATACCCCCACTAAAAAATAAAATATTGAACCTAGGTTTATTTGGTTTGGTGGTAGTAAATATAGGATTCCATAATCAGTTTAGTTGTATAACCCTTCTCAAAATTGAGAGAGCACATAATTTTATGAGCTACAATAAATTATTTCTTCCACGTATTACATGCATTTTAGTTAAATTTTCTATTTTTGTGGGTATTTAAAAAGTTATTCATCAATAATTTTAACATGTTATGTCAAATAACATAGGCATTTAAAGTAATTACTTTTGATAAAAAAAATTGATAATTATATTGTAAAGCACAAGAGCTTAAAATACACCATAGTTATGTCACATATTGCTCATAATGGTGCCTTTCAAACATTTTTATAGATAAAAAAAATTAAAATCAAACTAGAAATATGTGAGCAAAGCCATTAGAATGGGACAAACATTCAACACAAATTACAATGTGATTTATCCCAACACATTACTAATAACTTTAGAGCACACCCCAAGTGTACCATTTTAGGAAAGGCCTCCTAAAACACAATTTCTTGCAGATGTAATTTTGATGTTTTTCTTGCTTCCTATTTGAATGCAATAATGTAATGATAATTTTCTATTTGATTAAATCAATAGTTTTTACTTTTTAAAGGAAGAAGAGGACATGGAAGACTCTCAAAGCATCTTATATGGAAAGGTGAGTATATTGGTTCAGAATCTGAGCAAGACCGAAAGGGTCCAAGTTCTCATGTTGATGATTACAAGATACCCGAACTCAAGAATAAAAATAAATAATTAATAGATAGTCACTTTGGATTCTTCTATATTTTGAAATTTATATGTGTATGACAAAGAGATATTATTGTATGTAGAAGTGTAACAACTATTCATACTAGTAATTCATTTAAAAATATAAAATTCTTCAATATGGAGTATATACTGTAAGTATATATCTATATATAAACACATGTGAATTATGTAATTCTAACAAAAAAATATATCATTTATTTATGGTATGGTCCACTAGTCCTTATTAGTCATCAACTCCTATTAGCACAATTGTATCTCTTAGTGAGTTAAACCTATGTTTTCTTTATGGAATTGATATTTACTTTTATTGAAATTATATTTACATTTGACATAAAAATTGTCATTTATACTTATAAAAGATTGAAAATATTAGAAATATATATATTAATATTATTATAAATTTTTAATTAAAGAAACATATAATAATATGTTTTTTTTATTAAAACTATAAAATTATAAAAAAAAAATTATATTCTTAATTTTTTGAATCATTTACAACATTACTGACAATTTTTATGTCAAAAGTAAATATAACTTCAATAAAGTAAATATAAATTCCATAAGGAACACACAAGTTTAACTTATTGAGAGGTGGATGTCCATATACCATGAAATTACAATTGTGCTAATATAAGTTGATGACTAATAATGACTAGCAGACCATAAACAAAGGATTTTTTTTGTTAGAATTAAATAATTTACATTTTTTATATATATCAAAGAAATCATAATTAAATAAGCATTCAAATACTTATAGTTAATGCCCTACCTTTAAGAAGTTTTATATTTTCCATTGAATCACCACTACCAATATTTGTTACCTTTCTACGTACAATAATATCTCTCCGTCATACATAATTAAAAATAGGAAAAAATCCAAAGTGATTAAACAAAACTATTTTGTTGGGCTATAAAATTAACATTTGAAACAAAATACTCAATCAATATTGTTAGAACATACCTATTGACTAATTACTTATTTTCATCAACACGAGAACCATGACCCTTTTGGTCTTGCTCAAATTTTGAACCAACATATTTCTCTTTTCGAATACGATGTTTTGCAAGTCTTTCCATGTTCTCTTCTTCTGTAAAAGTAAAAACTATTAATTTAATCAAAAAGAAAAATATCAATACATCATTACATTCAAATAGGATTCTAGGAGAACATCAAACTTACATATTCATAAAATTATATTTGTGAGGGCCTTTCTTGAAATAGTACACTTAAGGTATGCTCTATAGATATTAGTAATGTGCTGGGAGGAATCACATTATAAATTGGGTTGAATGATCAGAAAATTTACTAATAAGTAATCACAAATAGATGGAAATACATTATAGCTATTTAAGTAATAAGTTTACGAGATACCTAATATCAAGGATGAAAACAAACAATTATCGGATAACTATGTTCTAAAAATGTTGATTTTGTAATTTTTTCAAATGTTAATTTCATAACCCAAGCAAATAGTTTTGTTTAGTCACTTTGGATTCTTATCTATTTTGAAATTTATGTGTATGTGTGATGAAGAGATATTATTGTATGCACAAGGGTAATATATACATATATATGTATATATACACATATATATATATATATATATATATATATATATATGTATATATATATATATACATATATATATATATGTATATACACATATATACATATATATGTATATATATACACATATATATACATATATATATGTATATACACATATATATACATATATATATGTATATATACATATATATATATATATACATAAATTTTTAGAGTTAAAAAAAAAAATTGAGTTAAAATTTTTTTTTGAGTTAAATTTTTTTGAAAGTATCACCGATAACTTTCTAAAAAACAACACACACACACACACACACACACACATATATATATATATATATATATATATATATATATATATATATATATATCAAGCAAACAATTTTGTTTAATCACTTTGGATTCTTTTCTATTTTGAAATTTATGTGTATGTGTAATGAAGAGATATTATTGTATGCACAAGGGTAATATATATATATATATATATATATATATATATATATATATATATATATATATATATATAATTTCTAAAAAAAATAAATCCTTTGTTTATGGTCCCTAGTCCTTATTATTCATTGTAATTTCGTAGTATATTTGGCATATTGAGTTAAAATTGTGTCTTCTCTATCAATTAATTATTTATTTTTATTAAATTTATAATCACTTTTAATATAAAACCTATTATTTACATTTGTAAATGATTCAAAATATTAGGAATATAGTTTTTTTTTTTTAAATTAAGTTTTAACACAAGGAAATAAATAAAAATATATAAACACATATTTAAATAAATTCAATGTGTTTATATATATTTTTTAAGTTAATAATTTAAAATTAAAAAACTATAATTTTAATCTTTTGAAACATTTACATGTATAAATGATAGTTTTGATGTCAAAAGTAAATATAACTTTGAGAAAAGTAAATTTAAATTCCATAAAGAACCCACAAGTTAAAATTTCTAAGAGGTGGATACCTTATATGCCCGAAATTACAATTTTGTTAATATGAGTTGATGACTAATCAACCATTGGTGAACCATAAACAAAGATTTTTTTTTAGAATGAAGAAAAAATACTTACAATGTGTACTCCATCTTCAAGAAGTTTATATTTTCCATGGAATCATCATTACCAATAGTTGCTACCCTTTTGTATACAATAATATATCTTTGTCATACACACATAAATTTCAAAATAGAGAAAAATGCAAAATGATTAAACAAAAATGTTTGGTTGGGCTATGAAATTAACATGCGAAAAAATTACTCAAATAACATTTTCATAAAAAGGTTCGAGGTTTAGACCAATTGGTTTGATCAAACCCCATAAGGGGGCAGAGGTCCAAAATTCAAATCTCGGGCCCCTAGTGCTTGTGCTTTCATCGACGTAAAATATTTTTTTTTTTAGAGTTTTAATTAAAAAAACATATATAAACACATGAAAATTATTTAAATATATTTATATATGTTTACTTTTTTATGTTTATATACGTTTCTTTGAATAATAATAATAATAATAAACTATATTCCTAATATTTTGAATCACTACAATTATAGGTGAAAATTTTTATGGCAAAAGTAAATATAACTTCAATAAAAATAAAAATAAATTTCATAACGAATACACAACTTTAACTTACTAAGAGGTGGATTCCCAATACGCCACGGAATTACAATTGAGATAATATATGTTAAAGACTTGAACCATAAACAAAAGATTTTTTTTATGTTAGAATTAAATTATTTTGAATAAATAAATCTATATATATATATATCAGAATTAAATAAACATCCAAATGTCATGATTTATCTTCAAAATATTTTATATTTTCCATGGAATCAAAAGTACCAATAGTTGTTACCCTTCTGCATTCAATAATATCTTTAAGTTTGAGGTGTAGACCAATTGGTTCCTCCAAACCCCATAAAGGGATCGAAGATCAAAATAATATTTTTTTGTCAAGTTTGAGGTGTAGACCAATTGCTTCCTCCAAAACCTATAAAGGGATGAGAGGTCAAAGGTTCAAACCTCAGGTCTCATCGGACTGAACTTAAATTTTTTAAAAAGGTTTTAAATGATCGTGACATAATGGTTATAGAGGTGAACTGCACGAAGATCTATGAGGTGGACAACGTAGAATACTGTGATGATCATAAAAATTTGGATAACTTGCGGATAACACAAAATAATATGATAACCATAAAAAACCGAACAACTTACTTGGATTCATGGCAGCTACCAAATCCACCATATAAAATAAATAAAAATTAAAAAATAATATCTCTTTGTTATATACACATAATTTCAAAATAAAAAAAATCTAAAGTGGCTAAAAAACTGTTTGGTTTGGATATGAAATTAACATTTGAATAACAACTATTAGTACTGGTGATACCTTGAAAAATATAAAACTTCTTAAAGATGGAGCATACACTCTAATATTTGAATGCTTATTTAATTATGGTTTCTTTGTGATATATATATATATATATATATATATATATATATATATATATATATATATATATACTAACAAAAAAAATAAAATAGTTCTTTGTTCATGGTTCACAAATTAATATTAGTACAATTGTAATTTCGTGGCATATTTTTCATCGCCCTCTTTGCCCTCTTAGTGAGTTAAAATTGTGTATTCCTTAAGGAATTTATATTTATTTTTATTAAAATTATATTTACTTTCAACATAAAAACAATTCAAAATATTAGGAATGCAGTTTTTTTATTTATTTGAGATTTAATTTAAAAACATATATAAACCATAGTAGCAAGACTCAAATTTAGTTCGGAATCAAATAAGTCAACTCGAGAGTAGGACTTGGGACTCGAAAAAAACTTGACAAGACTAAAAAAATCTCAGACAAAAATAAATGATTTTTTTTTTAATAAGTTTTTTCATTCATATTACTAATATTAGTATATTCTAACACACTCAAAATTCAACAGTATACAAATAAGAAATTAACAAGAGGAAGAGACATATTCTAAGAGCATGCTAATTACTTTGTTTTATAAATTATTTTTGGGTACATAGAGGAGTTGGTTCCATTCACACTATTTTTAGTAACAACCAAGTGCAGTGTTCAAACCACAAGAGCTATCCCCAACAAGCCTATACCACCTGTTAATTTATACCGTTGCTCAGGATTCATTATTTCTTCGTTGGTTTAGCATGCCTACAACCTTTGCAAACAAGCATACCCCCCTTTGTTTTATAATATTATAAATAAATAATATAATGATAAAAAAAATTTTAATAAATAGAGTTTAAAACATATTAAAATTTTACAAAACATTAAATGATAATAAACTTAACTATTTAATAATAATAAACTTAACTATATATCTAGACTTTAAATTATAATAACTGAAACATTAAATATAATAATATTAAAAAATTAGAAATTTAAATATATAAAAAATATAAAATATTTAAATTATATAGTTAAATGTTATCTTAAAAATAAGATCAAATACTATTTTGCATTTTAGAGTTGCTCATACATGTCTAGCACCAGTTTTGTACACTGGCCATCCTTCAAAATTAACTTTATCCAAATTTATTAGTAACACCCATCTATATTACAATTATCATTTCCATCCACATTCTCCATATTTTATATTTGTGTCTATTTTCGTTAGTCTAGGCATGTGTTATAAGGTATCATTGAGTTTTTTTGGTCACTCAACCATCTTTAGTTTTCTTTTAAGATTTTGTAAAAGCTATCTTGATTTTTATAAGGTAGAGTCCTTCTTCGATTGTACGTTGTATGTGTCATAATCCCAACATATTATCACATTAATAAATCCATGTTTTTTAGAAGGAAATATGAAACCTAAAAAGTGGTTCTTGTTACCTAGGTGTTGTAGGTGAGTTGGAGAGGAGAGGAAAGGGCAATCCTTCAAGGGAGGTCCTAGGTTCAAATTTCAACCCTACCAAAAGGCTGAATTGGGTATCCAAAATGCAATTGATAATGTTGGTGCGGGCAAGGTCGGGTGCGACTCTCGGGTGAATTTTATAGTGTAGAACCCCTTGTTCGTGGTCTCTCACACCAAGGCGGCCCCGCAAGGGGTATTTCGCTTAGAAAAAATAAAAAAATAAAATACATAATCAATAAAAAAATATAAAAATTATAAAATATATAATAATTAAAAATCAAATTAAATTTGCACTCCAAAAATTTCTAGATCTCTTGACTAGAAATCTAGAAAACTGTCAAAATATATCCAAAAGGATTTCCACTTACACCATTATGTAACGAGGAAGAGGTCGATTTTTTAATTCTTATGAAATATTTTATTTTTATATAATCTAATTAAGAAATAAATAACTAAACGAAATCCCTTCTTGGCATCTATGTATATTCTACTATTTTTAGAATCTCTTGTTCCTCCCACATGATAAGTATATTAATATTTAAAAAGCTTAGTTGTTGATTCTTCTATGTATCCAATATAAATATATCTATATCTATATATATATTAAAAATATTTATTTAGTTCGATAAAAATAATTCCTCTTGGAACTATAGAATAAGTGCACTTAAGATTTTTTATATTACGATTTTAAATTTAAAAACTATTCAACAATAATACCAAAAAAATAAGAAAACGGCTAATTTTGGATGTTAGGGGTAATATAAGATTTATAAAAAGTCTAGTTTTTTCAATGCCAATAAAAAAAAAAAAAAAAATTATATATAAGGCCAACTCACATGTCAAGAATAATCCTCGCATGGAGTTGGATTTCGATTTATTTGAGCTTGCTAAGCTAGAGAAACAACAAGGGGGGTTGCTTCTGCAAAAACAAAGAGGGCGATAAACTCTTCTTGAACTCCATCGCAAAAGAGACGTATTAAAATACTCCCTCACTTGCGTACTTATCCCATTCTCCACAGTCCACTAGATCTAGGGGTTCATCCTCGCAACCTTCCACAAAGAACTTATTCCCAATTGCTATGATGAACACTGTAGATTAAACTTAAAAGAGTAGCCATCAAACTTCAATTCTCCTGTGAGCATGTGCGTCAAGTATAGGCAGTTCGGTTGTCATGGAACCACCACTCCAAGTCCTCCACCAATCTCCTCTGCATTGCCTCCACATATTCATGCAATAGAGCGGTGTAGATCTGACCAACCATGCACTCGTTCTCCTTCTGCTGGTCCAACACATTACAAATCACATTCTGCTAATCCAACATAGTGTTTCGAAAGTGTACTTTTCTAGACTTGGATTTTCATTAAAAGATTTTCCGTTTCCATCTTCGTGACATAAAAGAGATTCCTCGACATAATTTAAATTTCCTCTCTTTTTGGATGCACAACATACTATTTAAATTTTCCTCTTTCATCGGACACACAACACACTGCAAATCACATTCTTTATTAAACTACCTAAACCAGAAACCATTACATTTTCTTTGTAAACTACCTAAACCAGAAACCATTACATTTTGCGGTTATTCCCCTCTGTAAAAACAAAAAATAATAATAAAATTATTACTCTGGATGGGCCGAGTCCAAACCATCCAGATTCGCGAGTCCTGATCAGACTCGGACTCGGCCAGGAATCAGCCCAAAATTGGTCCAAACTCAAAAAAAGTTTGAGTGAGATCGACGTGGTTGAGTCCACTTAGACTCCTACTTGACTTATTACTTGAGAGAACGACCGAGTATGACTACTATGATATAAACACATTGAAATTATTTAAATATGTGTTTGTATACATGTTTAGTTATTTTCATGTGTTTATATATGTTTTTTTAATTAAAACTCAAATTAAAAAAAAAAGCTATATTCTTAATATTTTGAATCATTAACAAGTATAAATGACAATTTTTATATAAAAAGTAAATATAACTTCAATAAAAGTAAATTTAAATTCCATAAGGTAGACACAAGTTTAACTCATTAAGAGGTTAATGCCCAATATGACACAAATTTATAATTATACTAATATGATTTGATGACTAATAACGACTACTGGACCATATACAAAATATTTATTTATTTTGTTAGAATTAAATAATTTGCATATATATATGAAATCAAAATTAAATAAAAATTCAAATACTTACAGTGGATGCTCCATCTTCAAGAAGTTTTATATTTTCAGTGGAATCACCAATACCAATAGTTATTACCCTTCTGCATACAATAATATTTGCTTATCATATATATATATATATATATATATATATATATATATATATATAGATAGATAGATAGATAGGAAGCAAGGACTTTAGATTAGTATTTGTTTAAATATTTTTTTGGTAAATAGAAAAAAGGGTTTTGAAAGGTACTCCAAACATTTTACAACCAAACAAAAAATAAACAAAAAAGGGATAACCCCATGGGTGAACCTTAGAAAGCCAAAATAAAACCATCTTGTTAGAGATTGTTTCTAAAGACAAGTAGAAAAAGAAATCAATAAAACAAACAAGTCCTAGCCCACGGGACAAGAACTGAAAGGGTATAGACCAACAACGCAAGCCCTATGGGTGCAAAAGATAACATTGGCACCGATTCTAAGAAAATTTGGTTATTCTTCAATGAAGCCTCGATCAACTGAGTTATTACTGAAATTATCTATTAAGGCCTTGGTACTATCTTTTTCAATAGTGGTGATAATTTTACCATTCTAAAAGAGCATCATCAACACAAAGCTTAGGAGTTATCCCATGGTGGTCTAGGAATCAAGCTTCTTCTAATATTTTTCAAAGTTCATAGACTAATTAGATCCTTCCTTTGTTTTGACCTTTTTAAACTTTACCAAGGTCTTTTTAGAATCTATTTTTGAAAGGTCAACATCAGTGCTCTTGCATTTCCTCCAAGAAGATCTGATCCTAGTTATGTGTCAATGCAATTTTGATTTAAAAGGATATGGGTTATGAGGAGGGGTTCTATTTTCACCTTTGTTTGTGTCGATTGATTCATTGTTTGAGTAATCATCATTGAGGATCACAATAGAAGAGATATATGCCGAGCTACAAATGATGCAAAGGGTCATCTTGTTCATGTTAGAAATTTTGAGCAGTTTTGTTGTCATTGATGTCAAGAGAGTATTGTTTAAATTTTATCATCATTAAGGACATCAAGTGGTTTTTACAAAAGCAAGAAGGTATTGAAAAGAAATAGGATATAATATTTATTTTTAATATTATATGCCTAAAAAGGCCTAAATGATGAAGACCCAAGGAAGGATAAGCAAGTTTAAATTAAATAATAATATTATATTATTACAATAATTCAAGTCAAATAATAAGGTGAAGAAAAACAAGGTTCAATTTGAAAAGACCCATGAGAAATTTACAGAGGATTTAATTTAAATTAAAATATTTTAATATTTGACTAAAATTTTAATTTAAATTATTAAGGAGTCCCAAAGATTTTTAAATTTAATATTTAAAATCTAATTCGAATTTTAAAATTTGAAATTGACCGATGTGTAAAAGACAAGAAGCATATGTATTTATAAAGGAAATAATTCTCATTTTCTAAGTCTCAAAAATTATTAATTCAAACACAATGCTATAGAGGAAATCATGTGTGACATTACCTAGGAAGAAGAGGAGTTCACATTTCAAAGAATTGGAGGCATATGAGTGAATAAGGACAGTGAAATGGATAGGAAGTTCCATCATATATGGTAGTACAAGTGGAATTTGAGAAAAAGCTAAGGCTTTGCATGGAAGGGATCGTGGATTCGATCCATGCGATAGACGTTTTGCTAAGGAAAGAGGCATTCATTTTTGTTTGACATTTTTGTGAGGAGGATAAAGAGGAAATCGAGTGCCTATGGTTTCATGTGGACACGTAGCTAGCTTGGAGGCCTAGCTTAGGGCTAGGGTGTTGAAGAGGCTACGTCGTGTGTTCAAATTTTGGCAAATATTTTGGTGGCCAGAATAAATTAAAGGTATGTTATGCACATTTTATTTCTCCAAAGGTTTTGAAAATCAGAAAATTGCTTAAAGGGTTTAATGAGTTTTAAAAGGTAGCTATAATTTTTTGAGGGATGAATAAGGTAAATTAAATTAAAATATTTTATTTTAATTTTTTGGTGATTGAAATTTATTTTATAAAGTTGGAGTGATAAGGTGTATAAATAAATTGTTGTGTATTTTGTTATAATAAGATGTTGACTTATATTATGTAATTTTGGAGATTATAAGGTGTACTAAGAGATTTGATATTTTTGTATGGTAAAATAATTATTGGGAGAATTATTCTATGGAGATCTTGAGATAGGTTGTGGCTACCTAACCTTAATATTGGCAAAGAAAATGTGATTGTGATTAAGAAAGGTTTTGAAGACATATCTCCATCAAAACAAAAGGTATGGGCACATATTCCTTGTGAGTGAAATATTGTTGTATTGGATGTTGTGAATGCTAAGTTGGAGTGAAAATGATTGTTTGATAATCATTGTAGAGTTTGGTTTTTGAGATATCTAATATTGATTGATGAGGGTTTTTTTAGAATGAAATTTGATGCTAGAAACACTGTTTGATAAGCATTATTGGAAATGTTGAGTGAGCCTTCATGTGCATGATTAGGGTTTGTGAAATATTATGAGTATCATTGTTATGTGAATTTGAAGAAATATCTTGAACTAGGGTTTTGTGTAACATCATGAGTATCATTGTTATGTGAATTTGAAATCATCTTGAGTGAAGGTTGAGTTCCATAGTGTGAATTATTGGAAGTATAGTGAAACACTTGGTTAGGGTTTATAAACAAGTTGTATTTCATTGAGTGATTTCTTGAGTGGAGTTGATTGAGCATAATTGACTGGAAGTGTTGGAGTGATAGTTCTAGTTCTATGAAATAAATTGTTTTTTATTTATGGATTGAGTTGAAGGAGAAATTGAAAGTGATTGAGTGTTGTTGTGAGTGTGAATTATATTGAGTCTCAAATCATTTTCTATATATTTTTATGATAAAATAAGAGGAATTGAAAGTGATTGAGCATTGTTGTGAGTATGAAGCACATTGAATATCTAACCATTCTATATATGTTTCTATGGTTAAACAAGAGAGTTTGAAAGTGATTAAGCATTGTTGTCAGTGTGAAGCATATTGAGTCTTTAACCATTCTTTATATGTTTCTGTAAGTTAAACAAGATTCTATGTGAAACTTATTTGTGTGATTGAAGAGGTTTTTTTTGATACATTGAGTTGAGTTGAGTAAGCTTTTGTGAAGCTTAAAATGCAAATTTAATGCAAGTCCTGGTGAAGACTTATTGAAAAGATTGAACAAGTTCTAGTGAGAACTTGTTAATAAGATTTGAGGTAAGTCTTGGTGAAGACTTGAGAGTAGCTTGAGCAAGTTCTTGATAGGACTTGTGGACAGATTTGAGGTAAGTCTTTGAGAAGACTTGAGAGTAGAATTGATTGATTGATTTTTTTAAGCTTTGTGTTAAGGATTAGGGTAGATCTAACAGAGTTGATTTGTAATTGGATAAATATTTGTGTTAAGGCTTAAGGACATATTTGAGAAAAATTATTGGGATAGATTTGAGCCAAACCAAAGAAAAATATTGAGCAGATTTGTACTGTGTTTAATGCAAATTTGATATAGAGATTGAGAAGATCTATTCTAGAATGAAGGACTATTCTTAGTTTATATTTGATATAGATATTGACCAAATTTGTGCTAGACTAAAAGACCATGTTTAGTGCAAATTTGAGATAGAGATTCAACATATTTTTCCTACACAAGAGAATTGTGTTTAGTGCAGATTTGATAGAGTAAATATCAAGCTTTGAATGTGATAGAGTAGAGGATAGTAGTCTCCAGTGGATAGAGATCCATTAGCCAAGTCAGTGAGGATAGAGATATTTTGAATTATAACAGAGTATTTAGTGGAGATATATCCACAAGCTAGTGTAGTGGAGATAGTAGTCTTCTAGAGTATCACCAACCAGAGTAGAGGAGGAGTTCTCCTATGGATAGAGATCCATGAACCAGTTGATGGGATTAGTGTCTCCTGTGGGTTGGTTTCCACAAACCAGATTAGGCATTGTTATCTCCTTTGGATAAAGGTCCATAAATATTATAATAGGGAAATTATTCCTAAGAGATTTATTGAGAAAATTTTAGTGAAATATTTTCTCTATGGATGTAGCCCACATTGGGTGAATCACATTAAATTGGTGCCTCTATTGTGTGTGGTTATTTGGGCATTGCTTTGATTACTATTTTTGATATTGAAAGCATGAGATTTCGGAAGAAAAACAGTATTAAGATGTAATGAAAACAGAACTTTGAATCAACCAAACATAAAGGAAAAAGCATGAAATGACACCGATATAATCAAATTAAAAAGCAGGAGCACAACCCTTTTTTATTAATAAGATTCTGATTCGGTTACAATAAGTCTCCCCAGTGACATATTCTCGGTTACAGTCATGATTAACAATCTTCTTCTATCCGCATGCCCACATGCAAGGTGGGCGGGCCAACGTATTGCCACCGCTGATGTAAATGAGTCTTTTTGACTGTTGTTTATCCTGCATTCAGCTGCTTACCCTGCGTTCAGAGACATGAAAAGGGCGTTAGTAGTACCTGCAACAAGAGGACAGAACATAATGCAGGACAACATTCAATCAAAAACGTAATGCAGTTGTGAGATGTTCAAAGCACGATGCAAGATAGATCTATTAACTATTTAAACAAGCTAAAATGCAATGCTAGATGTATTCGGAATAACTAAAGCGCAATGCCAGATGTTGATGCAAAGATATATATATATATCCGAACGTGAAAGCGTAAGCTACTGTTTTAAAGCATTTGGAAACAACATATATTCAAACATATAAAACGTAGACTGTTGTTTTGGAACCTTCGGAAACAGCATATGTTCGAACATATAAAACATATACTGTTGTTTTAACGTATTCTAAAACAGCATATATATAAAACGTAAACTGTTGTTATGTATTCGAAAATAGTATATGCTTATACTAACGAAGAACGTGCGTGGGGTGCCCAAGCGGGCCGCCCCGTAAAAATTCGACTTTGACGCCAATCCACCAGGAATTGGCCCAAAATCCAAGATTATGTGTTGTCGGCAAATTAATGGATTCCTGTGATCCAATGTCTGGTTTGAAGGTTCGGCTTACGCTTTTGAAACCACCCACCAACCTCTCTTTCACAAGAGATTCCGGATGAAGAAGGTGAAAACCCAAACTGATATAATCTAGTCTCGAGTTCAACAGCACTTCGTTGTGTTTTTAAAATGCTCGTTAACCTCCCTTGAGTGGGAAAATCCCTTCTTTTATAGACCCACGGGGTCTCTTTAGCAGGGTACGTGGGGACGCCACGTGGCGGCCATGCCTGCCCGAGAGGTAGGAAAGTCCTCCACGACTTGGGCTTCCATGACTGCCCCTGCGACAGTCTTACAACGGCCAACCTACCCACCTACGCGCGCATGCAAGGCAAGAGTCATAAATGCCTGTCTTCGGCTGCCACTTGTCATTAAGTTGTATTAATGCCTGCCTTTGATTGGTCGATGCCTGCCTCTGATTGGTCAATGCCTGCCCTTGAATGGCGAAATGTTTGCCTCTGAATGTCTGCTGAAGTCCGCCTAGTCGCAACAGCCGAAGTGTCACGATATCGCGACACTTCGGCCAAGGCCCTACCTTGGGCGCCGAAGTGTCGTGATATCGCGATCGCGATATACGTCATGATATCGCGACGTCACGAAATCGTGACACTTCGGCCAAGGCAAGCCTTGGGCACCGAAGTGTCACGAAATCGTGACACTTCGGCCAAGGCAAAGCCTTGGGCGCCGAAGTGTCACGAAATCGTGACACTTCGGCCAAGGCAAAGCCTTGGGCGCCGAAGTGTCACAAAATCGTGACACTTCGGCCAAGGCAAAGCCTTGGCATCGAAGTGTCGCGATATCGCGACACTTCGGGCAGAGCTTTGCTTTGGGCGCCGAAGTGTCGCGATATCGCGACACTTCGGCCGAGGCCCACTTTTGATTAAGACTTGGTTTTAATGGGGGCTTGCTTTGATGAAGGCGTTGTTTTGACTTTGTTTTTGACTAAGGCTTTGCTTGATGAAGGCTTGTTTTTTACTAAGGCTTGTTTTGACTTTGTTTTAATGAAGGCTTGTTAAAATGACCATCTTTATTCCGTTTACTTTTCGACCTTCTAAACTGCAATGTGAGTGGCTAGGACCACTGTTTGACCTCTGAGGGCTGCCCTGAAAGCTGTGTATGTCAATGCGATCAGTGTTTGTAGTCACTTAATCGGATTGGTGCTGTTTTGGTGTCTACAGATGCCCCTTTTTGGGAAGCGCTGCGGGTGACGCAGTGCTGAGCAAAAATAGATGACCAAAGCACTAATGATTAGGGTTTCTTGGTAACCTAACCAACTTTTGATGCCCCAAGTATGGAAAGGGCATGCATTCTTGAATCCTTGCTTCTGACGAGCTAAGGAATTTGATTTCAAGTGTTAACCTATTTTGGTGAGGTGTGACTTGAGCTTGGACATTGATCAGTCATGATTAGGCAAAGGGCGTAACCTTTTGTCCATAGGGGGAACCTTGTGTTCATGCTTCGGGAATGCCAAGTGTTTGATCAATTTAATGATTGCTTGTTTACTGCCCCAAGCAGGAGCGTGATTGTCTTTGTCAATGATTCTTTGAATGCATGCCATTGCCTTGATTGGGTGTGTGTTTGTTGATTGGTAACTAAGTGTGACTACCCCCTCAAGCGACGAATCGATGAGGGAATGACCTTCGTGAGAAAAGCGACGAGTCGCTTGACCCAAGATGACTTAGGTTAGGGTGCCTTTAGATGTTTTACCGTTTAAGCACGTGCAATTTCCCGACATTTGGACCTATTTTTGGTGGGTGCTAACCCTTTTTGGTGATGCCATAATGGGGTGAAATTATCAAAAATCCGTCTTCCCGTGGAGCAGTCCGGCTATGGTAGCCTTCTTGGGGAAGTAGGAGAGTGACAATTTGAGCCCCGACATCGATTTTTTTTGTGATGTTTTTGTGGTTTTGATTTTCTTTCTTTGTGTATATGTCATGATATTATGGTATGCATAATGATTGATGTTGATGGATGCATGTTATTTTATATTGATGGATGCATATGGTATGGATGGATGATGATTGATGGATGATTGATGGATGGATGGATGGACTTGATGTTGATGAAATGGATGGATGGACTTTGTGGTGTTTGGCTATGGCACCATAGACTGTTTAGAACTCTATTATTTTGTCTTTTGATTGCTGTGATGCATGACTTTGTATGTATACATGTGGTTTTTTTTTTTTTTGTATTTTTTGATGGTATTGTAAGGATGAAAAGTAGCGCAGTTGGTTTAGAAATGTAGCCAAGGTTTTCTGAGACTCAGACGGTTTTAACTTACTAGCCATGACTATACTTTATCTTACAAGACTTTTGAACAAGGTATGAATCGGACTTGTTTTTGACCAAGCTATTTCACATCCCTGTGTGTGCAATTGAGTTCATTTATGTGGTATTTGTCAAGATACCGCCAGTGCTAGATGGGCTTTCAACCGAACCTGTACTGAGGATCACCTAATTAGCTCCACTAACTCCTTTGTTGTATTTGGTTAGATTAATCTGCGGTGTTATCCAGGATACCATAAGCTAGCTCATCCACATGCAAATATTGATCTCGTACACAAGTTAATGTGATAGATATATCGTCATGCGAGAAGTTTACCGCTAGTTACCGATAGGCTATCAACCAAACCGGTACCGAGGCTTGCCTCATGACCTCGTTAGAATGCTGAGAGTTCCAGGGATTCAAGTTCAACTCCCTTCTTTTCTTCAATTGTATTGGGATACTTGCTCGTTTGTAGTGATAAGATCACTGTTTATTTTGATTTGTTTTTCTTTTGAGCAAGGGATTGGGGAAATGGAGTGACGATAATCACTATTGTTTGTGCCTTTTGATGTGTGCAATGTAGGATGTCAAATTTTGATGTTTTGACTTTTTGCAAATTTTTGATGTTTTGCAACTCGTTGAGAACTAGGGATTCTTAGGGAATTGGGTAGGGAGGATGCTTGTCCTTTTGCCAACTCTCGGCATTCTTGGGGTCATTCGCACGGGGGGATGAGCAAGATAACCGTTTCGCTTATGGTGACCTGGATTATCGTAGGAGTTTCATCTTTCGTTCACACAACTTGGGAATTTTTATGTGTTTTAATTTGTGTTGGGATGTTACGTAACAAGGTGTATTTCAAGTGTAACTCTACCTTCGTAAAATCTGTCTCGACTTGATACATTACATGGCTAAAGAGCAAAATGATGACTCAATCACGAAAACTCTTGATACATTAAAAGACCACTGACTCTAGTGTGGTAAAAACAATGCATGGTGTTTTTGTTGTTTTTGTAAAATGGAACAGTGTGGAACAAGATGGACTAGCAGAGCAATTACAGCCTATGGTGCCTTTGACCTGCATACGACCACAAATATGCGATGTATGGATGCAATGCTTTAATGCATCTATGTATTTTTGTATTTTTGATGGATTGATTTTTGTGAATATGAAGATGAAGTGCGAGAAGAACTCTCTATTGATGAATTTGAGTATGCCTAGAAATGAGATGCAAAATTTTGTTGTTTTTGATGATTTTTGTTGATTTTTGAATTTTTTTTTTTACCAAGCGATTGAAAATCCTTCATTTTGAGATATTGAAAAAGATTCAAGAATCCTTGGAGCCTTTTGGGATTGACCAAGCGATTGTAAGAATCCTTGGAGCCTTTTGGGATTGACCAAGCGATTGCAAGAATCCTTGGAGCCTTTTGGGATTGACCAAGCGATTGCAAGAATCCTTGGAGCCTTTTGGGATTGACCAAGCGATTGCAAGAATCCTTGGAGCCTTTTGGGATTGACCAAGCGATTGCAAGAATCCTTGGAGGCTTTTTGGGATTTGGCTCTCTTAGATATGAAATGGTCGCAAATGACTGATATTCAAGGGTTCTTTTTCCTTGATACCATCAAGAGAAGCTAGCCGGTATGTCCCGGGTCCTATTTTGCTATCAATGACATATGGACCTAACCAATTTGCCGCAAACTTGTCCCTTAGGTGGGGTGGCAAACTGGAATTTTGTTGGTTTTCCTTCAAAACCAAATCACCAACCCGAAAGTCTCTGAGGTGAACTTTCATGTTGTAAGCTTTCTTAAGTCGCTCTTGATAAATACGTAAATGCTCGAGAGCATTAACGCGTCGTTCGTCAAGCAACGTAAGCCGGTCTAACCGGGCCTTGCCACGCAGAGTCATCATCGATGAACTCCTGCATTGATATGCGTAGGGAAGGAATCTCCAACTCTAGAGGCATGACTGCCTCGGAGCCATACACAAGCGAAAACGGAGTGGCCCCAATGGGTGTCCGGATGCTAGTGCGATAGGCCCATAGGGCAAGTGGGATTTGAATGTGCCAATCCTTATGACTGTCTGTGACGGTCTTTTTAAGGATGGCAACTAGCATTTTGTTTGACGCTTCTGCTTGCCCATTCGCCTATGGATAATAGGGTGTCGAAAAGTTGTGCTGAATCTTGTACTTTGTGGTCAAAGCACGCACGTCTTTGTTCTTGAAAGGCGTCCCATTATCCGAGACTATTTTGGATGGAATACCAAAACGACATATGATGTTATGCAAAATGAACTCCACAATGCGGGGTCCTGTCGTAGAGGTAAGCGGAATTGCTTCCACCCACTTGGTAAAATACTCTGTGGCCGTTATGATAAACGTGTGACGGCTTGACGACGTAGGGGAGATCTTTCCAATTAGATCAAAGCCCCACTGCGAGAACGGCCAAGCAGACTGGACTATCTGCAAGGCCTGAGAAGGTACGTGCATCAAATTGGCATGATGTTGACACTTCACGCACTTCTTGACATAGGTGCAACAATCTCGCTCTAAAGATGGCCAATAATAGCCCATGCGAAGAATGCGCTTTGCAATGGCCATACCACTAAAGTGGCCACCACATGTACCATCGTGCGCTTGGGCGACTGCCCAAGTGGACTCTTGTTGGTCCAAGCAACGAAGGAGGATTCCTTCATAGCTGCGACGATACAAAATGTCTCCTATCAAGACATACTTAGCCGCTTTCTGCTTGAGTGCTCGTTTTGCGGCATGAGTCAATCCAAGTGGGAGATTACCTAACTTGAGGTAGTCTCTGATGGGTAAATACCAGTCCTGTTGATCAGAAACCTCGATAGTATGAACAACCAATCCCTCTTGAAGTTCATCCCTAGCAAACGCTGAATGGGATAGAACCTGTAAGAATAGCGTTGTGTTGCTATTAATGGGAGTAGGGGAGAACAAGGACCCCCAATTGGCGCATTTCAGATGATCTCGGATTCGAGAGAACTTATCCGAGGATGGTTCAATCTGGATCATGTGGATTCCTGGCGTCAAGTCTGAACTTGCACGCTCCATCACGGATTGCGATAAGGTTTTGACTTGAATGGTTGTCATATCACCGGAAAGGTCTTGCGGAATTAGTGACCCCAAGGAGGCCATTGTGTCCGCAAAATGATTCGATGATCGAGGGAGTGCCTCGATGTCATACCACTCAAGTTTTGCCAGGAATTTGTCCACGAGGGCTTTATAAGCCTGGCAGGACTGGGCATTTGCATTGATATACCCCTTTGACTTGATTGACTATTAACAACGAATCACCAAAGATATTCAGTCTTTTGATGTTCATGGCGATTGTTGTCTAAAGACCTAGGAGCAAGGCTTCATACTCTGCATTGTTGTTGGTGCATGGGAAGTTTAATTTAAATGACAGGGGCATTGGAGCACCCTGCGGTGTGAAGAATACAATTCCCGTGCCACCACCTTGCTCACATTTAGAACCATCGAAGAATAGGGTTATGTCGGCCTGTGACTCAGGCTCATCAGAATCTGGCGATTCTGAGACATGGAAGACCCCATCATCGGGTAGTTCTATGACCAGAGGCTGATCGTCTTCAAGAGGAGCCTCTGCTAGTTGATCGGCTATGACTTGTCCTTTGATAGATTTTTGTCCAATAAACTCTATGTCAAATTCCGTCAACAACATGATCCATTTCGCCGTGCGACTACTATGATAAGTACGACTCATCATGTATCGCAATGGATTCTCCTTAGACACAACATACGTAGTGTTGCTCAGCATGTAGTGGCGTAGCTTTTTGGTAGCAAACACCACTGCCAAGCGGAGTTTCTCAACGTATGCATAGTTAAGTTCATAACTGACCAGGGTGCGGCTAAGATAGTAAGTAGCCTGTTCCTTGTGAAGTTCATTCTTCTGGGCTAGCATGGCGCCCAGTGCCACCTCAGTAGCTGAGATGTATAAGTAGAACGACACTCCTGGTCTAGGTGGTGCCAATACTGGTGGCGAAACCAGGTATTGTTTGATCTCGTCAAAGGCTGACTGGCACTCGTCATCCCAATGAAATGTAACCCCTTTGTGCAATAATTTGTTCATGGGTCGGCACTTGTCAGATAATTGCGCTATGAAGCGTTTAATCGACGTGACCTTTCCCTGCAGACTTCTGAGCTGCTTGATTGTAGTTGGGGGAACCATTTCAAGGATTGCCTTGACTTTCTTTGGGTCCACCTCGATGCCTCGCTTTGAGACTATGAAACCCAAGAGTTTTCCAGATGTGACGCCAAAGACGCACTTCTTGGGGTTTAGTCTAACTTTATGCTCCATGAGGCGATCGAGGATCTTGCTTAAGTCATCGATATGATTTGAGCGCAAGAGAGACTTGGCTAACAAATCATCCATGTAATCTTCCAAAGTTTTGTGCATGTAATCATGGAAGATATATGTCATGGCACGTTGGTAGGTAGCGCCAGCATTTTTAAGGCCAAAAGGCATGACCTTATAACAAAATGTCCCCCAAGGCGTTGTGAACGCCGTTTTTAGTTGGTCTTCAGGATTGATACGAATTTGATTGTATCCTGAGAAACCATCCATTAGGGAGAGCATTTCGTGACCTGCTGTAGCGTCTACCAATGCGTCGATGCTCGGCAAAGGGAAATCATCCTTAGGACTCGCTTTGTTTAGATCTCAAAAATCGGTGCATATGCGAATCCTCCCGTCGGGCTTCTTGACGGGAACCATGTTGGACAGCCATGGCGGATAATCCACGCAGATGACAAACCGTGCATCCAACAGCTTTTGCAATTCATCTTTGACCATCAAGGCCACTGTTGGGTGCATCTTACGTAGTTTTTGCTTTACAGTGCTTGATTGTCGGATCAAGCGTTAAATTATGCGTGACTAGCTACGGGTCTAGTCCTGGCATATCTTTGTACGACCATGCAAAAACCTCCTTCTTCTCTTTGAGAAGGGCAATGTAGTCGGCTTGCTCTTCGGGGGAAAGACTTACCCCAGCCTTGAGAATCTGTGGATTCATTGGATCTCGTGCCGATATCTACATCGCTCGTCTCCTCGATCGACATGTGGGATCCGTCCTCCAACCGATGTGGAGTCGGGATCAAATGGATATCATTAGCTGAATTTAGATCTGCATTGGGAACCTCGGGTTCCTCTTTAGCCTAAAAAATATCCTGAGTTGTCCCTGGGGTAAAATGATGCATTTCACCGAAAGGCCAGTACTCTGATGGTGATAAAGGTGAATTGACGCGATCCCAGTCGATGGCATCTATGTCTAGATGCAATGACCGTGTTGGATCGGCCGGATTGCGGATGGGTGCGGTCAAATCAATGGAGATCATGTGGATGGAATGAATTTGGTCTCCATTACCGTGGGTGTGATAACTTGATTCTTCTAGATGCTCCCTATACTCTGGATCTGGCTCTAGGGGAACGGGCACGAACGGATCGGCCCTATGTGCTAAAAGGAGGACAGGGTCTTCCCTCGGCACTGTTGTCATGATAGGGTCTCGAGGTGGACGGTGCTCATCGTGAATTTGGAGCCATGGATCCAACACTTGGTCCCACCTCGCTGGGTCTACCCACCATTCATGCCCTAACCTTATGCCCATTTGTCCCATTAGATCTTCATGAGTTAAAGGGCGGTAATGTCGTCGCGCATGTCTGAGATAGTCCATCTCAGTCTCATCTTCTGAATCACTTTCGGAGACCCAAAAATGTTCATTCTCTTCAGCAACCGTTGCTTGCGACATTGAGGGTTCTCCTTGTTCCAGGAAGTTAATCTGGTCCCGTTGCGGTTGTTCCACTCTTGGTGGAGGGACCTGATTCTCTTGACACTGTATTGACTCAACTGGAACCTCTAAGGGGAACAACTTCAGAAAGATGTCCGAAAGCCGTTGATGTTCTCTTTGAGGATTAATGTCCGAACTTTCGCCTCTCTCTAGCAAAGGAGAGGGATTACTGCTATTTCCAAGGGTGTTTGTTGACCATGGGAGGTAGTCTCCCAATGTATATTCTGTATTCGGGTTGGCATAGAGATCGGGTGCCAATCCCCCCTTGTTGCCTATTTCTAGGCCTTGCATATTTTTGACCAAGATGTCTAAGGGCAGGGGGTGGTTGAACCCTACTCCTGACTTATCATATGGCATCTGATATCTTGGTTGGCAAAGGACCCGCATCCCTTGCTCATATCTGCCTAGCCCATATCCATGCCAATTGCATTGGCCGAGATATTTTAGGGCAAAGTCTGGGTTTGACAGATAGTTGATGTTTTCAACAAAAGGCTCTTCGTCTGCTTCCTTTTGTTTGCATGGTTCAAGACCATGATCAAGGCCCCCATACACAAAATTTGTCTGGTTGGGTGGGTGACCTAGAGGAACAACTGTTCCTATGGGAAGGCGAGGTCTCCCCATATCCTGTACTGACTCTAATGCGGGCGTTGCCACAACATTCTGCACTAAATACTCCCCCAGGCCCGTGCTGGCCATTTCAACAGTGATTGTTGATGCTTGGGAGGGAGGGAACGGGAGTCCTTCCTACATCCATTCCATGTTTGGTGGTTTAGGAATCTCAGCTTCCGTAGTGCTAGGTGTTTCCTCTGTTGATACCGTTGATATTGTGGGCAAACCCTCTTCTAGGGGCTGAGCCTCTTCCATGATCTGTTTTCCCTTGTCCTTCTGTTTAGCCATGACAGGTGGCATTGGTAATGAAGGAGCAGATGATGAGGATTCACCTGGCTGGGATTTTGGTGATTTGGTCACCAGTGGTGCCTACGGTATTGGACCCTGTTTGGATGGATTTAACTGGAAATCCAAATGCGTTGAAGGGAGGGTCGACTGAGGCATTAATTGTACCGCATTGCAATACTTGAAGGGTTCTAAGTCCATCGGGACTACATGTATTTCTCCTTCAAAAGCATACTTTAAGCACTGGTGAGCGATGGAAGGGACACACTTCATGTCCCGAATCCAAGGCCGCCCTAGCAGTATATTGTAAGCCATCTCGCCTTCCAACACATGGCACAATGTTGGTATTGTCTTTTGTCCTACCTGGATAGGCAGAACAACTGTGCCGACTGTCGAGCATATTGCATCGTTAAAAGCTCGTAGTGTGTACGTGGAGGCTGTGATATGAGAGGCTGGCAGCTTTAAATGTTTTAGTGCTGCAGTGGTAATGATGTTACTGGACGAGCCAGTATCTACCAGCACTCTCTTGTACGGGATCCCGTTGACCCGCGCGATAACGTGCAGGGGTGGATCTGCCGTGTCATTCGATATTGCTTTGACTTCATCCTCTCTGAAGGTGATGACCGGCTCCGTACATCGTTTCACATGTCCCACGAAGTTGTTGAAAGAATTTGCTTCGTGAGGCAGTAATTCGATGGCTTTTAATATTTCCATAAGAGCTTCTCTATGAGGTGTTGACTGTTGAATAAGCTCGTAAATGGAAAGCCTAGCCGATGTGGTCCGCAAACTCTGCGTGAGTTTGGTCCGTATCGTGACCTCGGGTCTAGGCGGAGGTAATTGCATTGGGCATTGCTGAGGCTGCGACGTCGTAGGAACTTCCCTCGTAGCTACCTCGGGGGCAACTGCTGGGTACTTTTTGTTCCTTGTCACTATGCTAATCATTCCCACAAATCCTTGCATGGGAAGATTTTGTCGCACCTCGTTAATCTGGAGAGGTTTTGCCTGTGCCTCGTGGGCAGGCAAAGGGTCCTTGAATACCCCCATTTGTTGATTGTTTGGCGCTATGGGGTTGTCCACGGCCAATGTTTTATTGTCGATTAAATCTTGGATTAATCCTTTGAATTTCTAGCATCCGTTTAAATCATGTCCCCTTCTCCTATGGAATCTACAATACAATTCCTCTTTGTATCCCTTAGGCTTGGGAGCGTTAGGGTCTACAGTTTGGATCTCTGGAAGGGTAACTAAATTTGCCGCTGACAAGCGGTCAAATAGGGAGTCCCTGGACTCCGTGTAAGGGGTGAATTGTCGCCTAGGGCGACGCCTGCGATTCTGCTCCTGTTTCTTATTATCTCTTTCGTAACTAGGAGGCACTGCCTGGTAATTAGCCTTTTGGGGCTGCATTTCTTGCACAGGCTTGGGAGCATTTATCGCAACTTGGTTAACCGTAGCGGGTTGTGATTGCGTTGTCCCAGTCTTAGTGGTTTTATTCCACTCTTTCTTTTTAGGCTTGGCGATTGCGCCTTCGCCTATCTTAATCTCTTCTATAACTCTGGCTTGCGCCAAAGCTTCTTCTAAGCTGTCGTATTGCTGCAAGCAAGCAATAGACCAAAGATTGATTTTAAGCAACTCCGTGCAAACATTTGTGTTAGATCAGACATAGGGGGACGGTAGGGTAGCTTAGAAAGCAAAGCCCTCCATCGATTCCCATATGCTGCCATTGTTTCTTCCTCATATTGCCTGAGGCTGGCCAGATCACTCAGTGATGCCTTCTTTCTTGTGTTGAAGGCAAAGCGTTCAAGAAACGCATCTACTAATTGATCTAGGTTGTTTATGCTGTGTTTGGGTAATTGTGTGAACCAATCCGAGGCAGGGCCTGCGAATGTGGTTATGAAAGTTCTAAGCAACAATGCATCATTATCTTGGATGCCGAAGCATTGACTTAGGAACCTTGTGACATGTTCTTGTGCGTCCTCTTCACCTTTAAAAACTGCCAATTGAGGCAACTTGAAATGTTCAGGGTAAAGAGGTGTGGGCACTGAGGGATGCACTGGATGACTACGGAGTTGACGCAACGTGGGTTTTTGATGCCCAGAAGCTTTTGTCTCCACAGACTCCAAACGCTCTAATAGCGCTTTGTATGCATCGGAAGATTTTATTTCTTCCTCTTTTGTTTGCTCCCGTTGTGAGTTATGGGAGACTGGAGGCCTATGGGGGGGTGGCCGAGTGGCAGCCCTCCCGCCTTGATGGGGCATTTTGGCCCGTTCTATTTCTGGTTCGTACTCCTCATAAAATTCTTGAGGAGTCTCTGGGCGAGCCCTGTGACCCTGATTGAGTCCCCGTTGAGGGTACCCATCATTGTTTCGGGGAGTGGCCTCCCTCTCGGGTCTATAAGGTCTCGGAGGCAAAGCTTGACGAGGTCACGGAGACCTGTCCTGCACCAAAGGATTGTGCCTCTCATATTGTTCTTCTCTGTGGGTGCGAGGGGTTGGCACCCTCTCAGGTAGTTTATAGCGCAACTCATCCGCTTCGCGCTGCATGCGCTCTTTATTCAAGCGGTATAAGTACTCTAACTCCTGATGACCTTGCTCAAGCTACGAGATTCGGGCTTGGCGGGCGGCATGTCTGGCGACTGCCGGGTCAACTTGGTCTGCTCTCATTTGCTCAGGAGGCTTAAATGTTTTTCCTATGTGTTTGCCTCGATTTTGATGATCTAAAATTTCAATGGGTTGCTTCCCTCTGTCGAGGTAGGCGACATTTACTTGAGGCTCTGGCCTCGATGTATGATCATGATACCTAGCAGGTGCGGAAACGCAAGGTTCCCGCACTGTTTGTTGTCCCCGAGGAATGCGATGGCTTTCCTCGTATTCCCTTTCATGGGTTTGAAAGGGGCGGGCGGAGTTAGCTCGCCCTGTGTAAAGAGCCCTACGCTCTGGATTTTGTCTTTCTATTCGAATGTGAGGCAAAGAAGAGGTAGCGTATTCATGCTGTCTCTCCTCATGGACACTATGCCTCTCTAGCGCTTCATCGCGCTATGGCCATTCAGATCTAGCCTCGAGAGGCGGTTGTCTACTTACATTAAGATCTACATGTAAAGCATCTTCCCGAAAGGGGCTGTGTTGAATGGGCATACCCCAATGAGGAGGTTCCCAATAGTTCCTTTTTGAAGTGGCCTGATGTGGACTTTCTTGTAGGCCAGACCGCCAAGGCGGTATGGCCAAGTCCTCAGGGCTAAAGCGAAGGCGACTAGCGCCCTCTCTTTGTGCACCTTTCGTAGCGTCCGCCCTTGATTGGGCTTGGCTACGGGTGTACACCATTGTGGTGCTTCTCTACTCTCTAAGCAGATTTTATCTCGTTTATGATGATCTATCTTTTTGTTTACACTAAGCAAAAATGAACACACACATACACAAAACCGTGATTATCTCTTTTAAGGATTGATAGTGTGTCCTAAACTGGTTTAGTGCATTTTGATGTTTTGTTTTGTTTTTGCAATTTTGGAAGAACGTTTAAATGCATAATGTTGGCTCATATGACTCCCATAAATGGTCGCCCCTTCAATATACCATTGTCGGACCGATATACCAACCTCTCTATATACCCGCCCTTACGAGAGGGAAACTATAGGTACGTGAGAGCAGATGGTACGTGGAACATAGGCGGTACGGAAGGGGGGATTGTCCTGTTAATGACACCTACCATAGAAGACTTATCCTCGCGTGCATGGGAATCACCCCGAAGAACACTCGGTCAGCTTTCGTCAGGATTTACGCCTAACAACAGTGACAATCGGGGAAATGGATGCAAAGCTAAGCCAAGGTGGTGATGAACCCACCGTTGGTCTTGCTCAAGGGCTGGGGTTTTACGACCAGCTCCTTGGTTTAATTTACCACATGCAGTGTGTGTGGTTCATTTTAATAAAAATGAAACAAGCAGCAAAAAGAAACTTTCCCTATGCCACACAAATACTACAAACCGGAAAACAGCAAGTAGAAATTTGAATTTTTTTTTTTTTAATTAAATAAAGCAAGAAAATTGCCTACCTTTCTTTAATAATTAAAAAAAAATGACAGAAAAAAAAAATCAACAAATAAATTAAACAGAAATAACACAGCAGAAAATGACGGGGACAGTTTTAGAACTTTACCTCCTTACCTCCTTTTTCTGCCCGGACTTGCTGTTTCTGACCTTCGGCTTGAGAAAAAAAAGGTACCTGTTAAGCACAAACACAACAAATCGGATTAGTTTCTGTGATCAAAAAATCTGGGAACGGTCCCACCGTGATCGCCATTGAAAGCATGAGATTCCGGAAGAAAAACAGTATTAAGATGTAATGAAAACAGAACTTTGAATCAACCAAACATAAAGGAAAAAGCATGAAATGACACCGATATAATCAAATTAAAAAGCAGGAGCACAACCCTTTTTTATTAATAAGATTCTGATTCGGTTACAATAAGTCTTTCCAGTGACACATTCTCGGTTACAGTCATGAATAATGATCTTCTTCTATCCGCATGCCCACATGCAAGGTGGGCGGGCCAACGTATTGTCGCCGCTGATGTAAATGAGTCTTTTCTGGCTGCTGTTTATCCTGCGTTCAGCTGCTTACCCTACGTTCAGAGACATGAAAAGGGCGTTAGTAGTACCTGCAACAAGAGGACAGAACATAATGCAGGACAACATTCAATCAAAAATGTAATGCAGTTGTGAGATGTTCAAAGCACGATGCAAGATAGATCTATTAACTATTTAAACAAGCTAAAATGCAATGCTAGATGTATTCGGAATAACTAAAGCGCAATGCCAGATGTTGATGCAAAGATATATATATATATATATATATATCCGAACGTGAAAGCGTAAGCTACTATTTTAAAGCATTTGGAAACAACATATATTCAAACATATAAAACGTAGACTATTGTTTTGGAACCTTCGAAAACAGCATATGTTCGAACATATAAAACATATACTGTTGTTTTAACGTATTCTAAAACAACATATATATAAAACGTAAACTGTTGTTATGTATTCGAAAACAGTATATGCTTATACTAACGAAGAACGTGCGTGGGGTGCCCAAGCGGGCCGCCCCGTAAAAATCTGACTTTGACGCCAATCCACCAGGAATTGGCCCAAAATCCAAGATTATGTGTTGTCGGCAAATTAATGGATTCCTATGATCCAATGTCTGGTTTGAAGGTTCGGCTTACGCTTCTGAAACCACCCACCAACCTCTCTTTCACAAGAGATTCCAGATGAAGAAGGTGAAAATCCAAACTGATATAATCTAGTCTCGAGTTCAACAACACTTCGTTGTGTTTTTAAAATGCTCGTTAACCTCTTGAGAGGGAAAGTCTTCTCTTTTATAGACCCACGGGGTCTCTTCAAAGGGGTATGCAGTGGCGCCACGTGGCGGCCATGCCTGCCCGGGAGGTAGGAAAGTCCTCCGTGACTTGGGCTTCCATGACTGCCCCTGTGACAGTCTTACAACGGCCAACCTACCCACCTACGCGCGCATGCAAGGCAAGAGTCATAAATGCCTGTCTTCGGCTGCCACTTGTCATTAAGTTGTATTAATGCCTACCTTTGATTGGTCGACGCCTGCCTCTGATTGGTCAATGCCTACCCTTGAATGGCGAAATGTTTGCCTCTGAATGTCTGCTGAAGTCCGCCTAGTCGCAACAGCCGAAGTGTCACGATATCGCGACACTTCGCCAAGCCCGCCTGTGCCGAAGTGTCACAACCGAGCGGAAGCGACATCGCGATATCGTGACACTTCGGCCAAGGCCCTGCCTTGGGCACCGAAGTGTCACGAAATCGTGACACTTCAGCCAAGGCAAGGCCTTGGGCACCGAAGTGTCACGAAATCGTGACACTTCGGCCAAGGCAAAGCCTTGGGCACCGAAGTGTCACGATATCGTGACACTTCGGCCAAGGCAAAGCCTTGGGCGTCGAAGTGTCGCGAAATCGTGACACTTCGGCCAAGGCAAAGCCTTGGGCGCCGAAGTGTCACGAAATCGTGACACTTCAACCAAGGCAAAGCCTTGGCGCCGAAGTGTCACGAAATCGTGACACTTCGGCCAAGGCAAAGCCTTGGGCATCGAAGTGTCACGATATCAAGACACTTCGGGCAGAGCTTTGGTTTGGGCGTCGAAGTGTCGCGATATCGCGACACTTCGGCCGAGGCCCACTTTTGATTAAGACTTGGTTTTAATGGGGGCTTGCTTTGATGAAGGCGTTGTTTTGACTTTGTTTTTGACTAAGGCTCGCTTGATGAAGGCTTGTTTTGACTTTGTTTTTGACTAAGGCTCGCTTGATGAAGGCTTGTTTTGACTTTGTTTTAATGAAGGCTTGTTAAAATGACCATCTTTATTCCGTTTACTTTTTGACCTTCTAAACTGCAATGTGAGTGGCTAGGACCACTGTTTGACCTCTGAGGGCTGCCCTGAAAGCTGTGTATGTCAATGCGATCAGTGTTTGTAGTCACTTAATCGGATTGGTGCTGTTTTGGTTTCTACAGATATTACTAAGAGAGTTAATAGGTGCTACATCATAATACGATTCTTCATAAGTTATCCATTCATAAGGAGTACCTTGATACTCTTCCTCATTTTTATATGGAAGAGTATGTGAACCTTCACCTTATTCATAGTATCAGGTGAAATCATGCGATATCCTTTTATCTATCATAGTTGTGGGAAAATAATCCCTCAAATAGTGGAGATGATTAGGAATAGCATAAGGATCATATGCAAGATCATCCCTATAGTTTAAATCCAAAACCATAACCATGTCATATGGCATTTGATATTGCATATGGCAAGGAATGTGAGTACCCTATTTGTACAACCCCAAACCATAGCCATGCCAATGTCAGTAATGGAGATATTTCATGGAAAATTCAAGATTGAACATATAATTTATATCCTATAAAAAGGGTTCTTCATCCTCTTATTGTAGAGGATATGGTTTTGTACCATATTCAATAGCCCCATATATGAAGTTTGTATGATTGGAAGGTATGTCTAGAGGTACGATGGTACCTATAGGAAGGTGAGGTCATCCCATATTCTATACTATATCAATTATTGGAACTATTGTAATATTCCTTACTAAGTATTCTACTAAGCCTGTGGTAGCCAAATGGATTGTGACTTGTGAAGGTGAGGATGGAGGATATGAAAGAAAATCTTGAAATAAATCAATGCTTCCCTCATGAGGTGGTTCCTCATTTTCTATACTAGGAATTTCTTCCATGGAAATGGTAGAGATGATTGGAAGTATAATGTTAATAGGTCTCTTAGACATGCTCCTATGCAAAGTATTTGACGATGATGAAGGTATATCTGAAGGTGCCAATGACGAGAATGATATAGAATATGATGGTAATGGATCAATGGAAAGTGATAATGAAGGAGTCAAAACTTGAATGGATGTATTTGGTTGGAAGTCCAAATTATTTGATGGTAAGATTGACTCAAGGATGTACTACACCAAGTTGCAGTATTTGAAGGGTTTAAGGTCTATGGAGACAACATGTACTTGCCCTTCATGAGTGTACTTCAATAATTGGTGATCTATGGATGGCACACACTTCATATCCCTAATTTAGAGTCTACCCAACAAGATATTATAGGTCATTTCACTCTCTAATATGTGACACAAATTTGGTATGGTTTTGCATCCTACCTAAATAGGTAAGACTATAGTGTTAAATATTGAGCATAGATCATCATTGAGTACTTAGAGGGTATATGTGGATACAACAATGTGGGATGTTGGAAGACCTAGATGTTGGAGAGTAGTCATGGTGACGATATTTCTTGAATAACTAGTATCAATTAGAACTCTTTTGTAAGGTGTTCCATTTACATATGCAATAATGTGTACGAGAGGATAAATTATGTAATTTAATATTGGTTTGAGTTCATGTTCATGAAATATGATTATTGACTCTTTGCATTACTAAACATGCCCCACAAAATTTATAAAGGAGTTAGCCTCTTGGGGCTACAGTTTAATCGACCTAAGGATATCCATAAGAGCTTCTCGATGGGGTGGATATTGTTGGATAAGCTCATAGATACAAAGTTGATCCATTGTTGTTTGCAATATTTGAGCAAGATTACTCTTTATGGTAACCACTGGACAAGGTGGAGGGCTTTGTACTAGAGGTTGTGGAGGTTGTGATGTGGAGGGAATATCTTTTGAAGTTGTAGGTGGTGCAACTTGATTTGGATAACACCTATTTCTTATCATGAGGTTAACCATCCCGATGAACCCTTTTTTAGAGGGTATAATTTGGATGTTGTTTACCTATTTTGCTTTATGTACCTCCACATCGTGAGTGGGAAATGGTTCTTTAAAGATACCCATATGTTGATTATTTATCGTAAGAGGGTTATCAAATTGAGTATCATTTCTATCAATCATATCTTATACTAGGTGTTTTAATGCATAACACATTTACACATCATGCCCATTCTACCTATGGTACTTATAGTATATATCTTCATTATGTACCTTAGACTTTGGTCTATTTGGATCCATAGGCTAGATATCAGGTAGAGTAATTGCATTAGATACACATAGATGATCGAATAATGAATCTATAAACTTAGTAAAGTTCGTAAATTATTTCTTAGAGTGACATTGTTGGTTTTGCCCTTGATTCATATGAGTGTTGTTATTATAGTTTACAGAAGGAGGTTGGGCCTGATAGTTTACCTTATGAGGTGGTGTTGGTTGCACAATCCTTGGAATGCTAATGGGAACTTGATTAAATACTACTAATTTTAGTTGTGCAATATTGTCTTTTGTGTTCTTATTCCACTTCTTTTTATAGGGTTTTGCAATCTCCCCCTCTTGAATTTTTATTTCTTTGATTGTTCTACCCTATGCTAGAGCCTCTTCAAGAGTTTGGTATTGTTGGAGTTGTAGTAATAATGAAATTAGATTTAGACAACTCTTATAAAATATATGAGTCAAATAAAACATTGGTAGTAGGTATGGTATCTTAGCGATAATTGTTTACCACCTATTACCATAATATATGCTTGACTCATCGTTGTACTGATTCAACCCCATGAGATTGGTCAAAGTCACCTTTTTCTTAGTGTTATAACTAAAACATTCCAAGAATGCATCCACAAAATATTCAAATCTATGGATATTGTACCTTGTGAGTTGATTGTAACACTCTATGGTTGGGCTAGATAGGGTGATAAAAAGTGTTCTTAGAAATAATGTGACGTTATCCTGGATACAAAAGCATTGGTTCATAAACCTAGTAACATGGTCTTGTGTATCATCCTCTCCTTTGAATCTATCTAGTTTGGGTATTTTGAAATGCTTTGAGTATAGAGGGAATGCATTTATGGATGAAGCAGTTGACTACGAAGCTGGTGCAAAGTGGGCTTTTGAATCCCAAACCTAGAGGTTTTATTTTATATTATTTCCATGTATTCTAGCAATGCTTTACACACATCGGAGGATTTGATATCCTCTTGTTTTATTTGGACCCAGAGGGTAGGGTGAGGAATTTCAAACATATGGCATGGTGGTTGAGTGTCATCAACCTTACCTCCATAAGGTGCTTCCAGGTATTCCTCTTCTGGTTTAAGATAATCATAGGTTTCATAATGTGTTTCCTAACTTGGCCTACAAGGATGAAAAAAATACCTGTAGAAGGTGATCTATGTCTAGCCTAGGAGGTAAGTCTTGATTAGGCTTAGGAAGTCAAGGAGGTAATGTTTGGTTAGGCCTAGGAAGCTTATTTTGATTAAACATAGGTTTCATCTGATGAATCCCTTGTCTATGAGTACTTGGGGTAGGTATACCGTTACGTAAGGTCTCTTGAAACAACTCATGAGTTTTTTGTTCAATTCTTTGATTTTCTAAATGATGTTGGTGATCCAAGCATTGTTTATCTAGCTAAAGCTGATTGAATTGAGCTTGGTTATTTGTATATATTTTAACAACTTAATTTATATGATCAATCATGTGAAGTCTATTAGCCCTAGCACTATTACCATGGGGCATTTATTATTAAAGAGGATCTAAAAGATCAACTACAAGCTTCCCTTTATTGAGAGAGGTTGCGTTCACTTGAGGCCCAATCCTAAATAAATATTATTTATACTCATATGGCACAAAAACACATCGTTCTTGCATGGAATAATGAGCCTGAGGATAATCAAGACACTCCTCATGTCTTCCTTCATTAATGAGTAAAGGAGGGGTTGAATTTTCTCACCTAGAGTGATGAGTATCATACTCATCTTGGTAATTATATTGTTGAGACCTGTTAGGGTAGTTTAAGGATGTAGCTTGATCATTTGGCCCTATTCATGGTGTGTAATTTTTATCTTGCACATAGGTGTGCAAGGTAGACTGATAAGGCATGTGGAGGCATGGTATCACTATATTTATTTCTATCTCAATACACAATTTTTATTCTTGATATAAGATATGTAAAGTTTCTACATTCATAAAGTATGTTCTTTGATTAGGATCAAGACCTGTAGGGGTGTCCCACATAGGGGTCCCTTATTGGTTAGGTTATTAATTTGAAATTTTAGGGCTTCAACGAGTAGGAGGCCACCAAGGAGGTATAATCATATCCTTAGGGATAAATTAAATATGGTCTATGTCTCCTTGTCTAATCTCCACAATGTCATCCCTTAAATAGGATTGGTTGTGGGTGCATAGCATAGCTACTTTGTTCCAAACCTTATGTGATTATCTCTTTTATAAATTTTAATAATGCAACACACAAGAATGGAAACACACAATAATACAAATATTTATCTCTTTTAAATATTTTATATGTGTGTACCTTATTTTGGATGTTGGTTTATTGTTTGATGTAAAATGAGTTTTGCATATGTTTTAGGTGGCAATGACATTGGGAGCCACTCTTTTATAAGTTAGACAATGATTGGAATGCTCATGTGATTAATTATTATATTAAATGAATTAAATTATATTAGGAAAATACACGTAGTTATAAATAATACCATTTATAATAATCTATTGGTGGCGTTGTATGTAGAATAAAATATAAGCTTAAACCTAGGTGTTGTAGGTGAGTTGGAGAGGAGAGGGCAATCCTCCAAGGGAGGTCGCTTCGAATCTCCACCCTACAAAAAATTTGAATTGGGTACCCAGAATCCAATTGATAATGTTGGTACGGGCAGCACTGGGTGCGACTCCGGGTGACTTTGATGGTGTAGAACCCCCTGTTCATGGTATTTCAGACCAAGGCGGCCCCACAAGGGGTTTTTAACTTAAGAAAAAAAAATATAATCTTAATCATAAATTATTTCTTATATTTTGAATCTTGGTTTCAAATGATGCTCATACAACCTTTGCTTGAATGCTAGTTTTAACTAAATTGTAGTGAGAAATCAAGGCATGAATGTATTGTCATGATGGTTTTTGTCATACACATTAAAATAATTATTATCTTTCCATCCTGCTTGGCATTATGTATGATATTTAGTGTGAAGGAGTCCCAAATTTTTAGAAAAATATATTTTTGGGGTGGATTTATCCCATGGTGCTCTCATTCGGCACTATGAGAAGAGATTAAACAAAATAGTGGAAGGAGCATAGTAGATGAAAAACTATCACATCTAATTTTAGGTTGGAGTCCTAAGTTTTTAGAAAAAATGTATTTTTGGGATGGATTTTCACATTAGTGCTCTCATTTGGCACTACGGGAAGAGATTAAACAAAATAGTAGAAGGAGCACAATAGATAAAAAACTATCACATCTTTTTTAGGTTGGATTATTAGTTTTGTATGTCTTGATTTGCATAAATAAGTTGGTTGCTTTTTTCGTTGTATTGATTGGTTAGATAAAGATATTGTTTGATAAAAATATTGATTGATTCAATGATGTTGTTATGAGTATATTAATATCAATATCGAAGAAAGTTTTAGTTGCACATTAAATTGGTTATTATAACATGAACTTTGCTGAAGTAATGGATCTATTATGAATGTTGTGTTAAAGAAATTGGAATGAATATGAAATGCATATTTTATTGTTAATAGTGTTGAAGCCTAGAAGTAATTAAAGGCACATATATCACATGCATTCTAATTGCTAGCCTTATGGATTATTTAACTATTGTTACAAATCAAAATTGTACCGCATGCTAATTTAATTGCATTAATTAGAATGAATTCATGATAGAGTTGATTCTAATCCCATTATTTTTTAAAAATAGAGTTTGACGCCTTGAGCATGATGGTCGAGCGATGATACCACTCAGTTTAAGCAAAAAATAGATCAACAATAAAAATTTGTAGGTCAATATCATAGGGAGAAGCCTTGTATTTTATAGAATGAACCCATATAGAAATAGGTTTGGTGAGCCAATTGGATGGATATGGAAAATCTATTTGAAGTGAAATCATTTCAAATGTAGCATGCAACATTTGTTATATAAGTGAGACATCTCAGTAAATACTTGAAACAATGGTACCTTATGTATATTTGTAATATTATATGAAATCATGTATAAGAATTGTATTTAATTACCCCTGCTTGTGACATAATTACCCTGAAAGGATTTATATTGATACTAGTAATCAATCAAAAATATGACATTTGAATTTGGTTTGTCTTGTTTAATCAAGGTCATGGGTATTGAGTTAAGTGGTGTAAAGTTAGATGACAACATATTTTAAAACCAGTTGATGAATGGTGCTTTGTTAACCATTTGCTCTTAGTTGTATAATCACTCAAGTATAAATACAAATTCTTACTTTCTTATTAAATAATTTTTTATGTGTGATTTGAATTATTAGAACTTAGAAAATGAGATTTTTATAAATTAAAGATAAAGTTGGACATTATAGTAAGGCACCATTTAATGGGCAGATTTATATGATGTACAAGTTTAGTTATACCTTCTCTACAGTTGTCATTGTGGAATGTTTACTTTTGATGAGATAGTTTAATGAATGATGATTTTCTTATATACATTTGGTCAAATAGATGTCTCTAAATAATAAACCCAGTAGTGGATTGAAGTGTTTCTTGATATCTCTTGCATGTGTAGATATGGTTTGAGAGCATCTTATTTATGTTCTTTATTATATGTGTAACATTGAAAGAAGAACAAGAAATCTTTAGAAGAATGTTGCTATTTAGTATGATTAATTTATGTATCTTAAATATATGAAGATGGAGTTCATTATTATAATTGCATTCTCTGGCTACTATAAAGTATGACCAGAGGTTTATGATGTATTTATTATAAGCTAAGGTTTTAATTTATTTTTGAGTTCAAATTCTGATTTTAGTAGAATATATAAAGTATTTAAACCCAATTTATAATAATGCTATTGGATAACTTCTACTTGATGTGAACATTGCAAAACTATTGACGTCCCTATCATGACAGGTTTAGTGGCCATAATTAAACCAACAAAAGACTTATATATAAAGTTAATAAAAATCCAATAATAGAACTATTTTATTTGGCTTTAATTATCGAAAATTTATTCCTTATTGTAGCATCCATCACTTGCTCATTTTATAAAGCAACCTAGGTATGTTTGGAACTGTGAGTTTTCTGAAAATGTTATCATTTGAACTAATAAAGTTTTAAAATATTTATTGTAATAAGGAACTTGGCTGCAGTTTTTAACCTAGAATGGTAATTGGGTGGCAATGGTATAGTTCTATAAGTATAATACACGATGTTAGGAAGTCGGTTGGGTATTGTGGTTTAAGACAATGTCCTCAAATTGAACCCTGTAGCAGCCATGAATTATGATAAACAAAATAATAAACTAGGAATGGGTTACTATAAAGTGACCACATTAACCATCTAAAGATACACCTAAAATTTTATAGAAGGAGTGTCATATTATTAATAAGTCATATTTGAAATATGTGTGAAGTTATGTTGTTATCAGCTAATGTTGTGGACCTTATGTAAAGGTTGGGTTAATTCCTTGTATTGTTTTAAGAAATCCTTTGTGAGAATAATATTAAGAGAAGGTTTATGTGTTAAAATGTATATAACTAGTTGTATTAAATAATTACCTCTCTTTTAGGAGTGTTCTATTAATGCAAAAATTATATTTAGTTATTGTTACTTTTTATTTGTATAAAAAATAAACTACACTAAGGATGTTGAATAGATCTTATTCTAGATGGTACGCTAGTGTTGTTGACTTGTATATTTTATTGAGAAGAATAGATATGTAGTATATAATTGATTTATTGCTCCTCATACCTGATGGAGTAAATCAAGATTTGATTATATTTGTGCAAAATTAAATTAAAGAGAAGAGTTGTTTTGAAAATGAGCCCAAAACATTGGATTAAAAACAAATGAAGTATAGCTACCCATAGCTTTGTTGGAAAATATGGTATGAGACTTATGAAACCATAAACTTAGGAAGAAGTAACTTGAGAACCAAGTTAAAGATAGAAGTAATCCTTGTAAATAAGGACTTGGTAGCTGAGTAAATCCTAGCTTGGAATTGGATGAATATGAAATATTTTGATAGTGTAATTATTTACCACAATGATAATAAGATATGTAATATTGGCTAAGGAATATAAGATAGGATGTATGGGTTATGAAAAATAACACCCAAAGGTATGGAATAATTTATGTGAATCCTTTTATTGGAAGACTATATAGAATCTTAGTGACAAATGCTAGCTATAATTGCATCTAAATTATTGGTCTAACTCATCAAGAAGGATGAGCTATAACTTGACGTGTAGATATGCACACAACCTGACTTAAAGTAAAAATGTAGAATTTGATCCTACTCTGGTAAAGATACTAACCATAATCATAAGGAAATATGATTAAGATATTGATATACCCAATGCTTCTAAGGTGCAAATAATACATATAGTAAGTCTTGGAGTAACTGTAGTTTGAAAAAATTGGTTTAGATAAGACTCTATCAAAACTTGTTACAAAGGGTGGTATGGGCTACCATCTCCAGGTTGTTATGCAAGTAGTATCATGATAATTTCCATGTTCATTTGACTTAGCTAGTGCAACCATGATGTTTGGTATGGGATAAACAATCATGAGTTACAATATGCATGAGTGATCAAATATAAGGTTAGGGTATTGACATGGCTCTAGTTGACTCTTGGTAGGGGACAATAAAATATACATGAGGTATATGTATGATGATCCCTTGCATAACTAAATTTTTAAATAAGTCAACCAATTAGCTCATGAGTTCATAAATATTTAACAAGTTGACTAGTTAGGTTATGGGTTTAGAATAAGTCAACTAGTTAGGGCATGGGTTAACAAATTCTAAGGGATGGAGAAATAAATCATCCCCATATAGGTGTTATGGGACCTAGAGGATAACCCCAGCCATGGATCAAACCACATGCCAGAACCAAAGGGTGATAAATAAGACAAATTGATTTGACAGAATTACATCTTTAGGAATTTTACCAATCTCATCCACTTGGATGGTTGTCTACAACTGTATTAAATGCAAAATTGGTTTTATATGCTTGTACTACTTCAAATTTTATGTTATTGATTCATTGGGTAAAAACATAATTACTAAGCTATGAATCTAAAAGCATAATTATATTTTGCTATGAACATGCAAGCACATTCTTCATTGATATGATCATGAGGGCACTCTTAGAGTTTAAAACTGAATTTAAATGACAAAAATACCCTAATAAAATCCTTAACTTGTTTTTATGGTAAAACTAGGTGAGTAGACTTGGGTTGTTACATATGATATCAGAGATAAAGTGATTCTAAGAGACTCTAATTGAGAAATTTGTTTAGTTTAATGTAAAACTAATAACTTATATCTTTCACCTATATCTCAAATGGCACAGGTGCTATGAGGTGGGTCTTTGAGAAATCCTATGGAAATAGGGAAGAAGAAGTCGTCAAAATATCTATTAGGGGACCAAGATCAGGTATATATGAGAAGGTCCACAATGTGAAATAAGGATGAAAAAATTAAATGACCCTCCTCCAAATGGGTCTGATAGGGAGGTTGAAAATATTTAAAAAATTGTGCAATTATTGTAATCACATGGGAATCAAGAACAATACCTCCTAGATCCACAACAAAGTTTGATTGAGGAGTTAATTAGGGAAAGAAAATTTATAGGTAGCTCTATGGAAGAACATAAAGAGCCTATAAGAGCATATATTTCTATAATGGGCTCTAGGTTGGCTAAGAACCTAATGCATATCGTGAATCCTAAATTTAATGATACAAGTGAAGATAATGTAGTGGAGAAATTTTAGGAATTGATTTTTTTGCAATAAGGATTAATGAGAGTACGAGCCTACCATTAGAAATTTAACCAACTATTAAAATATGTGCTTGATAATGAAAGCATAGAGGACAATAAGGTGTAAAAATTTATACAAGGACTATATTCTAATATTAGGATTGAGGTGAATATGCTTAATCCTAGAAACCTTGCTAGAGCATTTGAAATGGCTCGACAAGAAGAAGTCTATCAAGAGGCTAAAAAGGCTTATTTTAAATACCAAAAATTGATTAAAAAAGAAAAATATGATCTTAGGAAGCGTAAAAGTGTGGGATTCATGAAGTGGGTTAGGAATAAAAGTAAAAAGCATAAAGTAGAAGATCAAAATAAGTAGGGTGGCAAAAATAAAAATACTTTCCAAGATAACAAGTTCAAGAAATATGGTAAAAGATACCCTGTGAGGACTAATCAAAGGCCATTATAACTGGGGAAGACTAAATATGTTGTACTTCAAGATATAAATGAAAGTAACAACTAGGGTAGTAGAGTTCCTATACATTGTTGTTATGTATTGAAATGGCCCCCACTTTGCCAATGAATGTTCCTATGAATATTGTTTTTGTTAGAAAGTTCCGTAAGAGATTAACCATAGGATTTGTTCTATTTGCATAGAGATGAATTGTCCAAAAAAAAAAAATCATATGGATTAATGATGTATATGTATATGTATATATGGATGGATGACTAGACTACTGAGTAGAGTAGCTATGTGCATATTTTGGTTTGTGTATTGATCTTTGGAAGAATATAACATGAAACATCATGTGAATGGAATTATTTAATGATGGTTATATGAATGAATACGTAAATGTAAATGTTTTAATTTCTTACCTTTCACTATGCATTAAATACAAGGACTGTATTTATTTTTAGTTAGGGAGGATGTAATTACCCTCCTCGCATGATCATTGATTATAGATTAATTGATGAATTGCACTTACCTTTTCCTATAGAACATGATACTATTGATGTCCATTATGTATGCAAGAATAACTATATACTTTTGATGAACATAGTTGGTTAGTGAAAAATTAAGAGGGAAGTGATGATTCAGCTCACGAGTACATGAATGCTCGTAAATTATGTAGATCTCATAATTGACTAGATAATGTGTGTGTGTCTTGTTTTGGAGGTTTGTTTATTGTTTGATGTAAAATGAGTTTTATATATTTTTAGGTGGCAATGACATTGAGAGCTACTCTTTTATAAATTAGATAATGATTGGAATGCTCATGTGATTAAATATTATATTAAATGAATTAAATTATATTAGGAAAATACATGTGGTTATAAATAAGACCATTTATAATAATAGATTGGTGATTTTGTATATAAAATGAAATATAAGCTTAATCATAAGTTATTTCTTATATTTTGAATCTTGGTTCTAGAAAATGCTCATACAACCTTTGCTTGAATACTGGTTTTAACTAAGTTGTAGCAAGAAATCAAGGTGTGAATGTATTTTTATGATGGTTGTCATCATGCATGCTAAAATTGTTGTTATATTTCCATCTTGCTTCGCATTCTACACGGGCTTTAGTGTGAAGGAGTCCCAAGTTTTTGGTAAAAATGGGATTTTGAGGTAGATTTTTCTTGGTAGTGCTCTCTTTTGGTACTATAGGGAGATATTAAACTAAATAGCATAAGGATCATAGTAGATGAAATACTATTGCATATATTTTTAGGTTGGACTATTAGTTGTGTTTTCCTTGATTTGCATAAATAATTTGGTTGTTTTTTGTGCTATATTTATTGGTTTGATAAAGATATATTTTGATAAAAATGTTGATTGATTCGATGATGTTGTTGTGAATATCTTATTATGAATATGGAAGTAATTTTTATTTGCACATTAAACTAGTTTTTATAGAACAAACTTTGTTGAATTAATAGAGTTATTATGAATGTCATGTTAAAGAAACTAGAATGAATATGAAATGCATGTTTCACTATTAATAGTGTTGAATCCTAAAAGTCATGAAAGACATGAATATCACATGCATTCTACTTGTGTAGACCCCAAAAAAGCATTAATCTGATTATGTGACTGCAAACACTGATCTCTTTGACACACAGCCCCCAGGGCAGCCCTCAGAGGTTAAACAGTGGTCCTAACCACTTTTGTAGCAATTTTGGAAGGTCAGAAGGCAATTTGGCACATTCAGGCACCTTGCTGTATATCCATCCCACCCAGGGACGAATTCAAATTGGGATCCGTCTCACCCAGGGATGAATTTTGAATTCGCTCTGGGTTGGGACGAATTCCAGGTTTAACGGGCAAAAAGAAAAATTGCACCAAGTGGCAGCCGAGGATAGTCAATTAATGCCTCCTGCCTTGCATGCGCATGTAGGTGGGCGAATTGGATGTTAGAGGACTATCACAAGGGCAGTCATGGAAGCCCAAGTCATGGAGGACTTTCCTCCCTCATGGGAAGGCATGACTGCCACATGGTGCTTATGCATGCCCCTCCAAAGAGACCCCCTGGGTCTATAAAATGGTGAACTTTCTCACCCAAAAGAGGACAGGTTGGAAGCATTTTCAAGCAACGAAGTGCTGCCAAATTGATACCACACTTTTACCTTTTGATTCACCTCTTCCACATCCTTGATCTCTTTCGCAAGGGAGGTCATTGGGTGGCTATTGGAAGTGTGAATCCGGACCCAAAACCCGACATTTGACCACATTGATCTACCAATTTTCCGAAAACCCATTACAAGATATTTTGGGCCCATCCCAAGTGGATTGGTGCTGAAATCAGGTTCCAACGGTGGGCGGCCCACGCAGGCACCCCGCATTGATGCGAGCCTAATATTCTTTTTAGAATGATTAGGAATTCATGGCAGATTGTTCCTTTTGTCACTTGTTTATCTTGCATTTCATTTTATGCTATTTCAATAGTTTGTAATTCCAATTTCACAAGGCTTTGATCAAATTTTACCATGTTTTGGTGCTTTTGTTGTCCTCACTAACTTGCAGGTAGCAACGTCAAATTCCCGTTGATGGAGGTCAAATTGGGAAAATCCGACCATCTGGGTCTTCCAAAAATGCCCCCAATTAGCTAACCCCCAAGTTTGTGGGTATTTTGGAGTTCCCAAGATGCAACATTTGGGCAGGATTACTTTGGCATTTTGTCGTAGGCGAATTCGTCCTACCCGGGGACGAATTACAGTTGAATTCGTCCTGCCTATGTATGAATTCGAATCAGCGGACAATTTCTTGACTATTTTGATGGCAATGGCCCTCTGGTAACATTCTTTGCTTCCTGTTAAATTTGCAGATGGTTTTGAACTAGTTTATTTATCATTGCAATCAATCTTTTGCATGCATTTGTCATTGTTTTTTAGAGAACAAACATTTCATCTTTGACACAGGTGCTACTAATGATTTTGTTGTTTCTTTGAATGTAGGAGGAGCAGCAAGGATCAAGGATTCATTCACACAAGCGGCGGCAACACTTTGGCCCGCCCATTTTGCATGTGGGCACGCGAAAGAGAGATGACTTTCCATTGATGTGACCAAGAGACAAGTTTGATGCTCCTTTCCCCTAAAAATGGAGGAAGCTAATTGTAACCAAATTTGAAATACATCAATAAAAGAAGAGGGTTGTTTCATTCCATTTTGGTTCTAATTTGTCTATTCTTTCTCCATTTTACGCATTTCTAATTTGTAGCATCAAGTTTAGTTTTGTTCTTGCATCGTGTTTGGAGTTTTCCCTTTTTGTTTTCTGGAATCTCGTGCTTTCAGTGGCGATCATGGTGGGACTCTGTCCCCTAGTTTTTGAGATCAAGAAACTGATCAAAAATTTGTGTTTTTGTGCTTACAAGTACCATTTTTTGAACTCTGACTGTTATTCGTCTTTGCCTGTGGTGAATACATTACTATAATTCGTCTGACCCTGAGACAAATTCTAATTCATCTCAGACTGGGACGAATTATGTTCTGTAATTCGTCTCACCCAGGGACAAATTTTTGTTTGTGCATTTTCAGGGCCGAGGATCAGAAACAACAAGTCTGAGCAGAGAAAAGGTAAGGGTCCTAAACTGTTCTTGTCATTTTTTTGCTTTTTTGTTTTTGTTTTCTATCAATTTTGCCTTCTTAGGGAAAGTAGTTGCTTCTGCATGTTTCATTTTTCTAAATAAAAAGAATCACACACACTTCACGCAATATTTTTAAACCAAGGAGCTGGTCGTAAAACCCCAGCCCTTGATCAAGACCATCGGTGGATTTCATCACCACCTTGGCTTGATTTTTGCATCCATTTACCCCGATTGTCATTGTTGCTTGATGTAAATCTTGATGAAAGCTGACCGAGTGTCGTTGGGGTGATTCCCAGCATGCGAGGATAAGTCTTCTATGGTAGGTGTCATAAATAGGACAATCCCCCTTCCGTACCACCTATGTTCCATGTACCATCTGCTCTCACGTACCTATAGTTTCCCTCTCGTAAGGGCGGGTATATAGAGAGGTTGGTATATCGACCTGGCAATGGTATATCGAAGGGGCGACCAATTATGGGAGTCATATGAGCCTTCATTATGCATTTAAACGTTCTTCAAAACTTTCAAAAAAAAAACAAAAATCAAAAACACACTAAACCAGTCTAGGACACACCATTAATATTTAAAAGAGATAATCACCGTTTGTGTATGCGTGTGTTCATTTCTGCTTAGTGTAACAAAAAAAAATCAGAAAAATCATAAACAAAAGATAAAAATCCACGCATTTTGTCACTCGCTCCAAAAGCTCCAAGGATTCCCGTAATCGCTTGGTCACTCCAAAATGCCCCAAAGGTGTCCATGAACCCTTTGGTCAACCCAAAAGCACCCCGAAGGTGCCCATAAGTGATGCAAGAGCATCCAACAAAATATGGGAAATCTTATTTTTTTCCCTAAATTTTAGTGCATTTTGTCTGGGCCATAACTTCTCAACCGTAGCTCCGATTGATGTGAAATTTGATAGGGAGCTAGTTGGGAGATTTTTAAACAAATAAAACTCCTTAGAGTTGTATTTCTCCAGAAAACCAGTTTTCGGGGCCAAATTCCATCATCTAGTGCCCCGAAATTAGGTTTTAAAATTGCTCACCTAATTTTTTATGCTTTTTGAGCTGTTCAAAGGTTAATCTCTCCTAATGTATTTAGAGTTAGGACTTGAAACTTTATTTATGGCTTATCTATTGTAAGAGGGATGCGCACCCCAATTTTGGGCCCCATATGACTCATTTCAATTTTAGGGTTTTTAGAGAGACATCATCATGGTGCTCACCCATAGCCAAGCCCAATCACGGGTAGACGCTGTGGGGAATATCCAAGGAGGCACAAGTCACCTCCGATATAGCCCCAAGGATTTGGTCATACCACCTTGGCGGCCTGACACACAAGGCAGACCCCTCCGCGCCCTGACGAAATGGGACTATAAGGGCACCCCTTCTAGGGGCACTCCCTGCCAGCACAACACCCAGCACACACCCATTCAGGAGAGGTATACCCATGGGAGAACTCCCTTGGACACCCACTATAAGTGGCCATTACGCGATGAAGTGCTAGAATGGCAGGGGGTCCATAAGGGGGGCACATGACTATGCCATCCCTCCTACACCTCGCATCATTGTTAGCAACAACCGATCAAATCTAGAGTGCACGGCTCTTCAAGCAGGGTGAGCCAACTTCTTTCGTCCCTTTTTCACTTATGAAAGAGAGCACGAGGAAGACCCCTACCTTCCTCGAGAGCAATATATAGTGCGGGAGCAATATGCCTCCGCACCTGCTATCTATCAGGACCACTCATTGAGGCCAAAGCCTCGAGGGAATGCCACTACCCCCAACAAAGGGAGGTGGCCTATAGAGATATCGAATCACCATGACCGAGATAGATATGTAGGAGAGGCGTCTAGCCCTTCTAGACATGAGACGACGGGACCAACTATCTTAGAATTTTCCAAACATGTCACCCGATGGGCGCAACTCAGGCAACTTGAGCTAGAGTGACTACAGTTAGAGGAATTGTACCATATTAACAAAGAGCACCTTCAGCGCTAGAAGGATGAGTTGTTCCAACACACTATGCAGGAGAGGACTCCAACCCCTCACATGCATAAGACAAAACATTATGAGAGGCACAACCCCCGGGTGCGAGACAAGTCTCCATGACCTTATCAAGCACCGCCCCGATGCCTCCTAGACATGAGCGGGAGGCCACTCCTATAACCAATGACGGGCACCTTCCTCAAGAACCCACTCAGGTTTATGGGCCACCCTTAGAAATTCATCAAGAAGCCTCTGAGGAATCAGAGCGAGAAGGAGAGTGGGATGAAATGCCCTACCAAGGCATGGGGGGTGCTATCTGGCCACCCCTCCATAGGCCCCAAGTTCCTCAACAAGAACCAACCAAAGAGGAGGAGCTCAAATCCCCCGATACATGCAAAGCGCTAGAGCACTTCGAGTTGATAGAGACCAAGATTTTGGAGCTCCCAAGGCCCAACTTACATGAGGCTCCTTTCGAAGAGGATCAACCTCTGACCGTAGGGCTACCTGATGATGCAGTCTTCCATGTCTCAGAATCGCTAGATTCTGATGAGCTGGACTCACTGGCCGAAGGTGAGGATAAAACAGAGATGGCCCATAGCAATCACATGCGACAGCATCAACACCCCATGGATATTGATGACACACTTCAACAACTAAACATAAGGCCAGGGCATGAGTGGCACGTTAACCCAATGTAGTGGAACCAACTATTGAATCCACCACTTTGGGCACACAAAGATCAACTTCCACCCAGAGACCCCATAGCAATATTAGTACCGAGGGTAGACCCTGTCCTCCTATCCGTGCATAGGGCCGATCCATTTGTGCCAATCCCTCCAGAGCCAGATTCGGAGCACAAATATCATCAAGCTGGGGGTACATCTATCCCCTGAAGAGCAAGCCAAAAGCTCCAAGGATTATCGCAATCACTTGGTCACCCCAAAAGCTCCAAGGATTATCGCAATCTCTTGGTCAACCCAAAAGCGCCAAGGATTATCGCAATCGCTTGGTCATCCCAAAAGCTCCAAGGATTCTCGCAATCACTTGGTCATCCCAAAAATCTCCAAGGATTCCTGCAATCACTTGGTCAAACCCAAAAGCTCCAAGGATTATCACAATCGCTTGGTCATCCCAAAAGGCTCCAAGGATTATCGCAATCTCTTGGTCAACCCAAAAGCTCCAAGGATTATCGCAATCTCTTGGTCAACCCAAAAGCTCCAAGGATTATCGCAATCACTTGGTCATCCCAAAAAGCTCCAAGGATTCTCGCAATCGCTTGGTCATCCCAAAAAGCTCCAAGGATTATCGTAATCACTTGGTCAAACCCAAAGGTTCCAAGGATTATCGTAATATCTTGGTCAACCAAAAAGCTCCAAGGATTATCATAATCTCTTGGTCAACCCAAAAGCACCAAGGATTATCGCAATCACTTGGTCATCCCAAAAAGCTCCAAGGATTCTAACAATCGCTTGGTCATCCCAAAAAGCTCCAAGGATTCCTACAATCACTTGGTCAAACCCAAAAGCTCCAAGGATTATCGCAATCACTTGGTCATCCCAAAAGGCTCCAAGGATTATCGCAATCTCTTGGTCAACCCAAAAGCTCCAAGGATTATCGCAATCTCTTGGTCAACCCAAAAGCGCCAAGGATTATCGCAATCGCTTGGTCATCCCAAAAAGCTCCAAGGATTCTCGCAATCGCTTGGTCATCCCAAAAAGCTCCAAGGATTCCCGTAATCGCTTGGTCAAACCCAAAAGCTCCAAGGATTATTGCAATCTCTTGGTCAACCCAAAAGCTCCAAGGATTATCGTAATCTCTTGGTCAACCCAAAAGTGCCAAGGATTATCGCAATCACTTGGTCATCCCAAAAAGCTCCAAGGATTCTCGTAATCGCTTGGTCATCCCAAAAAGCTCCAAGGATTCCCGCAATCGCTTGGTCAAACCCAAAAGCTCCAAGGATTATCGCAATCGCTTGGTCATCCCAAAAGGCTCCAAGGATTATCACAATCTCTTGGTCAACCCAAAAGCTCCAAGGATTATCGCAATCGCTTGGTCATCCCAAAAAAAATCTCCAAGGATTATTCAGCACCAAAAGCTCCACATTATCACAATCTCTTGGTCAACCCAAAGTCTCCAAGGATTATCGCAATCGCTTGGTCATCCCAAAAGCTCCAAGGATTATCGCAATCTCTTGGCCAACCCAAAAGCTCCAAGGATTATCGCAATCGCTTGGTCATCCCAAAAAGCTCCAAGGATTATCGCAATCTCTTGGTCAACCCAAAAGCTCCAAGGATTATCACAATTGCTTGGTCACCCCAAAATGCCCCAAAGGTGCCTACAAACCCTTTGGTCACACCAAAAAGCTCCAAGGATTATCGCAATCCCTTGGTCACCCCAAAAGCTCCAAGGATTATCGCAATCACTTGGTCAAGAAAATCCAAAAACAATCAAAATCATCAAAAAAAAAAAAATCTGCATTTCAATTTCATGCATACTTCAAAAATCAAAATACAAAATAGCTGCATAGACACCGCATCCATCCATTGCATATTGTTGATCACACAAGGCAAAGGCACCATATACTGTCATTACTTGGCAAATCCACCACCTTTCACGTTTTCCATTTTAAACAAAAGTACACCACAATAAACGCCATTCACCATTTCAGTTGTTGACTAAAAGTATCTAGCGGTTCGTCATTCAGCTGTCTTTAGATCTCTAGCCAAGAATTGTACAAAGTCAAATGGATGTTACAACGGTAGAGTTTTACTTGAAATACACCTTGGTACATAGCATCCCATCACAAGTTCAAAAGCACATAAAAACAATTCCCAAGTTGTGTCAATGAAAGATGAAACCTGTAAAGTAGTATAGGATACCATACAGTGAAAAAGGTTACCTCGCTCATCCCCCTGTGCGAATGACCCCAAGAATGTTGAGAGTTGGCAAAAGGACAAGAATCTTCCCTACCCAATTCCCCAAGAATCCAAAGTTCTCAAAAGGTTGCAAAACATTAAAAATTTGCAAACGTCAATACTCCAAAGATTGACATCAAATCTCCCAAAGTGCATACATCACAAAGCACAAGCAACAATGATTCTCATCACTCCAAAATTCAAAATCCCTTGCTCAAAAGAATGAAAAAGCAAAAATAAACAGTGATTTTCATCATTATAAAGAGCAAGTATCCCAATACAATTGAAGAAAAGAAGGGAGTTGAACTTGAATCCCTGGAACTCTCAGAATTTAGAAGGTCATGAGATAAACCTCAGTATCGGTTTGGTTGATAGCCTATCGATCACTCGTGGCAAACCTCCCGCATGACGATATATCTGCCGCATTAACTTGTGTGCAGATCAATGTTTGCATGTGGATGAGCTAGCTTATGGTATCCTAGATTGCATCGTAGATTAATCTGACTAAATACAACAAAGGAGGTAGTGGAGCTAATTAGGTGATCCTCAGTATAGGTTTGGTTGATAGCCTATCTGGCACTGGTGGTATCCTGACCAACACCACATAAATGAACTCAATCGCACACACAGGGATGTGAAATAACTTGGTCAAAAACAAGCACGATTCATACCTTGTTCAAACATCTTGTAAGACAATAGTATAGTATTGGCTAGTTAGTTAAACCATCTGAGTCTCAGAAACACTTAGCTACATTCTACGCAAACCATTGCATATAATCCATCCCTATATCACCATAAAAAAAAAAGCAACATATATACACAAAAGCATTTACCACAAAAATCACCCAATACACAAAGCCATGAGTCCTGTATAGTCTATGGTGCCAATGCAAGGTTATCAACAAATCATTTCATCCATTACATTACCTATCATATAAATCAAAAAAAAAAAAAAAAAAAAATGTCGAGGACACAAGTGCTCTTGCACTTAACCTCTTGGCATAGAAAATCGATGTCGGGGCTCAAATTGTCACTATCCTATTCCCTAAGAAGGCTACCATAGCCGGACCGCTCCACGAGAAGACGGATCTTTGAGAATTTCATCCCCAAACGGCATCGCCAAAAGGGTCAAAACCCACCCAAAAACAAGTAATAACATTGCCGAACGAAGGCGTCTTCATGCCTGACATTCTTGGCATCCAAAACCGACATCGGGGTTACAAATCCTCATTATCCTACTCCCTAAGAAGGCTACCATAGCCGGACCACTCCACGGGAAGATGGATCTTCGAGAATTTCATCCCCAAACGACGTCGCCAAAAGGGTTAACACCCACCAAAAATAGGTCTAAATGTCAGAAAACTGCACACACGTTCAAAGATAAATCTCCGAAGGCACCTTGGCACAAGTCATCTTGGGTCAAGTGACTCATCGCTTTTCTCACGAAGGTCATTCCCTCATCGATTCGTCGCTTGAGGGGGTAGTCACACTTAGTCACCAATCAAAAAACACACACCCAATTAAGGAAAATGGCATGCATTCAAAGAATCATTGACAAAGACAATCACGCTCCTGCTTGGGGCAGCAAACAAGCAATAATCACAAATTGATCACATGCTTGGCATTCGTGAATCATGAATTCGAGGTTCCCCCGTGGATAAAAGGTTGCGCCCTTTGCCTATTCATGACTGATCAATGTCCAAGTTCAAGTCACACCTCACCAAAATAGGTTAATACTTGAAATCAAATTCCTTAGCTCGTCAGAAGCAAGGATTCAAGAATGCATGCCCTTTCCATACTTGGGGCATCAAAATTTGGTTAGGTTACCAAGAAACCCTAATCATTAGTGCTTTGGTTATCTATTTTTGCTCGACGCTATGCCATGCACAGCGCATCCCAAAAAGGGGCATCTATAGACACCAAAACAACACCAATCCGATTATGTGACTACAAAAACTGATTGCTTTGACACACATAGCCCCTAGGGCAGCCCTCAGAGGTTAAACAGTGGTCCTAACCACTTTTGCAGCAATTTTGGAAGGTCAGAAGGCAATTTGGCACATTCAGGAACCTTGCTCCAAATTCGTCCCACCCTGGGATGAATTCAAAATGGGATCCGCCCCACCCAGGGACGAATTCTGAATTCGCTCTGGGGTAGGACGAATTCCAGGTTTAACGGGAAAAAAGAAAAATTGTGCCAAGTGGCAGTCGAGGATAGTCAATTAATGCCTCCTGCCTTGCATGTGCATGTAGGTGGGCAGATTGGACGTTAGAGGACTGTCACAAGGGCAGTCATGGAAGCCCAAGTCATGGAGGACTTTCCTCCCTCATGGGAAGGCATGACTGCCACATGGTGCTTATGCATGCCCCTCCAAAGAGACCCCCTAGGTCTATAAAATGGTGAACTTTCTCACCCAAGGAAGACAAGGTTGGAAGCATTTTCAAGCAACGAAGTGCTGCCAAATTGATACCACACTTTTACCCTTTTGATTCACCTCTTCCACATCCTTGATCTCTTTCGCAAGGGAGGTCATTGGGTGGCTATTGGAAGTGTGAATCCGGACCCAAAACCTGACATTTGACCACATTGATCTACCAATTCGCCGACAACCCATTACAAGATATTTTGGGCCCATCCCAAGTGGATTGGTGCCGAAATCAGGTTTCAATGGTGGGCGGCCCACCCGGGCGCCCCGCATTGATGCGAGCCTAATATTCTTTTTAGAACGATTAGGAATTCATGGTAGATTGTTCCTTTTGTCACTTTTTTATCTTGCATTTCATTTTATGCTGTTTCAATAGTTTGTAATTCCAATTTCACAAGGCTTTGATCAAATTTTACCATGTTTTGGCGCTTTTGTTGTCCTCACTAACTTGCAGGTGGCAACATCAAATTCCCATTGATGGAGGTCAAATTGGGAAAATCCAACCATCTGGGTCTTCCCAAAATGCCCCCAATTAGCTAACCCCCAAGTTTGTAGGTCTTTTGGAGTTCCCGAGATGCGACATTTGGGCAGGATCACTTCGGCATTTTGTCACAGGCGAATTCGTCCTACCCAGGGACGAATTACAGTCGAATCCATCCTTCCCAGGGATGAATTTGAATTGGTTGCCAATTTCTTGACTGTTTTGATGGCAATGGTCCTCTGGTAACGTTCTTTGGTTCCTGTTAAATTTGTAAATGGTTTTGAACTAGTTTATTTATCGCTATAATCAATCTTTTGCATGCATTTATCATTGTTTTGTTA